>OY986437.1:261755007-262955007 GCA_963920525.1 Dichetophora obliterata
TGTTGTGACAGAGCTCCGCCATCATTCAAGTATGTCATCACTTGTGTTGGTCAAGTGTAGAGCCATAGCCTTAGTTTTGCTTTTAGCTCCTTGAAGTTTGACCTCAACTTGAGTTTGACAAAGACTCCCACAAATTGCTTTTAGTATTAATTGAGTGGAGTAGAATTTTTGGTGTTAATGTTGGTATGGTTGAATGGTAGAATGGCAGAGTGGAGTACTGAAGTGTCTGTCTGGTAAAAGAAAAAGTGGTCAGTGTCAAACGATTGATTGACATTTTATTTAATAAATATTTACTTCTTCGGTCACTTAATGTTATCGGGTAATTTGCCTTGTTTTGTTGGTTCACTTTATTTATACTTTTTATTGACTAATTAGATAATTTGGCAAAAGTGGCACTAATTTTTGAAATATCGATGAAATCAGTTGTGTCGATGTCGGGATATAATGATTTGGTATATTAAAATATACAAATTATCTAAACAGATTTTGATACTTCTGAGTATTCAAAAATTAGAAGTAAGTTTCTGTAATGCTGCGAACTCTGTGCATCATAAAATTAAAAAACAAATACACTAATCTGGAACTTATTTAAAAAATTTTCGTGTATTGGTAGTTCTTTGTACTGAAGCGCATTTTGGTGGTTAGAAGATCATCAAATTTGGAATTAAACTCAGAACTGGATCGCAGAATTTGTGTGGGGGTAAGTTGCTTTTTTTTATTAAAAAAATTAGCATTGAATTTATATAACTCGAAAAAATTACAAGTTTGATTTAATTTCGGCCTCTTTCTGATAATAAAGTGATAATCATATTTCATAATCTAAGCTGAATTTGAATTTCTTGGCATCAAAACTTGTTATAAGTTTTATGCTGTATGAAACTTCCTCGGATTATAATAAAATTTTGAAATAATCATTTAGTTCCGAGACCTTGTCTTTTCAACTGTCTTTAAGTAGTAAAAATTTAAATATTTATCGATTTTTGTGATTCTTTCTACACTACTGCGCCTTCTGATGGTTGTAGCAATATCGAAAAAAAATAAACAATTTAAGATACTAGGTAAAATGAATTCGTTTAAAATAAAATACGGTCAATAATTAAAATCACTCATACGCCATGTTATATTTTTTAATTATTTATTTGCTTTTTTTATTTATAACAGCTGTCAATACAGTTTTGGAGCAAAGTGGAACTTAAATGTTCTTAAAGCCGTTAAGAAAATTAAAAAAAAACACAGTTTTTCACTATCAACTTGATTTCGATAAAGAAATGCAGCTGGTATTCATGTCTAGATAAAGTTGGTTTATAAAAATATTAGGTTATATTTTTTTTTGGAAATAGTAGGTTGTTTATCCAGCAATATAAAATTAAATCGTTGAAAATAGTAATGAGAGGCCTAATGCCCAAACGCGGATCCAGGAGGGTACTATAGGAGCAATCTACACGCTCAAAATTTAAAAAATTGAGATCTTGTCGCTTTCGTTACAAGCTATCCAAACTAAAACGCAAAATAAGAAATGTATGAAAATTCCGAAAATATTTCAGTAATTATAAAAATTGTATCCGCTATTATTTATGTTATTTTTATTGTTTTTTGCCATCAGCTCGAGTTTAAGAGCTATTGGGCAAATCTGAAAATGGTTTTTATTTAATAATTTCTAAATATATTCTTATACGATATACAGGGTATCCCAGATCAACGTTTGAACCCGGCGCTGGTTTATTCCTTGGGCCAAGATTGAAAAAATGTATTAAGGCAGAATGTATGTATGGTTCATCATTCCTCTGTTTTGAACTATAAGCGGAAATATAGCAAAAAATGGCATTCATAGGTGTCATCAGTTATAATGCAACTAGCTGAAACCCGGCGCGTTGCTGCCACTCTCCCTATTCAAACGCCCATAAAATGTTATCAGTTAAACAGCATGTCTTAATTGAGGTCAAATACTGAATTCCGAGACTGTGCGACCTATATCCACAAAGCTATTCGATATAACAATTTTGGGTTGTATAGGAAGTGCCACGCCCTCTTGATCACCCCTCATAGACTGTAATCAATTAAACTGCATGTGTACATGGAGGTCGAATACCGAATACCAAAACTGTGCGACATATAACTCCAAATATATTCGATAACACAAATTTGGGTTGTATGGGAGGTGCCACTCCCTTTTCCCTACGCCCATAAAATTTTACCAATGAAACTGCATTTGTAAATTGAGGTCGAATACTGAATTCCGAGGCTGAGTTACCTATAACTCCAAAGCTATTCGATATCGCAAATTTGGGTTAAGTTGGAGGTGTCACGCCCCCCCGATAAACTCTAAAAAATTTTATCAGTAAATCTGCATGCGTAAATTTTGGTCAAATACTGAATTCCGACGCTGTGCGACCTATAACTCCAAAACTATTTGATAGCACAAAGTTGGGTTGTATGGGAAGTGTAACTCCCCTTTGCCCTACGCCCATAAAATGTAAGAAACGAAAGTGCATGTATAAATTTAGGTCGAACATCGAATTCTTACGCTGTCAACCTATAACTTCAAAGCAATTCGATATTGCAAATTTGGGTTGTAAGGGAGATGTCAGGCCTCCCTGTCCAACGCCCATAAAATAAAATCATTGAAACTGCATGTGTAAATTGAGGTCAAAAACTGAATTCCAAAGCTGAATTCCTATAACTTCAAAGCTATTCGATATCACCAATTTGGGTTGTATAAGAGGTGCCCCTCCCCTTGTCCAACTCCCATAAAATTTCATCACTGAAACGGTACGTCTAAATTGTGGTCGAATACCGAATTTCTAAGCTGTGCAACCCATAACGCTATATATTAATGGGAGGTAACAGAAGGTGTGGCATTTCTTCTTAAACCATCTCGTACTCAAAGCAAAGCCACTTACAAAATTTGAGCTCAATCGGACCAATAGTTTCGAAGTATTGTGATATTTCCAAAAGTAGGCGTAGATGAAGTGTGACAACGCCCGTTTTTATTAAAGTTAGTGACAGTCATCATAAGAACTTATTTACCTAATTTTAATTTAATACGATCAAAACCATATTATATATAGCATTTTTATTGATTTGTGGGCGATAAAAGGGGTGTGGCATTACTTTTTTCCTAAACCTTTGCGTAGCAGTTACGAACAAACCAGTAGAAGGAAGTATCCTATTTGGTCTAGTCGTTTTCAAGTTTTAAGCATACGAACAAATCACGATTCATTTTTATGTATACAGATATTGATTTGTGGGCGCTAAAAGTGGGCGTGAAAATATTTATGTATCGTGACTGTCTCTTGGAGCACCTACACAGCAAGTTTCACTATAAAAAATGCGTAGAACTCCGGAATTGCCATTATTTCGAAAAAGTGGGCGTATATTTAATGCGACCACGTCCATTTTTTGTACAGTTACTGACAGTAACCATCTAAACAAAATTACTAAATCTTAGTTTTTACGATCGAAACCGTCTGATATATATCCTTTATTTGGTTTGTGGTCGATAGCGCAAATTTGGCTTGTATGGTAGGTACGACGCCCCCTCGTCCTTACGTTACCAAACCTCACAGGAACACTCACTCTCCTCGGCAGACGTTGTTCTGCCACAGACCACCTTACTGCCATATACGAAAAGGTCAAGAAATGCAAAATATATTCACCATTTTCAGTATAGCTGCCGAAAGAAGCCATATGCACTAAATAACCAAATTTAAGTCTAATACGATCAAAACCGTGCGAAATATAACATTTTTGTTGTTTTGCAAGAGGTAAAAAGGGGTGCGGGAAAATATTTCCCTTGAGCCATCTCGTAAATTTCAGCTCAATTTAGCTTAAGCCTGGCCCACTTTACTTCACTCGACGCTAACTCCCTGAAAAGTGAGTTTAACTAAAGTGGGACATACCTATTTTTAGTGTACTTGCCGAGAGTAACCATATGAACTGAATTACAAAATTTTTGTCCAACACGATACAAACCGTTGAAATAAAACGTTTTCATTGGTTTGTGGGAGGTAAAAGGGGGGGCGTGGAAACCAATTTTTAGTTCAGTTGCTGACAGTAACCGTACAAACTAAGCCAAAATTTTAGCTCAATTGACCCAGTAGTCATTTTTCAAATGATTGCTCAAATAGTGGGTGTGGCTATATAGCGATGACGCCTTTTTTAGTACAGTTGCCGAAAGTAGCCATACAAACTTAGGTATCACATGTTAGTCTCATACGGCCAAAACTGCTTGAAATATAGCATTTTCACTGATTTGTGGGCGCAAAAAGGGGTCGTGGAAACCAATTTTTCGTACAGTTACTGTCAGTAGCTACACAAACCAAAGTACCAAATTTAAGTCTTATACGACCAAAACCGTCTGAAATAAAGCGTTTTCATTTCTTTGTGGGCGGTAAAAGGGGGCGTGGAAACCCATTTTAAGTACAGTTATCGACAGTAACCGTACATACTAAATTACAAAATTTTAGCCTTATACGATCCAAACTGACTGAAATATAACATTTTTATTGATTTGGGGGCGGTAAAAGGGGGGTGTGGCACATTTTTTTCCCTCAACCATCTCGTACCTGAAACAAATCGGCTGCCAAAATTTCAGGTCAATCGGTTGAGTAGTTTTGGAGTCTATAGACATCACACAGCCAGGCACACATCGTTTTGCTTTTTTTGTATATAGATATCGATTTGTGGGCGGTAAAAGTAGGCGTGAAAACATTTATATATAGTGACCGCCTCTTGGAGCACCTATACAGCAAGTTTCACTGTAAAAGTGTATAGAACTCTGGAATTGCCATGATTTCGAAAAAAAGGGCGTATTTATATTACGACCACGCCCATTTTTTGAACAGTTACACCGACAGTAACCATCTGAACAAAATCACCAAATCTTAGTTTTTTACGATTGAAACCGACCGCCTGATATCTATCCTTTTTTTTGTTTGTGATCGATGGAGCAAATTTGGCTTGTATGGGAGGTACCACGCCCCTTCTCCAATCGTTACGAAACCTCACAGGAACACTCTGAAGATGTGGCTTTATTTTCCCTGAAAATTTCATAAAGATCGGTTCAGCGGTTTTGGAGTCTATACGTTATATAGCCACATACCCACCCACATACCCACATACATACTTCCATTTTTATATATATAGATTTACAATATTTACTGAGCTGGACTGCGAAAAAAATTTCAAACAATTTGACCCGCCTTAATATATACTTATATATATGAGGTGACGTGCGACCACGTCTTTTTTCTGATCATCACTATGGATATGTATTATATACATAAAAATATATTTTGTGTAAGTTGTTTCATTAATAGACATAAAATATTGATAGTTTGTACATAACAATTTCAGATGAGAATATTATCTTTTTTCATACTTTTAAGAGCGTGATTTTTAGTAGTTGGGTTTAAGTTTTTTGAACTTATTTTTATTCTCATAAATATTTATAGCTTTGTAATGGTTATTTTGATCAACAGTGAGTATTTTTATTGATTCTACAGAACTTCAGCAGAAGTTTTTCTGTCTTCTCTTAGTCACAAACCAATGGAAATTTTTTTCGTATGCAAAGACCCATCTGCAGGAAAAAATTTTATAAAGCTTATATTAGAAATTTATACAACTCAAGTCATAATAATATATTTTTCTTAAAAGACATCTCTTGTTCCCATTTTATTACATATTCCTATGAATCTCTCCTACTTTTGAAAAAAAAAAATTAAAATAACTAAAATCCTCAAAAAAAATTCTATAAAATAATGTCCACAGTAACACCGGGTATATCAGCTATATATAGCATCAAGAAAGTATGTGTTCTTTATACTCAAACCTCTCCCAATATCTATAAAATTTAGGAAGTTTGCAGTAAATAAAAAGCTGTATTATCGTTTTGTTGCATTTCCATTTTGTGTTCGCATTTTTTTGTGTTCTAATGATGTCAATGAAAGCACCACTCAGAGTCGCCATTTTTAAGTGTTGTTTATATGTAGCCTCCTCAAGTTCAACACTGAAAAAAATCAGCATCTTCACTTTCATACAAAACTTAAAAATATTTAAATATTCAGATACATTTTTTTTTTCAATCTGATGACAAGTGATTTCGTGCAAAACTTTTTTTTAATACCACAACTTTTCTTTAAAAATGACTTAAAACAAATTTTTATTTTTAAGGAAAAAAAACTAGTGGAGATTTTCAAGTAGCAATACAGTACTTCTTTGGTAATTTATAAACTGATTTGCAATAAACGAAAATATACCACAACTGTTCAAATTTTCCCAATATTCCGATACAGTGAAAATACACCGAAATTTTACACTGCTTTTACACCCGATGAAAAATGTTTTAAAAATATAACTGAAAATTTCCACATGTCTTTAATTTTTTTATTAAAAAACAACACATTCAAAATGAAGACATTGTGTTGAATTTTAAAATGTATGTTTCTTTTTATTTAGTGTAAAGTCAATTTGATTTTTTGTAGTTTGTTTTAAGCTATAAAGTGGCTGATGCACTGATTATCCTGCGTATTTTTATGATGCTAACCATAAAATTAATAGTTGCAGCACTTTCTTTGTTGTCGGCGCTTGCAATCTTTTGTCTGTGTTTGTGTATGTGCATGTGTACGTGTGTGTGTATATGTTGTTTCGTAGTCGGCACTTTTTTAATGTCGTCGAGTTGCATTAATGATGGCGTCACTTCTGAAAAATACTTGAAAAACATTGTTCGCTCCGATAGGAAGCTTCAAAATAAATCGACAGCAATAAAAGTTTAAAATTTAGCACCACATTCAAAATGGTGGCACATCCGGCATGTCTTTTTATAGTCGCAGAATATTGAGCTTCTTGGAAAGGCTATAAAAAAGCGATCGTAATGTTGAAGTTTTAATGGTATTAATAAAAATTTTGTGCAGATCGTGTGTTAAAAAAAATTAATGCCAGGGGATAAGGATAAGGACTCTAATTGTGCTTTAAGCTAAATTGCATAAACAGTTGTTAATGCAAATTTCATGATTGATGCGTCAAAAGCAACTAAAAAGAAATGGTAAAAATACTGACTTCGAGCCGGTATCATGCTATTGCAGTAAGCCCTCAAATTATAAAGTTTATTTACGAAGTCTGAATTAAGTACAGTAGGAATATGAAACAATTATTATTAGTTCAGTTTGATTAAATGTTTTTTTTTTTGTTTTTAAAAATATGTGTCTTGTAATTTTTGGCGGAGTTTTTAACATGCAATATTACTCTCAACGAAAAATTATCGTTTTTCCATACAAAATTTTTTCTTATTGTGTTCTAGCGATACTTTTTTTTTTTTTGTAATTTTGTATTTTTGTGTGAAACTTAGGCTTTCTTGTGGTGCAACATAGTTTACAGTTTATCGACTATAACTTGCAAAAAAATTGAACATGGTTCATTTATTTATTATTTCTAATATTTATTTATTAAAAATATGATTTTTTGTAATGCATTTAAATTTTTTTCTATGCTTGCAGCAAATATTGTTTTTGCTCCTCATTAGAAGTTATTGAATTATTAAATTCTGCTATTAATGCTACGCTTCTCTCTGCTGAACCGTTAGTTACATTTTTACGTTGATATAAAAACAAAACCACGATTGGACGCTCTTCTTTTCAATTTTCTTTTGTTTGACATTTCTTGACCGTGGTTCGTGAGAAAAAGGTTGTTGTCGAGGCTACCTTATAAGAGGGATGATAACTTCAAATTTTGGTAATAATTCTTTCCTATTAAAATATATTCCAATTGTTTTTCCGTTTAGACACGACATTTGTTAAAATTGTTTAAGTCCCACATAGCTCTAAAATGACCTTCAAGCGATTTGCGTAGCCCCTAGAGGTCAAATTTTACATTTTACAATACAAATTTTAATAGAGGTCGAACTTTCGAAATGGACGTGCACCGAAAAAAAACGACACATAATTTTCCCCACACACTTATGAACCGGTCTAATGTACATATTAAGGTAGATCGTTTTGTTCAGGTGTAAAAAAACTTTTTTCGACACTCATAATCTAAAGGGTGGATTCAAGAAGACATAAAAGCGAAAATAGTATTGGTTTGCCAGTCTCCCAGCGGTTTTGATTTTAAAAAATTACTTTTTTGTTAAAAATTTTAAAAAAGATCAAAGAACCAAGGCATGCGCCTTATACAAACAAGGTTTGGTCTTTGACCTGAAAGGAAAGGGATAGATTATTTAGAACAATTGATTGGAACTATACGTGAATTATTTGTTAGGCGAAACAACCGCGAAAGACAATTTGAATTACTTTTTAACCGAGGCTAGTGTTATGCCTTAACCTCGGCAAGCATTTCAAGCCCTTAGTTGTTCCATTCCTTCACATTTTCCACAATTTAGTTGTGGATTTTTAGTTTTCCATAATTCTTAAATGTAGGACAAAGAAAGAACAAAGAAAGTGAAAAGAACCATGCCCGAGCCCGGATTCGAACCAGGGACCTTTGGGTTGAGAGTCTAGAGCACTCTCCACTAGACTACAAAGGCCGACAAAAGGAGGAAAATCAATTGCTTTTCGCCGTAAGTTTTTATCAAGCTGAAATACAATAACTACCCCGAAGTAGAGTGCAAATCAGAGGTATGTAGGGTCCAAAGTTGTGAATAGGAAGATTGTTAGATTCAAAAATTTTTTTTGTGTAATAGTTTTCAAATTTCGGTCAAAATTTGAAGCATTTTTCACAAAAACCGCTATAAATTCGCAATTTTTCAATAAAATTTTCGAAAAATTAAGTATTTTTAAAAAAAACTTGATGTAATCTGTATTGATATATAAAAAAAATTAAAATTATGCTATCATCTTCTTCTTTTTTATATACACGCTCAGAAATCTTGGAATTAATTTTAATCCAATCGTTGAAATCATGCATTTTTTAATACTTTTTCTATTAGAATTAAAACTCTTCAAAATATCAGACATTTTTTAATAAAACCTGGAATACTTTTTTATACAGTTTGGATTAGTCTTTAAAAACAGCGTTCGGCTTGGTTCGGCTCTTATGCATGTTTATCATTTATTTTTACATGTGGCTTCATAGAGCAGTTGGTAGAGCCAAGAACTTATAACCTAAACGTACTGGGTTTGAATCCCACATGTTTCGTTAATTTTTTTTTTGTCAAAAATATTTTAATACAAGCATGTATTAAAATAAAATCCCATGAGAGAATAAAAATCAATTGTAATATATGTAGTGTATTAGATTGTAATACAATTCTGGTGTGGTCATATATATAATACAGTTTGTATTAGAATTTAATCCAAGATTTCTGAGCGTGTATAAAATCTTTGGCACGTATGTTTGTAAAGTAAAACAACCCTTTAGGAAAAAAAGCGCTTCAAAACCACTCTCAAAGCACTTTACAAAATCACAATAGCGCTTTGTTCTCGCTTTAAATAGAGCTTTATTTAACATTGTCATGTCATTGGAAATAAGACCTTTGTTCTCGCTATAAAAAGTGGTTAAAAAAAGCGCTTTGCTCTCCCTTCGGACAGAGCGCCTTCTTTGTTCGCACCTGCATGCACGCTCAGAAATCTTGGAATTAATTTTAATCCAATCGTTGGAATCATGCATTTTTTAATACTTTTTCTATTAGAATTAAAACTCTTCAAAATATCAGACATTTTTTAATAAAACCTGGAATACTTTTTAATACAGTTTGGATTAGTCTTTAAAAACAGCGTTCGGCTTGGTTCGGCTCTTATGCATGTTTATCATTTATTTTTACATGTGGCTTCATAGAGCAGTTGGTAGAGCCAAGAACTTATAACCTAAACTTACTGGGTTCGAATCCCACATGTTTCGTTAATTTTTTTTTGTCAAAAATATTTTAATACAAGCATGTATTAAAATTAAGTCCCATGAGAGAATAAAAATCAATTGTAATATATGTAGTGTATTAGATTGTAACACAATTCTGGTGTGGTCATATATACAATACAGTTTGTATTAGAATTTAATCCAAGATTTCTGAGCGTGTGTGCAACCTCATTTTTAATGGCGTACATTTTTGCCCGAAGTAATATTTTACATTTACGTTTTGAACTTGCCACTCAATTTTTTACTGTTTTTATAAAAACAATACATTTTAGCACTTTTTAAACGATTTAACATTTTTTTTTTAACATATTGCTGCAACACTTTTTTACGAATTAAATTTTTTGCGTATACTAGTGATGAATAATGATGAGAAAACAACAATTGATGTTAGTGACGCGAGAACGAGTAGTCAGCAGAGTAGATAACGAAAGAGAACGAACAATCTCGAAAGCAAACAGGTTTTTTTTAAGCTCAATTTCTAGCGAGAGCAAAAGCTTTCAAAAGCGCTATTCATAGGCAGATTTGCTTCTTTATAAAGCACTTTAAAATTTCCGATAGGGAAACTCTTTTTCTCTCACTGAAATTTTCTTTTATAATTTATTGCTAGGCAAAAAAATTCCAAGTGATGTGATTGCGTACGTTTTACAAAGCAAGGTCATAAGTTTAATTTTCAAATTTTTATTATAAAACTTAAGTTTACAGTATAAAATATATAAAATGGATATGAAGTATGAAAAATCAAAAATGGAGGTCCAATTTTCACACACTCTTCGCAGTAAATCCAATTTAGGCACGGAAAAGTTACCAATCATGTCTCTGTACAGCTCACAGATGACTATAGCGTTCTGACCATCATCATTTTTGAAGACATGTTGACCAATGATTCCACCCATAAGGCACACTAAACGGTGACTCTCGAATTGAACCTTGTTTTGAACCGCGTGTACTCAAGACAGCCGAGGAATATCGAATTGGCTGTTACAGAACCCAGTGTTGCCAATTTTAAGTTATTTGCCGCTAATAAAACCCACCCTTTATAAGGCTTGATATATAAGATTTTTAAAACAAATTAATGAAGGATGATTTATGAAATATGAAGCATATTTTATAAAATTTTAAATCACTCTTTCTTCATTCCAAGCAATAAGAATGGTACTGTAAAATTTAAAACTTTACAAATTTCAGTGCTTTTTATAACAAAATAAGTAAGTAAAATGTAAAGTAAAACGATTGAACGACCGCCCTCATTTTATTTACCTGTAATTTTAAAAGCTATAAAATAATGTTTGCAAACAGCTTATTGTGTGAGTTCATTGACGTAAATTTTGTCTAGAAGTGGTTTTATTTTTTATTTGATTATTTTTGTTTTTTTTTTACCTGTTCATATTCAACTGAATGCCGATAATTAAATGCAAAAACTGTTTATCAGCTCCAACAAACATATTCTAAGCGCATCACTTGCCGTGTCGACCTCAAAACAGGATTAAATGAGCGATGCAAAAACACACAAACCCACACACGCACGCACGCACGCCCACACACACGAATGAATTTGCGGTAAGCACGCTCGAAAATATGCAACACAAAATGCTCATAAAAGTGCATTATTTTATATTAATAATTGCAGGCATGTGCATCGTGTGTGCTTGCAGCACCATCCGTGTGCTTTGGGTAACTCATGCGAGCTACGGGTTTAACCAAAGGTACGACCTTGGAGCCAAAAGTGCACCAGACCCTATTTGTTGCTCGCGGTCAAAGCGGTTCGTGGCGCTCTTGCTTTTAGTTGGCTATGCCGTATGGCACTTCACGCTGGTGATTTTTTTTTTTGGTTTTTTTTAATTGGTTTAAAACGTTTAGAGCTCTGCTGCTACCATTTTTGCGGTCATGTACGCTGCAGTTTTCGCCAAATTCAGCATCATATTTCATGCAGCGCTGCTTGTTGCTGCGTGTGTTGTAGTATTTTTACTGTTGTATTATTATTGCTGTATTTGGTGTTACTTAGCCATCTGGTAGCATACCACATCATCATGCTGTTGTTGTTGTTGTTATTTTTGTTGTTTTGATAATGTAATTAATTCATGAAAATGGTTAATTTAGTTGATATAAATCAGATGTGCAGGCAGCGGGTTGTTTGTTCATTTGTGTGATTGTGTGTGGTGGTGATGGTTATGGTGGTGGTGTTGAGGTGTTACTCGAATGATTGTGTGTGTTTAAGTTTAGTTGTTAAATTATTGTGCACAAGTTGCGCAGTTGATTTTGTGCAACTGTATGTTTGAACGTTTGTTGTTAGTTTTTGAATGTATTGTGACACCGTCCGTATGTTTTTATGAAACTCTGTTATATTATTTTCATAATAAACACACTGCGATTCAGTCTAGTTTGTTGTGTTTTTTCTGTAGTCATTGAATTTTTTTAGCCATTTATGTGAAGTTCATAAATATGCATATTCAATACGCCTTCCATTTAAATCATTCTGGTGCATCTTGCAGGAATTTCATCAGAATTCGGCAGTGAAACTTGAGCGTTGGGAGCTTTTTTTTTAATATCAAAGAACCAAGGCATGCGCCTTATGCAAACAGAGTTTGATCTTTAACCGGAAAAGAAAGGGTAAGATTATTAGAGGAAGAATTGATTGGCACCATACGTGAATTATCGATAAGGTGGAACAAACGTGAAAGACAATTTGAATTGCTTACAACCGAGGCTAGTGCTATGCCTTAACCTTGGCAAGCATTTCCAGCCCTCAGTTGTTCCTCTCCTATAATTCCACATTTTTCACAATTTAGTTATGGATTTTTTGTTTCAATAATTCTTAATTGCAGTAAAGAAGAAAGAAAGCTAAAAGAACCATGCCGAACCCGGATTCGAACCGGGGACCTCTGAGTTGATAGTCTAGCGCACTCTTCACAAGACTGCAAAGGCCGAATTTGCAATTTAAGCTCATCATGTTTATTACTTGCTTTGACATAAATTATTTTTTATTCCATTCCGTTTTTTGCGTATAACCTTGAACTTGTAGAGGTTACTTGTCTTCGGTGACCCTTTTACTTTTAGGGAGTTTTTCAAAAAAGATCAAAAATAGAGCTAGAGGGTTAAAGTTTTCCGAACAAAAATTTCTTGGAAAATTTTAATATGACTTCGAGCAGACAAGAACCACCCTGAACTATGTTTTATACATGATTTCTTCATATTGCTTAAATCGATTTTTGACCAAGCAATTCAAATTTGTAAAACCACTGTAAAAAAATACTCGGTATAAAAGGGATTCGGTCTTTTGTTACTGATATCAAATACAATTCTTTGAGATTGCTTTGGTTGAACACTAAAAATGTGTGCTTCACTTGGTTACTTGAAAGGCAAGGAGCAAATAATTTTCTATACCTGTTTAAGATTTAAAATGCTTCTACTGAAAATCAGCTTTTTTAAGTTATGATGTTATTGAACAGGACCGGATTATCCATAAGGCAGTGAAGGCAGCTGCCTAGGGGCCCCGCATAGGCGAGGGGCATCGCGCATCGAGAAAAAAGATTTGAAAATGTTTCATAGAGTGAAAATTTAATTTGAAGAATGTTATCCTCAATGACAATATTACAGCCGACTTCAAAAAGGAGGATGTTCCTAAATTCGTTGGTTTATTTTTTTTTCTTTTTTTTCTTTTAATGTATGTACATAAGAATGCAACGAAATGTATGGAAGCAAAAAATCTTCATGGGCTTCATATATTCTTGAAAACTCCTCGTCAAAACAAATTTTACTGCATCCTTGGTTTTTTTCTGTGACATAGCTTTTGACTTTGCCCGAGGGTTTTGGTATTTCATTGTCATATTTTTTTCACTGAAATTTTTTTTTAATCTGAAATTGAAAAATGTTTGTTCCAATTTTTTAATGCAATCCTCATAATTAAGTCATAACTAACAACTTGTCATAATTTCCTTATGATACCATGTACGCCCTAGAAGTTATACGGACTCAAAATTTACCGAAATCGGTCATTCGCGAATATCGCCGTTCCTCTATGTCGGACATAAAATATGATTGTCATATAAAATATGATTGTTGAAGTCAGAAAATAACAAACAAATATTAAAATTCTGCTAAAAACCTACTTATAATTAAAGTTAATAAAAATCTGCTCATAGTTAGAAATTTCTACTTTGCAGATTTAGGCCTTTTACACATGGAGCAATTGAAAAGTAATGCAACTACAACGCAATAGCTTAAAAAGTTGCAAGCCATTCCAATTTTGAAATGAATTGCAACCTATGCTTTTAGAAGAGCAAGTCCCGTCGCAACGCAACATTGAAAAATTCATAACAACACAAACACTTATTTAATGGAAGCTTTGTTAAATAGATATAACAAATAAATTGAGGATAAAAAAGGATATTTCTCCACTTCCTGTACTTATTTATATTTACTTACTGATTAATTATTTTCGTAGCACGCAACACATATCGCAAACGTAACAAATCGCCGATTCAAATTGCAGCAAGCCATGTTGCATGGAACTGGTTGCGAATGTGTTGCCAACTTGTTGAGTACAAGTTGTTTCATGTGAAGGTTTCGGTATAAATACATTGGTTAGCAACTTTTGTTGCAGTTGCATTACTTTTCAATTGCTCCATGTGAAAAAGGCCTTAAACATAAATAGGGTTATAGCGTAAGAACTGTGTGTTTTACGTCAAAACTGTATCTGATCTACAATTTTGCTGAAAGCAGATTTTATGGCCGAGATAGAGGAGCGGAGATATTGGTGAATGACCGATTTCGGTGAATTTTGATCCCAAATATCTTCTAACGTGAACATGGTATCATACGGAACTCATGACAGGTTGTTAATTATGACTTAATTGAGAGGCTTGCATCAAAAAAATTGGAAGGTTAATTTTTCAATTTCAGATTCAAAAAAAAATTCAGTGAAAAAAATGTCAAAACCCTCGGGCAAAGTCAAAAGTTATGTCGCAGAAAAAACTAAGAATGCAGAAAAATTTGTTTTAGCAAGGAGTACTTAAAAATATATGAAGTCGGTGTGGTTAAAAAATCGTTCCACTCTAATGTACATCGATTACTCCTAACGCCGTACTTTTTTGTCAACAGAAAGAGACCCTGAACACGGAGGTGCCCATCTAAAAGTGGGTGTTATCGGGGAAAGGAGCGTGGCAATATAAGAAAAACAAAAATTTTTAACAGGGGCAGGCACAATTTGTTAGAATTACTGTCAAGAAAGTGGACGTTATTAGAGAAAGGGGGCGTAGAAAACACAATATTAAAAAAATATTGTATCTCGAATAATATTGACACTACGGTAGTAAAATTTATTACACGAATGGGTATGATTTTTAAAAAACAAGATGAATTAAGTGGGCGGCATTCGGTCGCTATTAGAAAAACACTGTATCTAAGTTAATATTGACATTAGGGTACTGAAATTCGGTGCAAGAGTACCAAAATTTTAATGGTGATGTAAATTTCTTCCGTTACCATTGAAATTTAAGTGATAATGTAAATTTTTTCATTACCATTAAAACTTTTCATTGCCACTAAATTGTATTAATGCATTTAGGAACTCAGCCTATTTTTACATATTTGAATTATATGGTGAATATTTGAGAGACCAAAGGCTATGTGCAAAATTTCAAGTCATTACATTAGTTTTTGTGGCATTTAAAGTGATTTTACCATTTTGTTTAATTTACTTTGCATGGGAGGTAGGAGTGGTTTTCATCCGATTTTAAAAAATTTCCAATATATGGTGTAAATTTTACTTCGAAGCTAATTAACGAAATTACAAGTCACTACAAAGTGGCATTTTTAGAGATTTTATTGTTTTGATAAAGTAACTTTGTATAGGAGGTAGGCGTAGTTTTAATCCGAATGTGCTCATTCTCTGGCTTGATCTTCGTTATTTAAATATAAGCATATACACCGTATATCAATACGACAGCTTTAAAATTGCGGCTGTAATCTTGTCGACAGGCAGACGCACATGGCGAAATCGACTCAGGATGTGATGCGTATCAAGAATATATATACTTTTCTATATATGCCACGCCTACTTATCAGCGTTATAAACAAAGTGACAAAGTTAATATACCCCTAACACAGTACGCGTTGGGGTATTAAGGGGTTAGGGGCAGTCAGAATTTTTCACACATCAAATTTTATTTTTTTACATTTTCTTAAATGTTTAATATTTTTAAAATATTCTCTGAAAATTTGAAGTGAATCCGACAAATACTTTTTGAGTTATTCGACAATTAACAAAGGCCCCTCGGGCGCTCAAGAACGCTTGAGAGCAGCTGCTGCTAGCTGCAGGCAACCGGTTTATTATTTGTTTATCGCCAGTATGCCTGTGGTATTAACACTGAGCAGTCGGTAGTTGTGTGTATTATTAAAAAAAAAAAAATTATTTTTCACAACAAATTTTAATGTAATTTAATTTAATAATTAGTATTGCTCTACATAAATCGAGTGTAAAAATTTAAATGCGTTTTTCTCAAAACTATGTCTTTTGAACTGGTGACCATTGTAACTCGAAAACCGCTCAGTAGATTTCAATGAAATTTATACAGCTTTTGGAAAATATAATAAACTAATGCCTGACCGAAGGTTTTTTAAAAAATTTCGATTTTTTTATTAGCAATAACTGTTGGCTATAACTGTTGGTTTTTTCCCGAAAAACTGGAGAAAAATTTCTTGAGGTCACCATTTTGTTAATTTTTGTTTTTTTTTTTAAAAAAGCTTCGATCAGGCACGAGATTATCTAATAATAAAACTAACTTTTTTCGTCCGATTAATTTTAGATGAATCTAAAAGGATTTGTGATGGCCACCGCAAGGAACTTCTGTTGAAACTGGATTAACGCAAACAGCCATAACTTTAAAAATTATTAATTATTTTTAAATTTTCGTGAAGTCAAGTTGAAACATTATTAAATGACGTCATAGTGTTACTTTTATAAAATAAAATGATTAACTGGCAAAAAAAATTATTAAAAATTCTAATTTTTTCATGTATCTGACAACCCCTAACCCCTTAATAGCGTAATAATGAATATAATTGAATTGTGGTAGAAAACATTTATTTGTACGCGAGGGAAAAAAGAAAAGAAAAGGTTAAAGGGGCCCCAAAAATTACATTGCCTAAGGGCTCCGACATGGTTAATACTAAACCTCTGCACGAGTGCGCTTGAAATGCATTTCAGAACACTGATTTGTGGAGCAAGCGTTGGTTATGTTCGGCTTTCTTTAATTAGAACAAACGTAACACTACAGAGAGCACTCGTCGCGTGAGCAGAACAAGAACAAAAGAAAACCGAATCAATGTTATGCTTGAGTCGACAGAGAAGAAAGCAGCAGAACGAAATGACTTGAAAGTTATGTTATGAACAGCAGACCGCTTGGAGTTATGTGTTGTTTAGGTTTCATAGTTTCTGCATTTCCTTGTGAAGTAAAAATCATCTAAAATGCCAAAAAAAGGGATTTTCTTATTATTTATTGCATTATAATAAGAGACTTTTTTATTTACTATGGAAATTAATTATTTTTTTTTCATTTTTCACAATATTTAATTCAATAAAAGTTATTAAAGAATTAAAAATATATATATATTTTAAGTAACAAAAAAAAATAGTTCAGTTTTATTGTGTTGTTTATGAGGATATTTTCTTGTTGTTTTACTTTTGCTATTGGTGATGGTTTTTGTTTTTGTTTGGTGATTATTGTTTCTTGCATTCTTATGATGTTGGATTGTTGTTATTGTTGTTTTTTCTGTTGATGATTATAATGATGATTAATTTGTAAATATGATTACCAGTAATGATGTGATTACGTTTGTTGTTGGCCTTGTTGTTTATGGTAGTATTGGTGTTGTTGTTGGTCTATTGCGATGATGTTTATGTTTTTCATTGTTATTATTTTGTGGTATATCTTAGTAAAACTGAATGATCTACTAGAAAAATGTGATTTCGGAGGGTATATTCGGAGAAATATTTAAGGTACTTGAAAAATAACGCCAGTATTTTATGCCAGGGCCTTAGTCAGTAATTTTTTTTCAAAATTAAAATATATTGACAATTATTTGTTTCATTTCAATTTTACGTTTAGTTTTTTATATTTTATATACAGTTGCGAACAAAATAATAGCAGTCGTCTTATATTCAGATATGTTTGGATAAATAATACTAGTATACAAATTTCGTGTCTGGTAAACCCATTCTTATTCGTATATGTCCGTTTAACCCTGGTTTCAAATCTGTACTCAATTTCCTCCTATATTGTAACATTTTCAATTTACAGGGTGTTGGCACATGTTTAGTATTATTGATCTAGAATCTGAACTACTCATCATAAAATTAAAAATATCATTTTGTATTTTAGAAAAAATATCAGCTCTTCAATCCATATATCAACACTATCGTGTCATGTGCGGTAGCGGAGCAAAAATTTTGAGCTTATCCAACGAAATATCAACAAATTTTGTAGCTTTTGTTTTACGATAATCGCCAGTGAGCTAAGCCATTTTGCAAAAACCTCCAAAATTCATGTTTTTCGTAAATATATTGGCTGGTGTAATAGTTTTTGCAAACTTAAAGTAAAAATTAAATGAAACAAATAATTGTACCTATATATGAATTTTGAAAAAAATTTCAACAAGATCCCCTCCCATGGGTAAATCCTGACTACGAACTTGACTTAAAATACTGGCGTTATTTTTCTAGTACCTTAAATATTTCTTAAAAAATTCGAGTTAAAATGATGGAAAAAACCCTCCGAAAAACCCTCGAAAAAACCCTAGAAAAAATATTTTTCTTATTTTTTATTATCGGTTAAAAAAAAAATATTGCATTTAATTAACAAAAAAAAAACAATTAATTTTTAAATACAAATAAAATTAATTTATAAAAAAAAAATAAAGTGCATTTAAAAGTACCTAATAATTCAAAGTTATCTTTTTCCAAAATTTTTCGTATTGAATTTTAATGGTTGCAAATCAAAAAAAGCAAAATATGCAAAAACCACATGAATTTATTGTATAAAAAATATACGCAATTAATATGCAAAAATAAGCATTTTTTGTAAAAAATTCAAAACCATGCATTTATTACAAAATATTTAAAAATATGCACTAACTATTGAATGCCATTTAGAAGGAATTTTCATGATTCGCAAAGGTAACTTAACCATTTGCGCTTTCAGATGCCCAGTAAAAACTTGCATTTGCATGAAATTAATAGCTCTTAATCTCTTTGCCAATGTTCTGCTGCCTTAGGTGTGATCGATGCTTTTCTCGCTGTTATCAATCAATTTTGTTTTATAGAACGAAAAACATCGTGTTCATTCTCACATAACTGTAAAGCAAGCGGCGAACAAGTTCTGTTTTGAAGCCGACGAGTACTCTGCACTGCTCGGCTCTTGTCGTTTAATGAATTGATTATGTTCTGCTTGACTTAACAGAGTTATGTTATGTTCTGAATTCTGCACTGTTGGCTCTACTGTTGTAGAAAAAACGAGTGCATTTTTGCAGAGGTTTAGTTAATACGCCCCTGTTATTGAAAAAAATTACCGATATCTTCACACGATAACAAACCATATCCTCTCTTTCCAACACTAGAACTCGTGCAAGGCTGTTGTGCTCTCACTCCCATCGAGACTGGCCGCATTCTAGCCGAAAAAGTGCTCAAGTAGCGAAGTAGCATAAAATATTTTCGCTATATAAATTGTGACATCTCGAGGAACATGTTCTGTGAGAGCATACCATTCAGCCCGAAAGTTGTGGAACAGTTCTTTCCGCTGAATGCAGGCACTGTAACATACTCGTCCGGCAGACACTTGAAACCGCCAGAATAGGCTAACTGTACTTTTTAAACTATTAAAAATACATGACATTAAAATTTTCAACCTTGTAATTGTTAGGAATTACTATCCTGATGAAAACTTTGCTATTGTCTGGCATACACTTTCAACCTTCAAAATAGGTTGTAAGGTAGGTTTAATAGGTATTTTTTTACTAAACTTTTGTTTTTAAATAAACTTTTGAACAAATCAATTTTACCCACTTCTACCGTATAATTGGTTTCATATGAGCCTTTTATAAAAAAAAATTGTAAAAGACGCAGCTACACTATGAAAACAATGCCAAAAATGTTCAAAAATTACAAAATGTTCAAAAATTAAATTGTATTTTATTGTAAACAACTTTTCGATAACCTAAGTTAAACAAAATGAAGTAACCAGCAAATTAAATGAAATAAACCCCAAATTTAAGAAATGTAAATTTTTTTGGGTTTATTTCAAACGGATTGGGGTTACCGTTTGAAATAAACCCAAAAAAAAAATCAAAATTCATTGGGCTTAATGTAACATAATGAAATAAAATACAAACAATCCATGAAATAGTTATCACCCAAAATTTATGAAACAGTCCCCACAATTGGTAGTTATTTCATATGAAATAACACCCAAAAATGTATGGAAATTATTTGGGTCTTATTTCATTTGGGGGTTATTAAGTGATGCCATATTTTTTTTTGTAAGCTTTAAAATTTCTTTGCCTTAAATTTCCCCTGCGTAACGTCAGTAAAAATTATTTCGAATCTTGAACATTATTCAAAAGCAACATCATAACTTTTTCATAAATGCAACTTCATTCAGACAATTTCCATAAAATAGCTTGATTAGTAATTATATCAAGTCAAGCCGAGTGAAGCAACCACGCTCACAGTTAGGTTCAACTCAATGTAACAGACCGACTCACCATCTATCTATCTATCTATATGTGCGTGTGTTCAGCTAGTCGGTCATCTTTTCAAATAACCGTTAACTGAATGAAAGACTCGCAAAATGTCTGACTAACTGAGCTCATTTGACTGATTGAGCATGTTGCAGATGGATTATGCAATGGTGGTATTCAGGACAAAACTGTCAAAATGTCCAACTGACTGATTGAACTGACTATCTGTCTGTCTGTCTGATAGTCTATGCTCTACTCGTTTAGCAGATACGCTTATGTTTATGTTGAATGCCTAGCTGCGTATTCTGCTTAACTATGAATGAGCAGGTGTCAAATTAAGAGATGGCATAGTTCACACACACACACCGAAATAAGTGTTCAGTTGTATGCAAAATGTTCCAATGCTGTAAATATTTAAATTCAAATTTGAGCTAGAGTAGGCTCTACGTTATGTTGGCAGAGTTTCCTTTTATTTTTTATTTAGAACTAAATGAGTTTTGAACAGAAATGACCAAAAATTTAACGCATTGCATGCGTTCTTCGCGCATCATTCTCATATAACTGTGTTCATAGAGGAAAATCATAAATTATGGCCGTTGTTAAATGTGTAAAAATATTGGCTTTTCTATGACTGACGCCGGAAATAGATGGATTTATGCGATTTTTGGCTTACTTGTTTAGCTTACTCAAAAATACTTACAATGAGCTGTGGGCTTTGAAGTGAATAACAATAGTGTTTAGATTTTGGTTCAAACATGAAACAGCTTTTAACATTATGTGGGCAAAGTGAGTTCGGCTAACAAACAGAAAAGGCAACTTAATTAGAGATAAATGGAATAAATGATTAGTTGTCCACTAGATAAAAGTTGATGAAGAGGTCAACATAATTTCAACTATTATAATACCTCTATGCACAGTTTTGTTCAACTTCTAAAGTTTTTTTAAACAGTGTAATTTAGTGAAATAAGTGTGCTCTAAATTTAATGCATGTTTATGTAAAACGAAACTACAGCTGAACGTCATGAAAGAAACAAGCAACAATATTTTTTGATATGGAAAAATGTACTGATTACCGTGTCTCGCACCACGTTTAGCCTTCGTTTCGTTTTACATAAACATGCAGCTAAGCCCTTCTCTTCAGTATTGCTCTTTCTAGTTCCTAATCTACTCCCACCTCTATTTTATTCAGCAACTATTTTTGAAAATGTTCTATTATTCTTTTTTAAAAACATTTTCTAATTTCTAATTTTTTAAGTACAAACAACTTTTTTATAATTTAAGATATGTTTATGATTTTGATGTCTTTGAAAATATACTTTTATTAATTGCAAAATTGATAATAAAAGCAAATTTGATTTAGTACGCGAAATTCTTATAAACTTGCTCTCAAACTTGAAATTTAGTATTTTCAACGAATTGCTTTAACCTTAACACGAGCATAGCTCGATAATGAATAAAGCGGTTGGGTTTCTTGGCACACCGTTAAAAAGGTCAATTCATTGCCTTTCAAATGAGCTCTTCAAATAAGATTTTCGTGAGTTAGTTTTTCTGCACAAAACTATAATGTGCATTAAGTAATGAAATAATAATTAACCCTGTAAATCCTTAGAGTGTAAGAATAGACCTCCCAAACGATTTTTTGCTCAACGCGACATCACCTTTCACATCCATAAACAGTTGCACTCTATTGCGGGACACCCTGTATAAATATACTCTTCTTTAACCTTCACCTGGCATGCTCATCCTGAGTAACATACCTGGACTCATGGGGTACATACGAACCCCAGTGATTAAAATCTTTGCAAAAATTTAAATATTGATTATTTTTTTCTCAAAAAAAAATTAAGAGATCATCTTTAGACAGCACTTTAAACTGTAGAATAGTCTAAGTTGAAAAAAATAAAGATCAGCGTTCATAAAAAAATCCGGAAAACTAGAAAAAAATTCCAAACAAATCAAAACGAGAAAGAACGTGGGGCAATGTACGTACACCACGAGGTCAGATGAAGGTTGATAAAGTTTGAATAAAAATATATTACTATGAAATAGAAACGAAAACGATCTAATGGTTTTTTAGTTTTTTTTTCGAACATATAGAACATCCCAACTTTAATTAGTCAGCAAACTATTATAATCTATTTTTCCTCTACTTGTTTAAAGGCACCAACTTCATGGGCGTTGCCGTTCACGAATTCGGTCATTCACTTGGCTTGGGTCACTCCTCCGATCAAAAGGCCATCATGTATCCTTGGTATCATGGCTACGAAAAGGATCTAAGCTTACCCGATGACGATCGTACCGCTATACAAGAACTCTACGGCTCGAGAGAGAAAACTTGGGGTCCCTTTAAGCCACCCATTCGACCAAAAGCAACCACAACGACCACAACGACGACAACAATGCGACCACTTATCTTCTATCCAGAGCGTCGTTATCCTGAATATAAACCAGATAATAATCCAACACAACGTTATCCAACATATCAGCCAAATGATCCAAGACATCCTAGCTACTACGATCCGAATGATCCACGGCGTCAACATCATCATCATCACAATCCAAATTATCCGCATCATCATAATCCGAATCATAGACATCCGGAGACACGTACAACGACATCAACAAGCACGACAACCACAACTACGACATATCGTCCATATACCGATTCACCACCACGTCCTACCATAAGAGCCACCAAGAAGTGGAACAACCGTCGCTACAACACACACATGACGCCAAAGCCGAGAAAACTTAAGCCAGATAGCTGTTTAACCACATACGATGCCATTTCAATGATACGCAGGGAGCTCTTCATATTTCGTGGACAGGTGAGTCATAAATCAGAGATCCTTGCAAGTTTTTAAGAAAAGCAGAAACAGTAAAAAAAATAGTAGTAAAAATAATGTCTTTAAGGTTTTTGTAAAGAAAATTCAATATACTTTTGTTTAAATATACGCATAAGTCACTTTTTAACCGACTTCAAAAAGAAGGAGGTTCTCAAGTTCGTTGGTTACTATGCTTTTTTTTTTATTAATGTATGTAGTACATCGATAACTCCTAAAGCACAGGTCTGATCACCGTAATTTTTTGATAGGGACATTGAACAGACATTTGATAGGAGGTGCCCGTCTAAATAAAGTGGGCGGTATTCTACAAAGGGGCTTGGCAATATTAGGAAAACACTTTATTTCGAATAGTTTTGGCACTAAGGTAATGAAATTTAGTACAGGATAGACACAATTATGGAAAATTACAGTCAATAAAGTGGGCGTTATTTTACAAAGGGGCGTAGCAATATTAAGAAAACACTTTATCTCGAATAATATTGACACTAGGGTACTGAAATTTAGTACAGGATAGACCAATTATGGAAAATTACAGTTACGAAAGTGGACGTTATTGGACAAGGGGGCGTAGCAGTAATATATAAACACTGTATTTCGAATAATATTATCACCAGGGTAGTAAAATTCGTTACAAGAATGGGTATATTTATTACAAAACACTATGAAGAAAGTGGACGGAATTCGTGGGAATATTATTAAAGGGGCGTGGGAATATTAGAAAAACACTATACAATCTCAAAAAATATTTGCACTAGGTTACTGAAATTTACTACAGTAGTGGGAACAATTACTACAAATTACGGTCAAGAAAGTGGGCATTAATGAACAAATGGGCGTGAAAATATTAGAAAAACACTGTATCTCGAATAATATTGACACTAGGATCCTCAAATTTAGTACAGGGGTAGACAAAATTATGGAAAACTACGGTCAAGAAAGTGAGCGTTATTGAAAAAACACTTTATCTCGAATAATATTGACATCCTGGTTGTAAAATTCGTTACAAGAATAAGTAGAATTATTGCAAAACACGATGAAGATAGTGGGCGGAATTCGGCAAGGGGCATGTTATTAATAGAAAAACACTGTATCCCAGTTAATGTTGACACTAGGGTACTGGAATTTATTAATAGGGTAAGCACAATTATAAAAAATATGTATCAATAAAGTGGGCGTAATTCGATAAAGGGGATTGGCAAACGAAAAATACTGTATCTCAGTTAACATTGGCACTAGGGTACTGAAATTCGGTACAAGAGTATGTAGAATTATAAAAAAACACGATCAAAAAAGTAGGCGGAATCGTACAAAGGGCGTGACACTATAAGAAAAACACGGTATATCGAATAATATTGAAACTTGGGTACTAAAATTTATTACAATAATGGGTGGAGTTATTTCGAAAATTTATCATATTCTCTAAAAAGGAAGAAAAAACTTTTTAACAAAAAAACCGACTTCCTAATGACTAAAAAATAAAAATCATTTTAAATAACTCTTCCCATTAGTTTCTGGGTCGAATTTAATAATTTGATTATATATATACCATTATATTGGAAATCTTATTATCTTAATTTTTTTCTTATTCATTTTATAATCATAAATATATTAATTTCTTTATAAATATAAAAGCTTTGAAGTCAGCGCTAATCTTTGCCATACAATCATGGTCTCTTACTATCCCACTGCCAATACGAACGAGATTTCAGTCACGAAGTTAAGATCAGCGAGTAACAGGGGCACTTCCCAACAAACATTTAATAGCGTTAATTTTTAAAAGTCTTATAATATTAGAGCTTTTCTTATCTTCAAAGATTTTATATTCATAAAGAATTAATATATTTATGATAATAAAACAAATTAAAAAAGGTTTATATAATAAGATTTTTAATATAATAACATATATAAATAAATTATTAAATTCGACCAAGAAATTAATACAAAAAGTAATTTAAAATTATTTTTTACTTTGTTGTGATTTTCGAGTTGGTTTTTTTCGTTTTTTTATGGTTTGGCATATTTTCGAACTTGATCTTTTGTTTCCAGAAATTAGCTATAGTAAGGGGGAGTTTCCGGTTATGGGACACATTGGGTTTTTGGCCCATAACTTTTGATCAAGGTTATAATATGAAAACATATGTATGGAAAACTTATCAAATAAGCCAAACTTTTGCTAAAGTAACTTAGACTATTCACAGTTTAAGCGTACATTTAACAAATCGTATTTATAGCATTTGTTATTGTTGAAACTGTGAGTACTCCGCCATGTGTGTCGTATTCAAAAATTATGCAACCCTGTGATGTATATAATATGGCAACCGCAGACAGAGCATAAAAATACGAGGTACAAAAAACACGTCCAAGGGCTACTTCAATTTACGCGTGTTTGCGTATTTTCGTTTTCATGCAAAACAACAACAAAGCAAAATACGCTTACTAAATTGGCGTGCAAATAAAAAATCGTACAAATAGCAGACCAGCGTATTCAAACTTTGAATAGCCTTACTATATTGATTTAGTCGACCAGAAAAATTTGACGACTAATTTTATGAAGGATTCATTGTTTGACAAAACTTTTTACCTGGTTGTGGGACACCTTGAAAAATCCACTAAAAATGGCAAAATATGAAAAAGAATCACCAAAAATACGAATAATAACAAAATTTATTAATTTAAGAAACTTTCAATGGCACAAAAAACAACAGAAAATGGCACTTCTTTCATGTTATTCATCATTTTATAAATGCGTAAAAGTGCAAGAAAACACAATTTAAATAAGATATGTTGACGAAAACAAAATGCTGTTGATATTTGACAGTTTGTAAGTTAAATACATACTTTAAATGCAAAAAAACAAGCTGTCCCACAACCGGTTACATGAGGCGTTCCACAACTGGGAATGGTAGCAATTTTGAAAGTGGCTGACAAGATTGTATGGTGAACATATTTTGTTTGAAATTTATGTGTCATCACAAAATACAACGAAAATACTGCAGAAATTATGCATAACACTATAAGTTTGGCAATACTCAAATCAACGATATTTATTTTCTGTCAAGAAATATGAAGTGTGTCCCACAACCGGAGACACTCCCCTATATACTTAGTTTCGTTACGATAGCTCTAAAATTACCGGTGTTGTAATCAAAAACAGACAGACAGATATGGCTTAATTGACTCCAGAATTCAGGCTGATAGAGAATATATACACAATTTTTATTTATGCCACGACTCTTTATATCCTATCACCCCTATCTTTAAGTTCCAAAATTTTTCTAAATCAGCCTTTTTCACCTTACAGTTTCTCTGGCGCATTGGAGATCGGGGTCTCTATCCTGGTTATCCAACGGAAACTCGTCGCCTTTGGAGCGCTCTTCCAGAGGAATTTACCAAAATTGATGCAGTCTACGAGAATCGCGAAAAGAAGATCGTCTTCTTTATTGGTAAGTTCCATCATTGTGCCTTTCAAAAAAATTAGTCCACGCTAATCACTCTCTTTTATTTTTACATCAGGACGTTACTATTATGTGTTTGATTCGGTCACGCTGGAAAGTGGCTATCCACAACCATTGAGTTCACTTGGTCTACCTTCTTCGTTGAACAGTATTGATGCCGCCTTTATTTGGGGCTACAACAATCGCACATATCTTTTCAGCGGTACACTCTATTGGCGTTTCGACGAGGACGTCGGACGCGTCGAATTAGACTATCCACGCGACATGTCCATCTGGTCAGGTATTGGTTATAACATTGATGCTGCCTTCCAGTACACGAATCGCAAGACGTACTTCTTCAAGGATTTCGGTTATTGGGAATTTAATGATGATCGCATGATGGTTGCACACACGCGTCCCAAACTGTCGGCCCGTAAATGGATGAATTGTCCACGTCGCGTTAATGAGGTGGACGAGGAGCAAACATGGACGGCGCCACTAATATCGGAACGCAATGAAACGCTGGACGAGAATCTGACAAGTGGTATGCGACGAGTGTCGGCATTGCAACTTTCGACACTAGTTTCGAGCATAGTGCTAGCGTTATTAGTATTCAGACGATAGGTTCTTAAGTAGCGCCAAAATTTAGGTATTTGTATAACTTCTAGAATAAGGTATCATGGATATAAAATTAACCGAGGCATAATTCATCACATTGCGCTATAAATAAGTCTTTTTTTTTGGTCATATATAGCCTGTAAGTTTATAGTTAAGTAGGGTGGCAGCACTGAAAAAATTTTTCGAAACTATACCGTGAAGTTGCCTAAACAAAGTATGACATGTAAGAAAGCTTTTAAAGCACGTTCATCTCGTGTACCAGTAACATTTTTTAGATAAACCAACAAAAGCTTTCTTTGTCATCATATAAAAAATCTAAACAATAGGGGTATTCACGTTTCAATGCACTTGCCAGTGCAGTTGTGAAGTTAGGTTTTCTTAAACACACTACCATCACTATTTAAAAGCTGCCAATATTTTTAGAAAGTTTATTAAACAATGCCAATATTTAGTAGAAAAGCACTTGTGCAGATTTTTGGCGTACGTTCATTTTGTTTTTTTTTTTTAAGTGTACAAGTCCTCAACTGCACAGGCAAGCGCACTGAATCGTGAATACCCCTTATGTTAACCAAATAACAATGGGCCTTAATAATGCAAAGCGCAGTTTGACTATTTTATTTAACACGATTACAGTAACTCGACTAGTTTTTAAGCCGAAACTTTTCACACGCAAACAATTCGCAAAAAGATCTCTGCTTTGCTTCGAAAGCTTTTTAAAAATTAAAGCTTCAATATTTTTTATTTTCTTATTTTCTTCTTATTAAATAGACAATTATGAAAAAAATAAAATTTTTTAGCACAAATTGATAGTTTTGGGCGACAAGCGTTTTGGCAACAATTTGTATAGGTTACAGCGACAAACAATTCCGAGTCAGTCATCGTGATGCTTAAAAATACACACCTCAAAAGTTTTCAAAAGTTATGCCACATGAATTAAAAACAAAATGCTCGCTGCCGCTAAAAATAAGTTTAAATTTATTATAAACATTAAAATCATTAATAAAAAAAGTCAACTTATATATGATTGCTTCCAGAAATTTCAATAGAAAAAATTAAAATTGTTATAGATTATTTTAAAGATTTGTGTAATGTATCTTTTCAGAATTCTTTTTTTTTTAATTTAAAATGATTTTACTGAAAATAATATTTCTATTGACATATTTTATGAAGCGAAAATTTCCATTTACCTTTTTTCAGTTCATTATCAATGCAACAAAAACAATTTTAATAGAACTGAGTTAAAAATAAATAAACATTTTTTTAACTATAACATTTTGATCGTCAATCAAAACTTTTAAGGCTTCTTGTGAACTCAAAATTTTTTAGGAATTAGCGAGCAAAGGAAATAACGTCACGATCTCTAAATTTAAGGGCAACAGCATCACCTACAAATCCTTACTGAAAATCAAATTAAAACCCTTTCTGATACTTGAAATATCGATTCCGTATTTTCATGCATCTGAAAAATTCAACACTGTTGAAACTTTAATCGAGAAAACGGTTCCGGGAAATAACGCAAAATGAAATAACGCCCAAAATAGAAAATTGAAGTAAAGCCCAAACATTTTCCAAGCAAATTCGGCGTTATTTCATTTTTTCAAGAACAAAATATTTTGGCTGTTATTTGATTTTCGATTTGGGCGTTATTTAATTTTTTGGGCGTTCATTTTATTTTTTATTTTGGGCATTGTTTCATTTTTGTATGCTCAAAATATTTTTGGTTTTATTTTATTTTTTATTTTGGGTGTTATTTCATTGGGCGTTATGTTATTGGGCATTATTTCTCTGAACCGAGAAAACAAGTTATTAATTTTAACGATTTTTCTTGTAAATTATTTTTCTTAGTTTTTCCATTTGACTATAGTTTTCATTATTTATATCATAGTTTTCGTTATAATTTTTTTACAACATTGTAATTCTTACAACATTCTTCGTTGTATAAAACGTTTTTTTAATAATAAGCTATTCATTTCATAAAAACTTACATGCAACAGAAAAATTGGAAAATATTTTGCTTGAAAGGACAATGCTAAAATCTTATTTTTTAGCTGCAAACGGCTTAGATTTTCGTTTTTGAAATTACTATATAGAATTTAAGTAAATATTTTGCTTAAGATAAGAATCATTTTTTATTTAGGGTTATATTCATGTCTGGATATATTTATACAGCTGATAAAACATCAGATTTTCTCAAGTTTAAGACAATGATATCAAGCGTAAAGCAACTTTTTTAAAACTATGCGGAGTTTAACAATACTACTTCCAAAAAATGACTTCGTAAAATTAATAAAGTCTCAAATTAAAAAAAAAAACGAAATTTTAGATTGTTTCAGACTACACTTAGCTGCTTATGTAAAAGTATGATTAATTCAAAAGAGGGTAACTCCCACGATATCAATTGCTTATCAACCACAAAAATAAAATCATTGAAACCTTGTGTGATTATAAAACTCACACAAAATAAGTAAGTTAAATTTAGCTCGAAGACACACACACACACACGCGTCGTTTTAACTTTTTATACGCTGCCAATAATTAATTGTTACATTAATATTCTTTTAAAATAAAATGATAAAAAATTTAAATAAATAAATTTATGTGATATTATGTTAATAAATTTATGTCAGTCTTAAAAGAATAGTTATGAAATTTTGCATTCTTTTATTTTAAGCACTATGCAAAGCAAACAAAAATTTAAGCTTAAAACATATATAAATATAAGTTTTATATAAAATTAACAAATAAATCATATTGAATCCAAAAAAGTTGCAAGTTTTTTGTTAACAACTTTAATAATAATAGACCTATTAGAAATAGGCAAAGTATAGGAAAAAAGAAAAATTATGCAAAAAAATTATAATTACTAAAATAAAGTATAATAAATAATAATTATACTGATAATAACGAATATAATCCAAATATTAATAGTTATAACAAAACACTATGAACGGTTTATAAAATTCAATTAACGTGTCAGCAAACTTATTTCAACAAAATCACTGGATTTTCAATAAACTCTCCTAAATGGTTTAAATACACACTAAAATGTCGAAGGTTTAAATAAAATTTTGTAAAAAGCTGTTTAAAAACAAAGCGATGAAAGCATTAATTCACATAATTGCCTGCCGTCATTTATTTTTTTACTAATAAAGATGAAGGTATTAAAAATTAAAAATAATTTAATCAAAATAATAACATACTTGTTTACTTTTTTGATATACATAATTAAAAATAACAATTGAATATTACATACCTATAATAAAACTATTTATTAGCATTGTATTAAGAACTAATTTCATAAAAAATAAGCTTTGCCTCAACCATTTGTAAAATTCCTTTTTATGTTAAATATAAATAGAGCAAACATTTTACTGTATAAACTATGAATAAAGTGCTTAAATTTACCAAAAATTTGTTGGAGTGTTTTTCTGTTTTTGCTGTGTTTTTACGACAGCCAAAGTTTTGTTGACGTCAAATCGACCAATTTAAGACTTAAGTTTGTATTAAAAAATTACAGAATAATTCAGCTCTGGCAGTGCCATCAGGTGCGTCAACCAGCGTCAACTCCCCCGTAGGCCAGAAATCCCTTAACGAATAATCGTCTGTGAATCCGAAAAGAATTTTCACTCCTAATTATGATTTACTAACGAACTTTGTTACAATTTTCTCCTACCGGCGTGTGGCCTCACGGTTTCCAACGCACCAATCTGGCAACGCCAAATGTTCAAAAGTTAAAAAATTGTGCAAAAATATAATTGAATAAAATGTATAATATAAGGTTTAAAATAAAAATTTTTTATAAAGGTAAAAAAAAGAAAATTCATCTTGCTTTCGTGGACGAAATTTTGCTCACCTTTTCGTTGCAGAAATATATCTGATTTTATTTCGTTGCCGAAATTTTATTTAAATTTCTGTTTTATTTTCTTGGCGATATTTACTCTTACTCTTACTTTCGTTGACGAAAATTCTTGCATTTTTCTTTCAAAGTTTCGTCGGCGAAAATTTGGACACTTATATTACATTTTCCTGCACGATTTTTATGGGCGACTCCGCAAGCTTCGTCAACGATTGGGAATTTTCGTACATGAATCATCAATGAATTCTTAAGGAAGCAGCCAACTGGGTCACGTCAGCACTGTCATCTATTACAATTTCAAGGTGTCAATTCATGTTAACGCGGCACTCTCTTACAACTTCTTTCTTGCCGACGCACAGTGTTTCGTTTCATACAAGTTAGACGGAGAAAATTATTTTTTACATTTTTTTTGTAACTTTCGATGTTTAAAGTTTAGGAAAGTAAAAACAAAATATTTCAGTAATTTTGGACCGGTGGGCGTTTCAACTTCCATACAACTTAAGGTACTATTGCAGTGTGTAGCTATAAAAACACACCTTTTTTAAATTTTTTTACCTAGTATTATTAATTTTAATGATAATTTTTTACATAATTATTCATGAGGAGAAAAAATTTGTTTTATCTTTATAGTTATTAATTTCCTATCGAGCGTTGAAGTTAGCGTACTTAAAATATTGTTGCAAATTGCCTTCTCGTCTCCAGCATTTACAATGGGTCTGAAAGTAAAAAATCAAAGTGCATTCTTGAGTTAAGGGTTGTAGTTGAGCACTCAACCTACGCAAATAAAAAAAATGGCATGCACCGAAAAAATATGTACAAAACTCCCCCTTTTTTTGCCGAAACTTTCAGCAAACAAACAAAAAAATTAAAAGGTTTTTGGCTTTTTATAGGTTTAGGCTTAACAGAGTCTATAAGGATCACAATGAATCAAGATTCATCGAAATCAATCAAGTAGAACTCCAGATATCTTAGAAGCCGATTCGAAAAACCTTGTTTCGAGAAAAACGCGATTAGAGACTTAAAGGTTCTTGAATATCACCCGACATACGTATATAATATATGCTATAACTTTTTTCTATTTCATATTTTTTCTAAACTTTTGTTTACGTATTCTTAAGACTTTAAAGGACCATATTCTAAAGAAAAAAAATTGATTTTTAATTTTTTACACACTGTAATAGTACCTTAAACACATTTTGCGCTTTATCTTAGAAAGGAAAACTGCTACAATAACGAAATTAATGGTAGACGTCAAATATATGATTACTAAACCATGTCCAAAAACTTAAGGCAATTGGACAAGTGGGCGTGGCAGCTTAGAAATGATAAAGTTACAATAACGAAATCAAAAGTAGACGTCAAATATATGATTACTAAACAGTGTACGTAGTACTTCTTACTTACACTTAAGGTCCAATTATAATAGATGTATCGTAATGTTATGAACTGTCATCGCGACGGAACGCAATGTAAGAAAACGTTATAGCATAATATAATAGGCAGTACCCAGACAGTTGTTTGTCGTAAATAATTGAACGTTCCCGTACAAGTTCAATTAAACCTTCGTCATCCATAGCTGTGGATTAATAGAACTATCACATTAATAACGAAAACTCAACAAAAAACGTAGTTTCCACAATACAAATAGCACACTAATCGAATCTGAATATAACCTCAATGTTCAGTTGCTTTTTGATAAGACGCAACGTAAAGTAACGTAGAAATCCAATTTCCACGGATTTATACGTCCCGTCACGTTACGTTACGTTACGTTTATTATAATCACTTATATAAGAAGGTATTGTTTCAAACAATCAGGGGTGTTTGAAATTGATACATATTTCATTTTTGTGTCATAGAAACTGATTATCAATAAGGCAACACAAAACCAAATTCGAAAATGTAACTAATTTCTTAATCGATAATCGGTTTCTATGACACCAAAATGACATATGTCAATTTCAAAACCGATTCTTACAATTGTCGGTTTCCATAACACCCCTGAATAAGTGAAAGAACGCACTGCTCAATTGACATTAAATCACATTACGTTACTCAGGCGTGTAGCCAGGGTGGAGCAAGGGGGAAATGCCCCCCATTACTTCAACCGTTTGCCCCCCTGGCCAAATCAGACAATGAAAAACTTTAAATGAATAATTAATGTGAATTTTGTTGATATATTTGCTTATTGTTTTAAAATTAGTTTAGTTTAAAATAACAAAAAATATACACATTCACCTTATTCATGACTTGAATATGTATATGAAATTTGTAAAACAAAACATTTCAGACAAATTGTTACAATTTTTCAACCTTTGTTACCAAAAAATAAGATTTGAATTTAAATAATTTTTTAACCCGCATCCATACACGCAGAGTAAAAACATAATTGCAACAACCATGTTTTAAGAGGATCATAGTAAGATTCGGATTATGATTGTTGCTAACATGTTCTTAAACATGTAATATTTTCTTTGATCATTATAAAATGATTACAACTATATTTAGAAAAGGAACTTTTTTGTAGGAACCAAAATATTATTGAAACAATAATTATTCTCTTATTGGGTCGAAAATAGAATGTTTGCAACAACTATGTTATGAATTTATTTTTAAGATCCAGAATATTATTTATTATTGAAACGATAACTTTATTTTTTTATTTTCATGCACTCCAAAAACTCCATTGTCTGGGCTGAACAGAAATATTAATTCAATTGAAAAATTATTTTGATAACATTTTTTGTCTGAGCTGGGGTTTGAACCGCGGCTTTCTCGCTTACGAGCCACGCACACTACCAGTAAGCCACAGCCACTACTACAGCTCGCCTGACTAATGCCATTCATAAACATGATACATTAAGTGCATTGTCACAAAAATAGCATTATGTGTGATGAACAAAATATGCTCAGAATCGCGAAATATATTTACGGTTAATAGAAATATGTTTGCTACAATTAAAGTCGAAAATGTCATTTTTCTGCGTGCTGTTTTTAGGATAAGGTGATTTAAAACAAAACACAATAATTGAACAGTTAACAAACGAAACGGCACATAGCCAGGAATCGATAAAACTTATTGTGTCTGAATGAAGTGAAAGTTTTTCCTGCAAACTGTTCAGACACAATAAATTCTTTCGATTTTTGGTTATGTTCTGCTTCATTTGCCAACAATCAAAGAATAGATCAGACAAACATTCAAAATTCTAATATGTTTCTCTCTATAATAATATTCACATTTATCATGATTGACAGAACACCAACATTTTTGTTGCAACTTATAGTTGAGGCAATCATAGTATGTTGACGATTTCAATGATGTTATGATTTCAACTATAATGTTATTTTTGGTGCCACCATTAGTAAATAATGACTTTATTAAGGCAAGAATTTGTGTTTGCAGGAATAGTACAATAATTTTAGTAAAAAAATTATTATTGCAGTAATCATGTCTCAACCATGTCTTTTCTCTGCGTGTAGGAACTTTCTAGAAACGAAAAGACCGTTGTGCACCAATTTGATGCCGATACAAAAAGAATATACATATCCATGTATATATATTATAAAATTAACTGTTTTTTAATAAATATGTGTATGTATTCATTTCACACGTTAAAAAATTGGGTTTTTTTATTTAAATTAAAAAACAAAAAATTGCCCCTCCCCAAGATTCATGCCTGCCCCCTCTGTCTTCTTGGTCTGGCTACAGGCCTGCGTTACTTCTATTGTAATTGGACCTTTACCCTTTTCCTACCCTACACTAGAAAAAAAACGAAAGTTTTTATTCATTTTTGTTTTTTATAAAATTCAATTTTTTTTTTAATTAAAAGTTGTTAATTAAAAGAAGCAAATCTAAATAAAATCACCATAAAAATGTTGCAATTAATAGTCATAATAATCGCTATTCGATTTGGAACATTCACTGATACCAGAATTTGTATCCTCTTCTTCTGTGAATTCCTGGGATTCCTGTTGTCTGTTACTTGTAATCAAAGGTTAGTGCTTTTATGACTTTTTTCCAGAAAGTCTCTCATATAAGAGTCTTAACAAACTTTACTTACATAAAAGTTATTATTGATAGTCGAACGTAAGAGTTATCAAATAAGAGATATTTATAACTTTTATTTTTAACTCTCACTAAATAACTCTTATTTTTAAAAGTTATTTTTAACTTTTATAAAATAAAATCAAACTTAAGAGTCTTTGAAGACTTTTAAATTATAAAAATAATTTTAAGTCTTTTAAGACTTTTATTTAAAAAAGTTAATTTTAAGAGTTTTTTGTGACTTTTATTTTATAAAAATCTTTTCGAAAGTCTTTTTTTTAGTCTCTGCGTAAATAATAATTATTTTTAGATTTTTAATCCAAAAAAGCATTGTGAAAAAACTGTCGCACCGACGTTTAAAAGGTACCATTAGAATCCTCTCACATTGTAGAACTTGATTTCCTATTGATTTTTAAAATTGTAATTATTAAAATTTTTAGCAAAAAATAATAATTATTTCTGCTTTTTATTTTTTAAGGCAAAAATAAAAATCAAAATTTACCCGATATTTTTTAAGCACAAAATAACCAGTAATTTTGGATTTTAATTTTTAAAGGCAAAAATAAAAAGCAAAACTTGCCCGATATTTTTTTGGTCACAAATAACTGGTAAGTTTTGATTTTTATTTTTTAAAGCAAAAATAAAAAGTAAAGTTTGCCCGATATTTTTTTGAGCACAAAATAACTGGTTAGTTTTAATTTTTATTTTTTAAGGCAGAAATAAAAAGCAAAATTTGCCCAACATATTTTCGAGCACAACATAACTTGTAAATATTGATTTTTATTTTTTAAGTCAAAAATTAAAAGCAAAATTAGGATTTCAGTTTACGGTTAAACCAAATTTGAAAAATTTTTCATAACTGGATTTATGTCATTTCGTAAGTGCTTCAAAGGGGCCGTTCAAGTATTACGTAAGCAGATTGGCTGAGTTCCTAAATGCATTTATGCAATGCATCAGTGTGTTTTATTTTGAATTGGTCCGAGGCTTATTAACCAAAACTGTGCAACTATACTTTTTTTAAGAATATCAACAGAGTTGCGCAGTTTTCGTATTGAAACTCAGCACAAATTGAAACTACAATACACAGATAGATTGCATAAATGCATTTAAGAACTCAGCCATTTTTTGCAATTCTTAACCCCCCGTCCCCTTCGTCAGTACAAGTAAGAAAAGCTCTTACCCCCCTCCCATTCTCACGTAAAAATTAGTACATGCATTTTTCAATGTGTTCTGGTTTCTTCATTGATTGATTCATGAAATTCAATTTTCAATTTTTGTTCAACCGTAAACTGAAATCCTAAATTTGCTTTTAATTTTTGACTTAAAAAATAAAAATCAATATTTACAAGTTTGTTATTGCTCGAAAATATGTTTCGCAAATTTTGCTTTTTATTTTTGTATTAAAAAAGTAAAAATCAAAACTTACCAGTTATTTTGTGCTAAAAAAAAATATCAAGCAAACTTTACTTTTTATCTTTGCTCTAAAAAATAAAAATTAAAACTTACCAGTTATGTTGTGACCAACAAAATATCGGGCAAGTTTTGCTTTTTATTTTTGCCTTAAAAATAAAAATCCAAAATTACTGGTTATTTTGTGCTTAAAAAATATTGGGCAAATTTTGATTTTAATTTTTGTCTTGAAAACATAAAAAGCAGAAATAATTATAATTTTTTGCTCAAAATTTTACATCACAAGATAATTATTTTTTGCTTTTTATTATAAAATGCATACTTAGTACGGTCTCTGAAATAAAGTATTGTGTTATTTATTTGTTCAATATGAATCTTTCCAATAATCGAAAAGATTAACAAAATCAATCGGTGGAATAAATTGGTCGTTGAAATCAATTTATACATAAACATATTCTTAATTTTTCGCAGTTTTTTTATTGTAAGACTTTTATTAAGACTTTTATAAAATAATATTCTCGAAAGATTCTTAAAAATAACTTTTAAAAATTTCTTGAGACTTATTAAATTTTTTTAGGAAAATAAGTCTTTGGAGACTCCTAAATTTTACTTTTAAGCTTAAGAGCTAAAAGTGAGGGAAAACTTTCATTTTTAAAAGTTAAAGCCAACTCTTAACTTATATTTTTAAAAGTAATTTTTAACTTTCTTCATTAAAAAAAAATTAGCAGTCGGACTTAACTTAAAAAATTACATTTTTAAAAGTTCTTTTCAGTATTTGCTTGTAATATCCGGCGCAATAAGGAACTTTAAAACTTCTAGCGATATTTTGTGAATATTTTTTTAAAGGTGGTTCGCGGTGAGAATTAATTAAAGGATCAGAATTAACTATTTTATAGATCACCGCCATCAACTCTACCAAGGTTGCTATCTATTCTAGTTGCTTCTTATTTATTTCAATATTCATTGGTGTTCGACAGTTTGTCGAAATGCACCATAGAAATGAAACAGTTTTTGTTTCGCTAGAAGCTAGTGTTTTTAGCATTAAAAATTTTGAAAATGTTTTTGAACATTGGGCTTGTTCGAATTTGCTAAAACTCCCTTTTCGGATTCCCCGGGAAAAATCGTTCAAAATCGGACAGTAGTGTTTTTTTTTACTCACGCTTGAACTGAAACCTTAAGTTTCCATTACACAAAATTTTAATCGATTCTTTGGGCTTCAACGAGCCAAATACCTCACAGATTTGTTTTTAATTTCAACTTTGGAAAAATTCTCAAATCCCCTCGCTATAAATAAATAATAAAATTAAAATTGCTACGCATCTTTTCAAATTTTTTTTTTTATTTGTTTTTATTTAGTAATAAATATATATTTAAAATTTACATAATTATGTGTTGGTTTTTTTTAATGAAACTTTAATTTTAAAGAAAAAAACAAAAATGTGCTTTTGAGCAAAGCAAAGAATAAAAACGTTGGGTTGCACCGCGTTTATTGCAAAAATCAAGTTAGGAAAAACAAATCTGTTTCTGTTAAGCTACCAACTATTGTTTGACTGCAATTGCTTGTTTGTTAATTGGTTGGTTTTTCTTACAATATTTATTAACTTCGGTTTGATTACTTCTCTTAATTAATTATAGTGACGATAGTAATAATTAATGACGATGTAATTTATTGTTTGTTTTTTTCTTTCTTTTTTATATCAATTTAAATTGTTTTTCATTTGCTGCTTAGTTTCCTTTAAGTTCAACATCTTATCGTGTATTTTTGTTTTTCTTTTATCTTTTGCTTGTTATAAAAAAACGCCACAAACTACTTTCTAAAAATATTCTCATTGATTAAGAATTAAATCAAAGTAAATAAGAAAAAGAAATTTTAAAATCAAAGCGCCTTTCTTCGTTCGTTATTTTTGCTTGCTACGCTAGCTGCTACAGCGAATACATCCACTACATCTTCGCATCACCATCAACATCATCGACCACGTCGTAACTCTTAAGGTAGTGTATACCGCACGTAGGGCACTTCGACATCCTCGCCATCAGTGTCATTGCAGCACAGTTCGAATACCAAAGAGCGTTCATGTGATTCGATGCGTTTCTTAGAAACACGACGCACCACCTCGGTCATGGGTAACGGCAGGCGCTCAGCGCATTTTGCCTTGGCCATGAAGAAAGAGTACAACATGGAGACGCCTTGAGACAACATTGTGATTTTAAGCTTCTCTTGATGTTCGAAGTAATCGAGGAATTCCTGCAGCGTAAGCTCGCCTTGCACCTCAAAACGATCCCAGAGAGTCCACGATTTGCCATAGTATTCGTTCTTGGGTGCGGGTAGTGGCTCTGAGAATGCAATGAAGGGCAACGCCAAATTGGCAAAAGCATTCTTGAATTTCGCAAGGTCTTGGTGACTGTGTGAATGATAAAGAAAACATTAATTCCTGAGCTTCAGCTAGCAATGCGCATTAAGCTGAAAACCACTTACCCCATTATCAATTTAATCACTTCGAGCACAGCAAAGCCCGAAACCAAAGATGTCGTTGTTGCAATGGCGGGTATAATTTTACCCGCAATAAGCTTCGATTTGTGACGATCAGCTGGAGTGATCTTGTAGTTGGTGGCGCGCAGATTCGATGAGGCAACAATAAAGTCCATATGTAAATTGTTGTCATCATCCTTTTCGAATTCAATTGGAGCAATTTTGAAATTTAGCTTGCCGAGCCCCTGCAGTTCAGTAAGAATCTTATTGACACGATCCTGATCGACTTCCGAATCATCGTAATTGTTTGCAGCAGCTGAGGCGGCATTTTCATTAACTTCAATTTTGACACCAGAGCGTGGTTTAAACTCGGGTACCTGCAGCAAAAAGATACCACAATAAAAGTAGTATACATAAAACTAGTACAAAAACAAATAATTTCAAACTTACATAAACTTGGTTTACGAGATCCGCAACTATGTTGCGATCACGCACTTGCGGTATGCCGTAAACCTCGGCGCGCAAATTAGCGCCGGCATAGATGTAGTCCAAATGCATTGGATCATTAACATCAAAAACAAGCGGCACTGGACAACGTTTGGGTCCAGACCAGAAAGGTTGACCACTTGAAGTGACCTGGTCGGGTGGGAAGTTAAATAGCAGCTGCTTGATTTGATTGGCATACTGTTCCTCCCAGTGAAAGCGAGCCCATTTAACGCAGTCGGCAAAGTCTTTAGGTTTGTCATCAATTAAAGCTTTCTGTAAGGAGTTGGTAAATTAAATCAATACATTCAAGTTGCTAAATGGTTCACAGGGAAACTATTGGCGCGCTCACCTTGACGGATTCCAAAATCTCCAATGGCTGAATACCGGGTAGCTTGAGTATGCGTTCAATAAAGCTTGGATCCGAAATGTACTGTGATGCATTTTCGGCAGATTGGCGAAAGACGCCCTCGAAAATGTCACGTGCCCACTGTAAAGTGTGCTCAATGGCATTGGGAAAATTTTTTAGCGTACAAATAGGAATGCTCTTCTCTGGTGGATCCTGTGATGAACTGTACGATTCAGTGGCAAATGGTACAATAACCTGAACATTGCCCATGGTGCCTAGAGTGCCCGATTCGACAAGCGGAATGCGATTGAAGACGCACTTGCGATCCATATAAATGCGAGCATCGACATTGTCCAAAGCATTGGCCACGCCATTCAGTTTGCCAAAGAACTCCTCGGAGAAGACCTTTTCCGTTTCAGTGCCAACACGCAATTCGTAGGCGGTCACTTTAACATCGGGATTCATTTTCTTTATAGCTGCAGCTGCTGTTTGTGCTTTTGGCTTCTGCACGTCCTTGGGTCGGAATAAGAACTGACGATTTAAATTTGATTTTTCAATGAGATCCATGTCGGTGATAACGATCTCACCGCTGCCAATACCCACGCCAATCATGGCGAAATTCTTTAACAACTCGCAGCCAATGGCGCCGGCACCGACAATAAAGTATCTAGGAGAAATTGATTAAATGAATAAATTTTGCACACATTTACTATTGCATAAAAACCTACTTAATGTCACCCAGACGTTGCTGGAAGTTCTTGCCGAATATTGCAATCTGTGCATCATAACGCGAACCGATAGGTTGAGCATCCGCCTCTTCAACACCGTCCTGTGGCAGACATTCTATGGCGTCATAGTAGAGGAACTGAAGAATAGGCATAAACTTGCCGCTGCAAGCCTTGAGAACCTCCTGTGCCACTAAGCCACCCATGGCAGCGTCCAATGGACAAGTATTACCTGCGCAAATCTTGGCAAATGTTAGAATAACATCATCTTTGACATCAGCATTGTACGATTTGCACAGTTGCAAGAATTTCTGAGCATCTTCCTCGTTCCAAGGACGTGGCGTGGCACCAGTTTCAGCTATATACTGATGTAGAGCACTAAAAGCAACATGCAAAGAAGATGGATGCTCAAACTTGGCAAAATCAGAGCAAACAAAGTCTGGCTCCTTTTCAGCCTGCTCAAGCGGCTTGAAACTAACAGTTTTAGGCATCTTGACCTGTGTCGCAATACCACCCGAAATATACTCGCCAAATTTGCTGGTGTCGCCAATGCTGAAAGTGTACGGACCGAGCACAGATATTTTCAAAGGAGCGCAGCCATTGAGCTCCACCATGCCTTGCACCTCAGAGAATGTGACATAGTCACCATCATTTAGACCATGACGTGTTTCATCCAGGCACGTAATGACACCCTGCGAGTCATGTGTGATGCTCGCAATCATTGTGGAAACCGGTTGAGCACCATCCTGATCGTAGACGGTGAAATTTTCGCCGAAATCACAAAAGACCTTGGCAAAGAGGCCGCGCGTCTCGGCTATGATAAGAGCAATATTATTGGCATGCGTTATTTTGGCAATGCGATGCTGTTCTGAATCATTGGAGTCGGTCAAGACAACGACACGGAATTGACGCAGAAAATCTTCCGTCAATTCGCCAGTGTACGAAGTGGTGCGTACATAGTTGTTGAGTTCGGCGAGCTGATCGCAAGAAGCTTCAGCGCGATTCTTGCCAATACTAGCTTCGGTCAAGTAGAATTGCGAGGACAAATCGCGTATCTGTGGGGAGAAAAATAGGTAAAGTGAGGTTAAGTAAGATGCACTAGTTATTAGATATTAAAATGATAAATAATAATAAGTGATTGAAGTGAATTTTTAAGTTTTCAGGAGGAGCAAAAATCAATTTTTTCTTCAAGGAACTCCATACAAAGCGGAAAATCAAAAAATTTATTTTTTAATTGAAGACTAAAAGCATCTTTATGTAAAGCGAACGATGCGTGTATGTGACAAGCACTTTATTTAAAAGCCGGGAGTCAGCCGTTTTGGCTCCAGATCACATCGAAGACAGCTGGCTCAGTAACGAACGATGATGTTCACTCAGTATGCAATTGGCTTTATGTAAGAAAAATTCGAACAAAACGCCAAAATTTGAAGAAAGCAAAATTTTCTTCGTTGTGAAAATGTTTAGCAGGAAAATGGAAGCTCCCAACGCCCGCCCGGTAATCTTTGGCAGTAGCTTCCTGACTACCGCCTTCTGTAAGAAAATTAAGAACACACGCCACACCCTGCGTTGGCCCATGGACAAAAATCAAAAATTTTATGACTCTAAACAATATTGGCATCGGTGGACATGTAATTGCATAGATAAGACGAAAACAAAATATTTAGGGGAACCCTGTGTTAGCTACGCTGCACAGTGGTCAGACTTTTTTCCCGGAGAGCGGGCAAAAATACTTCCAGGTGAGATATAAACTTCAAATTTTGGTGAACGCTGCAAGACAATGTGAGAATTACTATATGACATGGGCGTGGTTGAACACCCGCACGTGGTTTTCACCCGCGTAAGCAAACATTTAAAAATAAATTAAATAAATTTTTTTTAAATATGTTTTGATTTAGAATGAGTTTTATAAAATAAGGTATGAAACAATTTAAATATATGTATGTATTTAATTATAAAAAACATAAAAAATATAAAAATATAATAAATTTAAAATCAAGTATGATTAAAACTATCAAACATTTAAAATTTTTATTTAAACCATATAAAATCAACATTAATATTTTATTTTTATTTTATTCAACATATTAGTACAATAAGAACAAGTTCTTTTACTATACAAAGCAATAGTCTTAAAAGTAAAGTATTACAAATGACATTGTTTTTAAATTTAAATTTGACATAAAAATTGATATAAGTTTTTAAATTAAGAATAAAATATTACTGTATAATTCAGCTTACATTATAATAAGTAAAATTAACAGGAAGTGTAGAAGACATTTTAAAATAAAATATATGAAATAAAAGTAAAATAGAAAAAAGGAACGAAGAGGAAAGAGCTGAAGTTTAGAAAGAGAGAAAGTTTAAATATATGAAGAAATTATGTAAAAAAATTAAAAATAGCTTGCCTAAAGTTCCCAATTCCATTTATTGATTTTAAGTGATTAGGTAAGGTATTCCATAATCTAATGGCGTTAATGAAGAAGAGTCTAGTAGAGTTTAGAAATTTAAAATTCGGTACTATAAGCATATTACTTCTAGCCGAATGGCAAAACTGTAGTTTATCAAAAAGGTACCGTGGAGTTTTCGAATGAATTAGCTTATAGAGAAAAATACAGTTTCTGGCGTTAATATAAGTTATAATGCTGCAGCCGAGAATAGCATTCTTAAACTGTGAAAGATGATCAAATTTTCGAATTCCGTAAACATACCTAGTTGTGTGGTTGAATGCTACTTGTAGCTTATGTTCAGAGCTTGAATCTAATTTGCAGTACACATGTTCCGAATAGGTAATTACCGGTAATATTAGTTGTATTACAAGCTTACGTCTGGTTTCTATGGGTGTAAAATCTCTAGACATCCTAAGGTTTCTCAGAATGCTATATATTTTACGTATTACGCTATTCACATGATCGGTGCATGTCATTGTTGAATTAATGTGAAAACCAAGACTTACAACATTTGTAACCAGTTTAAGTTTTTTGCCCCCTATAAATAGATCTGGAATATTCTCCGGAAATATTTTTGAGGCTGAGATCGGTAGAACATATGATTTATCCGCATTTAGCTGCATACCATTATTAATGGCCCACTGGTGAATATGATTGAGATCTTCATTCAGCCTGACACTTAGATCTTCAAAGAGGCCTGTTCTACGTGAAAGATGCAACTGAATGTCATCCGCATAAGCATGCATAGAAGCATATCTGCAGGTTGAAAAAATATCATTAATAAACAATGAAAACAGCAGAGGACCCAGAATAGATCCCTGGGGCACTCCACTGCTTACCAATTCAAATTGTGAACACTTATCCCCTATTCTTACTCTCTGCAACCTGTTGGACAAGTAGCTTTCTAAAAGACTTACAGCATTATTACAAAACCCATACCAACACTTAAGTTTTTGACAAAGCAGAATGTGATTTACGCTATCAAACGCTTTGGAAAAATCAAGCATGCAGAGTAAAGTAACTAGGCCTTCATCATATGATTTTCTTATATCATCCAAAACTTTTATGGTAGCGGTTGTGCAGCTATGGCCAGCACGAAATCCAGACTGTAAAGGAGACAATAAATTACTAATGCTTAAGTATTTTGAGATTTGATCAGCCATTATAGCTTCGCATACTTTAGACAGCGAAGACAGAATACTTATTGGCCTGAAATCGTTGGTATCAGACGCTGACGATTTTTTGGCAACCGGTAGTACTTTTGCTATTTTCCAGGAGTGTGGGAAAGTAGACGTTGTAAAGCAGTGATTAATTATGTGCGTTAGAGATTGAAGTACGTATGGTAAAATAAGTTTAATAAACTTTATCGAAATACCATCCTCACCGACAGCATTTGATTTTATTTTCATTATGCACTTGCCAACGTCACTCTCACTCACAGCAGAAAATTGAAATGTTGGTTCAATCAGCATATTGATAATTGTATTGTTTACAGGACTGCTATTGTTAGCTAAGAAAAAATTATTGAGGACATCAGGATCCACGTTGCAGTCAGTAGCAGATTTTTTCCCAATACCAAAGTTTTTCAGATTCCTCCACAGTACTTTAGAAGGTAGCGAGGTATTCAACTTAGCAGAACAATATCTTCTTTTTGATTGCTTTGTTATTAGAACTGCAGCATTTCTAGCTCTCCTATAGTTTTCCCAATTTTCAGCGGACGGATTCTTTTTCCACTGATGATGCAATTTATTTCTTTTTTTAATAGCATTTTTTACATAAGCATTAAACCACGGACACGAAAAATTTTTAATAACAGTAGTTCGAATAGGAACATGTGTAGCAAACAGGTTGTTAATCATACCAGCGAAAAGTTCAACTTTCTCATCAATACCAGACTGAAACCAAACATATAATATAATAAAAAATATTATAAAATATAAAAAAAAAATTATATAAACGAGAAATTTTTCAGCACGTCAAAAACAGATTTTAATAAAATTGACAGGTGCTTAGATGGTAATTTTCGCTGTCCTGTAAAAAAGGATCTGGGCTCTTATCACGTATGACGAGAATCGTTTGATGATATCATTTCAACGATACTTTTACATTACGTAACCGTTAATTTTATGTATCGTCTAAACGATATCGTTTTGCTTGCTTCAAGAATAGCAAACACATGTCAAATGTTATTGTCGAAACGATTGCTTGGCGCGATAGCTAATTTGGTATCGGTTGGCTATTTTTCTGGTTGGAAATAACAGAAAAAATAATTTTAAAATGTTTTGGGCGCTTTTTTGTTAAATTGGTCCATAGCAAATTGATGGAATGTCGTTTCTGCAATGTATTTGCGACGCAATTGTTTGCTAGCTACGGATGTTGATCAATAAAGTGTAGCAATATTTCTATTTACTTAGGTGTCGTTGCCCAATAATATATTTTCAAAACATTACCATCAAAATAACTAATTAAATATTCTTACATTTTGCTTAAATTTTCACTTTTGAGGCAAAAAAATCCAAAAACAAATTAAACATAAAAGTAAATGTCACTTTAGGCACTGAATATATGTTCAGAGAAAACTCAACGATAGACGAGACGATAGCGATGGACCTATATGAAGCAAACTAAAAACGATATCGTCGAATAGTATCGTTTAAACGATAGTCGTTTTAAAAGTTACGTGATGAGAGCCCATAACTTTAAAGTACACTACTAAACACATCCGTACAAGTTGAAACGCGTAAAATCTTACGCGTATGCTGGAGTCGAAACTTGTTTATCAGCTAGGTTCCAGAAAACGAGTGAAACTAGGTCGAAAGTGAAATTTCAAATCGAGTGAATTTGACTTCATTGTTCTGCAATCCGAGTGATATGATCTTTTCGAAGTCGATTCAATTTCACTTTCGAAACAGCTGATAGCTGTCAGTATAGAAATAAATGTATTTGTTTTTTTGTCACCAATTGTGCATTTTTTTCATTTTTTTAATATTTTGTAGTCTTTTCACTAAAATGAGTGCTATTTATGTTGCTGCTGTGCTGCATAACGAATCGCAGAAAAATGCAGATGAAAAAATGAAAAGAAGAACGTTGAGGGACACTTCTAACCCTTTGGAAATTCCTGATGTTGCGTTAGTACCAATGAAAATCATTGGTCAAAGTTGATTGAAGTTTTAAACTGTTTTAAAATATATTTAAGGTTTGTCAATTGCTTCCGCGTGAATAAAAGTGCATTTATAATGTTGCTAGACACCATAAAACCTGACCTCAAAAAGTCATCTATTCCGAACGTGCTTAAACTTGCCGCGGTCTTACGTTTCCTTGCGGAAGGCAGTTTCCAACGTTCGGTAGGAAAAGATGCTGATATTGCCTTAGGCCGGAGCACAATATCAAAAGTGCTGACAGAAGTGCTTGATATATTGGAGAAAAAAATATGTCGCAATTGGATTACTCTTGCAATGTCGGTAGAAGAAAAAATTAAATCCAAGCGACATTTCATGGATAAATTCTGCATTCCTGGTGTTGTAGGCTACGTGGACGGCACCCATGTGAAAATATCGCAGCCACATCAAGATCCAACACTTTTCTATTACAGAAAAGGATATTTCAGTGTTAATGTCATGATAGTAAGGTCCAAAACTTTTTCCTAATTTTTTGAAAAATTTAATTGTAATTTGATAATCAAAGCGGTCGATGCCCGTCGCCCTGGATCAAGTCATGACTCGCTCATATGGAACTTGAGCAAGGCACGAAACCATTTTAAACGTCAGTTTGACAGTGGTAATCATGGTTCATGGCTTTTAAGGGATGCTGGCTACGCACTTGAATCATTCCTTTTAACGCCATATAGACATCCAGCCGCAGGAACTTCAAAGCATGCGTTTAATCAAATTTATTTTTTAATGTAAATATAAAAAAAGGTTCTTAACAAAATCAGTTCAATTTCTCTTAAATACAATATAAAAAGGAACATAAAAATATCAATGCTTGGGATTGAATTAAAATATTAGTCTCTATTTTGGTCCATAGACAGCCTCATTTCTTCAATTTCAATTTTTTTTTCTTTTGAGTAGAAGTTCTTCCTGACGAAATTTTTGCATTTGCAGGTTATGTCGAATATTTTCTTTATTCTTTTCTTTTAAAGAAACGTTTATAATTTCAATTGACTTTTGAACTTTTCTTATGTTGCTTTCCATATATTTAACATTTAACATATTTAACATCACAAGATTCTTGGACTCTGCGAAATTTTCCTTAATATATCCTGAAATATTGGTTATCTGTGTGGTTTGCTCTGACATAAATGTATTTAAGATTTCATCAGATGAAGGCTGGTATCTTCTTTTTGCGGATGTTGCAGACGCTGAAGCTTCGCTGCTGGTATATCTTCAGCAGGTATATCTTCAGCAGGTATTTGCAGCTCGTAAAAATTGCCATCAATCTCTCCAAAATCCATTGTATTTGGAACGCCTTCAACCACAACATATAATCCGCATACTCTCGCTACGGCATCCTCTACACTGGAAATCACGAATTTGTTGAAAGGGCCGCCACCAGTGGATATATCTTCAGTCTTGTTATGGGCTAACTTTTTTCTTATTCCTGCCTTCCAATCCATCCAAACCTTAAAATTATATATGATAAAGCAAAAAATATTTATCTAATGTTTGAAATTTACTTTCTTCCACCCAGTGGCATCCTTTTGAGGTGGACCATGACTATTTAAGTCCTTTGCCAAAGTGTTCCATAGTGCATCTGCTGCCACTCGATCGCCTTTCATAAAACCTCTGACAAGGTCTTTATGATTTTCCATAAAGGATAAAAATATATTATCCTGGGCAGAATTCTTATGTTTACCCCTGCATCAAAAATCAGATACAAGTATTTTTTTACAAAATTTATTCTATATTTTATACTCACATATCCGTACGTAGCAGTTTATTTTATCAGTATGAAAAGTAAAGCAGGTTAAATTTGAAAAGTTAAGTTATGGATTATTAATAATCGCTGAAAAACAAATGTTGCCACAACGAAAAATAAGTTTCTGAATTTTTTGCACTAAATCAACTCTTACTTTAATAATTCACACATTTTAAACTAGTCGGTTTGAAATCAGTTTAAAATCGTTGAAAGTGATTTGTGGAACACGCCATTTCACTCGATTTTAACTTCGAAAGAAAAGTGAAATTGAAACCGAAAAAGTGAAATGTGGAACACTAAATTTCGACTTACATCGTTTTTAACTCTTATTCCGAGTGAAAGTGAAATGCAGAACCTAGCTGTACATCTTTGTTCCTGGACTCAGCAGCTTCCTTAAAGAACTCCCCAATCAATACCAGTGCATGTTTTCTAGCCTTAGGAGCGTGAATTAAAATTTTGTGTACTGAAGGTAGTATCAATTATATTTTTTGGTTAGCTCCTTAGCAGTATCCAGTGCATATATTTTTAATTTTGCAACATTAATTTAGTACAAGGCTTACAATAATGTTGCATATATCTCAATTAAATTTTGGTTAAGTCCCGTTATTTCAGCCAACAAGCATGCATTATTGAAAAATTATATTGGCGTATTTCTATCATTAGAAGAAATACTATCCCAGTGTTCGATTTGTCTACAATTAATAACACTTTTAATCGAAATTGTGATTGGATATTTCTTTTTATAGTTTGGAATTGAGCTTTTCCTTTTAAAGACCGAATTTGTTACACGTTCAGTGCAAGTCTATGAAAAATAAAGAAAACATTAAAAAATCAAATATATGCCGTGTAGAGCATATTCATTAGTGTCCGACCGAATATTTGGTTTCGGTTTCAGTTACGGCCAATTTCGGCCCTTTTTATCAGTTTAACCGAAACTTGACGAAGTTTTTGGTAAGAACTTATTGCATCAGTCACGATTTCTCGTGCTAACGCAAAACATTTTGGTTAATTTCATGCGTTCGATGCTATCATTTACGATTATATCATCCCTATTGCAATTAATATTAAAGTTTTATAGGTACTGAAGCCAAAAAATGATAATTTAACTTCCGAACGAATTCTGAGTGTGTAGAATAAAGGAAAAGAAAACGAAATATTTATTTTTTTATAATACTAAGCCTCAAAAAAAAACAAAAATACTTTGTTTTGTAGTTCTATAAAAATGTACATTGTAGGTGCATACTATTTTGAGTGTGTACTGAATATATAAAGTATGCAAGCTTTTGTAATAAAAAATAAAATAAAATATTATCTCATTTATATAGTAAACTGTGGCGACCGTAGCCTAATGGGTAGAGTGCGTGGCCCCTAAGCTAAAGAACCACGGTAGCCCGGGTTCAATTCCAGCTCAGACAGAAAGTTTTTTCAATTAAACTAATTTTTCTGTTCGGTCGTCACCTCTCTGCAGACAATGGCAAACCTCAGAGAGTAAAAATTGCCATGTAAAGCTTCTTGAGAACGTAAGCCGTTCGGAGTCGGCATAAAACACGTAAGTCCAGTTCTCGGTCATTTGTGATCAAACATTTAATAACACGCACAACACAATTGATCAATAGAAGCTAGGTCAAAGTCCTTTCAAGGGCTGAAATTGCCAGTTTATTTATTTATTTATTTATATAATAAATTTCAATTAATTATTATTAACTTTAATATTCAAATAATACTTCTTTTATATTACATTTTTTTCTTATGTGTATGAAAGTAATTTTGTTTCCTTTTATTAAAAAACAATTATTTGTAAAAACTAACATTTTCATATTAATAACCAGTTTCGGTTTCGGCCGAATATTATAAAATGGCCGAATATTCGGTTTCGGTCAGACACTAATATTCATAGCTATCTTTTTGAACAAATGTTTGCAAAAATTTGTTAATATTGTTCATCTCTTCTAGTTGCGCATTACATATGTAACAGTTTGGAGATGAAGTTTATTTTGAGGCATTCCATGCTTTTACATCCACTATTGTAAGTTGCAAAATATGTTTAATGTACATCACTTTGCAATTTTTTTACAATTTGTAATTGAATTAGTGCATTCAATTTGCATTTTGTATGCATTTTGTAATTGAATTAGTTCAACTTTGAAGCCCTTCTTTTCAATATTTTTTTTAAGACATCTCATACTTCTCTAGCTTTTTCATTATCTGTACTGCTACTTGAGCACCAAATATCAAAAATATATATGCACAAAAATTCACATTAATAAGATGTGCCTATATCAAAAACAATGTATCTATAGTAATAAAACTAATTTTCTGATTGTTTGTTTGACCTTTATACAAATCTTAACGACTCAACGGATTTCGCTCAAAGTCGGCATACATATTAAGTGCATCCTAGATTAAAATGTTACATACTTAGTTTTGCCACGTCCCTTTCGAAATTTTTCAACTAACGTTACATGTGTCATTATAATATTTTTATCATCGGAGTTTTTTTTGCATTTAATTTTAAAAATTTTTTTGTAATTTTGACATCAAAAACACTCAGTACAACGACTTTTTCATAAAACAACTTTTCATTTTCAGTACGACTTTTTCATAAAACATCAGTTGCCTAAGAGTGAGAAAAAACGACATGAAAATCAAAGTTTGGTCTTTCGATGCAAGCAAATATCTCCACTGTCCATTAAATATTTCATTAAAATTTTTTTTGTTCAAAAATTCATGAAAAGCACTTCACAAAAATAGGTTGAACTGTATCGTTTAGTCATGTTAACGTTTAAATGTTTTAAAAATGAAATTAATTAAAATTGCACATCTGACTAACTACCTTTCATATGTCATAGCATTTAATTGCAAAAATTCTTGCAGTTAAGCGCAAAAAATATTTTACTTTTTTTGTCATCAAAACAACAAGGGTTTGATTTTTTCGCGGAATTTATTTTTACAAAAAAGTCAAGTCTTAAAAATAATTTATGTCAAAAAATCACCCCAATATCTCATTCCAATCAAAAGTTATGGCTAAAAATCTATTTTTTCATACCAGCTATATTAAAATTCTCTATCCTAAATATCGTCTATATTAATTAAATAGCATATTAAACTAATGTTAATTTAAAATTTTATTTTTAAATCAGTCAAAAAATAACGATTATTTGCTGACTTTTTTGAAGAAAATCATAACCGTTACGGTCCCAATAAGTATTCAATATATTTTCTGTGCATACTTTCAGGCTGAACAGTTTGAGAAATATTGGACACGGAGCAGCGTGCTTGCCTTTTCTATATTAAGATAATCAGCCCTATCGGGAATACTTTTTCACGCGGATTCGGAAAAGGGAGTTTTCACTTTTAAGATAAAGCTCAAGAACATTTTGAAACTTTTTAATGTAAAATTGTTTATTTGTTGTAGATGAACAAATTTGCATTTAAAATTTTCAAAATGTTCTTAAGCAATATCTTAAAAAAGAAACTCCTTTTTTCGAATCCGCATGAAAAATTATTCCCGATAGGGCTGAATATTTGTATACCTTAATACAAGCAAAATACTTACATTTTTCCTTAAATTCCCTTACAAACTATTGGCTGAAAAACTGACATAAAATGTCAACTCATTCTCAATTTTTTTAGCGTTCTTTATGCCTACTTTTTTCACCGTGAAGTTTCTCCCGTTTTCGAAGATCGTTAAGAATTGGAGGAATGACTAGCGAGTTTCTGCTCAAGGCTCATTTATAAGGATGTGTCACTTGAAAGCAAGGTGGGTCGAACTGTCAGAATGAAAATAAATCAAGAAAATAAATGCATAAAACCAAGAAAAGCAGAGTTGACAGTTCAAGCAAAGGCAGAAAAGGAGCGCATTTCTCTCAAGTGAAATAACCTCTCAAATTAACCTTGTTTCTGTTCAGAATTGGGCTGTATATGTGCAAAATTAAGACAGCCGATGTAGATCCGAGCTGCAGAAGTCAATCAATAAAAACTCAATTAAAAATACATATTTAAAATATAAGAATAACACAAGAAAGCTAAATGCTGCACAAGCAAAAGCAAAATCGATTACAGTAAAAAGAAAAATCCGCAGCTGCAACTGAAATCAAATTTTATTTTTAGCAGTATTTTAGACCAAAAAGAAAAAGTATAAAAATTATAATTTTGAAAGAGTAGATAGGTACATATTTCCAAAAGAATTCTATTAAAACAAGAGAAAATAAAATGTTTGCAAATTCGTGCTTGGGACGTTGACCATGTTGAAAACAACAAAAACATTTCTCCACAGAATTTAAGAGACTATAGCTCCTTCGCTCTAACGCATGGTTCGAAATGAGCCCCAAGTCCGGCGACTGCGCCGCTTAAAAGAAATAGCTCCAAAGCAACTGCACGCAAATCAAACCGGCAAAAACACAGCATTCTTTCAGCTTAAAAATTATATATTATAGTTCCAAAAAACAATAGCAAAAGATAAAGAAAATCCGTCGAACAGGAATTAAGTTTAAAAAACAATTTAATGCATTTGTGATTTAAGTAATGTAACTAACCTAACCTCAATTTTTGCTGTTTTTTTTGCTTAGTAAAAAAACAAATAAAAACAAGCAAAAGAATTGGTCTTAAAAAATTGTTTGTCATAATCGACGCAATGGTTGCAGCTCTAGCTTCGCTGCTCTAACCTGTGGAGCTGTCAATTGAATGGAGTTCACAGTGCTCCAAGAGCTCCAAAAATACATTGTAGTCAATATTTCGCTCTCGCTTCTGCTTGATCTTTTTCTGTTGGCTGCTGCCGCTGCTGCTGCTGCTGCTGCTTGTCATGAATCATGCTTTATTTTATATTTATATCTACCTTTTATTTTTTTGGATTTCACCAACTTTTTTATTATTGCAATTCTTTCATTTTATGGCATTTTAAGCGGCAAAATTGCCAGCCAAGTAAATCTTGAGCAGAGCTCTGGAAAAAGTTGCTGTTTTTAGCAATCAGTGGGTTAGAAGGGGGGAGGGAGGAGCAGTACTTGGCAAGCATGAACCAAGAGTAATTTTCATTGCTTGTTGAACTTAGGTTAAAGTTCTGTCAAAGTTCAATGCTTTGCAACTTGAGTTTACCGAAACATTAACTACACATTTCTGGGAATAAGATTTAATAGAGACTAGAAGAAAATCTCATTCAGTCCAGAATCGTATCATGTGAGTTATATGCAAAAACAGGACTTTATAAAAGTAGAGTTGCCAACAGTCAGTGCACTTGGAAAATTTCCATTATTATTTGTTGAACGAAAAAATAATAAGGATATGCATTACATTTATTAAGTCCTGCTAACCTGTCAAAGTTAACAAATTTGAAAAGACCTGTAAAAATTATATATGAACATTTCCAGAAAAAAAGTTAACCGTGACCAAAAACTTAAAACTTCTTAAAAACTTTTCTTTTATGATATTATCTAAAATAAACATTTTAATTCTATTAATTTAGGAAATTTATATAAAAATTCATTAACCATGATGATCAAATCGTCTGCACGCTTTCACAAATGTAGTTTCCTTTTTCGTAAATTTTTCGTAAAAGTTTAGTAAATGTTTCGTAAACTTTTGTTGTAGTAAAAATGGAAGGCATTTACTAAATTACTTTACTACCTAATTACCTAATCACCCAATTTAAATTCAAGGAAATTTTGTCGCGTGGGTTATGTCGCGTGAGCTACGGTAAATATATTTTGGAAACTCAATATATTTTTAAATACGCAAAGTCCATAGGTAAAGTGGGTTTATTATGAAACTTCACTGTTTTCCCATTATTTAATAATAAATATTTAATAAAATTAAAAACAAAAACAAATTATATGGAAAAATTCGCTGAGTTTTTACGATCTAAACATGCTTGTAAAACACTCTTCCTTTTTTTGTCGCGTGAGTTACGCCCATATTAACTACTGCCATTCTTAATTAGTTACAGGAACCACAATTTTGGTAGATCATACCATTACTAAGTCTTGTAAGACATATGTACATAAGAAATTTTTTTACATTAATAACAAACTTTCGAGGAAACGAAGCTTTAAGTCGTACGCATGTCGCGTGAGTTACAATGGAAATGCCCATATAGCAACGACTAAGCAGCGAGTTAACAAGCCGATAACTGTGTTTTTGCTCAATAGGCTTTTGTTAAGGGTATATATATGAAAAAGTTTTTACGAAAAAAAAACCCTGCATTAAGTTTTATTTTAAAGCGATTCAGTGCATTCATCTCATACAAAAGTTTGACAAAAATAGAGGGAGTGCTACTATGATAATGCAATTTTGTATGCTTGGTTAATTCAAGCCAAATAAGAAAAATTTTAAAAATGGTCGAAGCCGGTTAGATCCTAAGGGTACCTTCCTTGCACCTATATTAATTTTTTACTTGATTTTGTATGAGAGGTACATACAAAAATTGACCGAATTTAAAAAAAAATTGTCAAAAGGGTAGCCAAATAAAGTTATAGATGTGTACTCAAAATGGTCGAAATCGGTTAGACCATAGGGGTACCTTCTTTGGACCTATATTAATTTTTTACTTGATTTTGTGTGTACATTTTTACATGTTTTTATTAACTTCACTTCATGTCTGTCCCGTACAAATCTTGGACTCCATTTTTAATCAACTTCCCGATGAGCTAGAGTTTTGAAACTCATGCTTGGTTTTCACTATGTCATTTTCAGTGGTCAGTTGTTGTCAATCAAATCGAAAATAACAACATGTTGACATTTTTTTCTAATTTGGCAATTTTGGAAAATTAAAAACAAATAAATTATCAAATAAAGCTTTGCAGAAAATGTTCTAGAGTTTTATTAAAGAGATATTTCAGGTGATAAACTTTTGTGTCGTCATAAAAATGACATAGTGAAAACCAAGCAATAAAAAGTAGCTCAGAACTGGATGACAACACAATAATCACTTATTTTCCTGTTTACGTTTTATTTTTTATTTTCACGTTTATTTGTTTGGAAAAAATGCGAAATTATTTGATGCATACATACATACAATCACATTAGAAATCAAACAAAAATATTGAAAAGCTGATTAACATCTTAAATTTCAAAAATTCACAACTGAAGTGATCTTATTACCTCATTTAGAAAAAGTTTTGATGTGAGTTCTGTAGCTCATAGCGTCAAGCGATTGATTTTTAAACACAAGGTAGTGAGTTCAAGACTCAACAATGTGGACGGATGTTTTGTTCCGTCTGTATGAAAGAAATTCAAATTTTTAAGAAATTCAAATTTAAATCACCAGTGAGTGTAAAAAAAATTGTTAAAAAAGTAGTTTAAATAAAAATTTATTTTTTATTTTATAAGTAGTTGGATTTATTGTTATTTAGAATATGTATATTTTAATTTGAGTTCTGTAGCTCAGAGCACAGGGCGCTTGCTTTATAGTCGTGAGGTTGCAAGTTCGAGCCTCAACAAGGTCATTGGATTTTTCCGGTTTTTTGTTTATTTCATTTTTAATATTTATAGAACTATTTCGGTTTCTTGAACAAATTCTTCTGTCACCTTTAGTGGTTAGTTTTTGAAAATTCGAATTTTTAAAGTTTTTGACAAAGACTAAGAAAATCAGAAAATATTTAAGTAAAAAAAAATTGTATATAACACGTTTTTAAAACGAACTATAAAGTATAAAATAACTTCTCCAAGAAGTTGCCTTTTAGTTCTCCTAAAAACGTGGGACGCCTGCTATAGAGAATATTAACCCTGCATCACTAACCTTAGCAAACTTGAATCTACCATCCATGCAAGGACTTCTTTACTGACAGTCAAGGGACCAGGGTAAAAATTAATTGTTCAGTAACGTACTACAATTGTTAACACTCCTTACTATTCTCTACAGAATGCGCCCCACGTTTTTAGGAGAACTGAAATCCCCACTCTTGGAGAAATTATTTTATACTTTTTAGTTCGTTTTAAAAACGTGTTATATTAAAATTTTTTTTTACTTAAATAATTAATTATTTCATTTTTAGCTATTTAAAAATAAATAAAAAAATATATTTGTAGAACGAAGTAGGAAAAGTTATTTACAATTCCTGGTTATATAGAATCCATACTAGTAGATTAAAAAACGGCACTTAATTTTATGGAATTTGTGTTGTTTTTTTCCATTCGAATTTGTCAATTTCTAAATTTTTGATTTGATAATAACTAAAATATATATCAAATTTAATATTTTCTAAAATTTTTGATTCTGCCTATGTATTATTTTTCATAATAAAAAAAATAAACTTGGCTCTGTTTTATCATAACACAAATTTTTGGCAATAATTTCGAAAGAGAACCCAAAACGAATTGAACAAAACGAGTACATCTGTATTCTGTCTATTAGTCTAGATTGGCACAAAACTTTGATAAAATTTTTTTTTATTTTTTTTTTAGGTCGCTTTTAACCTATTTTAATACTATTTTCACAGCTATTAAGATATATCGCGCCAGAAGTACGATCTTGACAAGCAATGAAGAAAATTAAAGGTAATAATAATATTCTACGTCAGCAAATTCTAAGACACTTTTCGATCCGACTTTTAGATTTTGTATAATTATTCAAATTGTCCAGTAACCTTATTATTTTTTTAAGAAAAATGTATGTACCGTGAGTACGACAATTTTACAGAAGAGAAAAATAAATTACACGTATGTCGGCGTTTCATAAGTTTACCATTAAATTAGTTTTAATATGGGTTTTAAGTTGACACTTATTATACCATACAACAAAACAGGTAAGGTTTCAGCTTATTTTGACATGCCAGTTTAGCACTTGGTTATTTAATACCTAAAGAGGACCGTTCAATTAAATGAATACCCTGAAATTATTTTTTAATGCATGAAAAAATATATATAATTTCTTTCGGCCTTCTTCAGATCGAAAGTAAATCATGACCTTTCTCAATCTACACTTTTTTATAGAAAACAAACACGTGTAAATGTTGTTTAAGTGCATATACGATTCTATTACAGGAAAGACCATTATTTTATTTTTTATGCAATTTTCTGTACTTTCATAAAACGCTCCACAGATAATTGTTCTTTAAAAATGCCTACCCTATTGAGAATTTTAAAGTTTATAATAAATGCTACTCTTGTAGTCATTGGCTTTATTTTTTTTCCATATTCTAAACCCATTATTTAATTTGACCTCAAGAAACCTTGATCGTGGTGGTTTTATTTTTGTTTATTGGTAAAAAAAATTAATTGTATACAAGCATTTCTTATTTAACCCTGTATAAGCCAGAGGGAATATTTTTTCGCATCAAAAAAATGGCCTATATTATAAAGTATTTATATTGTTACCGCGTATTCAACCTAAAATGTTGGTTGCAAAAATGTCTCCTGTCTTGTAAAATAATAAAAATGAGGCTCTAGTTGAACCGAGAAAATAAGGGTGGTTGAAATCAGTTTTCTTCAGCTGCTTATGTTGCTGCATTGCATTGGTGCAGCTGCATAATTGATCATACATATTTTTTACTGTTTCAATAGTATTCATATTTACTTTGAGGGTTGTTTTAAGTCATTACATTAGAAACCGAAATGTTTGTTGGAATTGCATAATTTTAAAATCTTGTCAGATTTACAAATAGTTAACAAGAGTTCTAAAAAATTATGAGCTAGTATAATCAAATTCTGGAAACTATTGGCAATTTAAAAGCAAGGCAATACAAAATGAATTGGGGCTATTTCAGCCCTTGAGCGATCTTAATCGAGCTTCTTATGGTATATTGTGTTCTGCGTTTTATTAAATGTATGAACACTAATGATCGATAACTGGATCTACGAGTTTTATCCCTACTTCGAGCATTTCATATTCTTAGGAAGCTTTACATTGCAATTTTTATTTTCAGAAATTTGCGCGATTGTCTGTTCCTTAGCATACAAGCGCCTCACCTTAACCAGTATGCCACGACCGCCATTAAAAGCAGGCATATACATATTTATACACTGGTGGTCAAAATAATACCCGCAACTAGCTTGAACTTTACTAGAATAATTTCTTCGAGCACGAATCTTCTTCTTCCAATTGCTTCAATTTATTGTCAATCAGCTGTCAACAGCAACTGTTCTGCTCGAAACTTGCTTGAAGTCGTTTCCGTACTTTTTTGCATATTCCCACATTTTGACAGATAATTGAGTTCCTCTCACAGATTGAACTTTACTTGAAGTTAGTACGGAAGTTAGTACTTAATTGGTACATACTTAATAGGTCCGTTTCCGTAATCGATTGAAGTTAAAGTTGCTTGAAAGTGTTATTTTACAAATTTTTGAAGCTCGAGAAAGAAGAATAGCATGCAAAATGTCACTCTCTATTCTATTACAATTACTTGAATCGAGTACGGAATTAGACCTATTAGGTTATTTCTGTACTAACTTACTTTTATTAAGTTTACTCTTTTTTTGTGGAACATATGTATTAAGGGCTTATAATTACAAAACTGAAAAAATTAATGGCCGCTCTCATTTGGTTTAGAAGTTATAGGGGTCCAAAGTTGAAAAATTTGGCTCGAAAAACTAGCTGTATTTCTGGTATATATAAACAAAACTAAGCAATTTTAATGGGTTTTAAAAGAAAGGCTATGGTGTTACCTATTCAGTAATCTATTAACCATAAAAATCCATGCATTACTTCCTAAGATATAACTCTTTTGATGTTTAAACTTTTTCAAGAAGTCTTTTTTTTCAGGAATTAATTTAAGTTCTTTTTTTAAATTTGGACTTTCAGCTTAATATATGAAAACATGAAAAATTTTTTTTAAAAACCGCGCGGTTTTTATCAAAACGTGAAAAAACATTGGACCCTATAACTTCCAAGCGGTTTAGCAGCTGCCTTTAATTTTTTAACTATTAGCTTTTTCAGCTCCAAATACACATTTTGAAAAAAATTTTTCCAAACTTCCCCGAATTTTATCTCCCAAATCATTTGAGGCCACTTATTTTTTTTCCAGATTTGGATTTAGGGGCTCTATTCAAAAAGGGGTGTGGGCCGTAAAGACAATTATTCCGTAATTTGTTACGACGCACAGTGGTCAAAGAGGTAGTTTTGTTTGGAAAAAAGTCTGTATCTTTTGACACAGTAGAGATATTGGAAAATTTTTTTACCAGATTTTGGAAACATGTATTAATTTTTTGTAAAAATTTAAAATTATCAGTTTTTTTAAAAATTGTGTAAATTACAATCTGCAAAAAACATCTGGGTACGAATTACAGCATCCGTGATCGAGCAAAATTGTAAAAGATTGATAAGCACTTGTAATGCTGCAATTCGGCCCCTGGTTTTTTCGTCATAACTCCCAAACCATACATCCTACAAAGACGATTTGTTCACCACAATGTTTGTAATTACTATACCCACATGACTGCATTCTTAAAATTTATTTTTAAATAATTTTAACTTCAATTTCATGTAGTTTTCTTTTGGTGAAATATTTTTCGTTTTCTTATTTTTTTTTCACCATAAAATTACGATTTATGCACCAAAATATTTTTTAAACCTCTACCTACAAGACTGCATCCTTGGAAAAAATTTTAAAATAATATTTTATTGTCATATGTCCCTTTTGGTGAATTTTTTTTCGTTTTTTCGACATAAAATTCGCCATAAAATCCAAACTACAAATCGGGCAATGACGTTTCATGCATCAAAATGATCGCCATATTGTCCTCAAGGCGGGTTACTTCTTCGTCGAAATGCATTTTGCTCTATATTTTTTAGTTTAGGAATTATAAAAACACTTTTTGAAAAATTAACATATTAAACATTAAGGAAAAATCAACATAATTCACTAAATGGCGAATATTGGCAGCTTCTTTTTTCATAAATAAAGACATTCTTATCTTTTAATAGACACAAATGAACAGCTGCGCTAAAGTGCGCTAATAAAGAAATGCTCCACGCACATTCTAATTTTTTTCACTTTTAAACATACCAATGATATGTGAACATTTTAAAAACGAATCATATTATTATAAATGTTTCTCTTTTGAATTAAATACAAATATAAATTTATTGTAATCAAAAAAACATCAATGAAAAAGTTTAAATATAAGATTTATACTGAATTTAATTTAACACTAAAATTTGACAATTTTAAAATGCAAAAATTACACGACTTTCCATGTTTTTTTTTAAATCTGTGAACGGATTATTAATACTTGATCATTTCTCTGACGAATATTTTTGTAAAAAATTAACTTTTTTGAAGTTGAAAAAAAAAACTTTTTTCCTAAAATAAACCATAGTGCGACGCGTTAATTTTGATAACAATTATTTCTTTTGAATTTTATTTTAAAATTTTATCCGACAACCAAAACACGCCGTTACAAATTAATTTAGAAATCTATGAAATGGCGCTACGCATGAACTCAGTGATGAGTTTTTCGTAGATTCTACGATAATCGTACTACGACCGACTCAGTGATAGTGCTGATTAACTCTTCCCGCGCCGGAGGTTCAAGAACTATGCTATTTTTTCATGATTCGAATATCACTTTAATTGGAAAACTGAGCGTCTATTTTCTAAAAAAAATATGTCAAGTGCAAAAACTAAATAAAAGTATCTACATTATGCGTGGTACTGATTATTCAGTACATTTGTCGCCTAGTCAAAATAATGCCATGCAAAATTTTAATGTGAAATTTTAACAATTTAGAATTATGTTAGCAACAACTTAAGTTGGCAACTCTGCAACTTCAACTCCTAACAACGAAAATGAAAAACCAAGTAATACAGACGCATGACACAACAAAGGAACAGCATTTTTGCATAGTTATGATGAAATTGGGAGTACTGTATTTTATATGGAATTATGAAGTTACAAAAAAAAATTACAATTTATCAGCTAACAATGCGCTGCAAAATTAGGCAAAGAAACACAAGTCATTTCGACAAACAGAGCAATGAGACAAACTGCTGGCGGCAGGTGAAATAGGGTTAAAAAAACAGCAAATGGGCGGGCGGACGAATGCGGACACATGCAAGTCAGTCGCAAATTATTGATTTTTTTATGCCAAACCAAGCAATTATTTTTTAATTTCACTGCCTTTCTAGAACCTACCAAGTGAATGTTTCTTTAATCGAAGCAATTGGTGGTGGAGGAGTGGGGGAATGTATAATATAATGGCGAAAAGATTTTATCACTTACCGTGCACTTTGCTGTGTCATGTAGCGTAATCGACTTAACACCGCCCAGGATGACATTCTTGGCTACTTCCAGACCCAGGCCACCAAGACCCGACAGCAGTATATCAGAGTTGGCCATGCGTCGCATGGCATCGTGTCCCAAAACGTACAATTGGCGCGAATACAACGACTCATCGATATCTCCAGCAGAGGCTCCTCCAGCAGAAGCACCTACCGAATTGCTGCTGGCCATCGTTGCAGTGGTTGTGGCGTTGTTCGCGCTGCTGCTATTGTTGTTCAATGAAGCTTTGGAAGAGGTCGAAGTAACGGCGGCTGTGGCAACTTCGTTCAATTTTCGCGTTGGGGTAGTTGTTGTTGTCGACTCAGTGGATGAAATTTTCTTCTCGTCGCTACTGACACTGATATTAACACTGCTGCTACTACCACTGCTACTGCTTGCCAATGCAAAACTCTGACTGATGATGCCTAGCTTGCTGCGAGGCGCTAGCGAAGAAGTTGAAACGGCAAATGATTCACAGCTGCTATTATTTTCCTCTTTCAACGTGTTCTTGCTCGACGCGCCACTCGGTGAAAGCGAACAGGACGACGATACGTCTGAAGCCGATGATACTGTCGTTTCACTTTTCTTCGGAGAAACCTTTGTCTTTGTTGTTGTAGTTGTTGTTGAGGTGGTTAGTTCCCCCTCCTGTGTAGGGATGACAACGTCTAATGTATGTTGTTGCTGGTCGTGGTTGTTGTTGTTGTTGTTGTTGGTGGTGGTTGAAAGCAGCTTCCGCTTTTTGGCAGCTGGTTGCTCAACGGCGGAGGCGGCAGCAGAGTGTTCAATAACTTGGGAACTAGAAGACATCGGGGGGCGGCAGACAATCACCAGGAACAACTGATTTTAAACGTTTATGCTGAGATATTGTCAATTTAGATGAATTGCTACGATTAAGCCAAAAAGAAACAAAATCACAATATTTATAGAGTTGTGCACAGCAACCGAACTGGAACCGCTCCAAGTGTTCTGTCGTGAAGGGTAGTTCTGTCTGACAGTCAGCTGTAGACACAGGAAGACCCGATAGTATTCTTTTTTACTTTTAGCAGCACACAAATCCTTGACGGCACCTACAATGAAACCCAATGAGCGCTGGTAAAATCACAGTCTACAAATAGAAGAAAATAGTAAAGTTTTGATTAAGACATTTATATAAATATATAACTCTGTCTTTAATATTAATGCAGCAACCAAGTCTGTCCACAATATGCAAATCTATCACCACTTAATTTCTTCCAATACTATTTCGCAACTCGTAAAAATGCGTTTTACGCTACAATTTTGCAGTCTCTTTTTTTATGTTCTTTGCATTGCTCACAAACGACGACAGCGTCGACGCCGACGTAGTCTGCTGCTGCTGGTGTCAACATATCGTCGTTGCTGTTGCACTTATCCACGCTGCTTTTCCACTTGGCTCTTGCTATATTCACTAGATTCTTTTATTTTAACAAATCACCATAAATATACTACCTTTAATATTTTTGATTTTCACTTTTAAAACAGCAAGAATTTTGGTTTTAAAATCTTTTCCAAGTGCAGATGAGTCTCGCACAGTCCAAACACAAGGCGAAGAATCACATCAATTTGCGAATTCCTAACGAAAGCGAAATGCCTACGCTCCTGCACTCTCGTTCGCACACTATTGCTATCGCATACAGTTTCGTTAAATTCACACCACAAATAAAATTAAAAAGGGACCATGAATAGAATTAACCAACAACAAAGTTCAGTGAAGTACAAAATTTTTTAAAATAAACACGATTTAACCTTGTCTACCAAGGTTACAACTTACCTTTAGTCAGAGCGAGACAACAGCTTTATTTACTACTAGAACTTTTTGTTTTTTGCTTGTTTTAGCTCGTAGTATTGTTGCCGGCTTTGTTGAAAAAATTAATTACGCCAACTCAACGAAGAACAGCTTAGGTCTCGAAGGTAGTTGGCAACGTAATACACTCTAGCTCTAGTGGCACATAGAAGCAGCTTTTTTCCATCACGGAGCGTATTCAGCATAATACTAAGTAGCAGTTTTATACAAACCGTACGACTAAAGGTACAATTATAATAGACGTAATGTAAAGTAACGAAATGTTGTCAACTGTCATTGGGACGGGACGTAATCTAAGAAAACGTCATAGCAATTATACTAGGCAGTAGCCAGGCAGTTGTTTGTCGTTAATAATTGCACGTTCCCTTACAAGTTCAATTAAAACTTCGTCATCCATTTCTGTCGATATATAGAACTATCACATTTATAACGAAAACTCGACAAAAAGCATTGTTCAACAATGTAAAATACCGCAATAATCGAATCTAACCTCAATGTTTAGTTGCTCTTCGAACATACGTAATGTAAAGTAACGTAGAAATCGAAATTCAACGGATCTTTACGACCCGTTACATTACGTAACGTTTATTATAATCACTTGTATAAGAAAGTATTGTTTGAAATAATTAGTGAAAGAACGCACTGCTCTGCTGACATTATACCACATTACGTTACTTCAATTATAATTGGACCTTAAAGGTCGAATTATCATAGACTTAATGTAAAGTAACGAAAGGGGAAATTACGATTTCCGGGGCGCCGCGATTTGACAATGGATTCATGAACGTCTTTAACAAAAAATTAGAATGACCGAAGGAAAAATCGATTAATCAAATTGTTCTCAAGTTATCGATTTTTAAGAAAATATTTATTTTTTGTGATATGTTTTAAGAAAACTATCTATATTTTTCTAAGTGTATAACCGATATTGCGGATTAAGGTGTTGTTTGAAAGGTAATACATAAAGCTTTCATATTAATTTTAAATGAATCAAATCCGTTAAGTATTTAATATTTTAAAGTTATTGGTATGCAAAAGTAAAATATTTGCTTATATAAAACCGTTATTTTCTCAAAAACTACCGTTATTACTATGGATTATGAAAAGTAAATTATTGAAGCCTGAGAACTTATCTTTCTTCTTCTGGTATATAAAACACATTATTTATTTAATTTTTGATGTGTTTTTTTATGATGAAATGATTTGCCCTTGTACGGGAAATTGTTAATTCAAGCATTTTTACCTTAGTTGCTTTTTATTCTAATTCCATATTTTCTTATATCACCATTACAATAAATTACTGTTCTTAAGACAACATTGTAGCTGTACTTTTTATATGAATGAATAGGATTTTCTAGCCAGCGAAAAAATTTGAAATTTTTAGTTGATCAGTTTTGGACAATGCAATAGCAAATAGCAATTTTTATTGATTTTATGTAATATAGTGTAAATTGTAAGGAATATGTATGTGTTTATGAATATATCAAATGATATGTTAAACTGTAAGCTTTAAAAATAAAATATAATTTTAGTACTTCAATAGCGCAAATTTAGTATAAAATAACGGTTTTTTACCAATCTTTTAGATCCTTGGATAATGGCAAAGAAATTTATGTTTTTTTGAAGATCTTTCAGCAACAAAAAAAACTAAAAAATTGATAACTCAATAACTAGTTGAGTCATCGACTTTCTGTTCGGCCAAACATTTGTTTTTGTTGTTCTCTACCAGAAAACACTTTCAAATCGCGGCACACCGGAAATCGTAATCGTGCCTAATGAAATGTTGTCAACTGTCATCGTGACGGGACGTAATGTAAGAAAACGTTATAGCAATTATAATAGACAGTATCCAGGCATTTGTTTGTAGTAAATAATTGCACGTTCCCGTACAAGTTCAATTAAAACTTCGTAATCCATAGCTGTGGATATGAAGAACTATCACATTAATAACGAAAACTCCACAAAAAGCATTGTTCAACAATATAAAATAGTGCAATAATAAAATCAAACCTCAGTGTCCAGTTGCTCTTTGACAAGACGTAATGTAAACTAACGTAGAAATCCAAATTCCACGGATCTTTAAGGCCCAGTTATAATAGACGTAACGTAATGTGGTCTAATGTCAATTGAGCAGTGTGTTCTTTCACTTATTGTTTCAAACAATACTTTCTTATACAAGTGATTATAATAAACGTAACGTAATGTAACGGGACGTAAAGATCCGTTGGATTTCAATTTCTACGTTACGTCCGGTCACATTACATTACGTTTATTATAATCACTTGTATAAGAAAGTATTGTTTGAAACATTAAGTGAAAGAACGCACTGCTCAATTGACTTTAGACCACATTACGTAACTTCTTTTATAATTGGACCTTAACGTACCTAATACGATTTCCGGGCCGCCGCGATTTAAAAGTGTTTTCTGGTAGAGAACAAAAAAAAAGAAAAAATGTTTGGCCGAACAGAAAATTGATAACTCAACTAGTTATCGAGTTATCGATTTTTTAAATTTTTTAATGAATTGTTCAAAAAACATCATTTTATTTGCCATTATCCAATGGACAATTAAAGAGTTTGAAAGCTAAATAAATGGCCTTTTCAATGATATGCAATACAAATATCATTGCAAGGATATTTTGAATATTATAAACAAATTTATATCATATTAGACTTTTTTTATTATAAAAACGTAACTTTTTACTAAATTTGCATTATTAAGGTATTAAAAATGTATTGTTTTTAAGATCTTAAAGTTTTATCTATCGTTTGATATAGTATACTTATGTATATAGTATACAACTGATCTAGTATACAACTTAAAATATGTATATTTTATGCAGAATAAAAAATTATTCATAAGAAAACAAGACAATTAAGGTAATTATGCTTGTAATAACAACTTTCCATACAAGACGCAAGTCATTTCATCATAAAAAAATCATTTAAATCATATATATTATATACCAAATGCAAGAAAAAATCTGTGAAAAAAGTAGTTTTTTAGAAAATGGTGGTTTAATATAAGCAAATATTTTATTTTAACATACAAATTGTTATAAAATAAAATAAAATGTATGTGAAAGTTTTATTTATTACCTTTAAAATTATACCTCAATAACCATCAACATCGGTTATGCATTAAAGAAAATATAGATAGTTTTCTTAAAAGATCTTATAAAACAAAATTTTTTTAAAAACTCGATAACTTGAAAACAAATCCATTAAATTATTTTTCGAAAATAATCTGTCGACCATTCTTTCTAAATCTTTCGATATATTTGCGTGTTTGGGCTGTTTTGGTCAATATGTTTTTAAATGATAAAAATTAAAAAATTTTTTACATGGTTTTTCCCAACGTTTCGTAGGTAGTTTCCTACATCTTCAGGGGATGTCAATTTATTAAAAACTATAAAAAACAACAAATTTTAAACATATAATTACACAAAGTCAAATAAAAATTCTTACATTTACTTAATTTCACATAGCAAGAAATTTAAATTTATCTTTAGAACAATATAACAAGCACTGAAAACGATTAAAATTTATCAACAACTGACAAATAAATTTTTTAAACAAACTGAAAATCATTCAGTTCATCAATGACCTTCGGTCATTCTTATTCGAAAAGTACTTCACGAATATTTCAAATCACTGTGCCTCAGAAATCGTAGTCTCTGCGATGGTAGTAATTTATATTGTTAAAAAATTAAACTACGGATGAGTACGTTTTTCGTAAGAATTTTAATAAAATTAAAACGTTATCTCTACCCAGCTGGACAGCTCTAACGTCTTCACAAACACAACGAAACAAAATTTGGTTTTCAGCAATACATTCATACGTTCTGTTGTTATGTTAAACAAGGAAAGTGTTGGATTTTATATGCATTGTTTTTTTTTTTGTTTAAATTTTTAAAGCCGTAATGTTTTAACCCATAACCTCAAGGTAATTTATGCATTGCAAAAAATTAATAAAAATAGATTAAAAAATTGTCTTTGTAATTTAAATAAACATGTCATAGTTCTAATCTCTTGGATAGGGGGTAATCATGATATAGCGGCATGGGGGGAGAAGATTGCAAAGCAGAGTTTCTTTTTGGTGCGAGCAGTTCAGTTAAACTTTTTTTATGACTAAAACATGTGTGGCAGACAGAGATGCCAGATCACACAGATGAGCGTCTGTCCATATATCTAGTATTTTGGTAGAACAAATTTAACGTACAATGTATGGAGAATTTTATATGAATTTAACGTCAAGGTCGCTACGTATATGCCATATATACGGAATATTTAACAGTTAGGTGTTTAGCTGGGTAGTTTATTGAACAGACCTTAGAATCAGGAATGCATAGTTACTGAAACATAAAACGTTTTTAATTTATCCGGACATTTCCACTGTCTAAATAAACGAAGATTTTATCGACAACAAAGCGTCAAGATGATCCACAGATTTCATACAACTACATTTGTTTTCAACATATAATAAAACGTAGTAATACATATATATATATATAATAGTATATATATATAATATATATATATATATATATATATATATATAAAATATATATATATGTATTACTACGTATATATATATTTTATACGTATATACATATATATATATGTATTATTCGATCGTTTTCGCTGTTCTTGTTTTAACACTGCCCATATATATATATATATATATATATATGTTTAGGGTATTCACAAGATGTGCTATATGTCATATTGTCATATTGTCCTAAAATTTTACAACTAAAATTTACAAGATAAATAAATCCAAATAAGAAACAGCTGTTTGATTACGACACTTCAATAAACATAGCTTTCAGAGTTGTAATATACTAGTACTTTTTTATATGGAAAGCAACAATAAAGTTTTTAAACTAGTGTAAAATCTTAGGACAATATGACATTATGACATGATAGCACACCTTGTGAATACCCTAATTGTATATATATATATATATATATTTCCGTAAGCCGGTTTTTATAATTTGTTCAGGTGGTCGTAGGCTCACTATCAATGGGCAGTGTTAAAACAAGAACAGCGAAAACGATCGAAAATTTCTCCGTTTGCTCCGATCCGATGGTATTAGACCGTTTTGAACGAATTCAGCACTTAAAAGTTATGGTAAAATGTACGGAAACAGCAAAAAATCACTTTATAAACTCCAATAACAATGCAAAGTCTTAATTTGCATTGGTTAATAATGACGTTAATTGAGATAGCATAAATTGGAGAACATACTTATCCAATATTTAGTAAAGATATCATTTCCTGTTATAAATTACCTGTTTATCAGATATTAATGTTTCTATACATTAATACTAATAAAGGACACCAATAAAAAGTATTTTTAAACGATTTTATTTAAATGTAAATAGGCGGCATGAAGAAGTCTTCCTTCCATCATCTCCTTGCCTAGGTAAGTATTTTCACTACAACATTAGTATTATTTATAAAACTGCCGAATGATTCACATTTTAGTTTTTTTAAGAAATAATTAAGCTCCTTAAAGCCATTGTCCAATAACCATTATTAGAGCTTTTCAAGCTTTATTCCTGTCGCAATACTATACAATTTTCTTGCAACAAGGTTTATCGATTGAAAATACTATTACCTACTATTTTTCATGTCAGCATCAGCTAGAATTAAATAAAAGTTGGATCTGTAAACAGTGACAATGGGTAGCACCGACTTCGCAACATTTTAAATCTAATCACTGGTTTTGACTTGGGCGATAACAAATTTTGCCCTCCATCTAACTTACTGGTTTATAAAATATGCTAGAAAAATTTAATTATACTGTAATAAATTTACTTTTCAACACTTCAACACGAAAAGCAAAAATTGGTACGCAAAGCTAGCTTGAAGCGTGAATTAATCTTTAAGACAGATTAATACTTTATTTAAAACTGTATATTCTTTAACATTTTACTCATGTTCCTTTAAATTAGGGTGGGTCGATTTAATGAAATTAATTTTTACCAGGATTTATTTATATCCAAAATTTTGTACTGGAGCTCGTACTGTACTGTACTACTCGTTCTTTTAAAAGTGACGTCAAAATTTTATTCTGCAGCATAAAAACCTTACCTTGTTAAAGTATTCTACGAAAACAAAAACCATTCTCACAAAATTTCACTAAAGATCTCAAATATGTCAAAGGCATATATTAAGTAGTTGCCGTTCTTTTTGTGTTACTAAAAAGCTGAGTTGCCAATAGTAAAAATGCTTTTTCCCTTTTGATTTCGTTCAAAATGCACATGATAGAGTTGTATAATGGAAGCCGAGGAATTATTTTTTGGCATCAGTCAAAAAACATAATGAGCGATTAGATTTCAATACAAAATTTTGGAAAAAATTACATAAGTTAAAACCCCTTACTACGGTTTATTTCACAAAACTAAAGACCATACCAATAATTTTTTTTCCACCAATAGAAGATCCACGTAAAAACTTTATTTCATCAAATCTGCCAACTCTAATGTACATTCAAGGGTGCTTAGCTTTATGTCCTTAGTACATGCGTTTTATATACTAATAAAATTTTCATGTTTCTGTTTATTTTCTTAAATGAACTAGCATAAATATGTTTTCAAAAATATAATTTCTTCTTTAGGTGAATAACTACAAGTACATACTTAAGTATATTGTATACAAGTATATATACAACTTGTATAAACTAGCTACAAGTTGTTTTGTTAAATGTTGATAGATATAGCTCGAGGATAAATTCTTTTTCCTGAAGTTATCTTCAATATTGTTCCAAAGTAACCAAACCTGTTATGAATAAGTTTTCCCAGGGAATCGGAAAAGGGAGTTTTCATTTTTAACACAGCAGATAGAGACATTAAATTTTTTATACTCATGAATATGAATGGTTGATAAAAATATTTGCATTAAAAATTTCTAAAATGTTCTTGAACTGTACCTTAAAAATGAAAACACCCTTTTCCGCTTCCCCGGGAAAAATCATTCACAATAGGGCTGTATATGAAATTTATTAAGGGTGTTCACTTTATTTTGTTAAGTCATACTAAATAACGAAATTGTTAAAGTTAGCAGCTGTTGATGTGAACGCACCTTCTAAAACATTATTTAATCAAGTGCTATATTGATACGTTAACGTCAGCTGACAGACCTGCACAGCCAGTTTATTCGGGTAACCGATACTCGGTTGCTAAAAATTTATTTTAATTTTTATATTACATTGCGTGTATACATTTGATACACAGAAAATTTTAAAATCTTTTTTTATGTTGTATATAAAACTTTTATTTTATATACAGTGATGTGCACAGATATAGGGCCACCTGTATTTTTATATTTAAAGCTACATGAACTATACACAAGGTGCCCCAGAAATAGCATTAAATCCCTCGGGGAATTAAGGTGATTCTCCTTAATTAGGCGAGTAAGAAAATGCAAGGATGATGGTGACCCCCCCCTTTAGGAGCTAGAGAAGAAAAACTTAAAAATAGGTGTCATTACATTTTACTCCATATTTAATGTAACTCTTAACCGATCTCCAAAGTCAAGAGCATCTTGAAGAAGAGACTACATGACCTTCAAACCAATGATACAAAAGCCGTTTTCTAATCGTACCACACTAAAAGCTAACTGTTTTACGTGTGGCAATTTAAAATGAAAAAGTAGTTATGTTTGCATTGAGTTCTCAAGTACTATGGCAAGATCAAAAACCAAGTCAGTAGTAAATTTCATCATAGAAAGATATTACATCACAAAAGTTATCAAAAAATGTATTTAAAATGCGAGATATTTATTATCAAAGTTTAATTAAAACTTTTTTAGAATTAAGTTGCTCATAACTTTCTTAATTGTGACTTAATGCAAAACAAAAATAAAAATCGTAATGTCAATTTGATTTTCTTCTCAACATGTGTAAACTTTGGAAATCGGCTAAGAGATATATTAAAACTGGAGTAAAATATAATGACAACTATTTTTTGGTTTTTCCTCTCTAGCTCCCCAAGGGGCGGAGGGGTCACCCTCATCCTTGCATTTCCTTACTCGCCTAATCAAGGAGAATCACTACCCGAGGGAATTAATGCTATATCTGGGGCACCTTGTACATAATTCATGCAGCTTTGAATATAAAAATTAGGGTGTCCCTATTTCTTTGCACATCACTGTAGAAAATTTTGACAGGACCTTAAAAAAGAAGTAAAAACTCTTTTTATATACTCTACTATTAAAAACTAATTATTGCTACCCGCACTCGAATCTCTTCGAAAAGAAGACTGAATTATTTTATGTTAACATGCTGTGAATAATAAAAAATTTTTGAAATTGTGTTAGTATTGGTTAGTAACTTTAAACTTTTTAAAACTTACTCGGGCATAAAGCCGGTATCTGGTTGAATATCATGATTTTTTTCCATCACTACTTGTTTCGTATTCGTGCTCTTTTCAAACGATGTTGCCATATTTAAAATATTATTTGCAATTCGTTTCTGATCGATTTTACGTTGCACTGAATTGGAACGTTTTTCGTTGTTCTCCGAAATTCTGCCTTCTAGCCCAGCTGGACGCTAGTTATGATAAATAAATAATTTCAATTGCAAATAGATTTTAAATTCATGTTTACTTCATGTATTTCAATATCTTGTGGATTAGTCCAAATTTCAGTGCCCGCCGTCTCGCTACCAGAAGCTGACGACAAGGCTGGACGAGCTGGTATTAAAGGAGAGCGCACACAAACTCTACAAGCAATAAATATTTATAAATTTAAATAAAAAGTTTTTAAAAAATGAATTAGTAATTTTTTATTTTTTTCCATCTAGGAATCACAACTATAGTTTGGAAAACTTCTACATTTTAACATTCAAAATTTTAAAAATTGTGCGTTTTTAATTTTCGATTTTAAAATAAATTCATATCCCCTGAGTTTCTCAATTCAAAGCTTCGATAGGTTCCGCCGAGTGTTCATTGCTTGTCTCAACTCTCGATCTAAAACGAGAAAAGAGAGAAGAACAATGAACACTCAGAGAGTGAATATATGAGTTAATTTCATGATGGTAGCAAATAAAAGAAAAAAAATATAAAAATATACTACTGTTAGTATATTTCTGTTTCCCTCGGGTTCTAGGTACTTACTTATTAACATCCTCGAGTTTTTTCAGCAATCGCTCATTTTCTCGACACACAATCTCCTGATCCCTGAGTATAGTCTCACGCACCGTAAACAAATGGCTGTTTTCCTGACGCAGTGACTCATTCTCCTGCATGTACAACTTCACCAATTCGGCCAATTCATTTCCATCCAATTCGACTAAACGCTCAATGTTAACACTAGGCATAACCACGGTACCGCTGTTCGTGCGCTTCAACTGTGCCTCTGGATTTTCCGCGACTAGCGTACCAGCCGCTTTAACTGACTCATGATGCAAGTTCAGTGCCGCCTTTAAATGTTCATTCTCAATCTGTAAAGCGTTAATATCACGCTTGAGCGAGAGTATTAGAGCTTCACGTGGATCCATCATGATGACTGGCTTAGTACGTATGCGCTTAGCACGTGAGGCATAGCGTAACGTATTTAATGTTTCAGCATGATTGTATCGTGCCGGCGATACACAGGCTATCATCAGCGTTACACCATTTCCCGCTAGACTATCAGCTAAGAGTTTAGTTAGCTGGCTATCACGGTAGGGTATGTGACCGAAACGTTTCTTTGAATCGCTCAGGGAAGCAATGCAATAGCCTACGAAAGATTGCGATCAATTTTTGGTTAAATGAATGGACCCTTACTTTAACTCACCTAATACCATCAAGCTTTTATTAATGTTGTTTGCCTCCTCGAGCGTTTTCCCCTCGCTGAGTGTCTTTTTCGTCAGCTCACTTCCGGCTAGATCAACAAAATTGATTTTACCATGTTTGGAAAGAAAAACACCACCCTCGGCTTGCTGTTCAGATATGATATGAACAGTGAGTATTGTGTGTGAGCGTGAAGAATGCTCGTTCATGGCGTGTGCACCGACAGCACGATTGCGCATACCTAAAATCATAAAATAAAAAATTGCATTAGTTGATAATAAACACAGTCGAGGAATAAAAAAAGTGATGTTTTTCATTCTTGGTTTCCACTTGTATTAATTCGAATTAAAAATATAGCACATACCCCGTTTATCAAATCGATTTAAATCAAGTCGATTTGTTTCAAACCTGTGCATAAACGGAATTACCATACAAACTACTTGCAAAACTCATTTCAATTCGGTTATCAAATTCCAAGACGGTTGAAAGGTGCGCACCAAACTTGATTAATATACCTTGGGTGCGCTAAAACGGGAATATTTTTCAAACCGTTCGGATAATCATATGTTTTGTTTTTAATGTCAAAATATTTCTGAAATATTTAATTGCTCATAAAAGTATTATTAAAAAATAATTCTTTGGCAAAATTTGGACCCATAAGTTGGCACTGGGGTGGAGATATTTACGAAAAATTTATATTTATATATATGTACATAAAATCGTTAGTACGAATATTTGTGATTGCATACCTTTTAAACGACTTAACTGATTGAACAGAAGAACGTCTGCCAGATCATCTAATTTAGTTATAAATTTAATCGTTAAATCATCAAACTACTGTATGTTATTTTGCATGATTTCTTACGAAACAACTTTATAATACTTATATGCAAAGTTTTTTAAATAGCTTCTATAGCCAATTTGAGGGATTTAAGGATTATTTTAAAATAACTAACCAATCAAACAATTCGAATGTTAAAACGGTAAACTTAAACGGTACTCCCAACGACAATTTTATTGCAATAAACTCTTCATTAAGGCGGTTTAAACGTACGGTGAGCTGTTAAGCAGTTTTACCTGCGAACAACGTTTGCAATAAGATTATTGTTTGTAGTAGCGTTTTAAATGCATAAACTTTATTCGCAAACAAACACTAGCATCCAACTTTAGTGATAGCTGATGGAATCTTTAGGCTTGCGTAACGCCCAAGCGTAACGTGAGGTGGCGCAGCGGGATGTAGCTGAAGATAAACGATTACCGAAATCGTAGTCTAACGTAGTGCAGGCGCCGATTTGTAGCCCGCATAAAATTTTTTATAAAGGCACTTTTTTTTAGAAGGCTTATTAACTTCTCTTTAATATAATAGCCGATACACATTGACTGCAACAGTCGTCCACCGACAAAACGAAAACTTGAAGTCAGAGAGAGATGTCGCAGTATTCTCGACGACTTGATTATAATGAACGCAACAACAACAATCATTATTTCATACAAAACATAAGCAAACTCTGCTTTGTTCGCTCTTGTCGTTTATCAAATTAGAAATAGATTGAAGTCTGCGGCAGCAACAATTGTGGTCGTGTTCTCTCTTTGTCGTGCCGTCTTCAAAAAATACATCTTCATAAGAAAACATGCGTTCTATTTTTTGACAATTGGCTATAAGACTGCATAAGACGTTACGATTTCGGAAATGACTTGTACACATTTATCATTCAACAGCTTTTAACTACGTTACCTACGTTACCTTTTACCTTACCTTTTATTCGATCGCCCTAGTTTCCGAACGAAGATTCTCTAGGGGGTTTCGGATGATCCGACATGTCGGACAGATATGGCATGCTTGACGACAAGTCGGATCATTCGAAAGCAAATAAGACAGTCGGACCGACATGTCGGACGAAAATCAAAAAGTTTTGATTTTTCTGCCGGTCGGACCGACTTGTTGGTCATGTGAACGCAAGTCGGTCCGACTTGCTGCATTTTTTCATTTCAATAAAAGCGTCAGCGGGTAAACACCGACGAAGCGGAAAAATATTAGAGAAAATTAATATGAAAAACGTTTGAAACATTTTATAATTGTTTATAATTAATTAAAATTGATAAACAATTCTTTAAATATGAAAAATGACTGCTAAATCATAAGGTCATCAAAAAATTGTTTAGCCATTACGCCGATGTGTTCTATTTGAGAGGCAGCAATGAAATGAAGTCGTCGCACATGTACGATTGTTTGAAAGCTCAACAAAATATTCCCGTTAGTTTGTCGTCGTACATGTCAGCGTACAAGTACGTTCGTCTGAAACCCCCTATTCTCTCGTTCGTTCATTTCGACAGTCTAGGCGTACGGTTTACTATTACTAAAGGTGCCTCCAGACTATATGTTTCATACATATGACATGTCAAATAAAATCACATACCGAATTTCATCTGTGTGTCAGAATTAAGTTTTTGTCAGACAGCTTTTTTCTTTTGTCTCCACACTATCGACACGTCATTTGAAAATAAAAAACAGCTTTTGAAATTTTTGTAAGCCTTAAAGCTCTTAAGTGTCCTCCTGTAGTCATTCAAACTCAGAATAAATTCATTTTAAATCAATTTATTGAATAAATATCTTCAAATTTACCTTTTCTTCCATTTTCAAATCAAAAATTTATCAAACTGACATTTTGTACAGATGGAAAAACATACGAAATTAGAGACGATTCTAATTCAAAAATTTATAGATGCAAATTCAAACGACATTTCAAGACCACATTTTCATATGTTCCACACTATCTGTAGCTAAAAACCATATATGTATAACAGTGGCACTAGCGTTGCCAACAAAAATGTTTAATTTCATTTTACACCTTTTCCACAAGGCAAGTTGTCTTGCCAGCAAGTCGAAAATACACCGTGTGGAAAAGGGGCCTTACAGCCGATTTCTTCACCCTGTATTAGCGTTAATCAGTGAATTAGACCAGTTCATGGTGTACAAACTAAGCACCATGAATTGGTCTAATCCACGGAATAGCGCTAATACTCTGTGAAGAAATATGCTATTAGGGGTTTCATATGGTGGAAGAAAACAAGGTGACAGCGAGTTTTAATTTTTGTTGTAAAAATCCAACACTTAAGTTGTCAAACCATACAAAATGAACTTTTCTGTCTCTTTCACTCATTCACAAGTTTGATAGCTTTAGCAAACGACGTCGACGTCACTTACACCTTGATTTCTTACACCATGCAGTTTCATTTAAGCGTTATGGCCCCATTAGGAATATTCAAAATGACATGCATAAAATGGTAAGAAAAGAGTTGTTCAAACATTAACGGAAAACAAGAAGGTACAATTTTAAATTGAAAAATACAATAAATAAGAATTAATTCGTATAGAAAAGTTTACATTCAATGAAAATACAATATATGAAGCATCGATGTATAAAACGCACTCTAGGGATTCAACAGGAAAATTATGCAAAGTTTCAAGAAGAGGTATTATATAAAAATAAAACACTTATTTCAAGTGTCCTTGTTAAAGTTGTAGGTCATCACTGAGCTAGACACATACGGAATCAATAAGTTAAAATTTCCTTAAACAGAAAGTTAACGAGGAAGATATCTTTCAGAATTTTATTTTATTTCGCCTTTTTTTTAAACTTTCTATATTTTCATCAGTTCGTATATTGCAATGCAACACATTATCGCATGTTGACTTCAAATAATAATAATGTAATAAATTATGCAGTTGGTTGTTTTCAAATAAAAATACAATAACAGCCTTTAGCCTCATTAGTTGATATTGACAAACATACATAACTCATTAACTCAATTACGTATGGAAATCATTTGCAATGCATTAGAAATACATTCTCGGTCTACCAACTTTTTATTATTCAATGTGGAATTGCCTTAATGCTTTGCAAAACAACCTTGATCCTAGTGCCATAGTTCATATCTAAGGAATGGTTTTTAATTAATATCACAACTAATGTCAGTGAGGTAAAAACGTAAAAAATTGCTTTTAACCAATCACAACACTCTTAACTATCGTGCCAAATACAAATCAATTGGTATCAGAAGAACTCACCCTCTTCAAGCACCGCTAACAAATCATCAAGTTCCTCACAGTCCACTGTGAAAAGATTCTCCACAAAAAATCCGCCAGATTTCTTTGACCAACGTACTGACAAAGGTTTGCGCGCTGAACCAGGGTTTAGCAAATCGATGACCTGTAAAACAAATAGAATAGAATTAAAACTAATTTAATTTTCGTTATTAATGGAATTTTTAAAATGCTTTTAGATAAATTAGTTTGCATGTCCGAACTGCAATTTGCTGTTGACTCCAAACTGTGGACATGACACCCGGAGAAGATAGACCAAATAAGCAAACAACACATTTAAAATTCCACGCTAAAATGAGTTCTATTGGAAGTATGGCAATGACTTGAAAACTTGAATTGATGTTTGTGTGTTAAATGGGAGTAAAAATAATGTGATTTATTTAATAGATACGTTTGATTGCAAATTAAATTCTTCAGAAGACATTTCTTTTTGATCAACCCCGAGAGCCCAATAAAATGGGCTATGCAAATGAGCTTGATGCTTTTTATTGAAACTAGGAAACTTTATCCCTAACATTTTGCACAGTTTATTTTAAATGGTTTCAGTCTTTAAATTAGAGAAACAAGATTATACATTAATTCCTCATATCTATATTTATCTTTGACTGTAAGGCTCAAAAATATGTAAACAATTTTAGGAAGACAGCATTACCGAATAAATTATCACTAGATAATTTTGTTTTTATTCGCAAAAAATTGATTTTAAAATGTATTTTACTCTATAATCACTTAAATATGATTAATAAATTTTAAGAAAAAATTTTTGACTCATATTAAAGTTCACACTTCATCACACTACCCATTTTTCGATATATTTGCGATTCGAAATTTGGTCATATCTATATCTGTATTTATACTATTATATAAAATTAATGTAAAAACTTTATGTTTCAGGTAAACTCCAAAAGTACTGGACCGGTTTTTATGAAAAAAGTTTTGAAATATCATATTTATGCTACAGTATATTTTAGGGTAATTTTTTATTCAAAATTTTAATAAAGAGTATATAAAATTAAATGGTTAATTTATTTAAGAAATCATTCCAGCTGCCACGCATTGCTTATGAAGTTTTTTCTTCTCGGGAAAGGTACACTTTAATGCTTACCAGGATTAGGATGCTCAGATATTTTGTACTTTTTTAAGTACCGTTTGTTGCAATCTAAACTAATTGTTTGTACTAATCGAAATAGAAAGTCTACAACTTTTTTCTTTACACTGTAATGCAATGTTCACACTGAGAGCTAAATGCGCATTTAGAGCATTTACTATATATATTTGTCCCTGTTACTTTTACAACGAGTCAAGGGCCGTTCGAAAATGTGGATTTCGTAAATGCGCATTTAGCTCTCATTGTGAACATAGCATAATATGATTTTGCTTAATTTTTCAGATGAGCGTAGGAACAAGCAACAAAAAAACTCTATTTCTATTTTCAATTTGCCGCTCACACTGCGCTCTCTTCTGAGCAAAATAACTGGTGGCTAATTCATTAGGAAAGTAAAAGTTATGCCTACATTTTTATAGAAGATCTTATGTTTTTGCCATTAATTTTGTATCGAATCAACGGAGATTGTATGCAAAAAGGTAAAATTTTAACCACTGGCAAACTCTAGATTTAAATATTCTACGTTGTTGGCTCTTGAAAACACCGGGAATATTGTTTCGTAATTTGACTTGTTCAACATGCCGAATAAGCTAACAACAACTATTTACTATAATAGTTGTTCTTCCACCTAATAGCACAAAAGAAGCAGGATGTTATGCTAGCTGTCGAATGTTTACATATCGCTTTGTTGCAAAAATAAAGCTTTACAAAGAACTGCGAACACGATTTGTGGTAGTTGCTAGATGGGCGAGTAAGAATGTGGATTTGTAGGTGCGAGGCTTAAATAAGCGTGGGGCGTTATCCTAGTAAAACTTTACGCTTACATTTTCCGCAGTTGATACACCATTCCCGACGACCTTGTCATGTTCACACATGAATGCACATGCACATGTTTGTAACTATCTGTCAAATGCCACACTTTGGCAGCTAGTTTTTCTATGCAAATTGATGAAAAATTGAATTGATTTGGTAGAGTGCATGAGGATGGATATAATGGATTTGCAGTTATTTTACTTAAAAAGGAATATTTTTAGAATATGATATGTAACGTGGCTTAGACAAGAACACTGTGATAAAACTTTTATTCATTTAAGTGGAAAATTCGGTCAGAACATCAAATAAATTGAATTTTGTCAATGTTTTAATACCATAACTTATCTACTTATAAATTTATCAATCATGGGATCTTACTAAAATTTTCCATGGTTCAAATCATATCTAATAAGTTGGGCACATCGTGTTGGAATTAACAAAGTACTAAGAGATTGTGCAAATTTTTCTTTGAGGGTTCTGCAGGCTATCAAGCAAGACCTCTTCTGTTTTTTTTTTTTAACTGTAAAGCACATTCACAAAATAATAAACATTTTTCAGTGTGTAATGTATGCTGACGATAATACCATTAGAGGGTGTGGTCCGTATGCTTAAGAACTGCGAAAGCTCGGGTTCAAATCCTATTAAAGACTAGGTTTTTTCAATTGAATTCATATTTCGATTTAGATAACACTTCTCGGCAGACAATCGAAGATAGCAAAAACTGCATGTAAACATGTGCCGTTCGGAGTCGGCTTAAAATTAGTTCTCGATCATTCTTATTTACGATTCAGAACACTTGCCTGTACAGTTGAAGAATTGTGCAGTTAGGTTTTCGTGAACAGTGCACACAAGTAAACAACTGCTCAAGTTCCCAAGTTTTAGGCAGAAAAGCACCTTTTAAGTCCGTGTATTTTGTTTTTTTAAAGTGCACAATTCTTCACTGGCAAAGTACACTGAATCGTGAATACCCCTAATAAAAAATACGGACAACGCAATTGATCATAAAAACCTCGGTCAAAGTCCTTTCATGGGCTGTAATGGCCAATATGTTTTTTCGACGACATATTATGATTGCATTAATTTGGGGAGAGAGATTGGGGAGAGGCGCAATTTCTCGCCTTTTTGGTGGATTTTAGAATTGAAAAGTTGGCAGCACTGCTAAATGAGCACAGGGTGACTATAAATCATGAAAATTAAACCAATAGCGACATCTATGTAGCCGTAGCGAAACGAAAAAAGTTCAACTAGATGAAACAGCGACTGAGCAGAGGCTGATTTACAACATCCGTGATCGAGCAAAATTCTACAAGTGCCTATCAACTTGCCTCGTCGTGCCCTTTGTAATTTTGCTCGATCAACGATGCTATAATTCGGCCCCAGCCCTATCACTGAGTCCCGTCGTAGTACGATAGCGTAGAAACTACGAAAAAGGCATCACTGAGTTCATTCGTAGCGTCGTGAAGTAATTTGTTACGATATGTTTTGGTTGACGGAGAAAAGTTTGAAATAAAATTCAGAAGGAATAACCACTTTTACTGTATCTGTATGAATTTTTATCAAAATTTTCTCCGACAACCAAAACACGTCGTAACAAATCACTTTTAAAAAGTTACGAATGGCGCTACAAATGAGCTCAGTGATGCCTTTTTCGTAGCTTCTAAATATCGTACTGCGACGGGACTCAGTGATAGTGCTGAATATATCAAAATGACAAAGTTTGCCGAATTTTTTCGCCTGTTGGTTAGGATTATTGAGAATAAAGTTCTAAGCGTTTTACTAACGCCAATATTCTAAAGAGAAGCAAAAGTCGATGGTATGTTATGTTGGTTTTATAATCTGGGACTCTCAAGATTTTTCAGGTACCTTTTCTCCAAAATCTTGGTTTTTTACCTTTGTTAGATCTATTTTATAATATTAAGGGGGGTCCATTTTTTCAAGAGAAATAAAGGGAGGTTTAAGGTTAAAGCGATTGAAATTCAGGCATATTTTACAAAATGTTTGCTATAAAAGTATATTATATAGACAAAAATCTTATTTTGCTCGTAAATTTTACATCAGCTTAAGTAAAAAAATTTATTTAAATACAGTTTTTATAAATAAAGATGGATTAAAACAAATATTTGAATCGCTCGATTAGTTTGTTTGCAGGAGTGTGTTACTTAATAAAACCTCCCTTTATTAAGTACAGGCTTCTCCATATATTCTGGTCCATATATGATATCCATATATTCTGGTAGAAAAGTCAAGAAAATTATGCGTGTGTCGGCTAGGTTGGGCCGTTTTGATGAAATTAAGTTTTTATAGCTGATTTTTTTTAACTGATGCCAATAATGAATTTCTCGGCTCAAAAAACCTTAACATGCATATTGTAAGCGAAATCGATTGGTCAAAAACGAAGTTACAGCACATTAAAAGCAATAAAAATGTATTTTTACTATTAGTTCTCATTTAATTTTACTATAGGTCTGTAAACACAACAACTAAGTCACCATAAAGTAGTATTTCATCTTTAAAAAATCATCGCAAATATTTCGCCATTATGTTTTCAAGAGATTTAATATACTTTTATGTTAATATTTATTTATGTTTCATTAAATAACTTTTACGTACCTTCTTGTGGCCGTAGATCTCTAAACTTATTTTATAAACCATTTTATCAAGTAAATTACAGTCTGAATGAACACACCACTCGTTGCTTCAGACTCACAAGCTTTTTACTTTTATATTTTATAAGAATATTTAATAACTCTGCTAAATTATCTTCACTTATAACAAATTGTTAAGTTGCTCTAGAGAAGTTGATTTATTAAGATGACAGTAAGAGAATAACGCCATTGGATGAATGAATAAATAAATACAAATGTTCGGTGTAAATATACATATCGTACAAAAAAGTTTTTCTTTGTTGGGTTTTAATAAAGCTAGAAGCTTAAGATAAAAATCGCTAAACATTTTGTTTGCGTTTCTTTGTTGCCTATCTAAATCACAAATCAACTTCAACAGCTAAACTTCAACTTCAGTGTAAAGAACCACAATGAATTGTACACCTACTAATGATACCCCAACAGATAAGAATCGAAAAGGCTATTATTGGTAAAGTAACTATAATTCGTAACTCAAACACTACTTGAAAATATATAATTTTTTAGCTGAATATTTTTTAAAATGTCAGTGTTAATGAATATTATTAATTTCTTACCCGTTCATTATATATCTCCATAAAAGAGGCCTTGAGTACAAAATTTGTTTCCTTTTGACTTTTGATCAATTGGAAGAGGTATAGGAATGAACGGAAGATTAGACCGTGACGTGAATCATTTAGATTGGGTTTTCCAATAAACTGCAAAGAAATAAAAATTAATTTTGTTTTAATTTTGTCGTTTTTTTTTTTTGTTCAAATAAGAAAACTTACCAAATCCGGAGGTCCTGTGAGTGTATGTGTTTTGCCTGAACCTGTTTGACCGTAACAGAAGGCCGTACAGCTAAAACCTTCAATGGCCATTTCAATGATACGTTTTATACCCGAATAATCTAAAATGTCGTCTTGTGTAGCACCCGGTTCAAATACAACGTTATAGGTAAACACACGCACACTATCACGATTGTGTGATGCTTTATTGCTGGAATCGTGACCTTCGATCTGTTGACAAAAAAAAGTAAATGAAAGAAATTCCTTTTAAAAGTGCATACATTTCCACCGGAAACTTACAATAATTTGTCCATTTCCGGGAAACTGCAAAATCATGCCATGTCTATCACGTTTTTCTCGCTCGTTCAGCGGACGCACACGCACAACAACATTTATATTGTCATCGGGGGTTGACGGTTCACTGCCTGTGGACTTGGAAGCTACAATTTCCAAAGTATCGGCGCTGCCAATTCTATTCGAATGAAAAAAGAAAACGAAGGGAAAATAGTAATATAATTTGTGATTATAAGAAATTAAATTTTTTTTTTCTACTAAACATTTCTTTAGTTCATACTTGGAATTTTTTTATAACCTGCCTGAAAATATTTTCCTTGAACTTGATATGATATCTGTTGTGCCAACACGTTTTTATTTTTTCTCCCATAATTTTCAATCCCCTTTCAGGCTTGATTCGTTACCCATCAAAAAATAACGCGTGTGTTGCGTGTTGCGTAGGGTTTTTCTGAAATATTTTTGTTGTTGCCTTTAGAAAAATTAATCTGGGCACCACCCACAACAATGTAAATACACCCTAGGCCATCGACCGGACAAGGATTAATGTTTTATACTATATGAATATATTAACTAACTTTTCATCGCAATTGTTATTTAAGTTTCTTACAAGCCTTATTTTAGCTCTTACCTTGAAAGCTTTGAAACTTCAGAGTTGGCCCTGAATGGCCCTTACTCAAGTTTCTATAAATATACTTTATGGCCTGTGGTTAGTCAATCAAATATTATATATTAAATATTTCATATAAAGCAGCTTGCCAATTGTATTGTTAATTGTGAATTATACTCTTATCGGAAATTATATCATATATGTAGGTAATGAGTTTAATGCAGGTGGCTATAGCTTTATATCGAAAGCTGTTAATTATGTTTTAAAATGTTGGCAATTCCCAATTATATAATCAGTCTCCTTTAATTAAGTGGTGCCAAAGTAGAAAGATGTTATCACATTAAAAACTCTCATTAAAATGTCTTGGGTAAGCACGTTATTAAACTAAGGAGTTCTAAGGAGTTCTGAGAAGTTTCAATTAAAAATTAGGTTCATTATTTTTTTCTTAATTCAAATCAATGTCTCAAACGTTTAATTTTTGGCACATATCCGACTGTTTTAAGGACGACAAGTTTAACTTTTAATTTCAGTTATAAGAACTGTTTATTTTTGATGTGAGGTTTTTTTCTTTGAAATACAAACGATCAAAAAATCTGACTCATATATTTGAAGATTCTTGTAAATAACTTATATAAGAAAAATCGTAAAAAAGTATAATTTTAATCGGCCGAACAGCGTTCGAACAAGGTCCGAATAACTCTAAAAGGGTCAAACATGCTTTAAAAATACCCAAAAAGACCACCTGTCAGAACACAGGTGGAACACCGGTCGAACAGTGGTGGGTTTGAAAGAAAATTTTTCCATCAATTTTGCCTTCGAGCTTATGCAAAAACAAAAACATGTACACACAAAAACAACACAAACAGCTAGTTCATTAAACTTTTTGAAACGCTTGTGCAACAACATATATGTACAAGCAGCAAATGGGCATTTCCACTAAAAGGTCTACCGCGGCTGAAAAATTAGATGTTTGAAACTGTACAGAGAAAAAATGTTAAATTTATATTGTGAGAGTACTGAGAGCTGGTCTCAGTTTGAATTTTTAAAAAATTGCAACAAACATGATGAATGCAAACAAAAGTTGAAAGTGTTGGAAAAAGTTGAAAAATTTTAACGAAAATTTGAATTTCATAAATTTAATAAATGCTTGTGTAATAAAAATATTTCAGTTTTTGATTTTTACGGTCCTGAATTACACTTTATTCTATTTTTCTAGTTCAATTAAATAAATAAAACTATACAAAGTTTTAACTTCTTTGAAGAGGAAAAAATGTCACGTAACCTCTATCACGTAACGTATCACGGTTTGTTAAAAAATTCCAGATAATATAATTATAAAGATAATATTAAAATAACTTTGAAAAAATCTCGTGCACACTTCGTTGTATTGTAACGCGTTTTTTTTATTATCGCTTCCACCTTTTACACAAAATATAGTACTACTTGAATGCTATCCAAAAATCAAAACATGAAATTTAAAAAAGTTTAAATTGTTTTGCCCTTTTTTTAATTTTTAACACAATAAAAGACGCACGAACGTTACGTGCGCCACCATGGAAATGCCCATATTTAGTTTTTCTTAAAAAAATGTAAGCATTTTGAGATCGTTATTTTTTACCGTTTTCTAAAAAAACCACTTTGTGCTTGCGTGAGAGGAAGACATTCTTTTGTTCCTAAAATTTTTAGATTTAGGGACCTCTTAGAATACGTTCTAAATTTTTCGATACGCAATAATGCACATTCTATTAAAAGTCAATGTTATTTCGAAATTTTATTGAAAATGTTGTTTGAACCTCGAAAGCCCCCCTTTTGCTTCCGGGTCAAGAGAGACCTAAAGAAAAATAAAATAATGATTGAAGTGTCTGCTTATGTCTAAGCCGATTTCACTCTTAAAAGTTTTAAAAGTTACAAGCTTTTATATACATACATACTCACGTTTCAATTAACCTGAATACCCAAGTACGCAATTAAAATATTATTCTAATTGCTTGGCATACCTAATGGACTTCTTTACACTCTCAAGCAATTTTTATTTACCATCATTTTGAAAGAAATAGATTTTGTTATAAAGTACCGTTAACGTCAAAGATTATAGCTATGAATCAAGCATATCATTTTGCTAAGTCCTTTAGACTTTTATTTACTTTTTTATTATGAGAAAGTCGCACCAGGAGTATCATTAGTTTAATAAAATAATGACTGTCAAGCATTCCGTTTAATCGTTATAAATGTTGTCGGTTTTTGTAAAATGAAACTAGTAGCACTAGAAAAATGTGTCCCCTTTTATGACACAATAAGTCAATAAATAAAGAGGTCAAAGAACTATTACTATTCTGTCGTAAGTTAATTGAAGCTTAACTATGTATTTGCTAAATTACAAGCAATTGCTTATTAACACTGGAGTGCAGACACAGAACATTTCCGGGCAAATCAACCCCTTTATTATAATTGATCAGCAAACATTTAGAAGAAATAGCTTACTGTTAAATAAACTGATGTTCTGTACTCACACCTTTAATAACTATTTCAAGTGCAAAGATACCCTATATTTAAGCTCAATATGATATTGTGTGTACAGGAATTTAAATTTCCTTGGCTTCATGGCTTGTCATTGCTTAAAAAAATTCCCATGAACTTTTGATTTTATTTTCATAAATTATAGATAGCATTTCAGTTTTATACAGTTAAGGTCAAATTTTGTTAACCTTTAAACTAAAAATCAATTCAATTGCGTATGTTAATGAGTATGAATTTAAGTGGTCAGTTATATTTGACAACAATTCTAAGGAAGTAGAGATTCCCAGAAAGAGAACAATTCAAGCCTTTAAAATCATTACGCGAAATTTGTGTTTACAAAAATTTCTCGGTACCAATATGAGACTTAGAGTGAAGAATGAAGTGCCTTTTTGTGCAAGATTAATTACATTTTAAATTAATGTTATTATTAAATTATTCTTAATTGTTGAACTTTGAATGAAGTAATTTTGTAATTAACAATGTTAAAAAAACATGTGTTTAAATGTAATAGTAAACAAAATGACCTTACAAAATGAGTTTATATATAAAAATTTTTACTTGCCAAGATCATTTAGAAAATAAAAATAGGTAAGTACTAATAGCTACGACTTAAAAACTTTTCTAATCAATTGAAAAACAATAGAAAATAAAATTAACAATCAGCCCTATCACGGATAATTTTTCACGCGGAATCGAAAAAGGGAGTTTTTATTTTTGAGATAAAGCTCAAGAAGATTTTGGAAATTTTTAATGTAAATTTTGTTTATCAACAGTTTATAAACAAATTTGCATTAAAAATTTCCAAAAGGTTCTTGAGCTTTATCTTAAAAATGAGAACTCTCTTTTTCGACTCCGTGTGAAAAATTATTCATGATAAGGCTGAATAACTCATTATTTCCACAGTTAAAGTTTTAACCCAAAATATTTTTTTTATTTGTTTGAAATTAAGATTTCATCATTCGTAATGACGTAAAACTCTTAAAACGAATTTTGCATAATAATTTTAAAATCAAAGTTAATTTTTAGGAGAGATTTTAATTCTCTTCTATATTATTATTAGGGGTATTCACGGTTCATTGTACTTACCAGTGAAGTTGAAAAATTCTGCATAAGTGCTTTTCTACTGTAGCCTAAAACTTGAGGGCTTGAGCAGTTGAACACTTGTGTGCATTGAAACATTTTGTTAAAAAAGTGATAGTAATGTGTTCAAGAAAACCTAACTGTATAGCTTCTTAAGTCCTCAACTGCACAGGCAAGTGCACTGAATCGTGAATTGTTATAATTCTTATCAATCAACAAAAAGAGAATTTTTTATTTTTTTAAAACATGTCTCGTTTAAATAACTTAAATATGCATTTAGCATTGTGTTTTTGTGAAATCGATCTTGTTAAAAGGTAAATCGTATCTCCATTGACATTTCTACACTTGAGAAACTTTACAGCGGGGTTTTAGAAATTAAGAAAAATTGTATTTTTGGAGGTACATAAGTTATTTTTATAGATTTTATCTGTTCTTTATCGGTTGTGAAAGTTTGAATGTTCACTCCGTCAAAATTAAACAAAACAATCGAACAACATCACATTTTTCCTTGATTTTAGTTTAAATTTACCTTCAAATATTACAAAAAAAAAATACTTAAAATTAATTTTAATGAAAATGCTTTTAATAAATTAAGCTGGAAATCATTTTTAATACATATATTGAAACTATTGTAGCAATTAATAAAATTGGTTTCGGCTCTCTAACTATTATTTTTTTATTTTCCTTCTTAGATGTAGTACTATTTTTCGAGTAAATTCAATGTAGGTGTTTTTTAAAAATTTTAATAAAAATTTCTTTTATTTCTGAATTCTGAATACCTAGATATAAATGTACTTCTATAAAAAATCAGTTTAGATTCGAAATAGTCGGAATTTTTTCTAATTTTTGATTGGAAATAGTGAACATTTGGTGCTAAAAAAAATAAAAAATTTATTTTAATAAAAAATTTATATTAAGGGAATGTAGCACCTACAAATTTTCTAAAGATACAATTTTTTTTTGATAGAATATGTTAGAATAAACCTTTAAAGGCATGATTTTAATAATATTAAAGTGAAATTCTCAGAAAAAAATTTTTGGTGAGCATATATAGCGAAGCGATTTCTTCAAGGTATTTTAGCTTTAAATGCGATTTTCTCAAAACAACGTTTTTCAAGTTAGTATGATTTTAAAAAAAGTATTTATTCGATTACTCTGAAATTAGCATGTTATTCCAGTGCTGCGGAGTTGGATTCGAGGACTCGGAGTCGGTAGGAATTTTTGTGCAAAGGAGTAGAAGTCGGAGTCGGGAAAAATGCATAGACTCCGTCTCCAGCAAAACAATCCTGAAAAATTAATAATTGGGCAATTCACAGTTCATTGTAATGATTTAATATACCAATCTTTTAATGTACTAATTTTTGACAACTGTGAGCACAACTTAAGTGAAAAGTATTAAGTTGTAGTTTCAAAATAGCGTTGGAATCTTTAATGTGCAGCTCAAATGTTTGGGATTCTATTAAAAGTTAAACAATTCCATTCAGGGACCGAAAATAACTGTTATTTTACAATTTTCAGATGAAAAAGGCATAACGAAAAAGTTGCCGGTGGACTTTTTTAAATAAAGCATTATAATCGTAATGGTAGCAGCTTCGAGAATATTAAACGCCTTTTAAATTTTCGACTGTTACTATAAAAGTTAAATTTAACTGTTCTTTTTTGCTTTTTATTTTTTCGGGCAAAAATAACTTTTACTTTTGCCTTTTATTTTTTAGGTCAGAAATAACAGTTATTTTGTGCCTTTTATTTTTTCGGTCAGAAATATCAGGCAAATTGTATTTTTTCAAAGACCGCTTGACTATATAAAATACTATTAAAACTAAAAAAGTGTTATAGCTCAAAATGTTCGCACTGCTGAGATAATGAAAATTGCATTAAACTTTTTTTGTCGTTCAAGAGGCCTTTAAAAAAATTCTAATTGCCTGATATTTTTGACCGAAAAAATAAAAGGCACATAATAACTGTTATTTTTGACCTAAAAAATAAAAGTCAAAAGTAACAGTTATTTTTGCCTGAAAAAATAAAAGGCATAAAATAACTAGTGTTTTTGTCGGAAAAAATAAAAGTTAAATGATAACTGTTAACATCTGATTTTTTTGATAAAAACCATAACCGGTACGGTCCCTGATTCAATTTAATATTCCAGCCAACTCTTTTTTGATTCACGTAAAACAGCTGTTCACGAAATAACACAATAACAATCTACAAAAGCATGCCTTAGTACAAAAGTGGCAACATTTAACACACCGGTTTAACTTGTATTTATATGAAAAACAAAAACAAAAAATTAACAGGCAAAAAAGCACATCGCAGAATTAGCACATTAAAGTCTAATTAGCATGAACGGTGAATTGCACAAATATTTAGCATGATTTTGTAAATATTGTTAAAAATAGTATAAAGACAGTATTAATTTTAATTTGATTCACCCTGTGAAATTATCGACTACACGTAAAAAATTAAACGAACACTATCATGACTGAAATGACAGTGATAGCTTGAAACCGGAATTTAAACATTGTATTGTATTAACGGTTAAGAAAATGGCAAAAAAATGTTGATAAAGTCAGCAGTTTTTGACTATTTTACAATAACATCCGACGGAAGACATTACTTGTGTCAGTGTTCAATTAAAGATGAATATGAAGAAACAAAATGTGATGCTAAAATAAGTAGTTTTTGTGGAACGGATAAAAACGCTCCCTCCATCCAGAGCATCTAACTTAAAAAGGCACCTTCAATGATTTCATTCAGAAATATTGAAAATTGTAATTGAAAAAGATCATAATAGCACTCCAGGTAATTTAGTAGCATGAAAAACCCACTTTCAATTAAAAACCAATTTTCACTTGAAAAAGTGTTTTTGTTTTTATTTTTTTAAACTGCGTATATAAAAGAGTAATTAATTTTTATAAAATTATTTATTACAATAAAAATGTTTTTTCATTATAGCCCAAACAGAATAGGCATAGTCACCACGTAGCGAGCTGTCGTAAACGTAGCCAACGAAATGTAGTGCACAGAACAGAATTTGTGTTGATTACGCAGATAGAGCTTTATGCTCACAATATTTAGTTATTTTTTACAAAATTAATAGATTCAGCCTTTTGCATATAATAATTTGTTTGTCTTTTTACTAATTTGGACTAATATGTTTTAGTCAATTTTAAGTTTTCTAATTTGAACTATGTATTTTGACATATCGCTACCATTGGCTGCGGCAAAAGTTAAAGTTCGTCAACATTTTTGTGTCGACTGCGTTCGCTACGTGTTGGTTATTTTCATTATGTTCATTTCAAAGGGTTGCAAGGCAACCAACTTCTATGTTGACATTTTTTCTGTTGGCTGCGTGTTGGCTATGCCTATTCTGTTTGGGCTATTATTTGGTCGGAGTCGGAGCTTCGAATTTTTGAGTGCGACTATGCAGCCCTGCGTTATTCTACACATGTTAATGCTTAGAATGACCAAGTGATGAAAAGTCGTGATTCATTTTGTTGTTTTGCAACCAAATTTTTTTATTTAAGGTCATTCCATGGCCTCTTTGATGCTGATTAAAACCCCGTTTTTTCTGACGTTTTATGGACAGTTATCTTGCACGCCGTGATTTTTTTGTGTTTTTCTTTAAATTGTAGCTGACGACGCACAGTGCTTTGCGCTCATACAAATTTGGAAATAAATAGAAGGATTATGAAATTTTGTATACTTAGTAAATTAAAGCTATCTAGGAAAAAAACCAAAAATAGTTGAAAATGGACCTATATTAATTTTTACATAATTTTGTATGGAAGGTAGGCACAAAAGTTGACCAATCTCAATAAAATTTTGTCAAAAGGCTTAAAATATGAAGCAATAGATGTATATTTAAAATGGTTCAAATCCATTAGTGTTTAGGGGTACCTCCCTTGAACCTACACTCAAGCAATTCTGAAGCAATTTACTGATTTAGAGGTATATTCAAAATGGATTTTTTTTTCAAAAAGGCGTATCAAAGTGGAATTTATCTTTTCATAGCCTTTAAGATAAAGGTTCGGGGTTATCAATTAAAAAACAGCCGCTAATAATGTTCATGGTATTAGTAAATGTCTACCCAAATTTGAAAAATTTGTCTTTTTTGGTAGTTTTTGTTTTTTGAAAATTTGACAAAATTAAATTTTTTTAATTTATTTCAAAAATTCTAATAAGTTTTTTCTTTTAAAGCAATTTTTTATTTCTATTTTCGATTAAAACTGTATTTTAAGAATAATTTTTCATGTAGGCGTCAAGAACACATCGAACACTACCTTGCAAATTACTTAAACAATTAGACAAACATGAAATTTTTAAGCAAAAATATTTTGTTCTTACCTTAATGGGAGTATTATCTTTGAAATAATACCAAGTTTGAACAATTCGAAGACCAAAATTTTTTTATTTATTTCCACTGCGCAAACCACTGAGAGTGCGACGTGGGGTTAAAAAATTTAAAAAAAATCTAATTGTTGAGTTGTTAATCGACCTATGTATTCATTCGCTTGAGGCTTTATTTAATATATTCAGGCTACAGGTCCAATGTTTAAAAATATATAAAAAAAACTTAGTTTAATATAACTATTTTTATTATTATTTTTTACCAGTATTTCGACAGGAAAACAATGGGAAACGAAAGAAAACTGGGTACGAATAGAAATAGTTAATTTTAGTCTGCAGTGTTTAAATGTTAGGTCAGTCATGCTTTTAATGTTTGTTAAAGTTTTTTATATATTGTTTAATGTAACCTGAAATTTCTATTTTTTCTGATGATGACAGAATACCCTGAAAATGACTTCCAAAGGAAGTCGAAATATTGGTGAAAAATAAAAATAAAAATAAAAACAGTTTATAATAAACTAAGTTTTTTATATATTTTTAAAAATTGGACCTGTATCCTGAATATATTAAATATAGCCACAAAAAAATTTTTTGTATACTTGAGATCAATAAAACATATGTTTGAAGTTTCATTAGGACATGTCTTATTTAAGTAATATTAATTTTTATTATTATTATTTCTTTTGTGACTATTATTATGATTAATTTGAATGTGCTACATTCCCTTAAGGCACTAGAAATTTAAAAAAATTTGTGTATTGTAGATTACGCTGAGTTGGTATTCATACTAAAAAAATAAAGTGTTTGATAAACTTGGTCCAAGATATTCCTTGGCTCATTGTCTAGGCTAGCTGGAATTTTTTAAAAAAATGCCTTTTTTGGGCAAAACCCACTTTTTGTATGGTCAAGTTATTTGTTTCTATGAATTGCCCTTATCAAAGAGAAAACTGCTCGTTTGGAATTTTTTTTTGTGACTTTTTTGTGACTTTTTTTGGGATACATTTCGATACGATTTCGACTTCAATCGCCATAACTACGCCATTTATCGTCTAATTGTGGCCGTTTAGCCACCGTTGGAAAGGTAAAAAAATTTCCTACCGCAATCTGGGGCTAACTTATAACTTTTGAAACAAAGTTATCCCATTGATTACGGACAAGGGATCGTCGTCTTTAAAGGGTTCAATTGGTACCGTAACTATTTTTATATATTATTTTTTACTTTTTTTTAATAGTGTATCTGAATACCTTTCCAAAAAATCATATCAAAATTGGATTATTTATGTTAATGTGGACCAAAAACCACAATTCAACAATTTATTCAAAATTTACCAGGGACCGTAACTATTATAAGAGATATCGAAAAAGTTAATTTGAAATAGCAATTTTGCGACTTTTTCTAAAAAAGTCAAATTTAAATTGTTATTTTTCGACAGAAAAAGAAATTAAAATTTAACTCTTAGAAAGTGATTTTTATTGCAGGGGGAAAAAATAACAATTATTTCGGACTTTTATTTTTTTCGGCTAATTTAACTGTTATTTTTAAACTTTTGTTTTTCAGTCAAAAAATAAAAATCAGTTTCGGACTTTAATTTTTTTCTGTTGGAAATAAAAATACTTTTTGTGTAATTTCTTTGATATTGTAGTTAAATTAAATTCTTTTTCATTTGTGTAAATTCTGTTGTATGTTTTCCCTCCATATAATTGTTTTTTTCAGAAAACCTCTAAAAAAACCTTATACAGAAAACAAACACACAAGCCCCTTTTCATTGTGCTGGCTTTATAAAGGGTAATTTTTAAGTGTTTGGCTTTTTAAAAATTTTGAAAAAAATATTCAACAGTGAATAAAATATTTATTTGAAGCAATACATCAATGCCTGCAATTACTTCAGCGTCTTCCTTTAATTAAACTTTTGTTTTGTGTGTTGCGTATTCTGTATGTGAAGTTATTTTTAAGAGATTTTAGGAAAAAACAATTATACACAAATTTGAAAAAATTTAATTTAACTCCAATATCTAAGAAATTATACAAAAAGGATTTTTATTTCCAACAGAAAAAATAAAAGTCCGAACTACAAGCGCGAAGTCAGTGCAGCATTTTCCAGATAAGACGAAATACTTGGTGTCAACAAACAATCAGTCCCAGCGTCTTGGAACCCACGTTACAGTTGATAATACCTCCTTCGAGGTTGTGAAGGACTTCGTTTATCTGGGATCCAGCATTAACTCAACCAACGACATCAGCATTGAGATCAAACGAAGAATAACTCTTGCCAACAGGTGTTACTTTGGGCTCAGTAGGCAATTGAGAAGTAGAGCCCTCTCTCGACGAACGAAAATCACGCTCTATAAATCGCTCATCATGCCCGTCCTACTTTACGCATCACAAACCTGGACGCTGAGCAGTTTAGATGAAAAGACTTTAGGAGCATTCGAGAGAAAGATTCTTCGTAAGATCTACGGACCAGTCTGCGTTAATGGCGAGTACCGAATACGGTGGAATGATGAACTGTATGAGCTGTACGCTGACATCGACATAGTCAAGCGCATTAAAATCGAGCGGCTTCGCTGGCTTGGTCATGTTAAGCGCATGAAAGACGATGCTCCAGTAAAGAAAGCATTCGATTCGATACCCGACATACGGTTGTAGCGCCAACTAAGTAAGTAAGTAAAGAAACTGATTTTTATTTTTTGACTGAATAATAAAAGCTGAAAAATAACAGTTAAATTAGTCGAAAAAAAGAAAATTCCGAAATAATTGTTATTTTTTCCCCGCAATAAAAATCAGAGACCGTGAGTATGCATTTTATAATAAAAAGCAAAAAATAATAATTATATTGTGACTTTTAAAATTTTGGGCAAAAAATAATAATTATTTCTGCTTTTTATTTTTTTTTTTTGGCAAAAATAAAAATCAAAATTTGCCTAATATTTTTTTGGTCACAAAATAACTGATATGTTTTGATTTTTATTTTTTTAAGCAAAAATAAAAAGTAAAGTTTTCCCGATATTTTTTTGGTCACAAAATAACTGGTATGTTTTGATTTTTATTTCAATATGAAATCAAGTTCTACAATGTGAGAGCATTCTAATGCTACCTTCAAAACGGCGGTGCGACAATTTTTTCATAATCCTTTTTTGGTTTAAAATTTTAAAAATAATTATCTCTGATAAAAATCACTTTCTAAGAGTTATTTTATTTTTTTTTTTGGAAAATAACATTTAAATTTGGATTTTAGGACTTTTTTGAATATCATAACGATTCGATAAAATATTTCAATGTGAACATTTTTATAAAGACCTCATATATCTGCGATATCTGCAAGACCATGATTTTTTTTGGAAAAAAATTTTTGATAACAGTTATTTACGGTCCCTAAAATGTACCAAAACTTTTTAAAATGTTTTATTCAGATAGAATAATTTTTGAAGCTGTATTTTTGGAATTTTTTGTTTTTGACAATTAATAGAAACAAAAAAATTGTCCATACAAAAAGTTTTTTTGCCCAACACAAGGCACTTTTTTAAAAAATTCCTAAGGGTTTACTCATTGCAAAACCCTTTTTTGGAAGGTACTACAATGAGTCAAGGAAAATTTACAACCGAGTTTATCAAAAACTTTTTTTCAACCCGGCCTATTGTCGATACGTTGGTTAAATAAAATTCCCAATTTTACTTACTAATTAAAATTCATCTTAGTTCTTTATTACATTTTCTGGTTCCGGCCAGTAGAAATGAGGTCTTTTAGGTTCAAACTCCCCCGCCGCATAGGGTCTTTGGGTATAAAAAATAATTCACATAAGACTATCAAAAGCAAAGTCTACAATTTTTAACATTCATAGAAGCAAAAAACTTGCGCAAAAGGGGCACTTTTTAAAAAAATTCCAACTAGCCAAAGGTTAACACATCCCAAAATCCTTTCGTGGAGGGTACTACAATGAACCAAGGAATATTTTAGACCGAATTTATCGAACACTTTTTTTTCGACCCAATCTAATAAACATAAGGTTCTGGTCTCAATCTCGAAACTAGCTTGACCTTTTTGAAAAATTTATTCGAGCATGTACCTCGAACTCCAAACGTCAATTGATTGTCAATTTGACAGATCAAAATTTACGTTTTTTATTTTAAAATAAAAAAGGATTATTATCATTAAATGTGAATGCTTTTGTTATATATAATTTGAATTAGGTTATGACCTGCGGTTCAAGCACATAAAAATAACGTTTTTAAAATTGCTGTAGCTCAGTTGTTTTTCAATTTATCTACTTTGGGTTTTTTTACGCGAAAGTAGACGTAATTTTCTAACTTTTTCCGTACTTTTTTTATGTTTCGATGTTTTTTATCCCCCCTCCCAGAGCGATGAAAATGATTGCGTAAAAATGAAAAGGCAAACGGGGTATCGTTTTTCTTGATAACCAAAAAATTGACAAAATGCCGCAATTTTTTAAAAAGTTAAAAATTAGTTGTTTTTGGGGGGTTTTTGACCCACCCCTCCCCCGGTAGTAAGGTTTGCCCAATTATCCTATTCAGGACCTGACTGACGTGATTACCTACAAAACGCAGCCCGTCGCATCTTCATCCGACTTCTGGTTCTCGAGAAAAACGACACCCAAGTTGGAAAAAAGTGATTTTGAGAAAAAAGCATATGAAGTTTTATTTCTGCACCTCGGCGCGAGTGTATATATACATATTAGGGCGAGTCGATTTAAAAATCGCCCATTGCTCTGTGAAAATCGTATTCTAGGGATCAAAATAAGAAACTTTGAACGAACTATACCTCTAAAACAAATTCTAATGCCCCAACTTTTGAATTTTGTCCCGTAGGTCAAATTTTGAAAAATCCCTCTTTGACCCATTTAGAGTGCCCCAATCGAGTCCAAATGTATGACCGACCCCCACTAACTTTGGAGGGCCGATCCACCCATGCCAGTGGCACACCCCCTGCAACCCCCCTGGGGTTCCCCATACAAACATTTTAAAAAAATCACTATTTTTGGCACTTTACATGAGGGGAGTTCCAGGGGGTGTGCCACTGGCATGGGTGGATCGGCCCTCCAAAGTTAGTGGAGGTCGGTCATACATTTGGACTCGATTGGGGCACTCTAAATGGGTCAAAGAGGGATTTTTCAAAATTTGACCGTATGGGACAAAAGTCAAAAGTTGGGGCATTCGAATTCGTTTAAGAGGTATAGTTCCTCAGGCAAAGTTTTTTATTCTGATCCCTAGAATACGATTTTCACTGAGCAATGGGCTATTTTTTTGCCTCCCCACAAATCGACCCGACCTAATAAATATATAGCTCTGTTACTCCAAAAATAATTCGAATTCTAAAAAATCCTTTTAAGGCATTACTTTTAAAGGATTTTAGAACACATTTAAGAAAAAAATCGAAAAAAAATTTTTTTTAACCGCAAGTCATACCTTAAGTGATTTATAAGAATAAACGAATAATGTTTTTAAACACAACTTGAGCACCTCACAGCACAATGATCACATATCTAAAAAGTAAATGAAGGCGTTCAGGTCTCTATAAAAATTACAAAAAGAGTGATTGTAAATATCTGTAAAAAAACAATTAAAAGAGGGTGTACGAAAAACAGTTCAACCCAAGCTTGTTTCACCAAAATTTCGTAGATGTTAAAGGACATTATTTTTTTAGAGAAAAAAAAACATAACAAGCCAAATTTTAAATCCGATCAAAAACACTTCAACTCTCTGGAAGATTTTCAAACATTGCATGAGAGTGTGTGAATTAAGTCAAAACTTTCAACACGTATAATAAACGTGTTAATATACAATGACAATATTTGTTATTGTTGTTGTTGACACTAGTCATATTTTTGTCGTTATTATTTTTATAACAATCAAAATCATAAAGTTTCCTAGTGTTGTATTTTTCTTTGTTTGCCTTTGTCCTTTTATTGCTGCGCTTTATCAAGCTGATAGATAGGCGCTGAAATAAGTGTGGAGTTTTCAGCAGTCAGCTGCATGTCATAATGTTTACACACTTTATAAGATTTTACTTTCCTTATTTGTTATGGCCAACTAGACCCTGCCACTTTTCTAGGTTATATTTTTAAGCTAAGGGTTGAGTTTGAAAATGATTTTCTGTTTTGATTTTGTTCAAAAGTTCTTTTACCTATAATTAGTGGACATTTTTTGAGACATGTGTAGCTCATAGCAATCGTTATCTTAATTATGTTGAAAATTACAATGAAAATAGCCACTTGTCGTAAATGCGGTTTGAGTATCTTAATCACCTGACTAAATCTACGAGTCAATAATTACTTGTTTTTCAAACTACTATACCAGCACAACATATAAAAAAAGTGAAAACATCTAACTGACACAATGTTTGTCTTAATAACAATAAGGTCAATCACACAGAGGTGTTTCTTCCTGTTGTTAATAACAAAAGGACAGGGAAATTGCCTATTTCGATGGGTATTATCTTGTTATAATTTGAGTAATGAGCTTTAGCCCAATGACGAAAATAAAAAAAGAAAGACAAAATGAAGATGGGTTGGGTGGCAATTCTTTATGAAAGACTCTTTACTTAGCAGAAGATAGACCAAGTAATAAAACTAGTAACTGGTAGAATAAAAGAAAATCGATTATTGGCCCAAAACACTTAAAGTAGCGTTGGACGACTTTACAACTTGTTCATATCATCCAATTTATAAAAGCGGTAAGATTCCATTTTGTTAAGTGACCCAATTGAATTTGGTAATTTATGTATTTAGGTGGTGAAGGTTTGTGGTGCTTGTACCTGATGCAAAAGATAATACCTTTTGTGTAGAACATCAAGGACATTTGAAAACAAATGTGCCTATTATTTGGTGTTTTTAGTTCGCTTCTTTCGATTTAGATCGACGATTATCTAAAACTTTTTAAAACTTTAAAGAAAACGGCTGGTTGTCAAAATTATCTATCTTTGCAATTAAGATGCTAAGACAAAATTTTGCTAAGAAAATAGTCAAAAAATTATATAAAAACTCCTAACCAAAAATTAGAAAAAACTGTCATAATAATTTTTCTTAGTTATTTAATTCAAAAAATTTTAATTTTAAAATTAAATATAGTTGAAAAAAGTAAATTGACTGAAATGAAAGGCCGGCAAAAAGCTCTTCCATTCTGCATAAAAAATTTTAAGTTTTTGTAATTGGTTTGAAGATAATGCCGTTTTTCGTGCATTTTTTAATTTTTTTCAAGTTATTTTCACTAAAATTCAAATGACAAATTAGTTCTATGCAATCCTTACTTTCTATATATTATTGAAAATATTTTGAGCATTGATTTCTGGTCAGAATTGATTAAATTAATACATCGTCGCTAGAGAAAATTACTGTTGTATGTGAAAATTTAAACTTTTGAGATTATTGAGAAAAAGAGGTTATAATTAAAAATCTAACAGTGCAATATTCTTCAGAATTTCAGGCCTATTTGCAGATACATTTATAATAGATTACGAAATTTTTGTGGACTTGCCGCTATTTTTTAGAATGTATAGCTCTTTTTTCAAAAATCTCAAAAGGGCAAATTTTCACATACGACACTTATTTTTTCAAGCGACGCACAGTGCGCTTTTTTAATTTTAGGATGACATTTGGGTTTTTTTTTTAATTTTATAAAAAAATATTTTTATTCATCAGATTATAAAACATGTATTGTGAATGTGGTATTAGAAACTTGATGTATTGTATGGTTTTTTTTTATAAAATTCGTCAAAGTTGAAACTTTTTTAACAAAAATAAGCTCAATAAAACCCAAAAAATAAAGTCAAGTTTAAACAATAATAACTAGTTTAAACAATAATAACTCACTAGCGGTTATCGTTTCAGCCAAAATATTTTGGTAATCGTCATAAAATAGATCAAGGTTCATTTTTAGTCGGTGACATCCATCTCTTTTGTTATTATGGGGTTGGATGGGTGCACCTTAATATATACCCGTGTTGCGTTGACACTTACTTACTTAGTATACATATATGAGCCTTTATGTTTAAAAGTGGAATAAGTCTACTTTTAAAAAAGTATGAGTTAGTGCTTTTTTTATATTTTTAATCACATATTTAATAAATCCCGATTTCGCCATATATTGACCAAAATAACTTTGCTGTAAAATGTTATCGAAGGAATATTTTTTTTGAAAATGGAATAAGTCCAATCCAAACAATCATAACTAAAATTATTTCACGGTAAGCAATATTTTAAGTTGTTTTCTGCATTATTTAAATCTATATAAATAAAAATCAAATGTCGTTCGTTGGTAATTGCATCAGTTGAGAACGGCTGAACCGATTTGGATAATTTTTTTTTTAATGTTCATAGTAATCCAATTTAAGTTTTGTCGGAAAGAAAAATTGACCACGCCCACTTTTGCGCCCACTTTTTTCAATTTATCTAAAATCGGAAAACGGCTGGACCGATTTGGATATTTTTTTTTCAAATGTTCGTAGTAATCCAATTTAAGTGTTTACTGAAAGAAAAATTGACCACGCCCACTTTTGCGCCCATTGTTTTGATATCTATATATATAAAATTAAGTGGCAAAACTTCCTGTTCGCATACTCCTCCTAGACGGCTTGCCCGATTTCAATGAAATTTTCAGGGGTGATTGGGGTCTGTGTGGAGGGTGCACATAAGAAATTGCATGTGTGTATCTTTGCAGGTTTTGTACCACACCCCCTTTTGTCGCAAACAAATCAATAAAAATGCTGTATTTAAGACGGTTTTGGTCGTATGAAATTAAAATTTGGTAAATAAGTTCGTATGATAACTATAATTAACTTTGAAAAAATGGGCGTGGTCACAATTCATCTACGCCTACTTTAAAGAAAATATCAAAATACTTCGAAACCATTGGTCCGATTGAGCTCAAATTTTGTAAGTACGCTTTGCTTTGAGTACGAGATGGTTTAAGGGGCAATGCCACACCCCCTTTTACCTCCCACATATAAATAAAAAATTGTTGTTATCGAATAGCTTTAGTTAGAGTTATGGGTCGCACAGCTTAGAAATTCGGTATTCGACCACAATTTAGACGTACCGTTTCTGTGATGAAATTTTATGGGAGTGGACAAGGGGGAGGGGCACCTCCGATACAACCCAAATTTGTGATATCAAATAGCTTTGAAGTTATAGGAATTCATCTTTGGAATTCAGTTTTTGACCTCAATTTACACATGCAGTTTCAATGGTTTTATTTTATGGGCGTTGGACAGGGAGGCGTGACATCTCCCTTACAACCCAAATTTGCGATATCGTATTGCTTTGAAGTTATAGGTTGACAGCGTAAGAATTCGGTATTCGACCTAAATTTATACATGCATTTTCAATACTTACATTTTGTCGTCGTAGGGCAAAGGGGAGTGGCACTTCCCATACAACCCAACTTTGTGCTATCAAATAGTTTTAGAGTTATAAGTCGTACAACACCGAAATTCAGTATTCGACCTCAATATACACATGCAGTTTCATTGATTCAATCTATGTTCATTGGTAAGAGGGGCGTGGTACCTCCCATTTAACGTAAATTTCCGATATTGAATATCAGCGTCAGAATTGAGTATTCGGCCCCAATTTATACATGCAGTTTCATTAATTACATTTTATGGGCGTACGACAAGGGGGCGTGAAACCTATTTAACCCAAATTAGAGATATCAAATAGCATTGGGGTTATAGGTCTCACAGCTTTGGAATTCAGTATTGGACCTCAATGTACACATGCAGTTTCATTGATTACATTTTATGAGCGTTGATCAAGGGGGAGTGGCACCTCCCATACAACGAAAATTTGTGATATCGAATAGCTTTGTAGTTCAAGGTCGCACAGCGTCGGAACTCAGTATTCGACCAAAATTAACGCTTGCAGATTTACTGATAAAATTTTTTAGAGTTTGTCGGGGGGGCGTGACACCTCCAATTTAACCCAAATTTGCGATATCGAATAGATTTGGAGTTATAGGTAACTCAGCCTCAAAATTCAGTATTCGACCTCAATGTACTCATGCAGTTTCATTGCTAAAATTTTATGGGCGTAGGGAAAAGGAGAGTGGCACCTCCCATACAATCAAAATTAATGTCTTTTTATTTAATATTACAGGCAATTAAAAGTATATTTCTAGGTAAAAGGTTATTAAGATTCCGTTTTGATTTAAAATATTTCCTTATTAAAATTTAAAAAGAAATCCTATTTAATCAATAAGATGTCCTTATTAAATTTTAATAAATTTAAAATAAATCTTATTAAATCTATAAGATTTCCTCTTAAAAACCAAGAAGTTTTGATAAGATTTTCTTATTGTTTTTAAAAGTGTTCTTATAAAAAACAATAAGATTCTTCTTCAAATTATGTGGTTTGCCTAATAAAAAAAGCTCATAGTTTTTATAAAACTTTCTCTATGGTTTTAATAAGAAAATCTTTTTGGATGAAAACCATAGAGAAATCTTATTGATTTTCTTCTATTTTATAAGGTTGTTTTGGCTCTGTGTAGTCGTGTATTATTTATGATAATTGTTTAATTTATGATAGTTGTGATAAAAAGTACCCTATGTCCCGACAAGAGACGTAAGGTACCTGCATGTCAAGTTTGGTGGTACCTATTTCTTAATAAACTAAGTTACATGTCTTAATTGTGATTATAATTATCAATTTTTATTATTACTTTAAGCGATTAAAACCCATTTAAAAAGTCAAATTCTATAAAAACAAAGATTCCAACTTTATTTTGCTTTTAGTTTATAGTTGAGCTTATTTTGCTTGAAGTGGTATAAGTTGAACAAAAAAAAAGTGGACTTATTCCACTGTCAAAAATAAATAGTCAATATGTTATATTTGAAAGTGTTACAAGTACATTCGTGGCTAAAAAATCGTTTATATACTTTAATTTTTTTATAAATAACTACTGTGTAACAAAATTTGACCCATAAATAATGCTAAAAACACATCCTGAATCAGTTAATATTTCCCACTACTTTTCAATTTAAACCTTTAAACATTTCAATATACACAAAAGTGAACTTATTTCACTTTCAAATATAACGGCTCATATACTTGTGCCTTAGCGGTTATATTTGACATTTGTTTATTTTTAATCTCAATTGAATCTCATTTGAATCTTCATTGACATTGACAAATCAATAAAAATTGAATTATTTCAATTTGCCTTTTTTATGGAACTTCTACTTTTGATAAAATAATTAGAAATAGATTAATACTAAGATAATCAAAATAAATAATAATTCCAACAAGTTTTTACATTATCAAAACTCATGATTAATTAAGTAAACATTAAAGTCTAATTCACATTCACATTCAAGCTGCATAAAATGTAACTTTTCAGCGGTCGATAAATTTGACTAATCGCTGGAAATCATTTAATTATTTATTTGTTTATTAATAGCATCATAAAACTTTGCAAAACTTTTTGCTATTCCATTATTAACCCTTTTAGTTTATTTGCCCAATACATTGGACACGTCAGAAAGTAATTTTTATTTTTATTTTGCAACGCATTTTTTAAATCAAATTGTTTAGTTCATGTGAAAAGGAAGAACCAACATGATAAAAAAAAATTAGAGAGATGTTCAACATCAAAGTCAGTTGGATGTTTGATTTCGTGCCGAAGAAAAGTAATAAAAAAAAATTTTTTGGCCTATTTTATAAGAAAAAATTAACTGGACAAAATAAAATTTATGTTATATCTTTTTATGGCTTAAATGATAATAATATTAAGAGGGTTTAAAAAACAAAGATCTAAAGGGTTGAAAACCTTCAAGGGAATAAAAAAAATTGTGCCAAATAGGAGCAAAATAATTTTTTCTTTGTACACGCTTGAAAAACTTAAGTAGCGCAGGTAAAAATCAAAGGTATCTTTTTAGGACCTAAATGAATATTACCTCAAAAAAATAGTTTTGTTCTTAGTTTAGCCTAGCAATTAAAAGGGCTAAAAACGAAAGTAAAACGAAGAAATACTTAATTTTTTTCGGACGTTACGTGTCGGCCGTTACACATTTTCCCCTCTCATTGAAAACTCTCATGAATGTTTTAAAATTTTATTAATAACGTAAAGAAATACAGCTATGCTTAAAAATAAACTTTTTTCAAACATGGACTTTGAAATATGTCGATTTGGCAACTGTTGCTGATTTCAGATTTTTTTATTTGAACATGTTTTTAAGGAGTGAAAACTTTTAAATCTAGAAATACTTTTAATACCAGTCCATAATTCATTTATGGGTTCTAATAAGCTATCGACTTCTGTTGTTGAATGAAATTCAAAACGATGCTTTACTCATTACTAACTCCCAAACTTTGCGTTTGGCCATAGCACCAATGCCGTTAACAGCACCTTTACCGTTCGAAGTGGCAAAAAACTTCCACTTAGAGAATTATAATTTAAATCGTTCAGCAAAATGTGGAATAGTTGTTAATATAAACTTATTTTTGAATTGGCTGCTACATACTTATATCAGAAAACAGAAATATTTTTAAAATAGTATGAATTTTTTGAAAACGATTAACTATTGTAATGAAAAAACTATAAACTTCATATTAGGTTATGCGTTAATTTGCCGCTTATAGTACTCGTAGCAAACGACTTTTGCCGGTTGATATCCAAATTTTATATTTACTGGCGATTGAAGGGTCCACTTTTTTCTCTTTCTTGACGAAAAGCTTCTATTTGGCGAAAATCAGCGTATTTTTTGTATAAAGTAATTTTTTTAACTTCTTTGCGAATAATTTTTGGATTTTTCTGAACAGCAATTAATTTGCTCAGAAAATTTGTTTGCTTTATTGATCCTTGCACTTAATAATCTTCACATCAAACTTAGTGCGACTTGTTGCTTTGCCGAGCCGAGCTGAGCTGAAACTCAAAAACGCATGTGAGCAATAGAGAATGCAAGTCATGCATCTCTTTTGCACCAATACATTTTTGAGTTTCATATTAACTCGGTTCGGTCATAAGTCGGCACTATAAACGCTCCCTTATGCACTATTTTTGTTGCGGACATTAATCTCAATTGACTTATTCTATTTTGCAGATTTAACCGCTATCCAAAAAGCTATTTCTGATCTTATTGCCAAAGTATTATTATTGCAGAGTATTGATAGTAAAGAGTCTTAACCCTTAACTGGTACTCCTGGTCTGTGCGACCACAACAAAAAAAAAAAACAAAAGAGCATATTTCTTTAATAATTCAATTCAAAATTCAATTCGGTTCAATCATAGTAAAAATAGAGACAGACTGCCGAAACTATCAAAACGAAGTTGACAGCTTATAGAAAATCTGAAAACGATGAGAAAGCGAAAATTGTGAACTGTCATGATAGCGATACCTTAGTGAGCGATGTTTTCTCTGAATGTGTTGTTACTCTAAACGTTAAAAAAGTTGAAAATTATTTAATTTAAATATTATAATTGGTTAATTATGTAAATAATTTAATTGCAAAGGTTTCTTAAGCAATTTTTTCTTGTGACACAACAGTCAGTTACCAACTATTGACTGCCCTAAATGCGGCCATTGATTTCCCTTTGTTCTCATTCGCAAAATTCTGACTTTCACAATTTTGAATATGAAAAAGAGAACCCTGTCCGAAATTCAGCTACCAACTCTAGTTTTGCCATGGGTTCAATTCAACTATTCAAAATAATTAAAAGTTTCTTAATAGGAAAAAAAAACTTTATTAAAGACAAATATGAGTGAAAAAAATTGAAAATAAAAATAAAAAATTTCTCCAATTGACAATAAATTTCACATTTTTACTACAGTCAAGAGATAATAATCAAAGGCATACTCTTGTATTCGACCATAATGACATTCAGTGTTACCAACTCCCAAAAATATTTATTCCTAAAGCTTTAGTCAAAAACCCCTAAAATCGCTACAATTACTTGGGAATCCCCCCAAAACAAAAAAAAAGATCATTTAACATTTTGTTATAGTCTCTAGCTATAAATAATTAAGTATTTACAAAAAAATTCGGTTTCTTCGGATTTACTCAAAACAAGATGAACGCGATTTTAAATTGTTGTTGTAAAAATCAAACACTTGAGTTGTCAAACCGTACAGAATCACCTTTTGTCTCTTTCACTCATTCACAAGTTTTACAGCTTTAGCAAAATATTTAAACGTCTCGTTAACCTTGTTTTTTTACACCATGGTAACGAGCAGGGAATAAAAAAATAGGAAAAAATTGAGGAGTAAATGCATAGCAAAATTAAAAAAATTCAATAACCTCGTAGTAAATTGGATTATCCAATGCCTAAGTACATGAAAAAGTCCCTAAAAAATCCCCTTTCACTTTTTTCCCCCTAAATTTAGGGGGAAACCCCTAAGTTGGGAACACTGATGACATTAATCTTTTATTTGCGATCAAAACTTTAAGTATTTAGGAACTGTATTTTTTCACCTCTGGTCAACCATTTTCTCAACGAGCCCATATGGGCATTTCCAAACTGACGTTACGGACTATTTGTACGAAGAAATATTAAAAAAAAGTATGAAAATGTCTAATTTTTTAAAAGTAATTAAGTAGCACTATATTAAACAAAAACAATGACAACAATCGACCCTAAGGATTTTAAGATATAAGCAAAAATATGTGTTGGCGTTAAGTTACAAAAAACGGAAGTGATTTTTGACTTGGATTACAAAATTTGCAAAACTCTCTAAATTGGACAAGACTTTTTGTATACAACTTTTTTTAGAAGGGCTTAAAATAACATAAGTTTATTTTCCAAGTGATTAAATTTAAAAATCCTCTCTGGGTTTTTTTATTAGGCTTTTTGATCTAGCGTTACGTTACGGTAGTTACATTACTTAAATTTCCATTGTAGTTTTATTGGGTAATTATGTAATTTAGTAATTAAAAAACAAATTTAATATATTGTCCTTTCCTTGCCTCAACCATTTTTTTTATTATGTCTAGCTTATGCCTTCCATTTTTACTGAAACGAAAAAGCTAACGAAACATTTACTAAACACTTACGAAAAAGAAAAACTACCTTTGTGGAACAGTGCAAACAATTTGATCATCATATTTAATGAATTTATGTAGAAATTGCTTAAATTAATAAAATTAAAATATTTCTCTTATATAATATCAACAAATAATAAGTTTTTAATAAGTTTTAATTTTTTTGGTCACGGTAGACTTTTTTGTGGAAATGCCCATATGTATATTATGAAGTTTTCCAATGCTGATATATATTGAAATTATTTGGAGGGGTGTGGGGGTGATGAAAAAAACAAGGGATGTCATAACTAATGTGGAAGGCCAAAATAATTATTCTATATGATATGATGGCCTTTCACATACCAGTAAGGAAAAACTTATCATAAAACAGATGATGTGGAGTTTTCTTGTGATTTTATGTTTTTGTGAGCTTATAATAGTTTGTAAGGCAGGGGATGGACCACATATATTTGCTTTCGTTTTGCGAAAAAATTTGGCTAAAAACCTTCTACTGCTATAAAAAAAATACTATTATAAGTAATTTTAACAAGTGTATACCAATTATAAGTATGAAAAAAATCAAAACAGTTTATACATAAACTTTTTTTGACATTGCTGATACGTATGCATTAGGGAAGTCAATCCCGGTATCCCGAAAAAATTTATATTACAAATATTCGTGTAAATACAACCATTTCAATTTGAGTTGATATGAATATATATAAGTAGAAAAACCTTTTATGGAGGCTGAAAAGGGAAACGGTTTTTTCGGAGAAGAAGGACAAGAAGTATCTAAAGAATGTAAAGACAGACGATGAGTGTGAGTCACTGGAGCAAAGACTTTGAAAAGTTTTAGAAGAACCTGCAACATCGGGATTGTCAGACTTTTTTCTCCAACTAGCATAGAATCAGATCGGTGCTTCTCATCAGTGGGTTATATTTGCAATAATGTTCGAATAAACCTCTCTAATTTACCACTAAATACCATGATCATCTTAATGTATAACTTAAAAAAAATTGTAATTGTAAAAAATGTAATTTGAAAAATTTTTTCTAACCCTTATTTGCCTTAAACACGATAAAAGATTAAGACGGTGTCCCAAAAAAATGTTTACCATTTTATAATAAACCTTAAGGGAGGTTTTAGGTAAACAATTGTTTAAAAAGCGATTTTTTTTTAATTCAATATTGCTGTATAATTATTCAAGCATATGTTAAAAAACAATTTCAAATCAATCCCGCTTATAATACAGATGCTACAGCGCTTAAAACCCGGTGCGCCACAATAACTTTAACTAACAAGAGTAACCTTAAACGCGTTTTTCTCGAAACATAATTTTTTATAATAGGCCACACTACTAAAAACAAACTAATCGACTGATTAAAATTTTTTGAATCTGTTTGTATTGTAATTCTACACATCTTTTATCAGCATTGATGAAAAAACAAAAAAAAATTTTTCTTAAACTGATGATGTAAAATTAACATGCAAATGAATTATATTCTACATAACATAAACTTTTTTAGAAAACATCTTGTAAACCAAGAATTAATGTTAACCACTTTTATCTTAAACCTCCCTTAAACTGTTGTGCAATATGATTATTATTTTTTTTTTTCTTTAAATTAATAAAACTTTTTTAGTCATTATTACATTATCTAAGGTTTTTGTGTTTCTTGCGTCATAAATAATAAAAAGTATTCTTGTCAAGTAATAAATAATGAAAAAAATTGTGTTAAAAACGTTTTAAATTATATACTTTTTAAGTTTTTAATCCCGAACTAGTCCCAATATCCCGAGTTTGAGATTTTCAATAGCGATAATCCCGGGATTGAGAAAAGCTTTCTGGATTGGACTCCCTAGTATTTATATTTAAATGTTTTTCACGTCATATTCAAACTTCTTAAATATTTTATGCCAGACCACAAATCGCGATACCACAAAACGTTTAATTAAAATCATGTTAAAAATGCTTGATTTAACATGGTGAGAAATTAAAACTAAAGGCCATTAAAAATTTATGCTTTGCTATTTTACTATTCATAAAGGTTGAAGGTTTAAAAAAGACGTCAAATAAGTAACTATGTATGTATGTATATTGAATATATCGATCCAAATACGTACGCAAATGTTTACTTTTTGATATTTTAATAATAGAAATTTTGAAAATAGTGAAGTAGGTTGTTTTGTGTGTTAACATCACCAAAGAGGAACGAAATTGGCGTTTGCAGAGTTCATTAATAAAAGTTCAAGCGCACCAATTTTAAAAAAAATGTATTAATCATTTTAGTTGTTCATGGAAATAGCTTCTAAAATTCTTATACTTTTTAAAAACAACAACTCGTCGCCTGAGAAATTAAGTGTCGATAGTTTTGAGTAAATTAAGTTCAAAGTTTTAGTGCTAATAACTTTGTTTATATCAGACCAGTTTTCTTCAATTTTAAACAGGACATGACTATATAATTGTAAAATTAAAAGATCGTATGGACTAAATGTGATATTTCTTTAGAATTGGTTTGTCGTATGTAGCAATTTCACACTTTTTTTAACTAACCTGGAAACATACGACAAACAGTTTTTTAAAACCTATGGAGAACTATATTTATGTATCAAAAAATATAATGAGTTTACAATATATAAAAATTTTTCCAAAATTATTGCAGTGCTAAGGCCGGTGCACTGTCCCATTTTGAGAGTGGGCGTTTTAGATTCCAGTGTCTTAAATGATTTTCTTAGCGATAAGTTTTGTGTTTTAGTTTGCGGTTTAATTAAATAAATAAATTAAATAAATATAAATTATTGGTACTTTGAAAATTTTTAAGAAATTAAAAAAAGATGTCTACGTGCTTAAACAATATACGTTTTAAATTTTTTAAATGATAATTATAATACTGCAAAATATGACAGCAAAATAATAATAATTTCAAAACCATATTAAAAAAAATTTATCTGCGTATTTCCTCTAAGACGAGCATTTACTTTTTTATCCAAATTTGCAATTTTATATATAACTTTGGCAGAATCTTTATAAAAAATATCGAATTCCTTTTTCTCGTACTTTATGAATTTTGCACTTCGAAAATGGGATATGTTTAAAGCAGTGTGGGCCAGCGCCTATGCACACGTGCATCGTGAACACTGTTTCTGTCGTTCTCACATGTGTGCGCACTAGCACACACAACTGAAAGAACAGTGGAAGTGTTTTTTTGGCCGACACTGCAGCGATGCCCAGCGCCTAACTCTTTCCACTCTTTTACAACAACTTCAATATTTTCATGATTGTTGTAATTCGCCGAATTCAGTTTGCAATACAGCCTCGCTTTTTAATGTTAATAATGGTATTCAGTAAAATTTGTTAAGTCCTGCTAAACTGCTAAATTGTTAAAGTTAGCAGGTGATGATGTGAACGCACCTGCTAAGACATTTTACAATCATGTGCTAAGCTGATATGCCAAAACCAGCTGACAGACTTCTAAAGCTAAAAATCTGTTGTTTTAATTATTCGTGTAACTAGAACTCAGTAACGAAAAGTGTATATTAATTTTTATATTACAGTGCGATAAGACTTTCGATACAATTGCTATTCAGAAACTTTGAAATGTTTTAAGTCTCTACCAACCCCATCACAAAATTGTATTTTTTTATAAGTAAAAGGCAGTCTTTTTACTTTGAAGCTGCAAATCAAAAATAATTTAGTACTTGTTAGAACTCATTCCCAAAACGATTCATCACTACACTCAATAAGTTTGACGTTTCGGACTTAACAAATGGTATCTGCTAAACAAAAACACGGTGCTGAGCTTGTTAGCTTGCTAACAAGCTGCTAAGTCTTTTCCCATACAAAATTTTGACAGGACTTAACAAATTTGTTAAGTTTAGCAAGTTAGCAGGGCTTAACAAATGTAGTGAATACCATTATTGTTTTTGTTATTTCGAACCATCGACAGCTGTTCTGCTTTTGAATGTTGTTGTTTTCGTTCTTTGGCACCATCGATCGCGGCTGTTTGGCACTGTTTTTGACAATTGCATTGTAGACGTATTTGTCCATAGATAATAAAAGATTAAAAAATTTTATCTGAATTATATAATAGTTAAGTTAATAATAAAACAGTAAGATAATAAAAAAATATAAAAATTAAGGTTAAAGCAAATAAAAATTATTATAAGTTTCAAAAATTACAAAAATGTATATTAAGAAAAAATTCAAAAAAAAAATACAAGAAAGAAGTAAAAAAATAAAAAAATTAAAAACTACAGGGCCGAAATTGCAATAAAATCAGCTAGTGATGTTTTCCTTTTCATATTGAAAACGTTGTTGTTGTTTCTTTGGAAAAATTCGTTAGAGCAATTAATTGTTCTAACCTGGGGCCGAATTACAGCATCCGTGATCGAGCAAAATTACGAAGGGCAACACGAGATAAGTGCCTATCAATATTGTACATTTTTGCTCGATCGGATGCTGTATTTCGGCCCCTGACCTAAAGCTTAATAAACGATTTTAAACCCCAAACAACTAAAATTTGTATTTAAAATCAAGTATGATTTAAACTATCAGACATTTAGAATTTGTATTTAAATCATAGAAAATCAACAAAAATTAAAAACTATAAAACAAAAATTTCTAGAAGGATATCTGAAAACCTCCACGCTGTAAAAGCTGGGTAAACCAGAATGTATTCTGACTAGCAAAAAACTGAAACATGTAGCATACTCTGCCAGCACTCGTGTTATTGATAATTCCTCATTGCATCTAGATTTAAAAATTTTTATGTTGGTGATTTTTTGTTGTTGTTGTTTGTGCACTCTTTAAATAATTTTTGTTGGACATCGCTGGTTTAAAGCATAGTTGATTAGATAATTGGGATATAACTTAAAATCATCGGCCACCATTTCAATAATTTTAAGTTTAACATTATTATTGCAAAATTAACAAAAAACCTAGTATAATTTATAAGTGGCTTTGACAGTTTTCAGCCTCCGAAGTCCTTCATCGAAACACCTAAGTTTTACATGTTATTCGAAGCATGTGCTTTCAAAGCAATGCATTGTCTGTTCATTGTAATGTATTAAGCATTAAATTACTTGGGTGAATAATCGACTGGCCATGCATTTGTATGAAACATTCAAATTTTTCGAAAATGAAAATTATTAAAAACGTGGCACTTGGAATAAATACCAGCATGTATTAATATGAGTTCGATAGGAGTACGCAAATGACCGCGAGTTGATTGTTTTGTTGTAAATTGAAAAACATATGAAAAATTTTTGACTTTTTTCGCATAAAGACTTTTTTTTCCATAAAACTGATATTTCGTTTATAATTTAATTGTTCCTAAAAATGCGCTATAACACATACAAATCGGATAAAAATTACTAGTGTTGAAATATTTTAATTTTTAAAAAAATTTCAATTTTTTCCAGGGGCTGGAGTTCCAGGGCTGCCAAGATCTTAGGCCCTGGGTTCAGGGTAAAAAATATTAAAAATACCCCAAAAACCAACCAGCCAATTCTTGTGAATTCTGTTTTTTCACAATTTTTCACCACAAAAAACAAAGCCACATATGCGCGAAAACACAGTTAATTTTCCAAAGCAAATTTTCCGATTTTTTTCTTTGACTTTTTGAACTTTAACCTGGCGGTGTGACTTGGTTTCTGATCTGATTTTGGATATATTGTGCTTGATGGAATGGTGAAATTATATTTTGATATTTTTTACCCTAAAACCAGGGTCTGATATGTTGGCAGCCTCGGAACTCCAAAACTTCTTCTAACTCAAATCAGAACATTTATTTTTATATTAGTGAAGCCATTTTAAATGAGAAACATAATTTTATCGATTTTTTTATGAATGTTTTGTGTTCGAAATGCCAAAAACAGGCACTTTGAGCATTTTTGAAAAAAAAAATCATGTTTCAACAGCTATAACTTTTTTATCCGAATTTTGATTTTTGTAATTTTTTGCACGAAATAGCTTAAGACTATGCTTTAGTCAGCCGTTAAGTCGATTTTTAAAATTTTGCATTTTTGGATTCTTAAAATTTTGAATTTTTGGAATTTTCTTCGTAAAAATACTCAAACTCGAAATTTACAAAATGTTACACTTTTAGTAAAAAATTTCATAACGACCGAGTTAATAAACATCATTTTTTTTTTGTATTTGAATAAAATGTTTTTTCAGAAAACTTAAGCAATAGCAATTTTTACAAATTTGAATTTTTAAGATTTTTTTTTACTACAATAAGGGCCATTTTGTTCACAAAGGGCATAAATATGATTTAATTCGGGGATAACTATCTCTAGGTTAATTTTATACCAAGCGTATAAATCGAGAGACAAAAAAGTGGTTTTGTTCACATTTTATACCGGCTTTATGCTTAGAGCATAAATTCGCTCTCAGGTTTATATCGATTTCCATTGGAATGTTAGAGTGTTGCTCATTAATTAAAAAATGTGTGGGGATTTTTTGTTTATTTTTGCGAATTTGGGGGTTGGAGTGAACACTAGGTAAAAATGGATCGCTGATTTTGCATCTGATGTCCGAATTTCAAAATTATGAAATTTTTCTACACAGGGCTGCCAACTAAACATTTTTTTAAGAATTTCAAACATGAAGAAACAGTATTGGGGGTTACTGATTTCGAATCTGATGTCAGAATTTCAAAATCCAAGATGGCGGATAAAGTTGCCATCTAATTTCTTGTTTATTTATGCGAATTCAACTCTGGAAGAAACACTAGGTACAATTGGGTCGCTGATTCTTTTGAAATTCTGTCCACGGATTCGGATTCAGCGACCCATTTTTGGTGTACCATTTTTTTGGCAGCCCCGAATTCGTAAAAATTTAAAATATTAAGGTGGCAACCCTATCCACCATCTTGAATTTTAAATTTCTGACTTCAGATTCGAAGTCAGCGACCCCCAATACTGTTCCCTCATGTTTAAAATTCTTAAAATAAAACATTTTTAGGCGGAAACCCTACGTGTAGAAAAATTTTCGAATTTTGAAATTCTGACAACGGATTCGGATTCAGCGACCCATTTTTACCCTTTAGCTCGCGCCAGCCACGAATTCGTAAAAATGAAAAATTAAGGTGGCAACCTTATCCAACATCTTGAATTTTAAAATTCTGACACCAAATTCGAAATCAGTAACCCCCAATACTGTTTCCCTATGCTTAAAAATCTGTATTTTCAATATTTTGACACCAAGTAAATAAAAAACATTAAAATGAGAGTGATGAGAGCGAATTAAAAATCTTAACTTACCAATTTTCACGAGTTAAATATTTCTGAGAGTTAAATGCTTAACTCACTGTGAACAAATGAAAAACTGGAAAAATCATGGAATAACCTCGGGGATAAATTTTTTTAAATATGTTTTTCAACTTACAACAAAACTACCAACTCGCGGTCATTTGGCGTACTCCTATTGAACTGATATTAATACATGCTGGTTTTTATCCCAAACGTCTCGTTTTTTACCAGTCATAATATTCATTTTCGAAAATTTCTTGAAAAAGGCCAGTCTAGTGAATAAGCATAAGTTTATAATTTCCATACAATTCTATGTACCCAAGGCGACTTAGGGCCTATTTTTCAGTACGAGTTTAAGCTTTAGTCAAATTAAACCTAGCTTAACTCACCAAAATTGGACATTTAAACTTGGTTTAACTAGAAATTTAAATTATCATATAATGTGTTTCTTTTTTGCCTAAACCGAGTTTTAACGTTCAAATTTGGTGAGTTAAGCTCGGTTTAATTTGACTAGACTTAAAACTCGTACTGAAAAACTGGCCCTTATTTTGATTTGAGTATTGTTTTTTTCGGTGTATCGTAGGAAAAATTTATTAACTTGTTGATCTAAGAGAGTAACTTCCGATTTCTTAGATCCTCTTCAATTGTGCAATGCACACAATCGACCTAAAGCACCAATGAATGCCCGGTTCTGAAAATGATTTTACTATTTGATAAATAGTTTTGTTTAAGTGCAAAATGAGTTATGAGACTTGCGAAATGACAGAGAAACAAACCTTCAAAATATAAGGAACCGATTCTAATGCTTGGTTTTCACTACGTCATTTTCAGTGGTCAGTTCTTGTCAAATTGAAAATAACAACATGTCGACATTTTTTCTAACTTTGGCCATCTTGGAAAATTCAAAACAATTAAATTATTAAATAGAGCAATTTTCTAGCGATATTTCAGGTGATAAGCTTTTGTGTCGTCATAAAAATGACATAGTGAAAACCAAGCATAACTCAAAACCAGTAAAATGTCACATACGACTCTTAATTTCTCAGGCAACGAAATGCTATGTTTAAGAGAGCACGAAATAATATTTAAATTGGTTAGGATGTTGGCATGTATCTTTGTTCTTCTAAGCGTTTCTAAGCAAAAATTGAAGAAGAAAGCACTTGGATCTAAGTCAGAGCATACGTCTGAAGAACAAACACAGTTACAGCATTTGGAGGATTTTAAGCTCAAGTAATGGATTAAAGAAATGATGATCGATGCAGAATCATCTACTCACCAGAGAACTGCAAAACTCAATATTTTCTTGATTTATTCATACACCAAAATTCTAACTCACATCATATCACTCGACAAAACGTAGCTTTGAATAAAATCAGCATCAAGCTAGCAAACGCGTCGTTCGGGTGAGCACGTTGTCTGATCGAACATTTTTCATTTAATTTTAATCACGCAAAAAAACTCAGCATAAATAAAATCAGCATCGTGCTGGGGAGTATGAGTTTGCTTGTCGATCATGATTTATTCACATGTTTTAGCAAACTAGCGTTGGCGTTATATGTTGCAATGAATATGTATGTATTTCGTAGAAGAGGAATCAAAAAATTAGATTTAATTGTTTTAAAAATTAGTAACAAAGACTTTACCGCTTCCAAAAAAATGTCAGATGACCAAGCTTTTGTGATAGAGCAATTTTTTAAAAGTGTAAACAACAAACAAGTGTTTGTTTCGTTGTTATTAAATTACTTTGCTTTTTTCTATTTGGTCTCGCTCTTTCTCTCTCTTTCTCTGCCAGCCTATGAAAAAACTCATACGCGTTGATTTTTGCTTTTTGCGTTTTATTCTTGATCAAAATAATCATTGCTGTGCCGAACGAACAAACACGAAATGATTGGTATGAAGACGATCGATGGATAAAATCATAGAGCCAACACGAAGCACAAGTTTTGATTGAAATAAACTCAACACCGAATGTGTGCATTCGAGCAAGTTTGATCGCTTGAACGCTGAGGCATGAATTTAACAGTGCTGATTACGTATGAATATTTTTATGTGAGTTTTGCAGTTCTCTGCTACTCACTCATTATCTCTGGATCGCAGAAACACAGGCGTATTCCGTGAACCCGAACTGCCGTTGGTCGGTTTCTGAGGGCTTACACGTTGCATGCTATTCGTTAGACTACGCGAACGTGGTATGCCTTGATCAGAGTTGGCGCGCTGTGGTGTTGTGGTGGACTTCTTGTTGATGTTCTTACGGTTACGAGCGCGTCCGTTGTTCAAACGATCACGTACATTGCCACCCGAACTGCCGTGACCACTTTCGCCGCTACTACCACCACTGCTGTTCAAGTGCGGCACACTTGAGGCACGTGTTACCATATTTAAAAATAGCACCAAATCCTAATGACTTTAATAAGAATTTTAACTATATTGATTTTTGTAATTGAAACATCAACATTCTTCTTAAATACCACTTTTAAGCAATTCAGAAGTTTTAATTTATAGTTTTTATTTTGAATATTATTTTTATTTCTAGAGATGTAGACAAAGTTGGCAATATAACTGACATCGCGCACGCCACAACCGTTAATATTTGAATTAGTTTTTTGTTTCACATCAACATATATATCTTATATTATCTACGTAATTGTACACGAACACGTAATTATATTTGAATATGCAAGGGAAAAGGTTAAATTACTGTCAGCTACCAAGGTAATGGCAAGCGGAAGTGAGGTATGTGGGACTCTGCTGATGACCAGTGTTCGGTGCGACTAAATATCCGGTTGTTGTAACGTTCAAATTTCAACTCGAACTGAGCTAGAATCCTTGATTTACGCTCTTTTTATTATTTTAAAAGAATTCGTTTACAATTTCGTCCTGCTGTTAAGATTTATGGTAATTTTACTCATTTGCTCAGTGGTCTGTGGACATGTCCATTTGTCGTGTTTGGGCAAGAGAGCAGTGTTATGTTGGCACAAACAGTCATGGGACTCTTGTTGGTTGAAGAAAGCAAAGGTTTGTTTTTTATTTTTCTAGTCATAAAGTGAACGCACGCGAAATGTTAATATTTAAATTGAGCGCGAAGCCGCGAAGGTAATAATGACGCCGACCACCAATACGTCGAACAACAGTTTGGCTATTTTGACGGTCAGAAACGTGGCTACCAGTTACTAGAAAGTGCCAAGCATATCGTTGCAACTTTGTCGCGTGGCTTTTGTCACAATAGAGAAAAATAAAAAAAGGGGGAAAAAATATGCGTAATTAATTATAATAGGAGGTCAATAAAAGCAGAAGGCAAGAGGAAAGATTTACAAATAAACAGAAAACAGCGTGGATTGAAAACAATTTTTACACTAAGGACGTCAGGTGTTGTATTTTTTTTAGGGGGAAATAGGTTTAGACGACTCAAAAATGCTTATTTCATAAATTGTTAGTGAAACTATTTAAAAATATGTTCCCAAAAAAAGATGCCAGCAACTAGTAGGAACTATTTCAAACTGCACCGAAGTTAAAATACCATCAGGGTCGTGTTTAAGTATTTTCGAAGTTATCATGGTTTTATTTCTTTTTTATGATGTCATTTTGCAAGGGGGCATATGTATTGTTTTTATCCAACTTTTTAAATTCCTCCCTGAAACTCTTTTTAAAAAGCAAAGCTTGTGTGAAAATAATCAAGTCAATTCATTTTTGTGGAATTTATTAAGAATTTGGAAATTTGATGATTTTTGCTTGTATGGGAATTAGTATTGTATGAAAATTCGTTATAGACGTATGGGAGGTAGACGCATGGAAGGTAGACGCATGGAAGGCAAACGTATGGCAAGAAGACGTACTCTTCTGTCAGTTCTGCCGAAATTCATACTCAGAATACAAATTGAAAATAAAAGCTTATGTGCATCCATTGGCAGATCAAGAAAGACATTTCTTTTGTTTTTTCAAAAACTTTTTTATTTTTTATTTGAAATGAAATAATATTTATGAATATTTTTTACATAAATTCACACTTATTATTATTTCATCACTTAAAATTAGGCTTTGTTTTTTATCGTACTACAAATTTTACGATTTGTTATTCACCACCTCAAAGTAAAAGTCTGTAGTTTCCTATTTTTGAAAATCTTTCGACTATATCCTCTGTATTTAAAGCTATGTCGTAGTGAATATGAAGCAACGCCAAACCAAATCATCTTTTTCAAGCATTGTATTTTGGAACATTTCGGGTAGTAATGCAAGATAATGATGAAAAAGAACATTCAGAGCTTGAATTGTTCACTTAGAGAAAATTATACTTTCCCTCAGAAAGAAAACGCAGAACTTTTTCTAATCAGTTGCAAATACGTGAAAACAAATTGTGAGAACATTTTTTAAGTTACTCTCTGTGTGCTTTTTATTTTTTGTCCTTGCACTAGTCCTTAGCAGATGGCACTAAATTGATGTAAGATATTTGGTTGCTGTAAATTAGGTCAAAAAGAATTTCAAAAGTGCATAGTATTGATTTGGCTCTAGGCTTATTCAAAGAATATTGTAACAGGCATGCAAACTAAAAATTTTTGTTTCGATCTGATTGCCTCTTCCTTCACAGTTTATCCTTAAAAACATGGCATTTTTAAAAAACTTATTTTAAGAAAAATCTCAAGAGCTGGCTCGGTTATTAAAAAGATGAAATGGAGCATTACAACATTTCGTACTTTTCTGATCACATGTTTCTGCTCGAAAAAGTCCTCAAGTATGACATAAATTATGCAGAATATTTATATTGCAATGCCTATAAGCTGAAGTGCCAGATACTTAGAATATTGATTTTATGAAATTTTTTGCAATCTGAAGTCATAATCCTTTAAAATGGTATAATTATTCAAAATCATAAATATCGTTTTAAATATGGACCAAATCAGCAAATATTAGGATATTCTTAATTTTTATAAAAGTTCATTTGGATATCCACTTAATTGTCTACTCCCGAGTGTCCTTGCAAATAACAAATCTTTTAAAATTATTTTTACCAAAGAAAGTATGAAGTGGATCAACAATTATTTGTTTGGTAGAAAGCATCTTTTCAAAATTTGGTCTCGATATAACAACATTTTCCTAATCCAAAATGCTCTTAAGCTTGATGGTATCATGAAGATTTTTTTTTTCAATATTATAGTCGATGTCAATATATTTATGATCACTGATTCCTAATATGGCAACAGATTTTTTCTATCTTTATTTTAGTGTTGGGATACATAATATTGAATGAAAAAAGACGAGTCTTACAATATTGAAAAAAATAAAATATTCATGAATATTATGAAGCTAAAGTACATTTTGGAAGAGACCAAATTTTATATAGATGTTTTTCTACATTATATTTATTGATTATTATCATTACGCGTGAGCTTAATTTTTGGTCGTAGAATTAAGTGGCATACTCAGTTTTTCCCAATCAGGTCAAAATTTCGAGATATTTGCGATTGAAATTTAGTAACTTTTGGAACCCTTTTGAGCTATATTTTTATTATTTTTGGAGATCAAAAACTTTGACCACCTCCGATTTTGCTTAAACTTTCAGAATTAAATCTTCTTATGAAATAAAAGCACTTATTTGGTAAAAAAGTTTTAAGATTTTTTTTTATGTTTTTACGTTCAACATTAAAATTTGATCAAAATGGAGGAAAAAGCGAAATTGCTTAACTTTTGAAAAATCATAGATTCAACAAGGCTAACTCGATCTATATTAAAATACAAATTTTTTTAACTTTTTGAACTTTAAGGTCAAATATCAAAAATCTGAATATCACGAGATTTTTACCTGATTGGGAAAACTGAGTAAGCCACTAAATTCTTCAACCAAAAATTAAGTTTACGTGTCTCGGCGTTTTTATGTGTCTTTTCAAAAGTTGAAAATTTAACCACAGTGTTATTATTTCGATCAAATTGTTTTTCAAAAATATCTTGTTTTTAAGGACCTTCAGCAGCTGAACACTGGGAACAAATCGTTATAAAAGATTTTATTATAAACTTTCACACCAATATTTTTCTTTTCCATTGATTAGAAATTTTTTAAAAATCGTTTAAAAAATATCCCGTTTTCGGCCCAATATTGGGGAAGGAAGATGAAGACCAAACTATTCAAAATGTTGGTGCGTTATGAGTCAGTTCGAATTTGTAATGAAATCCTTGTAACAGAATTCATATTTTTTCTTCTAAGAAGAAAGATTAAAGAGAATAAAGATTATTCAACACAACGAACTCAGCGATATATTATGTCAGCAAGCTACAAACACAACTTGCAACTATAGAAGCGATTGCGCATGCCTTAATTAAGCCTTAAACGCTCTATTTAATTTTTGTTCATCATACTCGTAGAAAAATATGTAGTACTATATTGAGGGGAAATATGGAATACCTGCAAATTTCCGAAAACTTTTATTTTTTTTTATTATAAGCCTTTAAAGACATGATTTTAATAATACAAAAGTGAAATTCTCAAAAAAATTTTGTGAGCATATATAGCGAAGCGAGTAAAGGTAATTTCTTTAAGGCATTTTAACTTTAAACGCAATTTTCTTAAAACAACGTTTTTCAAGTTGGTGTGCATGATTGAACAAACCTGGACGCTGAGCATTTCAGATGAAAAGACTTCCCGAGAAACAATTTGTGTCCGTTCCAAACTACTCAGGCACAAAAGTCCAGAGCATCGGACTCAATTTTATTTTTAAAAGCTATTAGTAACGAAAAACTGCGAGGCTTATGAAAAAAAATTAATCGCACATTGTTATTAAGCCGAATGCAAACGAGCTTCAGCGAACAGGACCCGAGAAAAAAATGGATATAATCAGCCTTAATCAGCCCTATCATGAATAATTTTTCAGGCGGAATCGAAAAAGGGAATTTTAATTTTTAAGATAATTCTCAAGAACATTTTGGAAATTTTTAATGCAAATTTGTTCATCAACGGTTTATCAACAAATTAACATCAAAAATTTCCAAAATTTTCTTGAGCTTTATCTTAAAAATGAAAACTCCCTTTTACGATTCCGCGTGAAAAATTATTCATGAAAGGGCTTATTGTGAAAACCATTTCGTCCGTAATTGTTCCCTAATTTATTGTACCCTTATTGTGAATTTCGGGCGGAATGTTTTGCATGTTCGAAAAATTCCCCCTATTGTGATTGATTTTTTTTTTGGCGATTGTGTCAATAAAGTAGCTGATATGTATCGAAACTGGCCTGAGTCTTACTTATAATGTATCCGAAACATACCCAACAAGTACCTTGAAAGGCATCTAAAATATTACCGTTGTAAGTCTGTATTATATCAATAAAGTGTTCAAAAACGAGCGACTATATTCGAACACAATAACCTGACGAGTGCCCGAATCGGTCTTCGTTCGTACATTGTGCCTGCTCAAGGTGTTCCAGAACTATCACTTCTTTCGGTGCAGAAGTCGGACATCTACCGACACGGGCACCGGACATATATCAGCTACTTTATTGACACAAAATATGAAATTGTTTCTCGGGCTTAGGAGCTTTCGAGAAAAAGACTCTTCGTAAGATCTACGGCCCAATCTGCGTCAACGGCACGAGTACCAAATACGGTAATATGATGAACTGTACAAGCTGTAGGCTGACATCGATATAGTCAAGCGCATTAAAATCGAGCGGCTTCGCTGGCTTGGTCATGTTCAGTGCATAAGAGATGATGTTCCAGTGAAGAAAATATACGATTCGGTATCCAGCGGCGGTCAACGCAGAAGAGGACGACCTCATCTTCGTTAGAAAGATCAAGTAGAGGACAACCTGACGAAGCTTGGAATTTCCAACTGGCGCCAGCAAGCGAAATACAGAAATGGCTGTCGCAGATTCTTAGATGAGGCCAAGACCGACATACGGTTGTAGTGACAACTACGAGGGCAATTTGAGAAGTCAGTGAATTTGTTAATTTCCCGCGTAGTAACTTTAAATGCAATACTGATACTGTCAACTACCATCTGTTCATAGACTAATGTCAAAATTTCAGCTCGCGAATAAGCGACGCTTATTTTGTGCTTGGCAGCCATTGACAGCAGACGATCTTGTGAATTTTTGCGGAAAAGAGTGAATTTCGTGTGCTCATCAAGCATTATTTTTTGCGAAAAAACCCATCAGCCAAACCAAGGAAAGGCTTGATAAATACTTTGGGGACTCTGCACCATCGATTGGAATGATTTACAAGTGGTTTACTGAAATCCGATGCGGTCGTACAAGCACACAGTAGCGTAACTATATTTAGAGCGCCCGCCCGCAGGTCTCTAAAAGCGCCCTGCTATATACTTTTTTGCTAATTGTTTTTTCAGTGTACATTTTTTGACACTTCACGCGTGATTTGTAACATGTGGCAAAGCCGAAAATGCTCAATAAGGTTTGCCATTTTACCATGAATAAACTAACAAATAAACAGTGCTTGCAAATCATTGAATTTTATTATCAAAATTTGGGTTCTGCGAGAAATGTGTTTTGCAAATTACGTCCATTTTATGGTCGTCAGAATCGACCAACCGAACAGGTTATTCAAGCTATTGTGACCAAATTTTGCACCAATTTAACTTTATTGGACATTAATCCACCAACCCACCAATTCGGAGAGTGCGTACCGAGGAGAATATTGCTGCTGTATCGGTCAGTGTCAATGAAGATCGCGATATGTCAATTCGTCGCCGTTGTCAACAATTGATCTTGTGTTATTCGACCATTTGGAAGATTTCACGTATAGACCTCGGTATGAAACCATACAAAATACAGCTGATCCAAGAATCGAAGCCGGGTGACCAACCACAACGTCGTTTGTTTGGTGAATGGTCCTTAGAAAAGTTGGATGAAGATAAACATTTTATTGAAAAATTTTTGGCTCAATGGGTACGTCAACAAACAGAGTTGCCGAATTTCGTCAGAAGAGCAGCCATGAGCAGTTAAACAGTAGCCAATGCTCCCTGAAAAATACTGTGCTTGGTGAGATTTGTAGGTCGGTGGCATCATTGGACCGTATTTTTTGAAAAATATTGAATATCGCAAAGGGAGAAGGTACCGTGCGATGATTACCGATTTTTTTTTTGCCCAAAATAGAAAAATATGACTTGCCTTAAATGAAGTTACAACAAGATGGTGACACATGCCACACGGCACGCGATACCACTGACCTATTAAGAGGCGAGTTTCGTGAGCAATTAATCTCACGGCTTTAAGCAGTACATTGGCCAACAAGATCATTTAATTTCACCCCACTAAACTTTTTGTGGGGCTACGTAGAGTCTCTCGAGTACAGGGAGAAGCCAGCCACAATTGCAGACAACGTTAAAGCTGTCATTGGTGAGATGCCGGCCGAAATTCTGGAAAAAGTATGCCAAAATTGGAGCTTACGGATGGAACACCTCAGGTGTAGTCGCGGTAAGCATTTACATGAAATATTTTTTAAAAAGTAATTGGCAAGCATTAATGAATCGCTCCAAATAAATATTTTATTCACTTTTTCAAGTTTTTTTTCACTTTTCAAAAACCAAACGCTTAAAAAAATCACCCTTTACAACATCAGTAGCTGACTTGCTGAAAATATGAAAACACGGTTATAAATCATTGAATAAATTTTAATACAAGCAAAGTATTACAGAGATTTTTAATACAAAAAGTTTTAAAATTCATACTTCACAATTGATTACAAAATTTTTAAATTTATTTTGTTATATATTTTAATACAGTTCAAATATTACAACAATATTTTATATCCTTGGTATCAATGCGATACTATGGTGAATATTGTATTTAATTTCTAAGACATGCTGTATTATGTTTTAATAAAATTTTAAATTCAATTTCAATGACTTGGTATTAATTTGATACTATGGCTAGTATAATAATTAATTTTTAATACAGAATCACTATTAAAAATTAACACGAATTAAGCATTAAATTTTAAGACATATTTTTATTAAAATCAATTTTAATATTTGGCCAGTATTTAATTTTAATACAATTTTGTTGTGGTCATATATGTATTAAAAGTATTAAAATTTATTCCAAGATTTCTTACCGTATTAGTGACGTGTAAATCGGCTCCGACCATAATTGAATTTTATTCAATGAACAAAAATTATTTTAATTTCATGAATCAAATTGTGAGCTTTAGATCAAGTAAGTTTTTTAAAGAAGGCAACAACAACAACAACAACTCTGTATAGAGTCAATCACTTAGCTGACTAGACAGTCTGTTTCGGAAATCGCTACATTTTCCTCTTCAGTAGTCTTTGAGTGATTAAGCTGTGATCAACTCACTGTTTAAACTAGTATATCAGTGCGCAGATTTTAGAATTCATTCTTTTGAATTGTATGGCTGCTAATCATATGACATTTCAAAGCAGTAGGCTATTTATAGATCACCGCCATCAACTCTATCAAGGTTGCCATCTGTTCTAGTTTCTTCTAGTTCACTCAAAGACTACTGAAGAGGAAAATGTAGCGATTTCCGAAACAGACTGTCTAGTCAGCTAAGTGATTGACTCTATACAGAGTTGTTGTTGTAGTTTTTGCCTTCTTTAAAAACCTTACTTGATCTAAAGCTCACAATTTAATTCATGTAATAATTTCATAGATCATAAAACTAATTAAAAAATTATTTTAGCTTATCATGATTTTTTTTGGAAACAAACGTCGTTCTCCACTTAATTTATCATTTTCATCAAGGGACTTGAGGACGCCCCTGGCATAGTTGCGCCCACCCGCAACGCGGGCTCTGCGGGCCCGCTTTTTACGCCACTGCAAGCACAAGTGACGCCGAACGTTCTGGACGCCCAAATGAGGTCACCACACCAGAAATGGTCACTAAAATTCACGACATTGTGTTGGCCGATCACAGATTTTAAGTGCGCGAGATTGTTGAGGTGGTAGGCATCTCAAACGAACAGGTGTGGAACATTTTGCAAAATCATTTGGATATTAAAAAATTATCCGCAAGATGGGTGCCGCGTTTGCTCACTCGACACCATAAAATCGATCGTGTGACTGATTCAAAAGCGTGTTTGGAGATGTTGAACAAAGATATAAAGGATTTTTTCCGTTGATTAGTAGCCGTTGACGAAACATGGATCCATCACTACACACCAGAGACAAAGGAACAGTGGACTTCACCAACCGAACGTGCTTCGAAGAAGGCGAAGACGGTGCTATCGGCCAGAAAGGTTATGTCGACAGTATTTTTTCACGATGCTTTGAAAGAGAAACGTCCTCATTTGGCGAATTCAAGTACAAATTGCTTCCTCATCCAGCATATTCTCCAGATTTTGCCCCCTCTGACTATTTTCTGTTTCCAAACCTAAAGAAATGGCTCAGCGGAAAGAGATTTACCGCCATCACCGAAACAGAGGCCTATTTTGACGACCATCCGAAAACGTATTTTTCGGATGGTATCGAAAAATTGGAGGAACGTTGGACGAAGTGTATCGAGCTAAAAGAAGACTATACTGAGAAATAAAACTTTTTTGCCGTAAAAATCATTCCGTGTTTCATTTTTCACGGAATTATCAAGCGGCCATCGTAAATAAGTAAGTGCGTGATTAAAAGAAAAGTATTTATCCGATGGTTCTGAAGTGATTTTAACACGTTTATCTACACATGTTAATGCTCAAAATGACCTAAGGATGAAAAAACCGCCATTCAGTTTTTTGAGTTACAACAGATTTTTTTGGGGGAAAATTCAATTTTCAAAAAAACGCCGGCATTTTGTTCTTTTTTAGCCAAATTTATTTTTTAATCATTCCATGGCCGCGTTGATGCTGATTAAAACATCGTTTTTTCGGAAATTTTTAAGGTCAGTAATGCTGCACGCCGTGATTTTTTTGTGTTTTTTTTTTAAATTGTAGGAGACGAAGCAGTTTTAAAAAAACATTTTTGTATACTATGAAACCAATAAAACATGTGTTCAAAGTTTTATTAAGATATGTCTTATTTTAGTATTATTTGTTATTATTAGTACTATTATTATTATTAGTTTAAATGTGTTGTCCCCTTAAAACTACTTTTCTTAAAAAATTTAAGATCTTGTGGGGGATTTCTCTTTTCACCGCCGTTGATCCGCGCCTGGTATAATTAAGTCGTTAAATAAATTTTTGTAAAATTTTAAGATATATTACTAATTTTTTGCGACACTTTATAGGCGTGTTTTTTCATCGATTTTATTAAAAATCAAAGTCAGAGTTGACATCGTAAATTAAAGCTCGTGTGCAAAATATCAAGTCATTGCATTAATTAATGTGAAATTAAACGAGATTTTACCATTTTAATGAAGTCAGTTTTTATAGGAGGTAAGCGTGGTTTTCATCAGATTTGACTCATATTCAAGACTTGTTTTTTATTTTTTGAAAAGGAGCTTATATATTAAATTTTATACCAATAGTTTTAAAAATTACGGTTTTAATCGTGTTCACAGACAGGCAGAGAGACGGACATGATAAAACCGACTCAGGTGGTGAAGCAGATGAAGAATATGCATACTTTTCTACGCAAAACGCGTAATTTTTTCGGAGAAATTGGGTTTGAATTAAAGTAGATGTCCTTAAAGTAAATTTAAAACACTCTTCATTTCAGATTAATATTGTGGCCTCCAGAGGTCATCACAATTTGGTGATGACCTCCGATATTTTCAATATTTTCCGTGGAAATCTTTAATATTATTTTATTATTATCATTAATCCTTAGAGCACTAAAGCAGAGATAGTGTTTGCGTATGACTTGTTGCAGAGCTCAGCATGATGTGCCACCATATTCTGCAGGCGCGCCACGTCCTCAGCAATTCCAGTCGTTGACTTCAAGTCAGATAACATAGCAAACAGAGCGCTAGCGCCAGTCCGACCAGAGTTATCCACAGAAAAAGACAGGGTATCGCCAGTCCGACCGGAGTTATCCACAGAAAAAGACAGGGTATCGCCAATTTTAGAAGACAGGCCGCCACATTTTGTTTGGAAGAATTCATAGTAGCCCATACAGTAGATAAAAGTTCCGCAAGTGTCCCACTCAGACTTCCAGATAAAACAGCATGTGACCATATTACGATTAAAGTAGAGTTACGAAGAATTGGTTGAATTTACTTGATATTCAATTAAATAAAAGAATTTAACACTTAGACAGAAATTTTTATTTAAGTATCTATCTTTTGATTCTGTTCGTTTAAATTTTGTAACATGGTGAAACCATTAAAAAAATTCTTACGTTTCATTTCAAAAATAATCAAACACAAATTATGTTAAATTTTAGCAGTTCTGAGCATATATTTTTTTCTAGAAATTTATTGATTTTTTTATGTTTTTGGCATAAAATACATGAAAGAATTATTGTGTTTAACAATTCTTTAAACATCTATTATTACAATTTTATATTTTTATTTGTTTTTTTTTATATTGAACAGTTTCTTGATTCATAACTTTGAATTGTTAAAAAGGAAAATTAAGAAAACAATTAACTTTTTCGCAAATATTAACGTACAATAAGTTAGGATCATTTTATGCACGAGTAGTGGTGGTGATATTATTTAATACAGAATAAATAGATATTAAATATTTATGATTCTTTATATAAGCGAAGTGTTTTTTGAAAACACAGATTTAAATTGGTTAAAATTAAATTATTCATTATATTTCAAAGCCTGCGTATTAAGCTGGACTATGGTGGTTTTCTTGATTTATGATGATATAAGCGCAGTGAGCTCGCGATTGTAATATAAATGTGTACAACTTAAACTGGGTTGAGTTTACAGCAGAGTTTAGTGAAAACAAGTTCACGCAATTTTTACAAGTTTCACGCAACAGTAGTTGTTACTAAATTGTATATATATATATATATATTATTAATAGAAGTATAATTGAATTTATATATATAGAAATATATATACATACAGTTAGGTGTAGACTAAATTTAATTACATATTTACATATATAAGCATAGCTTAAAAATTTCTTATGGTTAAGGGCTAAGAAAGTAATATATATTTTTTATTTTTGTATTCTTTTAGTTTTGTTCAAAACTTAATTTTTTTTTTTCAGTGAGACATTTATTTTGTTTTATACATGATATTGTTGAATGATATCTGCAACAATTTTTAGTTGTTTTGTTTTTTCACGACATAAGCTTATATTTCGTTACGAGTGAAGAAGCGTTTTTCGCAATTGAGTTGATGTCCAATTCGTTTGATTCGTAATAATGGAGAAATTCACTTTTATTTACAGTAGCACATAAGAACTTTGGGCGCATATTTACAAAAGTTTGCCCAGCATTAAGGACAACTTAATGATAAAACTTGGATTAAGCGTCTCGAGTCAAGAAAAACATATAATTAATGCTCGTCGTGCTCGCATTGATTCATTCGAAATCAAGTTGAGCTTTAAAATTTGACAATTACAATTTCCAAACTCCCAACGTTGGTTGTTTATGCCCCTCACGCCATGCCTGCTGTTGGATACAGCTCTTCCGAGTACTTGGGTCGACATTCGGCGCAGAACCATTTGCCCTGCGGCGCCACCATTATACCAACACACTCAAAATGAAACCACTCAATCAAGCAATTCTCGCCGTCACAAGCAATCATTTCAGAGACTTCATCGTAGGGACAGCGACAGTAGCAGTAGACCGATTCACCTTCGCGTGCTTGTCGTGCACCTGCTGGTGGACGTATCGGATATCGTATATTATTTGCCTTAAAATATTGCAGCGTGGCAAAGTCTGGATTGGGTAGCAGCGCAGGTGGTATTTTTTGATTAAAGACTACAGCTTGTGGCGGCGGTGGAGCGGGTGCAACTTGTGACAAAATAAGCGCTGCAGCAGGTGCCGTTGGTTTGGTTCTGGGCGGTTTTAGCAACGTGGCATTCCAGGCAGCTGCAGCACCGGATGATGTTGAAGGAGTCATTTGCTGTGGCCCATCATCTTCACTGCTTGATTCAGTGCTGTCTACTTCTTCATCGTCGTCGACGTCGTCGTAGTCATCTTCAGACTCCTTGCTGGAGGAATAAATTTGCGAAGCCGGAATATGATTGGTACCACCACCACCGACTGTGGGAACATGCATGTGTTGCTGCGTGGGAGCAAGACCGATTTGAGAAGAGCGTATCTTAAGCGTAGGTATGGGTGGCAGTTTTGAAGCCATAGTTGACTTCTTGGAGTTGCGTTTGCGAACTTTTGCATTATCGCTGCCACTACGCACAACACGGTTCTTCTTCAAGAAAGCCGGCACTGAACCACTTAGGTGCGTATTGAGAAGAGTACCAACCGGCGTTTGTGAATTGTGTGTCGTATTTGGTGTCTTTGGCGTGCGCGGCGTCTTAATCTTGTTATTGTTGTTGATAATGCTCTTCGAGGGTGTAGGCAAGTCTTCTTTGCGCCACGTCAATTGAGGCGGTGGCTGGGGTTTGATCGCACGCATTCCTATCATCAGTGGTTGACCAAAAGCAGACATATTGTGTTCTTCATCGCTCGTGTAGCCATAAAATTTGTTGGGTCGACGTGCTCGCTTCGAACGTTTGAGCGAGGCATCCGCATCAGAGCAACTGCTGCCTTCACTCGTGCGACCCATATGATGGTGCGGTCCAATGGGTCGCGGCGTCAGCTGAAGACCAGCTGCACCATGTGTGGTAGCTGTGAATTGCCGCTGCGTGCCGCTGGATATTTCGGCAATACCAAACGATGAACGACGCATTAAATCAAATGACGCACCCAGGTTTGACACTGCATTGTGCGGCGACACATGTTGCTGAGCTGCTGCTGCTATTGGTTGATGATCTAGCAATAGCTGATTTGGCATCGCTTCCTTTATGACGTCCGGTGTTGATGTCATGCCCAGATTTAATTTCAATGGCGGCACAGCCGCACCTGCGGCCACTATAGCGCGGCTGGTAGATTTGCGTTCTCGCTTCTTTTTCTTGAGCTTAACTTTGCGTTCGCGCGCCACTTCGTCGGGTAACGATGGTGTCGATGGACGACTATTCTCTACAATATCAAAGTTATGTGAAGGTGAAAGGCGTGTCTGTGCCATGAGTTGTGCACGTTTCAGCGCCAACAATTCGGTGGCTAACTTCTGCGGATGCTCGTCGTAGAACTCTTCATCCGTTTCAGATTCGGCTGTTTCTAAATCAGACTCGTAGAAGAGCGGTTCCTTCGGTGGCAATGGTTCACTTAGTTCAGGTGGATGCGAAGCCTCGGTGCCCACATTGACGTTAGCTTGTAATATGCCCTTGCCACCTGATTCTGATATGCCGTGCTTCTTCATAGGTGATATGCTCTCGCTCTTTTTACGCATACGATCACGCTCCGACTTTTTGCGATGGCGTTTTCTTGAAGCGTGTGATGCTGCAGACGAGTCACCAGAATCATTTGAACTTGAAGAGCTCGAACTACTGCCACTATTGCTGGAACTGCAGGAGCAGTTGGAGCCACAGGAGCAGCTTGAGTCTGAGCTTGAGCCGCTAGAACCGCCAGATGATGAACCACTTGAACCATCAGAGCGACGTGCTGAAGTGCGTCGCGGTGATTTGCCAGTCTTACGTTTGCGCGGAGACGTTTCACTTGGTGCAACCTGTTGAATAAGTGTCTTGGGCGGCTCTGGCTTGAACATCACACAATAGTCGTGATCTGATTGGGCGACGTGCAGCTTAAGTGGTGTTGGGTAATAGTCCTCAGTGTAGTCTGTTGCATTTCTGTTGGTTTCAGTTGAGTCGCTGCCAATGGTGTCCGCACCTTGTGATTGTAGGAAATTTTTCCATATATCCAAAACTTTGCCTGAGGAATCCGACGGCGACTTTTTTTTTGTGGCAGCGCCTTCATCTTCTTCCTTAACATTTTCCGCGTCAGAAGTTGGCGATAGCATAACTTTGGGCACCAGCGAGTCATCACCACATTTTGACTTGCTTTCAACATCTGAGTCGTCACTGCTGTCCGATTCAGATAGATTTGGTGCAATTAGATTGAGATCTTCCAGAGATTCCTTGTTCCGTTTGCTCTTCTTCTTCTTGCGCTGTTTGCAGCTAGTGTTGACGGAGGTAGTAGACTTTGATGCACTTGGATCTGCTGCTTCCGTCAAAGCACTTGTTTTATCTCCACTAGACTCTGTCTTTGTTTCGCTTTGCTGTGGCTCATCGCTGTTTTCGTTTTTCATTGGCAGCTGCTTGACATCCTCCGTAGCTTCTTCTTTGATTTTAATTGACTGCTCTTCCTTAATTTGTGCATCTAATTCTTGCTGCTTTTCAGAGACGTCCTTTTCGGCTGGCGTAGACTGAGATTCAGTCATTTCTGCCAGCTGATGCTCTGCCGTATGCTTAAGCAATAGGCGACGCGAAATAAATTTCTGTTCGCAGTTCTCGTCCGTGCAAGGATACCGAAGATCACCGGTGTGTATGCGCTTATGCACCTTCAAGTAAGTGGCTTTGGAAAAGCACAAATTGCAAATGTCGCATATAAAATTGACAGGAGGCACACAAAAATGATACACATGGCGCCAGCGCTTTTGCAGACAACGTTTGCAATTTATGCTCTCAGTACCGTGCTTCCAAAAGAGATGCTTAGTTATGTCCATTTTATTGCGGTAAGCAATACCACAACGATAGCACAAATGATGCAGTTTGTGCTTCCAGACGTGCGAGGAGAGCCTTTAAAATTTAAAAAAAAATACATTTTAATATTGTACCAATGAGAAGAAAGTAACACACTCACCGTCCTTGGTCTCTACAGTCCTCGAGACAAATATCGCAGGCAAAGTGCTTTTTACGCAAATGTACCATTAGCCTAAAGGGCGATGGAATATTGTCCACATCACACAAACAACAACGAAATTTAACATCGAACACAGATATTTTGTGCGACTCCCCCGGACAAACATGACACAGAATCTCGCTGAAACTAAAGAAATTTGCGCGGCACATAAAACACAGTATCGCCGTCTTGAGATGCATTTTACGATTGTGCAAATATAATTCCTTGTGCGTGGAGGTAACAAAACGGCACTGAAAGCACTCGAAAATGCGTTCATTAAAATGATGCGTAAATGCACCATCCCCAAACGTACAATAGCTGTTTGAATTAAAGTAGTGCTCTTCAAGCTCGGGCAAGTAGCTCTTGAGCTTGGCCACAATCGTACTCGGCTTGAGCTCTTCAGCTGTTATGCTGTCTACAGTAGCGGCAAAACGATGTTGAGCTATGAGGTGCAGAACAAGGCTTTTGCCATTGACTGCAATGCGTCGAGCATGATTGCAATACAAACAGATGGGGTAGACAGCCTTAAGACAAATACGCACAAACTCTATGGTTTGAAACTTTTCCAAGGGTCGATCTAGCTGCAAGTCCACAGCAAGTGTTTCTTCATCTGCAACGGCAATTCCATCAGCTGGCGGTGGTGATTGAGGTTTTTGTGTTTCTTTAGTCTCCTGCTCCTCCTCCTCTTCCTTATCTGAGCAAAAATCGATGTCAATCTCTTCTTGCTTAGTTGTAGTGTCTATTTCGGGAGTAGTTGGTGGTTGCTCAACTTGTATTTCATTCATGAGCATAGCTTGCTCCGCCACTGGCTCTTGTTGTTGTTCTTCTGACATTACAGTATCCATTGACTGTTCCTTTTCATGGTCAACCGGGGCAGGTTTATTTGTGTCCTCCATGTAAGTATTGCTGATATTTAAAACATCAATATTTGCGATGCTGCCATCGGTAGAAGCACTAAGTTCATCAACTCCAGATTCAGTGCTTATATTAGCCGCTTCATCTCTTTCATTTGGAGCTGATTTTTCATGTGCTGACCTGCAATTGAAAGTAAATTGGTCAGACAAATCCTTATTTTTTAACATATGCAAATAAAATCAATTCAATCAATTCGAAAACGCGTTTACATGAAAATGGGCTTAGTTCTCGTTTTAAATATCGACTTTTTCAATATTGACATTTCATTGGAGAAAAGAAGATATATGTTATTGCTACGAAAAGGAGTTAAAAAAGTGCTTTGCTTTCGTTTTGGAAAGTGATTGAAAAAGCGCTGTGCTTGCTTCGAAGAGTTATTCAAAAAACCCTTTGCTATCGATAAGGAAAGTGATTTTTATGTATTATCGACAAGCACTTTAGGGCTTTCAAGGAAATGGCAAGGTATTAGTTTAACTTATCAATAATCGTACCGCAGTAGAACGTAATTGGTTACGAAATCGCCCCTGCGCAAAGCTTATCAATGTACTCAAACGAAATTTTTTTTTACCGAAACAAAACGTGAATTATAGAAATTTTAATGAAGTAAATTTACAAAGAGCTTTATTGAACATGAGTTTGTAGCAAAGCTTGAGCAAAGCACTATGTTGCACAGTTAGAATGGAGCACTTTTTGTTTGCTTTTAAATAAAATGCGTTAAAATTCATAATTTTTTTATTTCTAAATATGTGCAGTAAGGAGGTGGCCTTTATTTTCAAAAGTGCCTTTTTTTTAAATCGATCCCTTTAAAAATATTCGAATAGATGAGAAAATATGAAATTTCAGATCAATCCTAATGATTTGGAAATCGCTCAAGTGGGTGGAATATACGAAATATATGATTTTTTTTTATATTTCGTATATTCCACCCACTTGAGCGACCTCTAAATCACTTCGGATGGATATCAAAATTCAATTTCAGAGTGCGGTATACTCCTGAAAAATTTTTTTGCTTTTTGCTCACCTTTCTATACAATGAACTGGCTGACCACTTATAGTTTCATCTATATCCATGTCCATATCACTGCCTGTTGTATTGCGACGACGTACTTGTTGTATGGGCAAAGGTGGTGGTGCCATACTTTCAGGCAGTGGAGGTGGTGGCGGTGGAGGTGGTGGCGATGGAGCATTCTTACTCTCCTTTTCACTTAATCTTTCTTCTTCATTGTGTGATATCGCCCGACGCGGAGTATACCATTGCGAATTAGGTGAGGCTGGTGGCGTAGGCGACCAGTTGTGTTCTCCAGTTCGACTGCTTGATTGTGATATTGTTGCTAGGCGCGGTGCGGTTGACAACGTCTTTGAGCTTGAGTGTATAGATTCTTTCGTACGTATAATATCTAGCTTGGTGCGTTCGATTTCCTGCAGAATACGCACTAAATTTGAATTGGGCTCATCTAAAGAATCATCATCTTCGCCATTGATGCCAAGCTGTTTATTATGCTCTTCAGAAGCGTCTTGAGACGTTGTCAGTTCCGTTGCTGGCTCTGTAAGCGACTCGTTATCAACATATATTTGAGGCGTTGTTGAAGGAGTAGATTTTATGTTGGGAGTTGTATTCCTGTCAGCATCGTTTCCATGTATTGCCAATTCTTCATCATCTTCACTCTCTGTTGAGCTTATAGCGGCATCCACTGACTTCTGAAATTCCTTGGGAACACGTAACTTAAATTTGGGTACAATAAGCGGCTGCACAGGTTCAAGTTTTTCTGCAGCCTGTTCTGTAAGCTGATTTCGGTCAGGCGGCAGCACAGGTTGCACTGCATCTGCTTGTTGTTCCAGACGTTCACGTTCGTCTAAAACTTTAAAGGGATTGTACGGCGTACTGCGGCTATAATTGGTGCTATTGCAGGTCTCATCGATGACCATATTACAGCTGCTGTTGCTATCCTCATTATGTTGTTGCGGTTGTGGCAACGACGACAGCGAAGGAAGTGCTGTAGTAGAAGGTTGAAATGAAGCAAGAACAGGTGAGGGATGAACGTTATCACAGTTAGTTGTCAGCATATGCGGCATATTAGAAGCATATTCCGGTTGTGGCATCACAGAAGGCGGATTACTTTGTAAAGAAGAACTAATGTATATAAGAAATAGAATAGATGCAAATAATAAAGCAGTTGATTAAAAAAAAGCAGCTTAGCATACATATTAATTAGAAAACAAACCTTTTATGTGCCAAGCTAGAAGCAGTTGTTGAATCTCTGACTTTCGCTTTCTTTTTCACTTTGGAGCGCTTGGCTTCGTTCTGTGCCTTGCATTGGTTTGTGTGACGTCCTTTTTGGCCACACAGCGCACAGGCCTGCATAAATTCGGTGCACACATGATCCGAAAAGTTTTCATGTTCCAAGAAAACATGCTGACATGTGCAGCACATGAGAAAACGTGTTTCATTAACACTGCCCTCAACCAGCTCGATGCTCTTGCGCAGCGCCTCTTCGGAATTGAAATGATTTTGCTCCAGATCATGTTTAATTTCTAAATGTAGCGACAGCTTTTCTGCTGTGGGAAACACACGTACGCAGTACAGGCATGTATGACGCTTGTGTATTTCGCGTATGTGTAAAAACAGGTTCCAATTCTCATGATAAGTTTTACAACTAGAGCACTGATAAAAGCGACGCTTTTCCAAGGATATTTCGGAAGCTTGTTGGTTGTGCGCTGGTGAGATAGTCTTTTCCAGCGACTGTTGCGGCGAAACGGGCAGCGTTTGTGTGCGATTAATGATCGTGGTGGGTGGATTTGAGGTTGTACCTTCAGGCAATAATGCTTTGTTTGCCAAGCAAATATGCTGATGTTCATTTAAAGCAATGAGCGAATAAAAACTGCCTGATTTGCAATTGAAACAAAGATATTTTGTTTTATTGGGTTTTTGTGGCGGGGGATAATGTTCAAGTCTGTCGTTTGGTGGCGGCAGCTTTTTAAGCAGCAGCGAATTTAACAAAGGGCTGCTAGGCGCGGGAGAAGTCTGTTAGGAGGACGAGAAGAGTCAAATTAAATATGTATAAAAACAAATCCTTTAAAATTTAAATTAAAAATTTTTCCACATTTAAGGGTCACATCAAGCTGAAGGTATCAAAGTAAATGTTTTGATTTATATAATTTGTTATAAAATTGTTATAAAATTGTTATTTTTTTAAATGTTCTTGAACATTGATGTTTAACAGTTACTGATAATTATAATCGTGTTAACGTTGTGTCGCTTAAATATGTACCGTCATGCTGCATAAATGAAAGTCCAAACATGAGCAGAAACATTATCTGTAATAACTGATTAATTAATCAACACCGGTTGAAAGTAAACGATCGACATCGTGCAAATTTAGGAATAGGTATCGGTGAAAACTGCCAATTCTTTGGCGGAAACTTTTTAAGCTGAGTTTTCAAAATAAATTTAATTAATATGAGAATGAGGTTTCTTTAATGGAGGTTTTAGGTGAACATTTTTTTAAAAATTGATTTATTTTTAATTGATTATTGTTGTGCAACTAAATTTGCTTTGATTATACACATGAAATAAATAAATAAGAACTCGCTTCTTTTTGTAACTTTTTATATGATCGAAAATTATTGGTCCAAATAGATTCATTCCTATCAAATTTGATGATAAATGCAACTTCTGGGGTTCCTCTAGGGTTAATGATCTACCACAGTTTATAAAACATTCACAATGTCTTATGTTTGCAGATGATGTCAAGAATTTTTCCCAATTATTTAATATATCTTACTGTATAAAAATTCATAACGACATTACAAGTATACAAAATTGGTTCGTTGGAAGTAATATCTTTATCTTAATATTAATAAATGTAATGTTATTTCATTTACTATGAAGTCTAATCCTGTTATATTTGATTATGAGATTAGCAACTACTATTTGAATCGTAAAAATTAAATTAAAGATTTAGGAGCAATATTTGATACTAAATTATTTTTAATTTTATCACTGCTAAAGCGTATTCAATAATAGGTTTTATTAAGTGAAATACGCTGTATTTTAGTAATCATTTATCTCTTAAAGCTTTGTATGCGTCTCTTGTCCATAGTAGACTGGATTACTTTGCAGTTAATTGGAATCCTCACTATGTGACGTCAAATCGTATTAAACGATTTCAACAAATTTTTACAAAATATAGTTTTTCTAAAATTCACTGGTCAGATAAAATGCCTTCCTACATAACGAGGCATAAGCTACTGGGTTTGCAATCACTAGAGGATAGAAGATCGTTTTCCTCATCATGTTTGTCTATAAATTAATTAGTGAAAAAATTGTTTGTTTTGTACCTTCTGAACTTTTTAAAATGTTTGTACCACCAAGAAATTGACACTAAAAGCAATGGAAAAAATTGTCATGACAAATGATGTCGTAATCATTTGGAAGATGATTAAAAGAGAAGTTGATTTTGCGAAGCACTTGCGATTCGCCCCAAGGGTTCTTTGGAAGATGGATCGCATTTCGATCGCCCAAGAATTAGCAATTCAAGAAAAATCTTCAAAATCTTCCTTCGTTTATTCCGGCGATCGTTGGAAGATTGCCTTTTTAAAAATTTTCAAAACTGATCGTTGGAACATGAAGCAGGCTCTGAAAACTTGAAAAATCATTGAAATACATACTGAAAATATTCATATCAGCACGATTTGCGATATTCGATCTTTTTGTTGACCGATTTGGCAAAGAATGTCCGCTCTAAAACAACTTGTAACGTTCAACAAAGACGCTTCGCAACAAACAGAGCTTGGCGGTAAGGATTACGATTACCACACGATTACGATTGCAGTAATCTTTAATAAAAAACCAGATTACAATTAAAGTAATACTTCATCGAATGAGATAAGATTACGATTGCAGTAATCGTAATTTAAAAATTACTGTAATCGTAATCTTAGCTTATTCGATGAAGTATTACTTTCATTGTAATCCCGTTTTTCTATTATAAGGATTACAGTAATCGATTGCAAAGATTACTTTTATTAAATATTAGTGAAAACCACTGTTACTTACTTTAGAAAGTGTATTTCAATGAGAAAAACGGAATTACAATTAAAGTAATCCTTCATCGAATGAGCTAAGATTACGATTACAGTAATCGTAATTTAGACTTTTTCAAAATTACACATTTAATCCTTATCGCCCGCTCTGGTATCCAATCCAATCCAAATCGCTGAGAAACCGTAAAAGCTATTCGTTTGCCACTCTCGTCGGCGAATAGCTCAAGAACCCTTTTGCCTTCCCGAGAATCGCTAAGGACTTCTCTTGACGATTCGTTTGAGACTGACTTTGGCGAATCGCTTAAGAGTCCTCCCAGCGATTCGTTAGCGACTCTTCCCGACGAATAGCTTTTATAGGCTCAGCTACTTACAGTCGGCGATACTCGGATGACTCCCTAAAGAGCTCGACAGGGATTGTCTGGCAATTCTGAGACGATTGAAAAGGTTTGCTGGGACCTGATCAGTTAGTTGCTAGTTGATATTGTTAAGAAATAAAAGTAATTAGTGACAGTTCCCGCGGGCCAACTCTTAAAGGGTTCAAGTGTATGAGCTGGTCTAATTATGTTTTCACCCAACAAACACTTTTTTGTGAATGTTATGAATTATATGTATGTTTTTAATAGTTTTTATGTTATATAATTCATTTTAAAGACATGTGGTAAGCTTTTAAAAACTAAAAAGTAGTACCGGCATAGATTCAAACATCATATTTCAATAAGAAACATGCATTCCAATATTATTGAAATGACAAAATTGTTAACTAATTTTTCAGCTTTACCTGGTAAGATTTTTCCAATGCCAATGGTGTTTCAAAAGTTTCCGATTGTTCATTTGTTTGTGCAACTACTTCAATTCCGGCATTTCCAGACGGCTCGGATACAATTACGGCGTCAGCTATTTGCAGCACTGAAGTTGGGCTTTTGGAGAACATATTCAAAGTTGTTGTTCTCACTTCCTGCTCTAAATTTTCGTCATTTATAGTTGGATACGTCAGATCCATGGCTCTTTCGTTTTCTGTTTCACTCTGCTCCAGCTGCAAATCCATATGCGGTATCTTGCATTGAGGCGGCGAAGCTAAAGACATATCGCTTGTCTGACTTAGTTTACGTTTCAGATTAATTTTTAATGGCAGCAACGGCGAAGTGTAGCTTGGAGGTGGCTCTACATCTTCAGGTTGATGATCGATGACCAGTTGATGTGATGATGATGTTGTTGTCGATGAAGACTGCGCAGAGGCCATGGAGAAACGGCTTGCCTCATCATCACTTTCATTTAATAGCGTGGGTTCGTCATGGATTGATTTGCTAGCTTCGTCGGAATGTTGACTGTTTTCTTTAGAAAAACTATCTTTAGAATGTTCGTCGACGATTTTAAGATTGCTGCTGCAATAATCATTATTGTCGTCCTCGTTATCAATGTGCGAAAGCTCAGTTTGCGATGCATTTTGAGGGGCATCGGCCTGTATGTCTATCACAGTTTGGGTTGCATCAGTCTCTGAAATTTTATGTTCACCATTTAGTTTGGGCACAATTGAAGAGTGTTGTTCATTTTTTAAGAATTGACGTTTTATGCTGGTTATAAGATTGTCGCCATCGTCGGTGAGATTGTCGGCGGCAAAGAAATCCATGTTAATGGTTATGGCTGTGGCAGGGTTTTGCTCTTCAATTGAATGAATTGTAGCAGCAGCAGGAGTAGAAACTTGAAGTTCTTGTCCACTTTCGGATTGCTGATCTCTGTCGTCATCATCATCTTCATCAGCAATATCTATTCTTAAACCTTCATCATTGCTATTTTCATCAATTCCATTTAGCTTTTCTTCATCCTGGTCCGCCGACGTTTGCTGTATTTCTTCTTCATTGATGTGCAGGCTGTTTTCATTGATGTCCATACCAATGCTCGAGTCCTCATTTTGGAATTTTTCCTGCTCGTTTTGTTCAACAGTTAAATCTTGACTTTCTTCAGTGATTGTAATGCATTCGGTTTGCTTGCTTTGTTCTTGTTGCTGCTGTGCACTGTTTGTGGCAGAGTTGATGCCATCTTGTGTTTCATCATCCAAATTGATGACTTCATCCCGGTGATTTTCATTTACATTTTGAACGTTATCGACATCAATATCCATTGCTGAACTTTGCTGTTTTTCGTTTTCTTCATCTTGCTTACAATGCATACTAAGCTCCGATTCTTCATCGCTAATGGAGACTACATCTTTGTCGTCATCCACCCTAGTTGGATGGTCTACATCGATCGTTTCGTTGTTGCTAGCATTATTGCTATCCTTAATTAGAATTGTTTGGTACAATTCTTGTGTTGGTTTTGCTTCTGTTTCTAAATCAATTACTACCACACTAGCGTCATCTTTACTATCGTTATTGATGCTGTTCAAACTGTCTTCAATTTCAATTCTGAGATCATGATCAGAATTTTCTTTATCCTCCTGCAAGGATTTTTTACTTTGCTCCTTCGCATCTTCAACAATTTCATTATCATCATCATCGTCACTTTTGAGCAATTCATCTTCGCTAGCTTGTGAAACATCTATTACTTGTGAAGGTGTTTTATAGTTTTGCTCTCTATTTTCTACTGCCTTGTTTACAATCTCTCTACTTGTGTGTGGTTCATTTGATGGATCGAGCTCTACAACAACTGCTCCCGCCTCTGCATATTTTTCTTTCTCTTTTTGTTTTACCACTTCTTCAACTTTTTGCTCATTATCATTTTTGTCCTCTGTACTTTTTGTACTTATTTCTTTGCATTTATCATTGAATTGATTTTCCTTTAATTGTTCTTGGTAGGAATATTCGTCATTCATCTTTTGCGTAACATGACAACTTTCGAGTGATCTTTGTATGTCCTTGTCTACATTCATCTCCGCTTCATTTTTATTATATTCATCATTTGATTTAATCCGCCTATTGCTGGACATTTGTGAAATGTTATCTTCATCTTCTACTTCATCGCTTTGTGAATTTGTTGCAGATTTTTTATTCGTCTCGTTATTTACTTCAACTACTTCATCGTCATCATCATCATCGTTATGTGGTAAATTTTCCACAACATTAAGGTTAAAAGTGGTTTCATCGTTATTTAAATTTTGAGCTGTATCCAATGTGGATTCAATTGCGCTGTTTTGACCAATAGCTTCCATCATGTTTGAGGTCTTTACTGTAAAAAAATAAATCGTTTATGAAAAATATTAAATTTACACGAGTATAAAAAACAGATTTACCTTTACGCTTTGATTATATATATATATATATATGTCGAGTGTTTGTGTGACTCATGTATTTATTGTTAATGGCATCAGCTGTATGCTCCGGAAACTCGATTGATAGACAGAATTCTGAAGTAGTTGAATATTTTATTAGAATATGAGTATTTAAAATAAATAAAGCTAAGGGCAAAAATAAAAACAAAAGCAAAAATATACAAATTTATAGATATTAAGGTAGGATAAATAGGCGTAAATAGCGACAAAGAATGCATTAAGCAATGCTAAATTAGTGTTTTGTTCTTGTCAGCTCATTGAGTGAGTTTAAAATTATTTTGGAATAATCAGTGCCAAGAATAGGGCCATAAACATGATAGCTTTTGTTATGCTTGTCACAAAAAATTTAAAGTTTTGTGGGGCGGTTTTGAAACGGAAATAAATTTGTTTTAGAAGCAATATCAGTAGACAATAAAACTAAGTTATCAATTTTTGCAATTCTGCCTGGTCCATTATATTGCAGTGCAAATACATAATTTAATAAATTTATTCCATTATTTTTCGCCATAGTTTCGCTGGGTGTTTTGCAGTTTTTTCAGGAATATAAGTTATTAAATAAGATAAAATTTAACATTAAAAAACATTTAGGTTAAGGTGGCCTCTTGTATAAACTTGCCCACTCAGCAGAGATGGGAGTATTCAAGTTATTTTTTTTTTGTAGAAATAAGCAATAATAAACTGCAGCATTATGTGATATTGAATCTGAGGTATGTCGAATCAAGTTATTAAGCGACCCTCTTCACAAACTTTCCTGCCATAACTACATATTTTCGTCGTTAATTGGAGTGTTTACTCTGATCCTTTTTTTAGAAATAAGAAAAGAAAGGTTAACGTAGGTAAGAGCCATTACCTGGCCGGGATTCGAACCCAGGAGCATTGGGTGAGTCAAGACTGCTTCTTCTAAGGCTAGACTTCTGAGGCCGCAACGGCAATAATTGGTGTTATTAGTATAGCTAAAAACCATTAAGACTTCATGCTACCTTAAGAAAAAGCCACTTTTGTGAACTTAAGGTTGGGTTGCCACAAGTCTACAGCACTTAACCGAAACAATTTGGAACATTTTACTTTATATTATTTCACCAAAAACAAATACGCAATTTCAACATTATAAATTGACATTTATTAAAATAACACAAATCAAAATAATCCACAGGTACACATAGTATAGTAAAAAATGCACATCAATTCAGTCAATGAGATAAAAAAATATTAGGGGTGTTCACAGTGTGGTGTATTTGTCCTTCTATTGTGTATTTTTGATAAATTTTATATTTGTAGTAAATTTTGTAACATTCATATTGTTCTATTATGTGATATTCGTAATTCTCGATTTAATTATATGAAAAAAAAAATATTTATGCACCTTTTTGGCGTGCAATGCTTTGAAGCTCTACGTTAACCTTTTTACACATTTTTGTCTGTATTGATTTATATAAATTTTATTAATTTCAGTTATTAACTTAATTTAAAATAAAGTATTAACAATTATAATTTTAATCAATTTTAGATTAGTATATGTTTTGAAGCAGTGTCTGAAGAGTTGATCTCTCTGTTAAATGAAATTAAATGAATAAATAAATAAAATTCACAGTGCTCAAAATACAACCCTGTACCAAAAATACAACGACGAAGCCCTATGGTATTCTTTGTAAATTTTGTTGTGTATTTGATCAGCTGATCGCAAAAACATTTTAACTCAACATAGAGGAAGCTAACGGATGCGCTCTGAGTTTGTTAAATAAAAAATAATATAATTTAGTGTTCCGTTTAATTTTTTTATGATTTCCTACAGTTAAATGATAATTTCAGTAAATATGTGTTCACAAGCAATAATCGCTTAAGTCTACTTATGAAAGAATTGAGTTATAGATTAAGATGTGTTTCACGCATATATCTTTATAAACACTCTGGAGCTTCTAGCATGAAACTGGCCAAAGTTATGACATAAAAACAAAAGACCTTTTCATATAACACATATGGCGATTGAAAACTTTAAAGCAAGATTTCTCGAGACTTTGAAATCAGACTTAAGGTGTTATCGCTTATTGACACAGATATATTTTTGAACAAAAGTACGTGCTTTTAAAAATACAAGGCTTTATGTAATTAATTTATTTAAACAATTAATGCTTAATATCGTAAATTTCGTAAAAATTTATCAAAAATACACCTCATCGTGAATACCCATATTGTTTGGAATTATACAATTATTTATGGAATTATTAAGGTTTGGGCCAATCATATTTTGCAGAATTTTTGAGTTTCGTCAAGAACAATTGCTTAAAATTACTTAGAAATTAAGTTTGCTTTGGTGGTTATATTGAGAAAAAAAAATAAACGGAAAGAACGCAATAGCGAAAAAATTTTACTATTTTTAACAAGTTTATTTTCGCTTTTTTAATTTTCTTTTTAAAAATAAATACTTCCATTTTTTATTAATTTACAAGCGTTTCCAAAAAATCTGTTAAATTTTTACTGATACATTTTTAATTTTTCTTTTAAAGTTTTTAACCGGGACATTTTTTACAGTGCACCAGAAAAAACGGTGCGTATGGCAGCCCTATCTTAAGGTCACAAAATAACCAAGCCTGATTTTAATGTATTTTATGCAAGAGTTAAACTTTCATTATTAATTTTAATAATTTTAATGGTTTTGGGTTATTTTAAACTTTTATTGGTTTTTTTTATAAACCTTTTATTAATTACCTTAATTTAAAACTCAAAAACCACAAAACTAGCATTAAGATTAAAAAAAATTCTTATTGAATTTAAATTTCTTACTGATTAATTTTAAGCTTTTATTGAAAGCTCAAAATCAATCAAAAGTAGCAATCATAGTATAATAATACAAGCAGTAGCGATAGTTCAAGCTGGGGTCAACGAATGTCAAACAAAAGAAAATCAAACCAGAGCGTGCTATGGCAGCTGATGCAAAATGGAGATATCAACAATGGAAAACTAAAAAAAATCCACAAATAATTTGTTGAAAATGTGGAATTAAAGGACAAGAACACAACTACCGGCTGGAAATGCTTGCCGAGGTTAAGGCATAACACTAGCCTCAGTTAAAAGCAATTCAAATTGTCTTTCACGATTGTTTCGCCTGATTAATATTTCACGAATGGTTCCAATCAATTCCTCTAAATAATCTATCCCTTTCCTTTCAGGTCAATGACCAAACTTTGTTTGTATAAGGCGCATGCCTTGGTTCTGTGATAATTTTTTTTTTAAACAGGTTTTTTCGAAACGATTTCCTCTAATGAAAGATATCATGAATGGGGATCGCAAAATTTTTTTCTTTCAGGAAGTATGAGCAAATAAAACAATAAATGGTCACGAAATGACCTTAAGGTGACAGAAGTGTTAAACAATTGAAAACATTACACAAATAAAGCTTAGCGAAGACTCAAATCAATACTTTTTATTCACCAAAAATTAAATTCGCTCATTTTAACTTCGAGGTAAGAATTTAAGTTTTGGTAGGAAATTAAATCCGTTCTTTTTTGCAAAGTACGATTTCAACTTTTGGGAGAAAATTAAGTTTGCTATTTTTACAATATACGAATTTCACTCTTGGTATGAATTTAAGTCATGGTACTAACATTTAATGAAAAAATCCATTCATCAAATATATGAACTTGATATGTATTGCATACCATTGACGGGTAATTAAAGCACATTTCCAACGATATACCTATGTTTCATTCGTGCACTTTAAGGTTTTTGGCCTAAAAAGTTTTGGCATATTTTAAAAAAGTATAAAGAAATTTCAAGGTATATGAATGAAACATATATCGTTTCAAAGGTGCTTTAATTACCTGTGCAAAGTATGTAATACATATCAGATTCATATATTTGATAAAAGGATTTTTTCATTAGAAGTTTGTTAGAAGTGTTTCATTAGAAGTTTGAACATGTCTTTAATTCACGACAAAAGTTACATTCGTATCAAAAGTTAACTTTATACTTTGCAAAAAGAACGAATTTAATGTGCTCATTTTTTTGGATAAAAAGTGTTAATTTGATTCTTTGCTAAGTTAGCGTCGGATTGACGAATTTTTCTTTACGCACTTCACTTTATACCTGATAAGTGTTAAAATACATCATCTTAATATACATCTCATTCCTCTATTTTGCAATTTCTGTAGTCTTTCTTTCATTTGCAATCATCCTAAATACAGAATTGTTGAATATTCAAAATGTGGCTCAATCATTACATATATTTGTATCTTAAATATAATCAGGCAGGTTCTGCATTTCACTTCCAAGTGAAAGCAAAATTAAATTATAATTGAATTCGATATTTGGTGGTCTACATATTACTTTTAATAGAATCTCATTTAATAGAAATAAGAAGAAATATATTTGTATCGCCTAAAGCAGAATTATGCCAGTTAAACATCTTTCGCTATCATTTTGAATGGAATTTTGATATGGTTAAACCAACATTTTTCTCTCAATAGATTTCTTTTGAATGCTTGGAATTACTTATAAATCAAATAATTATAATGGTAACTTCAATCCACAGTGCCTGGCACATGTGCGTCGATTCATAACAAAAACTAAGACAAAAAGTTAAAAAAAGTAGCAATGAATGACGAATAAGCAAAATACAAAGCTACAAAGTAAACAATCAAGCAGAAAGAAAAAAAACAAAACTCCCGCCTTTTTACCCGCACTCAACGTGAGCTGCTTTAAGAAATTTCTGAAATCAAGCCTGAAAAGCAAATAATTGAAAGCACAAATGAAATTGATAGCGAGGACAAAGTAACACTTTTGTTGAAAGAGAATATAAAGGCCAGCTTAAAATAAAAATAATTATTAAATTATTAAAAAACAACACAACAAACATACCGCTTTTGCAAGGGAAAAATGCGTTGTTGACAATGAATTGCACTCAAGACGTCTCCTGACTGCAAAAAGCACGGTTACCCAAATGCAAATCAGACACCAGAAATACGTACACCAGGAAGTACGTCGCACAACTAAATTCAGAAAGCAACAAAAACAAAAGCACAACGAGACTTCCGCACCACGAGCGTGATTTCTTTGCTGCTGCTCTTTTTTGCCAGCGGAGTCGCACTCACTCACTCGTGCTAGCGCTGAGACTTCGCTGGCCTGCGTCTTCCGTCGGGCACAGCACAGTGAGCATACACATACAGAGGCACACACGCGGGCAATTAGAATTTATGCCTTGTAATAGTTGCGTTTTAAATTAAATTTTCTCGCCCTAAACTTTCAATTCAGTTTCCGTGGGCGTTTGTTCTTATATTTTGTTTTTAACAGCTTTAAATTTGCCTCTACTCTACTAAAAATCTGGGCGCGTTGGTTACCTGGCTTTGCCAGACAAGGCTCAGCTTTTTTTTTTCTTTTTTTGCGAAGCACACTTCTTTCAGTCACCTTTTTCTTCCGCTGTTTGCACAGAAATTGCTGAAGCTTTTAATTCAATATTTGCGCGTTAACTTTAATCACTGAATGCTATAGTTACAGTAATTCATTGCTGAAATATTTAAATTTTATTTTTTCAACACTTTTACCACGTTTTATGCATAAATATTGCGATAATTTTTATTTTAAAAAGTTTTTGGCGATAAAACAAAATATGTGAATTTTTGGCGTTAGCCATCTTTTCATTTCCAGTACCGACAACAGCTAGACGCGTAATTTCACAACACTATGTTCTTGTTCGTGGTGAGTTTCTTTGTATTGGCTGCATTGCGCAGGCCACTGTTTAATAAGTACTCTCGTAAGTTAAAGTTACACTAAACAGCAAGACAAGTAGTACTTTATGGAGTCTTTTTACAAAAATTTGCATGATAAAAAAAACACATTTTCTAAAGCATCAAATATTAAATAGTAGCTGTAATTGTATGGCCTACACAAACTTTTGCAATATTAATTACATTAATAGATCGACTGCCTCATGGCTAACATAATATTAATGAATATTTTACTCTTGCTCAATGGGTATTAAAAGCTTGCTGTCATATACGAAACGTTTGTTTTAACTTAATATATAAGTTTGTTAATAAGCTTAATAACGAAAGAATGAGACAAGGATATCATGGCTGATATAAAATAACACGCTAAAAAACCAACTTTATACAAAATCGTTGTTACTTTCTCAGTTGTATTGCCATGAGAGAAGAATATAAGATAAATCAATATATTGTTACAATTAGGGTATGCACTTTACTTTGTAATTTTCTGAAATCGCAAATTTTCGACAAGTTGAAGTGAGCGACTGCTTTTCAGTTTTTTCCCCGAAATATTTGCCAATTTATTGAAACCATTGCTGTTACAGTTTAATTTTGAAAAATGCTGAAAATAAGTGAAAAAACTAAATTATATTAAATTTTATTGAAAAAGGATGTTATTTTTTTATGAAACACAGTTTATTATTTATACGATTATTTTTCATCAACTCAATAGATAATTAAATTTAAGCAATCTTCGGAAAACCAGATCAATACTGAAATTTTCGTAAATTTCTGATTTTGGACAATAACTAAGTGAAGTGTATACCCTAAATGTTCTTTGAGACAGAATCTTCAATTAAACGGAAAAACAAACACATTTGTGAGCAATTTTATATAATGAAATATAAATCAAACTGAAACATTTTACAATGTTGGTAATAAAATTTTCCACATCATATTTAATTTTTTTTCTATAAACAAAATATCTAAATATAATCCTGCATGCAATTCTGTACGAAATTAAAGAAGACATTTTATTAATGAAATTTTGCTTTTCAGACTATTGCGGTCACTTATTAACAGTTGATCTATTAAATTTAAAATCTGACATGTACAATATCTAATACTGGATTGCATTTTTTGTTATTTTAATTTTTTTTATCTTTCAAAATTAAATTACTTAGTGTGTGATACAAATATCACATTCTTAGGACGGGAAAAAAAGAACAAATATGTATAATAAAAATCCAATAAGTTAGTCCCTGTTATCTAGTTGTCTAATAGGTGCTTCATACATAAGAAGTTTCGTTTTTTAACTCTTAACTACAAAGAAGAGACGTTTATATGTTACTGACTTTTCTGGCCTTTTCAATATTAGTTCTAGCATGTTGGTTAAATTTTAAAGTTCATTAAAATAACCTGAAGATATTTAATACTCCTCTTAAAAGGAACCAGATTATTATCAATTCTCAACATCAGATCTCAACTCTTCTTAACCATCCCTACTTTTCCTTTTCCACTAGCGATCCTAAATCAAATACAGTCAGAATTACGGTTATTGATGTGTAATTGTTTATAAAAAATATTGATTTTATTTATATGTCTTTCTAGCTTTCTAAGTGCATCGAAAGAATAGTAGTTTTTTGCATATACAAAAGTATCATCTGCAAATGGAATTCCAAGAGACGCAGAAGTATTATCCATGTCAATTATGTGGGGAAAGTCACTTATAGAAATATTAAACAATTTGGGTCCCATAGCTGAACCTTGAGTCACACCACTAAAGGAATCACATATATTCGAACAAGTACCCTGTATTTGGATAAAAACTTCCTTTATTATAAAAATCTGTCTAGTAGATAAAAAAGCTCCAATGGAAAATTCAACCTTAATATCTTAAACAACAACCCCTCTCTCCAGACGCTATCATATGCCTTCTCCACATCAAGAGAACACGCCACAGTGCATTTTTGCCTCTTAGCCCCATTGTTATGTCGTTATGTACTTTTGACAACGCATGCACTGTGGAATGTTTCCTTTTGAAACCGAACTGAAAGTCTGGGATGTATTTAACATTAGTCATAGTTTCAGAAGTCTAGCAGACTGGACCGTATCTCTAACCTCGTTAACTAAAATAGGACCGTAGCTAGGCACTCTCTCACGAAATACTGTTTGAAAAATTTTTAAAATTCTAATACTATTTTCCGCTCCTCCCACAATGTTACCTCATTAACAACTACTCTGTCACAAGAAAAACTTTTTTCCTACTATCCTGAAAACCTCCTTAAATGCATTAGGACCTGGAACTATACTTTGAAGCCTCTTCCTAAATTGTTCGTTGAGCCAAATTCTAACCCTATCCAAGATTATTTTTTCTTAGCAAGATAATTCTTCCCGACAGCTCTCTGCACTCTCTATTAACTCTATTATAAGTGCTCTGATAGATGCGTTTCAATAGTTTCTGCCACGAATGTTTAAACTTAAATAGTCTTTCAATATCTTAAAGAAAATTTTTATATGTTTTTAATCATACCACAGCCTTATCAGAATGAGTATCCAACATTTCAAGAACAATATTGTCAAAAGAGTTAATGTAGATGATCACACCATCTCACTATCTCACCATTTGATAAAGTAACTGAATAAGAAGGAACACAACGCATCAATTTATCATCTAGATCTTCCCTAAAAAGCTCCCAATCAGTGCCTTTAAAGACTTTCGACGATTTAAATTAAATATTAATAATTCCACAGCTTCAAGTTTAACATTTTAAAGAACAGGGAAGTGATCCGAAAAAGTCGGTAAAGTTTGCAATTTAAAATTGTTATCTATTATGTTTATTAAATTACAGGATATCAAAAAATGATCTAGATATGACGAGCTTCTAGGAAAAGTGGGAGACACCGGTGTTACATTTATAAAAGAAGAAAAATAGGTACTCTGCCATTTTTCAAAACGTTTACCATTCATATCAGCTGCGTGCCATTCGCTTCAAAATAATCCAGATTATATTTTTTACATGCAAAGCAAAAACAAAAATAAAAATCCTATAACAAAGCCTTTACAAAAGCCTTGACAGCTACCTAAAGTGATTGTATTATGCAAAAATTAATTTAAAAAATGAAATGACAGCTCATAAAAATATACAGGTGCGGTATAAAATTTTGTAAAGGCTTTGTTATAGGATTTTTATTTTTGTTTTTGCTTTGCTTATTTTATCAGCCAACAATTGCATTTAAACTATTTATATATTTGCATAATATTAATAATAATTAAATTAAATAATTATCAATTCTTCTGACATTGAGAGTAAAACACATTCATAGAAAAACATCGTTATTTTATTTAATTATTTTAAAAACATCTAAACATCGAAAAATATGTAAGTTGACGGATAATCAAACGATTTTACCATACACCGCACAATCGAATTTCAAGACTTGCCAGAAGAGAAAAACCAAAATGTTTTGATTTTTCATCAACCAACCAATAGCAATAATTTTTTTGTCCAAAAAAATGTTTATATGTCAGTAGTTACGGCTATTTTTTTAAACTATTTTTATGTCACTTTGTATCTGGGATATATCTTGTAAGATTCACTTTAAGAATATTATCTTTTGACTATAGTCCAAGATGTAAAACTGAAATCTTCTTTTAAAAGTAAAAAGCTTTTAGAGAATCGTGCTGTTAAATTTAACATAATTTTGAATGAATTTTTAATGTATGTTCACACTCATCAATACATAGATTTTTGTCCAAAAACCGCAATCAATTATTTGTACCTACAACAAAAACTTTTACCATTGTCTTAGTCTTCGTTATAAATAATAAGCTAAGCTCTTAACAATTACAAACTAAATTAAAAATTTTATTTGGTTTTTTGTATGTGGTGACAACGGCGACTAAGATAAAAACTTTTTACAGTAAAAATGAATTGTATAATATGACTCTGCATATAATAAAATATGAATAAAAATAAATATATTTTTACAAGACCATCAAATATTGTTAAACAATTATAAAAACAACCATTCATGCTTCTCAGTAGTTCCGCCCAATGACGCGATCCAAATCATCCCAGCTGCAGGAATAGTCGATCTGCAGCAAACCCTTTTTGCTCATTCCGAATTTATTCGCGTAAATTCCACTATAGAGCGATGGAGAAGGTCGACGACCTAGCGTACTGCTGCCGCCATAGATAGAAGTGCCATAAATAGAGGTGCCATAAACAGAGGGTGCTACAGCATATTGACATTCGTAGCAATCTGAGACGCTACAATAGGGTAGAGTAGCGTATGGATTGCCGTATAAATCGTACGTTGGTGACATCGGTGGTGGTGCTGGAAAATCAATTTTTGGCGCTGGCTTCGGTAAAACAACGCTGCGTCGTCGATTGGTTACGGCACCAAAGCCAGGTGTATGTAAAGTATGTGTATGTAAAGTTGAGACACTCTCATCGTCAATCGAACTGTGACGCTCTGTTGAGGAGGACGAGGAGATGCCTGGCAAAATAGATATGTAATAATTTTATGATCATATCAAAACAAGATTTTAATACAGATATGTTATTGTTGTTGCCTTCTTCATAGTTTACTTGATCTAAAAAGCTCATAGCTGAAATCATGTAAAATCAAAGAATAGATCACAATTGATTATAAAAATGTTTCTGTTTTCTAAAAGGAGTACTCTATGAAATAATTTTTAATTAGATTGATTCTGAAACCTCTTTAGAATTTTTATATTTGCAATTTTTAAAGGAATGTTCATTCTATGAAAATATTTATTTATTTCTCTACTAATTTTTCTTAAAATTCCGTAAGTTATTCCTATTTAGTTTAACTACTTCTGCAATATTTTCCAAGTGAGCTATTTTCTCATGAGAACATTATCCTTATTTAAGTATTCTTCTAATTGTTTCTTATGTAAATTTTTTCAAAACAATTTCTTGAGGGTTTTTACATTCTCTTCTTTACATGCTGGTATGAGCATTTATTTTTTCTACGCTAGTCCCTTTTTAAATAATTACCGTGAGCACCGTTACATACTAACCACCGTAACCACTGTAAATATTTTTCTCCATGTCCTCGTCATCTTCCATATGCAGTTGATCCGTCATGTGCATCATATAATCCTCATATTTACCACTACCCATTCCGGTACGACCATACAAACCAGCTTGCGGCTGTTCTGCCTCAAAGCGTCGCAATGGAGCTCGCGGTACACAACATTCTAGATCGCACTGAAAATGCGAGGATCGGCGATGACTGCGTGGCATTGTAGATGACATACGTGGTTTCATGGTCATCTCTTCATCTTGTGGGTGTGGCTTATAATAGTTATTCGAAGACATTGGTTCTTCGGCCGGACTAGGCGACGACATTGAAGTCTCATAGTAGCCAGAGGGCGATGGTGTTGAATCCAGTTTTCTAAGATAAATTAATATACAAATTTTGTTTATCTCTTTTAATTATTTCTCTATAAACGTACTTACTTTCTCACATAATCGTAGTTCTCCAAGTCCCAAGGATCTACATAGCAGCGCTGCGAGGGTAACAGAGTTGTTCCATAGATCTCCTCTGTATTGTCAATTGAATAATATGGTGGCTCCGATGTCTCATATATGTCAGTGCGTCTATCTACATACATGTCACGAGGTGGTAGCGGATGTTTAGGACCTCGACGTCGCGGAGTGGTTTGACTACGTTCACGCATTGCTGGATTTGTTTTAGTTTTAAAGTTTCAACTGTGATCTGGAATAGTGCAAAATGAAAATTTTAAAGACGGGATTCCGGATATTCCTAGTAATTCATTAAAAATTGAAAATTTTTCCTAATGAGCCAAAACTACTCAACACGTGGTCGAAGATATATTTATTTGGCATAATTTTGATAGTATATATTTGATTATTATTTAATAATAACTTTATTTTTAATAATTTTAATAAGGCTTATAAAATTAAATGATTATTTAACCACAAATTTTTTATTTCAATGTTTCCAATAGTCATATCTTATAGAAAGGCTGTTTTGGTTTGTTTATCATAACTTTGGCAATGATCACCCTAGAAGCTCTAGATTTTGTGCTTGTGCTTATGATGTTTTAAATTTAGTTAAATTTTTGAAGTACAAATAACTTTATTATTTTTGAAGATGTGCTTATATTCTTTATGTTACTGAAAAAGGAATTGAATAAGTTACAAAGTGATTCATTATGCGAAAATAGGAGAAAATTCCGCTCAAATTTGAAATTTAGTAGTTTACACGGATTGATTTCATTTTCACACGAGCACAGATAAGTGATGAATAAATTGAGTGGGCTCGTTGATATACTGTTAGAAAAGTCAATTTTAAATGAAAAGGTCAAAGGTATTTAAAATAAGTTCTTAAAATAAGTTTTTTGTGTGTTATTTTTTCAACTAAAAACAATAATGTGCATCAAAGTCATTAAATACTAATAAACTCTGTAATTACGAAGGATGTGCAAATATACCCCCTCCTGTACAATTTTTTGGTCAACTCGACTTTACCTTTAACCTTCGTAAATAGTTGCGCTCTATTTTGGGACACCCTGTATATCTATATGTGTATTTAACCCTGGAACTACAAACGCATTTTTATACCTCTACTCTACAAACCGGGGTAAATATTCACCCCACGGGTTTTTTGTTCGTAAAATAATTTTGAAAACACTAATCTGACTTTGAAGTAAATGCATTTTTTTGCTTTTTCATGCTAAAGAGAATGGTGAGGGCAAATTCAATTTTATCTAGGTTAAGTTGGTAAAAAAACGATTTAAATAGCTAAAAGTGCTGAAAAACGGTCATACCATCATTTAGCAAACCAAAATTTTTAATTAATAAAATGAATTTTAATAGAATTATAAAAATAAATAGTAATTAAAATATGCCATAATTAATTTTTCGTGTAAAAACTTTTCACTATTTTTCTAAACAACCGATTTTAAAATTTCAAATGGACATTTAATGAAGCCACATAAGGCTTTGAGGAAAAAAAACACCATCATGATATTTTGCCAAAAAAATCTGTTTATTTGAGAATCTGAAAATTTAAAAAAAATTGGGAATCTGATATATGGAAAGGTCAAATAAAAACTGATGAAATATTGGGTTTCAAGAATATATTTTGGTTTCTGTTGCAAAATGATGCAAAATGTAAAAAAAAGAAATTTAATTTTTTTTGCTACTCCCAGTGTATTGGTACTTGAAATATAAAAATAATCGGTGGAAATTATGTATATATAATGTTTTATTGTAACATAAGGTTATAAAACGTGAACTAAGTTTATTTTAGCAAGAAAGAGACAAATAAGTTAGCAACACAAAATGTTAACGGGAACTACAAGCCGGGGTAGATATCCACGAGCTTCCCGTCTTCAATCCGTTACAGTAAACAAGAAACTGCAGGGTCTCGTGGCACCACTTTATTGTTAGAACTTTGAACTAAATTATGATATAGGTCGTCAGTTGATAATGCTACGTCAGACGAAATTAAAAACGTAGTTAAAAGTTTGCCTGGGGTAGTAAGTAAGTAAATAAATTTATTGAGACTTCACAGTTATTATAGCCTGGGGTAGATATGTACCCCGATTTGTAGTTCTAGGGTTAAAACTACTCAAACGTATTGTTTATGCAATAAAAATATGGGCCTAGCACTATTGTACGCAGTGTTACGTCTGCAAATGGAGGCTTTTAAAAATTTCGTAAAAGCATCCAATAATCTCTTCATGCTTAAATAAATTTTTATGCAGTGGAGTCCGCTAACGAAGCTTTTAAAATCTTTTACAACAATAAAGTTTTCAACGACACGTTTTCGTTAAAAATTATCGTCGTGCGCCTGATGCTTTCTTGTGTGATGACCTTAACTATAGCATACACAAACCTCGACAAAACAGTTCAAAGATGGCAGCACTTTACTATTTGTGTTATTGTGTTTTGGTTAATAGTAAATGCATGAACCACAAAGTTTGAGGGTAAGTCGTTTGACAGTTCTTATATATTTTTTCAAATATTTTTTAATTGTAACAATTTGAATGTTACAACTAGTCGTAATCAATTTAAAACTTATCATGGGCTCCTCTGTTAGTTATACTCAATAAGTAAATATAATTTTTGTATTAGTTTTAATTCCTTTTTTAGTAAAAATCCATAACAGCTTGTCTACAAAGCTGTGCCAAGTTCAAGTTAAACGCTTAACGAATTAAGCTTCAATCATCGCATTCAGGAAGCTGTTAAAATCTTGATTATATATAGTTTGAAGGAGAAAAAAAAAATAATTGGAGTTAAATATTGAATAATATATATATAATTTATACTCCGTTGTTGTAATAAACTGTTGCATACAAGAAACGAGCTCTTGGAAAAAATACAAGTTTCCATGTTTTAACCGCCGCATTGGAATCTTTGGCATCTCGTGATGTTCAGCTGAACCGATTTGGTCAGTGGCAACTTTTGCATAATCATCGATTGATCGAAAGGCGTGCAACTGGTTGTTGCTATTTTTTAGTTTTTTATTAAACTAGTTACATGTGGTACTGAGACACCGCTCATCATCTATTCATCGTTGACGACACCTTGATGATGCGGAAGACGAGCTCGCTTCCGAAGTGCTGATAGCGGCAACGTGGGAAATACTGAGACGTTGTTGTGTGGCGCCGTTTTGTGGTATTACCTAAACGTTGTTTATAAATTATCGAACTTGCTACATGACATTTATTTGTTGTTGTTGTCGTGGTTGTTGGTGTTGTTATGACAACAGCACTTGTCATAAATTTAAATGCTAAATAAGTGTATAATTGATTTTATGTTGTTAGCTGAAGAGTTGTTAAAATAACCGGAACGTGTGTGGAACGCGGTCTTGAGTTATGTTACTGATTCTGGCTTCTGATGGTTTTTAGCTGCTTGTAATAATTATTGTTGTTGTTGTTTAAATACAAACTAAAACTAGTCAGGAATGATCTTCGACTGGACCGAAGTTAAAATACCCCCACAGCCGTATTGTAGTTTGCTCGATGTCTTGAATGTTGTATTATTTTGATGATGCCACTTTTATAAGGCGTGGATTTTATTCAAATATTTCACATTTTTCAAGACTCAGAGTACTTTTTATTTATTAAAGCTTATGTGCACAGTAACAAGTTTCAATATTAATTTTTTTGGAATTTAGAAAGGTTTTGTTATTATGATGACGTCACTTTGTATGGGAGGTGGGCGGAATTTTCGTGTTTTTTTATCAATTTCCTAGCATAAAGTGCATAGTAAAGATTCAAATTTATTTGCAAAATTTGAAGCGATTGTTCTAAATTTAACGAGATTTTTAAGGAGATGGGAGGTAGACGTGGTTTTTATTTGAATTTAACAAACTTTATACTCAAAGTGTATATCAAAAGTTATAGATTGTTTTCAAAATTTAAAGTCATAAGAAAAAATTTTTAAAATTTTAAGTCAAAAGAAAAATTTTTGTGAAATTTAAAGAGATTTTACCGTTTTGGTAAAGTCACTTTGTATGGGAGGTAGGCGTGGTATTCATCCGAATTGGCTTATTTTTAATCTTGATCTATATTTTTGAATATGAAGCTTATATATTGAACTAGCTGGTAGTTATAGCTCGACCACGCCTATTTTTAGTTTAGTTGCCGAGAGTATATTGAAAATTTGACCCCAAATTCCGGTACCAAAATTAAATAGTATACAAAAAATGCATTTGATTGGTATACTTTTTTTTGGTCTGAACCAACTTTGGCGTCCCCCGAATTGAATTTTTGTGCATTTTTGAGCAACTTTTGTACTGGAGACCCACTAATGTTTGATTTATAAAGAACATCAAGCTTATTAATCAGTTCCTTGGATATAAAAATATAGAACTGCAAATTTTCATCCCATGAGGAAAATGCTTTAACGAAATTTTACGGTTTTGTTAAAAAAAATCTACTTGTTTATTGAAATGATAATTTTTTTTATTTATAAGCAACAGTTTTACTCTGTTGGATGTATTTATTTTTATTTAATGCGAAACGAAGTACTTTCTGGAACTGTTAGCAAAGGACATTTCTGGTGACATGCCACTTTCACTTTCAGGACACCGAGAGGCAAGTTAAGCTCGTCACGAAGGCGTCAGTGGTTGCTGCTTCTGCAAAGCGAAGAAATAATAATGTGTTCTATTTTGGAGGGCCGGGTTTAAAGGCTGAAATTCGAAACGAAAAGTCATTTTTAGTCGTTTACAGGATCTAAGAAATATAATTGTTCTTATTTTCTTAACAGAAACAGTACTAAAATCCATTTAACTTTAGCATTAAACTAAAATATATCCAAAAGTTTGAAAAACTTTTATATAAAAAAAAATTATAATTAAATTAAATAAAAGGTAGATTCTTTTCAAAAAAACCGTAAAATCTCGTTAAAGCATTTGTCAAATGGTATAAAAATTTGCAGTTCTTTATTTTTATATCCAAGGATTTGATTGATAAGCTTGATTTTGTTTTTAAATAAAACATTAGTGGGTCGTCAGTACAAAAATTTCTCAGATATGCAATTCGGGGGACGCCAAAATTGGTTCAGACCAAAAAAAGTATACCAATCGAAAGGATTTTTTATATACTATTTAATTTGGATACCGGAATCGGGGTCAAAGATTTTTCCCATACAATTCGATACACTCTAGTAACCAAACGAAATTAATTACAAAATTTTAGTCCAACACAACCGAACTCGTCTGAAATAAAGCGTTTTTATTGATTTGATTGCTTTTTCAGTGTGAATTTTTTGACACGTCACGCGTGATTCGTAACATGTGGTAAAGCCAAAAATGCTCAGTAAGGTTTGCCATCTTACCATGAAAAGACTAACAAACGGACAGCGCTTGGAAATTATTGAATTTTATTATCAAAATTCGTGCTCTGTGAGAAATGTGTTTCGCAAATTACGTCCATTTTATAGTCATCATACTCGACCCACCGAACAGGCTCTTAATGCTATTGTGACCAGGCATGCAATAGGCATGCAGGCATGCAACAGGTGGGGAATACCCGATTTGCGAAGAGTTTCATGTTGGTCGGGGAATCGGGGAATGGGCTCAAATATGCGGTGAATTTAATAATTCATCTAATTTTTAATGATTTTTGCGGGGGATTTAACATTTTATCTAATATTTGCGGAGATTTTGATTTAATATTAAATTTTCTGATACAAAGTTCTTCTTACAACATTAGAAAAATTTAATTAACATTAGCAAAAAAAATCCTTGTTGCCAAATTATTTTTTTAATAATACATTTTTGTTTACTTTTTAATGTATTTTCGTTCATAACCTTGGAAGGTATTGCACAATTGAAAAAAATTTTACACTTCGAATTGCATTTCAATAACATCAGAGAGTTTTTAGGCAAAAGCGGTTAAAATTAAGACATATTTTAAAAGAAGTTTTCTAAAAACGTATACTATACATGCAAAAATTTTATTTGCATGTTAAATTAACATCAACAGTTTAAGTAAATTTATTTTAACATATGTATGTTTTTTAAAAATAAAGATTGCGCCGAAGTGAGTGTGCTTAAAAATAAGCGAAAATCGGGACACACCATAGCTCGGCTCCAGATCGTCTGAAATAAAAAGATGAATTCAAAAACAGGCACATCTTTTACCAAAATGAAATAAAAACCTTTTAAATAAAGACAATTATGAAGCGTGGAAAAAAAGTTAAAAATTTACGATATTTTTTACCATATGTAAAAAGCTACAAAAAATTTTGCGTATAAAAAACTTGACAAATTTTGCAAAGACGCTTATGTTGGTAAAAGATGTGTAAAGTTACAACACAAATACATAGATTAAAAAAATAAAATCGGTCGATTAGTTTGTTTGCAGTAGTGCGGCCTGTTTTAAAAAAGGATGTTTCGAGAAAAACGGGTTTAAAGTTACTCTGGTTAGTTAAAGGTTCTCTGGCGCACCGGGTTTTAAACACTAGAGAATCTTTATTATAAGAGGGATTGATTTAGAAATTTTGTTAACATATTTGTGAATAGTACAACAATAATCATATGAAACATATTAAAAAAATTAGATTTAAAAAAAATTGTTTGCCTAAAATCACCCTTAAAGTGACGACAGTACACTCCTGAATTTAAAAAAAAAATTTTTTATGATTAATTTTGGTTCAAAAAATCTCAAAGAATCTATTTTAATTGATATAAAATTCGAAATTAATTTCTTTGTTAAATGGTTTTAAGAGTCTAGGCCGTATAATCGGTGTTAAAAACTTTAAAGCGCTTTTTCTAGAAGTCAAAATTAATTGGTGGCCGTGAGAAAAAAAAACTACTGAACAGATCGTTCTGAGATTTTTATATGTTAATGTACACATATAAATTTTTTGATTGAACTACGGATAGAACGTTCGGTACGTTCGGTAAAGTTCTTTTTTGGTTTTCAGGGAACTTTTTGGTCCCAAAAATCGGCTAATTTAAAAAAACGCCGCCATTTTGTCAATTTGGGCAAAAAACATATTCATTTAGTTCAATCTATAGCGGCTTTAATGCTGATTAAATCCCCGTTTTTATTTTTTTTTTCAGACGTTCCAGTGAGCCAAAATCACGCCCGCCGTGACTTATTGATGTTTTTTTCAAAAATCTGCAGCAGCCAAGAAACACACTAAAAAATCCAAAATTTTTTGTGTATACTTTTTTTTACATAAAAATAAATACGCAAAGTTTAAATAAGATATCTCTTTCCCTTCGTAAAAAAAATTTGCATTTTATAAATTTCATTTTGTAAAAACCCAGGGGTGTACTGTACCCTAACATACTTTGGAATCGGGCCATAGATATGCTGTAGCGTCAAAGTTTGAAGTAGCGAAAAGTTATTTTTTTAAAAATTTTATAGTGTGTTATTTTTTTTATCAAAATGAACTGTTCTCATCTTAATATATAAAAGCAAGCACGCTGCTCCATGTGCAATATCTCTCAAACTTTTCAGCCTGAAAGTATGCACATCTTAATACATGAAATGCAAGCATGCTGCTCCGCACACAGTATTTCTCAAATTGTAATTATTTTTTGACAGTAAAATAGTTTTACAAGACACGCTGTTCTCAAAAATGTTCAGCCTGAAAGTAACCAACCTCGAATTTTTTCACTTTTACACTTGAACTAATTTTTAACACTGCTTCAATACGTAAAGTGTTATTTAAAGTGGTACATTTGTATTTTGCAAAATCATGTGCATAAAAAAATCAGGCTTTAAAAAGAGAAAAAAGTGCTTTCGGCAAAAGGCTCCAAAAAGGAAGTGTGCGGAGGACCTGTCGTAGGACAGGCTTTTATACTAGTTAAATTTATAAAATCCTTATACCTCTCTTGGGCGAACACTCACCGTCAGCCCATTTTTGTCCGTCAAATAGAGATGTCCGCTTAATAGAGAGGGTGAGTTTTATATCTTTAAATTTTGTTATAGATTAATGAGCAAATGTTAAAGGAAATTTTTTTCAATGCAAAATACATTTATTGTATTTATGTATTTAACAAAATCGCGCATTATATTATATTCTTTTAACGCATAAGTGTTTAAAAAAAAAAAAAATTTAGTTCATATCATGAAAAATAGTAGTAAGGCTTCTCATCTAAGCATGTAACTGACCCGTAAACATTGTAAACCTTGTGAACTTACATGTGCGTAAACTATCTGTCAAAATTTGTATGGGCGTGAGTGTACATCATTTCCGAGCCTATTTTGTAGTGTAAACTAGCATGTAAATCTACGTGTGTGAATGAGGGCTGCCTTTGGCGCTAATCACTACATATTTAAAGTAGTTGGAGTAAATATGAACACGTTTTATTTATTTTTCTATGTCAATGAAAGTTTTTAAAAGGTTTAAAATTTAAAAAAGTCATAATGTTGTCGCAGCCGCAGCCGCCATTTTTTCGACATTTACGCTATTTACACTTTATCGCTCATCAAAAGTTTAAATGCTATACATGTTTACATGCTTAGATGAGAACCCTTATTATGTAATTAACAAACATTTTACATGTGTAATTCATGACTTAAGAAATTCAGAAATCTTCGATTAAGTTTGTTGTTTTTCTTTAAAAAATACGATTTTGCATATGGGTTCGCCATCTCGTATGTTTATTCACTGCAACGTTCTATAGCTCAGTGAAGTGATGGCAAGGCAAATGAAAAAAAAGCGAGGCACTTTGTGAGGGAAATCCCCAATTTCATTTCTGTATGTTTACACACATTTTGTCAGTTACTTTTCTCGCTCGTGTCCGCTTGAGAGAGGTTCGCGTCCGTCCAACAGAGGTTCGCGTCCGTTCAACAGCCGTTTCGGTCCGCTTGAGGGAGGTTCGCCTAACAGTGGTTTTTCGCCAAATTAGACGAAAATATACTGTCCGCGTCCACTCAAAAGAGGGTCCGCTTAAGAGAGGTTAATTTGTTCGAAAAAGCGGACGAAAAACTTGGTCGTGGAAAAACTATCCGCTCAAAAGAAGTGTCCGCTTAAGAGAGGTGTCCGTTAGTAGAGGTTTCACTGTATTATTTATTGTTATATTCAATTAAAAAAGTCTATAAGTAAACTCATTAAAAATATTTTTTGAGGGAATTTGATGGATAATTGGGGAATTTTGAGAACTACTGCGGGGGGCAATCCTGAGCCAGAGGCGGTTCAAGAGCTACCAATGCACAATGTGAAATACATTGTTTGGTGCGGTTTGTGGGCCGGTGTCATCATTGGACCGTACTTTTTTAAAAATAATGAAAATCGCAACGTTACAGTCAATTTGACAAGGTACCTTTTTTTTGGCCCGAAAGAGAAGAATTAGACTTGGTTGACATGTGGTTGCAACAAGACGGTGCCACATGTCACACGGCACGCGACACCATGGACGTATTGAGAGGCGAGTTTGGTGAGCAATTAATCTCACGTTTTGGAGCAGTCCATTGGCCGCCAAGCTCATGCGATTTGATCCCCACTAGACTATTTTTTGTGGGGCTACATAAAGTCTCTTGTGCACAGGGATAAGCCAGCCACAACTGCAGCCCTAAAAGATAACATTACAGCTTCCATTGGTGAGATACCGCTCGAAATGCTGGAAAAAGTATTCCAAAATCGGAGTTTAGGCATAGACCAGCTCAGGCGTAGACGCGGGCAACATTAACATGAAATAATCTTTAAAAAGTAAATGGTAGGCATTGTTGTATTGCTCCTAATAAATATTTCATACACTTTAGATTGCGTTATGATAGTTCTAAAATTACGGCTTTTGTCATATTCACTGACGGACAGACAGACAGATGGACATGTCTAAATCGACTCAAGAGGTGATGCTGATCAAGAGTACATCGGTCATTCCATGTCAAATCGGACGCTTTTCGAAATTCACATTTCTGTAAAAATTTGGTACTTTGCACGTGGATAGTACTTTAAAAAAGAAAATATTTGCATTTTTGTTTTTGTAATTTTAAATTTTTTTTTGCAGTTATACACAGTGAAAAATTATAAAAAAACAAAAATTGTCATTCGGACATGTACACAAATAACTATATCCATTAGTCCTACAAGAAAATGTTGAAGACATATTTTAAAGATCTTGAATTGGTCTTTATTGTGGTGTTCTTTTTTACAAACACTTTCGTAAAAAATTTTAAATTTTTTGACCACTAAAAATTTCATTCATATTTTTCATAGTCAGCACCACTATTTTTTTGGCACTTTGAAAATATTATCGTATTCAGGCATTCATTCTTAATGCATTCTTAAAATTTGATTTTGGAGAATCAATGTTTACTATTTTTAACGAATTTTTCAAAAAATGACTACACAATTTTTAAGTACAAAATACTTTAATTTTTAATTAAAAATGGAATTTTTTTATTTTTTGCTAAGCTAGGTATATATCATCGCTGCGCCAACAAAAACAGTTATATGCATTTCAGCAACATTTCAGGAGAGCAAAAAAACAAATTTTTTTCAGAGCATTTCTAGTACTGCGAGCAATAACTGTTTTTGATCACTTCTAAATCATAAGAGATATAAAAAACTGTAAATGTAGAAATGTGTGCAAAAGATATTGTGAATAAAATATGCAATAATAAAATTTACAAAAAACACATAATTGTTTTTTTCTGGCGCAGCTACGATATGTAAAATCAGTCACATTGAAAAATTTTATCAATTCGTTAAAATATACCATTCCTCGGCAGACACTCTATTTTTTTAAATGTGCTAAAAAATTTTTTGGTTGTAATTCCTTGATGTATACCTATATTAATACTAAATTATGTAAAATTGTTTTAACATTTTATTTATAATTTTTTTGTTCTTGTAAACTTGAACAATAGTTGAAAAAGTTGATATGGATGTAGTGCGCATAAGTTACGATGCAATTTCGTAATGCTTAAAGCACGACACAGTAGCAGTTCATTTATTCTAGCGTGACTTAACTAATTTCCTGCTGAAAAAATTGCGAGAAGCAAACAAAATATTTTACTTTTCAGATGGAGCAGTCACTCATTAAAAGAACAAAAAAAATTTTATAAATATATGCAAGCACAAAGCCGATTTCAATATCCCCGCAGAATGGCACTTTTTCGCACCATCGCACGGCAAAGGACCACGTGATGGTTTGGCAGGTACAGTAAAAAGACTTGCGGCAAAGGCTAGTCTGTAAACCTTAATAATCTGACCAATTATAAAATACTACTGTAGTATTTTATAATTGGGTTTCAAACAACAAGTATTGAATCGGAATATTTTTCATCAAAGCAGTAAACTCTGACAAACAATTTCTCAAAAAGCGATTCAAAAAAGCAATAATGATACGCGGGACTTTAACCCACCATTCCTTTATACCACGAGGCAAAGGGAAAATTGATATGAGCATTACATCCACATCATCTTTTTCAACTATTGTTTAAGTTTACAAGAACAAAAAAAAATATATAAATAAAATGTTAAAGCAATTTTACATAATTTAGTATTAAAATAGGGAAACATCACGGAATTACAATTTAGCAAATTTCAAAAATAGAGTGTCTGCAGAGGAATAGTGCAGGTCTTAAAATATGTCTCAATTTTAACGAGTTGATAAAATTTTTCAATGTGACTGATTTTACATATCGTCGTTGCGCCAACAAAAACAATTATGTGATTTTTGTATAGCGTATTTTGTTTGCACTATCTTAGGCCGCGTTCATAGTAAACGCTTTTAGCTTAGCCGAGAGGTTTAGCTGAAAAACGCTTTGTGTATAATCATATGGAAAAAGCTCAAAGTGTTCATAGTGCCAGCATAAAGCTAGCATAAAGCTTATTTTCAAATGCTTTTCAGCGCTTATATATCCATCTCGCTTGCTCACACAGAAAAATGATTTTGTTTTTTATGTTTTGTTGTAGAGCATTTTTAAAATGCTATTCGGCACTTGTTTATTTATTTTGCCTGTTAACAATATATTCGTTGATTTTGTTTTATTTGTTGGATTTTTTTTGCTGAAGTTTTAACTGTTGTTGTGTTGTTGTTGCGTTGTTGTTTCGTTTTGTGGTGCTTTTCAGTTGTATGCACTTGTGTATTCTATCTCGTTTGTTAACATAGTTTTCGTTTTTCTTGCTTACTTCTTGGGTATTTTTTGTGCTGAACTTTCCACCGTTGTTATGCTTTGTGTTTTCAAGTTCCTTTGAACTTGTGTTTGTTATTGGTTTGATCTTTCATTGGTGATCATCGCGAATCTAGATACTCATTAAACAAAAAATCTTTCATTTACTTTGCAAAACGCAATTGAGGGCATTATTTTCCAAAGAGACAAATGAAAACAAAGCATCTCAGCCACAAGCATAAAGCGCGCACTATGAACATCAATAAGCTCAATAAGCTACTTTATGTAGCGTTGAATAAGCGTTCACTATGATCAAAAAAAGCTTGACAAAGCAGCTTTATGCATCAGCTTCAGCCAAAGCGTCCACTATGAACGCGGCCTTATACCCACATTTCTGCATTTGCAGTTTTTTTGATCTCTTATGATTTAGAAGTGATCAAAAACAGTTATTGCTCACAGTACTAGATATGCTCAGAAAAAATTTGTTTTTTTGCTCTCCTGAAAAGTTACTGAAAAACATATAATTGTGTTGTTGGCGCAGCGACGATATGTACCTAGCTTAGCAAAAATAACAAAAAATTCCATTTTTAATTAAAAATTAAAGTATTTTGTACTTAAAAATTGTGTAGTCATTTTTTGAAAAATTCGTTAAAAATAGTAAACATTGATTCTCCAAAATCAAATTTTAAGAATGCATTAAGAATGAATGCCTGAATACGATAATATTTTCAAAGTGCCAAAAAAATAGTGGTGCTGACTATGAAAAATATGAATGAAATTTTTAGTGGTCAAAAAATTAAAAACTTTTTACGAAAGTGTTTGTAAAAAAGGACACCACAATAAAAACCAATTCAAGATCTTTAAAATATGTCTTAAGCATTTTCTTGTAAGACTAACGGTTTAGAAGATAAAGTTGTTTGTGTACATGTCCGAAGGACAATTTTTGTTTTTATTTATAATTTTTCACTGTGTATAACTGAGAAAAAAATTGATAACTACAAACAAAATTATGCAAATATTTTTCTTTTTTAAAGTTCTATCGACGTGAAAAATTTGAAAAAAATCGGAATCGTCAAAATTAGTTTTTGGACAAAAGCGTCCGATTTGACATGGAATGACCGATATATAGTTTTCTATACCTGCCATGCCTCCTTATAGGTGTTACAAGCAGAGTGACAAAATATATAAAACCCTTGCGTATGTGTAGACTTTTTATATACGTGGGGGTATAAATATCTATAGTAATAAAACCAGGGACCGAAAAGAACGATTATTTTTGAAATTTTAGATCAAAAGAACATGTATAAAAAGTTGTTGTATAATTCTTTTAAATATAGCAATGTGAAGCTAGGGAGCTAGGGATTCCATTTTTTACATATTTTTTCATGATTTTTAAGATAAAAATCACCTCAAACCAATTAATTTTTGATTAATATTTTTTCGATCAGAAATAAAAGTTACGTCGTGGTCGTTGCTTTTTCAATCGGAAATAAAAGTTATTTCGTGGTCATTATTTTTTTCAATCAGAAATAAAAGTTACTTCGTGGTCGTTGCTTTTTCAATCGGAAATAAAAATTATTTCGTGGTCGTTATTTTTTCAATCAGAAAAAAAAGTTATTTCGTGGTCGTTATTTTTTTCAATCAGAAATAAAAGTTATTTCGTGGTTGTCATTTTTTCGATTAGAAATAAAAGTTATTTTTTGACCGTTAGTTTTTTCGATCGACCATCGGAGTTTTTTGTGTATTTTTAAAAAATTTGTGCTATTTTGACATCAAAAACACTCCCATATATTCAAAATTGTACAAATTTTCAGTACAACGACTTTTTCAACCTAAGAATAAGAAAAAAATGACATGAAAATCAAAGTTTGGTCTTGCGATGCAAATATCTCCGCTGTTCATTAATATATTTCATTAAAAATTTTTTTGTTAAAAATTTCAATAAAAGCACTTCACAAAAATAGGTTGATTTACACCTACCTAAGTTAGTGTATATATGTTTTATGATAATGTCAAAAAATGTCCAAAATATTGACTTTTTACTCAAAAAATGACTCGACAATAGTTTTTGTTGTAAAAATGAAATTAATTAAAAATTGCACATCTGGCTACCTTTCATATGGCAAAGCATTTATTTGCAAAAATTCTTCCAGCTAAACGCAAAAATTATTTTACTGTTTTTGTCATCAAAAATTTTGATTTTTTTCGCGAATTTTTTTTTCCAAAATGTAGCTTTTATACTTTTTACGAAAAATTCAATTCTCAAAAATAAGTTATGTCAATAAATTACTCCAATATCTCTTTCCAATCAAAAGTTATGGCTAAAAATCTATTTTTTCATACCAGACTATTAATAAAACTGAGTTTTGTTTTAAAATTCTCTATATTTGAACGTCCCCATTTATCTTTAAGAATGCAGTTGTCTAATTGTGTGTAATTACAAACATTTTGGTTTATATAAAATCTTCCTTATAGTAATCTACTTAGTTTTTTGCCTCCCCACCGCCCTCCTGTTAAATTTGTTTTGTTGTGAGGGCTCTATTTCTTCTAACTATTGTGTTTCCGTTGTCACTCAGTTCTTTATCAATGGTACTTTAACTGTTGTATTTATATCACCATTTCTTAGAAAAGATGACTGTGAATAGAATGCTGCAAAAGTTAATACTTTCATGTACACAGTTTCAACTATAGGGCGATATAATAAAACATATGCGCATCTGTTTAGCACAATTATTTTATTGGTTTTGATCTGTGTTTTAAACTCACAGATACATGGCGCCGCATTTATAAGTACTGTGGGTACAAACTATGCACCTTGCGGTGAATAGCCGAATGATGTCTACCACAAGTTTATTCAAATTTAACCCCACACGTTTGGGGTTATAGACAGATGGCGCTATTTTCTGCTTACAGAAGAATATCTGATGTTCTTATGTCGCTGGCAGATGAGTTTTGCGAATTTTTTTGCGAAAATGCTATTGCTACCAAACTTTTAAAATGTAAAATAGTGCAGTACTGCCAGTTTTTTCAATCGCAGCATCATCTAGCCTTCAATACAGCTAAGTGGTGTCTTCTTTTACAGTTGCACCCTCAACACTTGAATTGAATCAATTGCTGAGCTCACTTGCTGGATCATTTGTTGTTTTTACTTTGCTTACAAATGCGATGATATGATCCTGATCTTCCATGCAAAAAATGCAGATAATATATATTTTAGTACAATCATTTTTAGTACAATGCATTTTTCATAAAACATTGATAGCTAAGAATGAGAAAAAAATTATATGAAAATTAAAGTTTTAACTTTTAATGCCAAAATCTCCGCTTTTTTTAATATAATTTATTAAAAATTTTTTTGTTAAAAAGTTGTTTAGATGTTAAAATGTCTCTATCTCAAGAGCGCATTGTGTCCCACTATAATTTTTATATCGTTGAAAAGGTAATTGTATTTTACTTTAAGACTAAATAAATATATAAATAATTTTTAATTTTTAAAATATGTTTTGTTCCCCTTCTTTGAATTCAATTAGCTCATCGCAAGAGATGGAAACACCAACAACAAAAATTTTCCAAAACTTAAAATTTTTTGGATTAAAGTTTGTTCAATTACGTTTTTAACGATAGCTTAAACTTAAAATTCAACATATTTTTCATTATTCCAGAATATCAGACCATTTAATCGAGAAATGTATATTAAAATATTTATATAAATTACTCTCGAGTAACACTGAGTATATCAGCTAGTACACATATATGTCTTTGCAAAAGTATCTAAAGTTGTGTGTAAAACATAAAAATTACAATTAATTTTAATAATGTTAGTCGGAATTTGGTTTGTTTCATCCAGACACTTCATCATCATCCTTCAACGCTATGTCCAAAACCAATGATATCAAGTTCATATTGTTTCTATATTAGGGTGGGGCGATTTGAACATCTTAATGGGCGCTTCGCGTTTCTGATTCTTGGGATTTTACTGAGCAAAAAAGTCCACTAAACCATACGCCTACGGTGAAAATCGAGCTTCCAGATTTTGACTTGCAGTTTTTTCTCAGACTTTTGTCACGTTTTTTTTTTGATATTTTGGCCTATAACAGCCAAACCATTGAGATTTTCGATCCAACACTAAGACAAAAATCTCAATGGTTTGGCTGTTATAGTCCAAAATATTAAAAAAAAAAACGTTACAAAAGTCTGAAAAAAAACTGCAAGTCAAAATCTGGAAGCTCGATTTTCACCGTAGGCGTATGGTCTAGTGGACTTTTTTGCTCAGTATAATCCCAAGAATCAGAAACGCGAAGCGCCCATTAACACTTTTTCCTTCCATACTAATCGCCCCACTCTATTCTATATGCATGCTACTCACCAAATTCAGACCACTCATAATATTTGCAAACAATATTTCCCATCGGAATTTTAAAATCACAAAATATTCGGCTGAAAAATACTGAGTATAGCATGTTTCATCCGTTTTGTAGTAAGTCTTTATCGCAGTTAATTAAAGCTTTGGCACATCACGACGTATGCGTGATTTAATTAAAATTTTATTTAAAAAAAATAAAAACTCACGCATTACTTCATTATGGCAATATTGAAATAAACTTTTTTAGTTCAATAAACTAAAAAATATATGCAAATTTATTTTTTTTTAAATATTTAATGCACGCGTAAATCTTTTAAATAAAAAATGTTAATAAATAGATATTTGCATGCTAAAATTTTCATTCATTGCCTCATCAAGCTTTCTTTACGTGCTAAACAAAAGATTTTTTTGTTTAATAATTTATAATTAAAACTTGACAACAAACAACTATGTATGTACAACAATTACAGCAACCACAGCATCGAGTTAAAGTTGAGAAAAATACAACAGCATTTACAACAAGAGTAACAAATATCTATGCGAATCTCGAAAGCCTTTGTTTTTTCGAGCCGCATCTATTAAATAAAGACCTCGCATCGCATTGTTTTTGCACAGCGCTCACACACTTCATTAATTTTCAGCTACATATTTTGTGAATGCTTCTTCTGCTATTAATTGTATTTTTACAGCAACTGTTGCAACGCTAAGATTTTCACTCATAGCCAACGACTCATTCATTGGCTGTTGCGGTGAAACTTGGGCTTGAAGTACAGAAACATCAGACCACAGAAGATGTTGGCGCTGTTGTTGTTGATGTTGTGGATAATAACGATGATGATTATGTTGGAGCCTTCAACTTTGCGTGCACTTGAAACAAACAAAAACAAAAAAAAATCACTCAATAACAATAACAGCGTTTAGGCAGAAAAATATTTCATTGGACTTGCAAAATTAATATTAATTTTATTAAATGTTAATATTTTGCCGCATTTAGAGCAAGTTTATTGTTTTCATTCACTTATTGTTTACATCATAAATAATAGTTAACAAACCAAAATTGTAGAAAAAAAAAACATAAAAAAACAACAACAAAAGTGAAACTCTTTCAACGGCTCAGTGCTTGACTTAAACAAGGCGCTCAACATCAGCGCCAGCAGTAGCAGAGTCAAGTTCTTCACGTTTTTCCCATCCAGAGCATGAATGAAGTTCAATGAATGTTCGCTAATTTTTTTTTTCCTAAATGTTTTTCTAACCTCTTGTTGCTGTTTCTATTTTTATATGTTTTTTGCAAGCTGTGACTTTTTGAGTAGCCTGAGATTCTAACATTAAAATGTTGAACTATTTTTCTACTCGTACCTTTTAATATTTCGTTTTAGGTGTAAAATGATTTAGGTTTCTTTGTTTTGTTTTTGTTCAATTTTGCCAAGAGCAAAGTGAAACTTTATTTGTTCAATGAAGTGCGTTGCAACTCACACACACACACACACACACAAACGACCTTCAACAGGTGTTGCTGGTGTAAATGCGTGCGGTTAAGTTAGCATTTCCGTTCGTTACATTAACAAGATTCCATGTTCTTGAAAAGCAGCAGGCATTGTTTTTAAGTGGTTTGCAGCAATTAATCTCGATTTCAAAGTTAATGTGCTGGAAAAATGCCCAATTTTTGTGTGCATTTAAGCAAAAGGGTGTGCCGAATAAATTATGTGCCGAAAATTCGAGCTGTATAATAATTTTAACCTGAACCTCTCTAAATTGGTTTACACTTTGTATACACGTAGTGTTGGCTCCAATTTAGAAAATCAATTTGTAATTTTTAATTTTTATGAGTGGTTACTGAGTTACGGGTACTCAAAAATTGAAAAATTTCTGTTTTTTTTTAATGTTACAAAAAGAAAATATTTTGATGAAAGTTAATTTGAAAAATTTTGGAAAAAATATATATTATTTAATGATAGTTTATCTAAGTTCTCTCAAAATTTCAGACTGGGACGACAATGGGAACACTATTAAAATACTTTTTGAAGTTAACTTACCTTAAAATCTATGCCCAACACAGCAGCTTGCGAGAAAGCAACAAGAACTGAATACACTAAAGAAGAGCATATGTGTGTGTATGTGCGACATCGGTACTTCGTTCTAAGCTAAGCGGAATTGATAAAATTCTTCAATAATAAAATTTTAAAGTCTTATTATACAAAATAAGCCTTTTGAAAATATCTTTAATATGAATCTAAAATCGTTGCTCCATCTCAAACTTAACCAAAGTTATGATCAAATGAAAATCACTCCTCAAGAAAAAAAACTGAATTTTTTCAATTTTTGAGTACCCTTAACCAACGCCGTAGATAGGTGTTTGATAAGGGGGGTTTAGGTTAGGTTAAAATGGCTGTCACTTTTCAGAGACACACTTAAGCCAATGAGTGATACCATGGTGTTAATTTCCCTACTTAATTTCTATTTGAACTAATGTGAGCTGTTTACAAAGCTATAGATTCTGATGGGTGATGGAGGAGGGGGGTGTTGCTGAAGCCAAAAAAATATAAAAAATCGATTCAATCGCTTCATTTGGAGCAGGATGACAAGTATTTATTTAAGTAATATAACGAAAACAGACATTTTAAAAAGAAAAGCATGTATATACATTAGGGCGGGTCGATTTAAAAATCGCCCATTGCTCAGTGAAAATTGTATTTTAGGGATCAAAATAAGAAACTTTGCGCGAGGACCTATACCTCCAAAACGAATTCTAATGCCCCAACTTTTGACTTTTGTCCCGTAGTGTCAAATTTTGAAAAATCCCTCTTTAACCCATTTAGAGTGCCCCAATCGAGTCCAAATGTATGACCGACCCCCACTAACTTTTAGGGCCGATCCACCCATGCCAGTGGCACACTCCCTGGAACCCCCTGGGGGTTCCCCATACAAAAATTTAAAAAAATCACCATTTTTGGCACTTTACATGAAAAAATCAGCGAAATGGGGTCGCCACTGGCATGGGTGGATCGGCCCTACATCGATCGGTCATACATTTGGACTCGATTGGGGCACTCTAAATGGGTCAAAGAGGGATTTTTCAAAATTAGATACTACGGGACAAAAGTCAAAAGTTGGGGCATTAGAATTCGTTTTAGAGGTATAGTTCCTCGGACAAAGTTTCTTATTTTGATCCCTAGAATACGATTTTCACTGAGCAATGGGCGATTTTTTTGCCTCCCCACAAATCGACCCGGCCTAATATACATACATTAAGGCGCCCCACGAAAAAAAGTTGTTCGGGGCAGTTCCTCAAAATAGTCCTTGGCTTATGTTATGATGATTCCCCAAATATTTCGACTCTAGCAATAGCCATCCTTGAGCTGCAATGGTTTGAAATAACCTCTAAAAATCGAGTTTTTTGTAAAAATATTGGCTGGTGTGTTAGTTAGAAGAAGTGAAATGATCTGAAATAATATTTTTGAAAAAGTTCTCCCAATCTGCATCAAAAAATTTTAAATTTTTGCATTCGAATTAAAAATATGATTGATTTTTAAGTTATTTTCACTAAAGTTCAAAAAACTTAATTATTTTTAATGATTTTCTCACTGGTCAGAATTGCTGGCCAGAATTGCTTAAACTGAAAAAATTAAAACTAAAATATTAATTATAAAATAAACACCTACTCAAAAGCTATTGTAAAATTAATAAATAAGTTACGAAAAGTTATTAAAATTTTTAAAGTTTTTGTATGGAAATAAAATAAAAAATATCTAAAATTTTTTGATGCAGATTTTTCCGGCCTATAATTTCTAACAGTTTGTTCTTTAAAAACTATTACGCCAGCCAATATTTTTACACAAAAATCGATTCTGAGAGGTTATTCACGGATGGCTATCTTTAGAGTCAAAATATTTGGGGAATCATCATAACATAAGCCCAGGTTTATTTTGTGGTTTGTTTTATGGAGCATTAGGCACCTTAATTTACATAGTTGTAGATACTTACATAGTTAGTTCATTAATTTTTTTGTAACGCGAAGCCAATTTATCGATGACAGTTTCCTCGTTCATAGAAATATCCTTATGAATATTTAATAGAGCTAAACCATAACTGCATTCTATTAGATCTTTATCGATTTTTTACAACAGTATAGTCAAAGCAGACGTAAATGAATATATTTTATGTATTAAATAAATTGCAAATTCTGGATTCGTAACTGCATACATTAATTAGTGGGCTTGAGACGAAGTGTAAAAAATCGTGAAACCTACAAATGTACAAAATAAATTCACTTTTACGTTCATTTAATAACACTGTAGGGAAGTCAAAAAGACACACGAAGATGACGAGAACGTAAACTTATTTTTTAGTCGTTGAATTTAGTGGCAAACTCAGTTTTTCCCAATCAGATCAAAATCTCAAGATATTTGCGATTGAAATTTAGTCACTTTTAGACCCATTTTTAGTTATGGTTTCCTTATTTTTGGAGAACAAAAATTTTGACCACCTCCGATTTTGCTTAAACTTTCAGAATTTAATCTACTTATATAATACTAATTTGAGTAAAAAAATTTAAAGACTTTTTTAAAGATTTTACGTTTAACACTCAAATTTGGTCAAAATGGAGAGAAATGCAAAATTGCTTAACCTTTGAAAAATCATAGATTGCACAAAGCTAACTTGATTTTCTCGTTGGAGGTATTTTTAAAAATATACTAAAAAGTAATTTTTAAAATACTATAAGAAATTTTTTTAAATGAAGGTCAAATGACGGTCAAATAACAAAAATCTGAATATCTCCAGAATTTGATCTGATTTGGAAAAACTGAATATGCCACTAAATTCTACGACCGAAAATGAAGTTTATATGTCTCAGCGTTTTTTTGTGTCAAAAAGTTTCAAAAGTTGAAAATTTACCTACAGTGTAATTTAATGAACAATGAATTTCACAGACTGGCTTAGAATAATTTTGCTCAATTTATATGTATACGTTCACAAACGCTAGTACGTAAGCAACAATGCATAGGAAAACATTAAGAAAACCAATTATGTTGCATTGTATTTAACTTAATGTCTGCTAAGCAAACTAAGCATGTACACTGAACAATTTTCAATTTATCTTCATGTTATGGTAATTAAATAATTTCGATTACCTGTGCTTTTATTTTTATAAAAAAAAGGTTTAATTGCTAATGAGGGGTTTGAACCCCCTGAACACCCCCATATCTATGGCGTTGCCCGTAACTCAGTAACCACTCGAAAAAAATAAAAATTACAAATTGATTTTCTAAATTGTAGCCAACACTACGTGTATACAAAGTTTAAACCAAATCGGAGAGGGTCAGGTTGAGAGTGTTGTTGAAAAGCAATGTGATCACCCGTATCTGAAAAGCATGCAACTCTAAAGAAAAAAAAATAAGCATGAAGCAAATATATTTTGATGCAGTTTTGAGTTACTGCGTTACTTTTAAGTATTAACGCAATATTCATCTTCAACGCAAAACAAACATAAGCGCTGCTTATGTTATTTTAAACGCTTACGAACACGTTTAAATATTGTTATACATATTGAAAAACCATTTCGTGAATGGTAAAGCATCATAACAATCAAACGCTCTCCAAACATTTATGCTTAACAGCATCTTTTCCGCAACTCCTTTTACATATTAAAATAAGCTAACAATGCTCGCTTCGAAAATTCTATAGCTATTTTTGAGACATCGTAAAATTTGTGCAGTTTTTGCTCGCTTAATAAATTTTTCCTCATTTTTCTATAAGCGTGTTATTTGTATTACTGTGCTATTGCGTTACTTTTTTATCACAAGTGTATTGGCGCAGTAACGCATTTAAGAGCTTCAACTTAAAAGCGCAACGCAGCTAAGCGTTACCCATGTCTATATATGATTAAAACTAAACCATACCATTTGTAGTTTCATTCACAATTTAATCGCCTAAGCAAATAATACGAAATTTGATGAATTCCAAACATATATCTCATATATCATATACTAATGACAAATGGATTTTTTTTTTTAATTTCTCATTAAAATTGCTCACAATTATTTCGGGGAATTCATAGAATGTTGCTTTTGCATGTTAATATTATCAAATTTTATTAAAATTGATGAAAACCAACCATTGCCTTTGATGAGGTATTAAAGCACACGTTATTACAAGAGCATATTAATGTTATTTGCATGCTTTAAACTAAAGACTTAATGAAAGACAGATGGACAGACTGGCCGCCTGAGTGGACAGGCAATTATAGTTTTATTTCATTTTTGAATAAATTTGAAATTGAAATAATACGTTTGCGCGCAGGTGCGGCACACAAATCAAATTATTTTTCTACAATCACATGCATACGAGTATTAAGTTGCACAAAAATATTTTGAATATTTTGAAGATATATCAACTGTTTGTAATGCGTTGGTTTTGCATTCGATGAATTTGTTGTTTCTCAAAATTACGATTTTGACAACTTTAGTACAAGCTATTTATAAAAATGATAATATGTAATAAATAATTTTTTAATTGAACTGTATTTATAATTTGCATTTTGCAAAATCAAAAAAATAGCTACATATCTGCAATTATTTAGAGTCAAAGTCATTATGCAATTTTAAAGTTACTTAAAAAATCAATTATCATGGCCAAGCCGTGCTCGAAAAGCGAAAGCATATCTTTAAAGTAAATATTGCTCAAAATACGGAAGTAAAAACAAGCAATAATGTTTGCATTAAACGGAGTTTGATTTACTAAATTTGGCTAACAAAATCAAAGATGAGTACAAAAATAACACACCTCTAACAACGCGGAGTGCTTGAAGTGGGTGTCGCATGAAGGTTATTGATATTATTGTTAGCATGTATTTTACTGCTCTTTTATTTTAAATAACTATGTATATTCACTCTAGATTGCTAAAGATACTATGTATAAAATTAAAACATAATCAGCTCATCACAAAACTCACACAAAAGATTGAAGGTTTTTTCAATAAAAAAACTCTTCAATTCAATTAATAGAGCTAAGACTAAATAAATCAATCTAAAAGAGAATTAAATATATATTATTAAATTTTAAATAATTGAAAGTGTTCGTTTTGAAGCCTAAGGCAACCACCATTAAATATCATAGCATCAGCTTAATGGTCATTAAAAAAATCAGTAAAAGCAAACAATACCTTGATACTGATGTTAACCAAAAAAGTGCTGCATAAAGATTTATTAAAAAAAAACTCTTTGAAAGCGTTAGCAAAGCAGATGAAAAGCGCTAACACAAAACATAAAGCTCATACAAACATCAATCAGCTGACAAAAAATAAATAACTAAATAAATAAAAAATAACAATGAAAAAACGTTAAAATAAAAAAAATGTGACCACAAGCAACCTTGGTTAAGATAGGACACATGCAAGAAAACAATTTTTAACTAACTGCTAAATTATTACAGCGAATCTTTGAAAAATAACATAATCACTTAATAACAAAACCAGAAAAAAATACACTACAAACAATTGCATAAAACCAACAAATTTGCCAAGTATTGTTGTTTAGCATGCGATTGTAACTGCATATATAAAAGCAGCAACAACAACAACAACAACATTAAAAACCATCGACAAAATTGCAAAAAATGCTGCAATCTATCGATTACAAGTCAATTGATTACGACTTTGAGAAACTCATGCTTGAGCGCACTGAACCTATCCAATCATGCACCTGCCCACGCGTGCATGGTAGCATTTTTCCAAATTAACAAGGCAAATCGAAATGCCTTAAATATATACATATGTTAAAGCAATCTCAATTGTTATATAAGCCAAATATATTCTATTATGCGAAACAATAGATTTGTATAAAATTAATTGTAATTATTTAAAAAAAAATCAGATTCAATTAAAACAAATAAGTGTGTTTTACTAGAGTGATATGCATAACAAAAACATTGCACAGACATATTTGAAGGATTTTTGCCTTGAACCTAAAATTCACTACATTTTAAAAAATGTTCATGGCCAAAATACTTATTGTGCACCAAAGAATTATATATCTTTGAAAAGGTGCTTTAATAACCTGTTTAGTGGATTTTTTCATTGAAAATAAGTACGAATTTAAAATTCAAAACCAAAAGTCAAACACAAAGTACGGTTCGTATTTACGAATTCATCTTCAAGCACTTGGCAATTTTTTTGGCTGAAAAAATACAAAACTTTTATGATTCAAACGATTTATATACTGGCTTCTTATCAAAATAAACTATTAGAGATAGAACGAAAAGCATTTGGTTTCGAGACACTACGTATCTTAAGCTTAATCTAATTGCAAGTATTTTGGTAGTTTTTAAAAATTTTCCAACGATGCAGTTTTGCACCTGGAGTAACTGCCAACTTTTGGTGTATAAATCGTCCTTTCTCAATGTATTGTTTTGATTTTATGCCGAAAAAATACGAGAAAAAATTTTTCAAACCCTTATATCTCCTTAACTATAAAAGATAATATGAAAAACCTTGGCTTCAAAACAACTCATCCGTCTTTAGACTAATGTTATTACAAGCATTTTGGTGCTTAATTCGATCTTGTCCGATGTATGATTTGGAATTTATTTAGGAAAATTGCACAAAAAAAATTCATCAAAAATGACATTAAAAAAGTTTTGATTAAGGTGACAGTGCTAATTTTTAAAATTTTTCCACGGATGCAGTCTTCCACCTTAAATATATATTTAGCATCAATTTGGTGCATACTTGTAAATCGTTCTTGTCCGATGCATGATTTGGATTTGTTATCGGAAAACGCATAAAAAAAACATGCACCTATACAAAACCTTAAATAAACGAGACTAGATAGATTTCGATAAAATAAGCTTAATTTATTACCAAAATAAATGTTACGCTTTGTACGATGTATAGTTTTTTAGCAATGAGATGCACTTAAATGCACCAAAATTACTATCCAAAAATATTCGATTTAGGTGGCAACGCTAATTTTCAAATTTTTCTAGGAAGCCTGACAAGGGCACAAGCCCGTAGCCAGAAAATAAGAGCCGGGCAGGCTGAGCCTCCAGTAAAAAAAAATACAAATTTTTTTCATACATTTGTATATAAATATATATATGCATATTAACATATTTTCAAATGAATTTTTTATATATTTACATGTTATTTAATGAGTTCATTGTTCAAATGCATATTTTAGTAAAAAAAAAGTTAAGTATATTAACATATTAAATATAACATAAATAGTTCAATGTTTAGAACAAATTTCCACTACAGTCACAGCTCTGCTGTTTAATACAAAGGCCTTTGTCTTAGTTTCTCATTAAATTTGCGAAGAATGGTTTCGGGACAAATTTTTTCCAAATAATGGCCTTCAAAAGCGATCAATGAAAGTTCTCGCAGACGTGTTGTAGTTATCTATAATCTTTGAACTCTGTTGATTTGGTTTACACGGGAAAATTGTGCTTCCGCCGTACCGCCGGAATACCTCCGCAATACCGCCGTACTATTGCCGAATGTTTCGATTGCACAAAACAAATTATAAGTATCAGGAAACGCATCGCGCATTAGACACAATTCATTCAACGTATCAAAACTGATTGAATTTGGTGATGCTTTCTGATGCTCATCCCTTTTTTGTACGGATATTTCTTTGCGACAGACATCACGGCATCATAGGGTATTTTTAAGCCTACAGAACATAACATTTTCAAACTAGCCGGCTTCATTTCGTAAGCTTATGACAATGCCAACAATATACGATCATTTTTGGTGAAACGCTTTTTTAATTTGAATATAATATTATCAACGATATCAGAGTAAGCCGGCTTAATTTAAATAGAATATTCACTTCTCTCACCAAGTGATTGTTCTACTACTGAGTTTCGCGTGATATAAAACCTTGTTATTTTAATTGTTTTTGAGCAAAAGTACCTCATTCTATCGCAAGCTATGTCTGCAACATCCATTATTTTCCTTTCAGCCTTTCCAAATTTTTATGCTCCCAATTAGTAGTTTTATTTAGACTAATTAGACTAATTATTATTAGTAGATTGGGGAAAGTATGTAAAACTATTTGAGAATGAATGCAAAGTATTTAGATTACAGGAATAAGTGAAGACTGCTGACCTGGTACAGCCGCTTAAAGTTGAAAAATCCGAAATGCAGTCAGCTGCGCTTGAATCATGATATAATTTCGAAATCCTCCCCATTCATCCTCAAGTAGTTGCAAGTGTTTTTCCTAATCAGAACAGCAAACTGGGAGACACAAAAGCTGGAAAAACGACTGCAGCAACTGCAATTTTTTTTTTTGTGTATATTTAGTTTAAAACACTTAAAATAATAAATTATCTAAAAAACTCGCTCAAAAAATCTTGGAAACAATTAAAATAACAACATTCTATAAATTTTCACCAAAAATTAACTTTCTTTACAATTTTTTGCCAGCTGTTATTGGCAATGACTTGCAAATTTTGTTATCTAAATTTTCAGCTGTTAAATGAAAGTGCTGCCATATTTTCGGCGTATGTTTACGTTTATAATGCAAAGGTCTAATTACACTGGGGGCGAACCTTTACAATGTAACATGTCTGACTGTCTCAACCTGTCGAGGCCAGCATAATCATTGTGAAATTGCCTCAAGTCGACTCAAACCTCCATGTGGTATTTCCTGGGCAACGTCAAAACTGACAACAGTTAGTTTGGCGGCTAATCTGAGCGGCGGGCACACCTAGGCTTAAAATAGGTTGTGCGTCGGGTTTGAAGCCCACCCGTAAAAACCCATTTCAATGAAAGCAAATAAGAAAAAAAGAAAAATGATCCCCAAATCTAATGACGACTACCGCAAACGAAAAACTGATAATGATTTACGGATATGCAACTGGAATGTCCGAACCCTTAATTGGGAAGGTGCCTCTATCCAACTGATATCCAAGAAATGCGTTGGAAGGGACAGGGTTGCATTCGGCATGCACCCTGTGACATCTACTACAGCGGCCATGCGGAGAAGCACACCTGTGAACGAACGACTTGCCATAATTCGCATCAAGGTTAAATTTATTTAATTTAAAATAAATTTATTTAATAATACGCGCGAAATCAGTGCAGCATTTTTCAGATTAGAAAGAGAGTAAAGTCGAATGGGTCTGGCAGTGAATTCAGATAAGATGAAATACTTGGTGTCAACAAATAAACAGTCCCAGCGTCTTGGAACCCACGTTACAGTTGACAATACCTCCTTCGAGGTTGTGAAGGACTTCGTTTATCTGGGATCCAGCATAAACTCAACCAACGACATCAGCATTGAAATCAAAGGAAGAATAACTCTTGCCAACAGGTATTACTTTGGGCTTAGAGGCAATTGAGAAGCAGAGCCCTCACTCGACGAACGAAAAACACGCTCTATAAATCGCTCATCATGCCCGTCCTACTTTATGCATCACAAACCTGGACGCTGAGCAGTTCAGATGAAAGAACTTTAGGAGCATTCGAGAGAAAGATTCTTCGTAAGATCAACGGACCAATCTGCATCAATGGCGAGTACCGAATACGGTGGAATGATGAACTGTTTGAGCTGTACGCTGACAATTTCAAGCGCATTAAAATCGCGGCTTCGCTGGCTTGGTCATGTTCAGCGCATGAAAGACGATGCTCCAGTGAAGAAAACATTCGATTCGGTACCCAGCGGCGGTCAACGCAGAAGAGGATGACCGCATCTTCGTTGGAAAGACCAAGTAGAGGACAACCTGACGAAGCTTGGAATTTCCAACTGGCGCCAGCAAGCGAAAGACAGAAATGGCTGGCGCAAATTCTTAGATGAGGTCAAGACCGACATACGGTTGTTGTGCCAACTAAGTAAGTAAGTAATTACACTGTGCTCAACTGCAAAATAAAAGAGGGCAGTTGTAAAAGCATACGGAAATTTGGCTAGGGCAGGCTCGACGGATTCAGGCTAAGCCTGCCCTAGCACCATACTAGCTACGGGCCTGCAAGGGCATCCGCAGGATTTGTTCTAGGGGGGGGTGGGCAAAGGCATAAAGGAATCTAGAATGCACAAAAAGAAAATATAGCCTATATAATTCAATTTTTTGAGATTTTTGGTACTAATTTTGTTATCATGATACGCTGGTTAACACACGCTTGCACACATAAGAAAATGATATGTATTTCAAAGATTATTTATGTAATATGTTTGAAACATTTTCAAATTTGATTTTTTTTCATGTAATTTGAAAAATTTTTTCTTAACAAATACGTATTCTTAGTAATTTAGTAAATTAAATAATGTGAGGTCTCCTCTATCCTTAAATAAAATCGTATTAATTACTATAAGTATTTGCAATCTACGAATCCTATTCGTGACTGAAAACGAAATAAAATTCGTAGAATGGACGCAGTTATTAGCGATGTTTACACACAAAATTTTATTAGTTTAAGAATACTTATTGAAACATGCCTGTGAAACAAGGGTAAATGAAATGGTATCGTAACTTATTACTGCGATGGGAACAACATATTATTTAAAAATGCATGCATAGTTTAGCTCAGCTTTGTTTATAAATATACCTTCAATAAAGTATTTTTGAGTTCTCTTCGAAACATATTAATATACTAGCTGATATACCCGGTGTTAAGTGAGAAGTTATATATCCTTACCCCAAACTTGTAACCTTTTTTCATAGCCAAACATACTAAGGTCCTCAGATTCATCAACCACCTTAAATGTTTAAGGTAACTAATATGCCTTGCAATAGTTTTCAAAGTTATATTATTTCGATTTGGTAATTGCATACCTTTGTGATAAGTACATTCTTGGCTTAGATGTATTTTATTAGAAAAATTTCGTTTTCTATAGGAACATGCAAGTTCCTTAATATTTCAAAGTAATTGACATCACTCAAACTTTCGTACCTGAAACACACAAAAAGTATTTAGTGATAATTTTATTTTTTGGTGAAATAGAAAAAAATCAATCAAAAATTAAAGTGCTGGCTTTGAAAGTCAATAGCTCGGTCATGTTACAAAGCATTGCATTAATTTTTTTGTTTGTTTAATTAATTTTGATTAATTGTCCGTCCAATCGTGTTTCAATCTTTTTCAATTTCGTTTCCCTTTTAGTTTTCATAATTTTCCAAAAAAAACCTTAACGAATTTCCTAATTTCGCAAAATACTAGGGTTAAAATAATTGTTGTTGAAAAAAATATTAAAAATCAAAAATGGCTTTCATAATGTTCTTTGGTATGCATAAATGAAGGGTTGATATGCATAAATAAAGGGTATCTATTGTAAAAACTTAAAAATATATTATACGATCGAAGCATCAAGCCGTAGAATCTGTGGATGTTTGTATGACAAAAAGGTCATAAATTATTTTTAAAGAAATTAAAACAAAATCCTAAAAAAAATTTCTACAAAATTGAGGCTATAGTAATAACGGTTATATAAGCTTGATGATTTTAGTATTTTTGTAATTTTGTTTGCATAAAAAGAAATGGTGTAGTAAAGGAATCATTAAAGAGGGCATATACGAAGTTTTGCTCAGTCTATCCAAATTGCTAATAACAGTTATTTTGCACAACTTTTACTCACATCGGATTAGAATAAGTCCAAATATGTAAGGAATTTTTTCTGTTTGTTTTGAAACTGATTTTATGAATTATAACAAAATGCTCCCAACTTCTTACAAAACTATTCGCAAATTGTATGCTTTTCTTTATACAAAAAATCTAAGACAATTTGGCTATTTCAGCCCTTGAAGCCCATTAACAGAGCTTCTTTTGAGCTATTCTGCTGTGCGTTTTATTAAATTTTGTACACAATGTATCAAAAACTGGACATACTTGTTTTATACCGACTGCGAACGGCTAAACTTTATGTTCTCAAGAAGGTTTTAGTGGAATTTATAATTCTCGGGGTTGTGACATTGTCTGCAGAGGGGGTTTAATTCAAGGTCCTTCGGCGCCAAAGCCACGCACTTACACTTTGTGCCTCGGCCGTTACGTTTTTATATTTAACCATTTATACCCAAATTTTTGACCCTATTTGTCATCGCCAAACATACTAAGGTCCTCAGATTCATCAAACACCTTAAATGTTTAAGGTAACTAATATACCTTGCAATAGTTTTCAAAGTTATATTATTTCGATATGGTAATAAGGTAAAAGGTATGCAACCTTTGTGATAAGTAACATTCTTGGTTTAGATGTATTTTATTAGAAAAATTTCGTTTTCTATAGAAACATGCAAGTTGCTAAAAATTTCCAAGAAATTGACACCCCAAACACGTTCTTACCTGAAACACACAGAAAGTTTTTAGTACTAATTTTATTTTTTGGTGAAATAGAAAAACAAAACAATCAAAAATGAAAGTGCTGGCTTTGAAAATGAATAACTCGGTCATGTAACAAAGGATTGCATTAACTTTTTTGTTTGAAATTCTGAATTATTGTCCATCTAATTGTGTTTTAATCTTTTTCATTTTCGTTTCCTTTTTAATTTTTATTATTTAAAAAACCTTATCGAATTTCTTTATTTCGCAAAAAACTTTAGTTAAAATATTTGTTGTTGAAAAAATATTCAAAACCAAAAATGGTTTTTTAATGGTCTTTCATATGGTATGCATAAATGTGGGGTTTATTTAAAGTTTCTATCGCAAAAATTTAAAAACGTTTTATGCGATCGAAAAATCAAGCCAAACATCATAAAACTTAAAAAAATTATTTTTGTTAATTTGTATTCATTTTGTAATTTTGTTTGCATAAAAACAAATGTTGTAGTGAAAGAATCATGACAATTGCTCAATTCGTTTCTGAGTTATACTCTCTAATACCCCTTTAAGCACTGCCACAGAAGCAACAGTGCCACCTACCGGGTCCAACTGCAAAACAAAACCATCTACAGACCCAGCCGCACACCACACCAAATTTCATCAAAAACGGTCCAGCAGTTTAGGAGGAGTTCAGTGACAAAGCCATGTACAGAAGAATTTTATATATAAAGATTAATGAACATATCGACATATAAAATCAAAAAAGCCGTAAGTTACAATAAATTCAAAGTCGACTTTTTGATGTCGTAGTGCATGTCCAAATATCAAACAAGCTGCAAACATATGACTTGAGCATAATTTGTGGAGGCTGAATTTAATGGCCGTTTTTGAGAAACTCAAGGTTCAAGGTCAAGTACATGTTGATGCAGTTTTTGTTAGAACAACTTTTTTCTCATTAACTTTATCGACTTCATGTCAATAAGTGAAACATTAAGAATTACCTGTAGAATAATTTCTTAAAACAATTTAACCCTTGAAACCAAACGCTTATGGTCCAAATTGACCTCATAAATTAAAAAAACCCTTTCTATCCTAAGTCTATTTTAACGTAACGATACCAGCCAGTGAGCTAAACGATTTTGAAAAAACCTCCAATAATCATGTTTTCCGTAATAATATTAGCTGGTGTAGCAGTTATAAATAAACAAATGGTCGAAAATAGTTGTACTGAAGAATATCTTTCAATCTGATTCAAAAAATTTTAAACCTTTGCCGCCTGACCAAAGATATTGCGAATTTTAATGAAAATTGTTGACTTTTTTATTTGGTTTTAACTAAAATTCAAATAACTGCATTATTTTTTATGCGATCCTAATTTTCAGGGTATTGTTGGAAAGATATTGACTTCTTCTATATATTCCTTAACAAAATTTCTTATATATCATACCATTAAAACAATAATATATAAAAAATATCACACATATAAAACATGCAAATTAAGAAATTCTTAGGTGGCAACGCTATGGGCTTTATAAATGTTGACGGCAGATTTAGAATCAGCGACTAATTTTTAGCTAGTGATACTTTTTTCCCTGAATTCCCACAAATATAAAAGGGTTTTAGGTGGCAAAAAAACAAAATTATTTGAATTTTAGTTAAAATCAAAGAAAAAAAATTAAAAATTTTCATTAAAATTCGCAATATCTTCGGTCAGGCTGTAAAGATTTGAAATTTTTTGATCAGATTGGAATATCTTCTTTAGTACTACTATTTCCGACCATTTTTTTATTAGTAACTACTACACCAGCTTAAATTTTTACGAAACACATGGTTTTTGGGGGTTTTCTCAAAATAGTTTAGCTCACTGGCGGCTATTATTACAGCCAAAAAAAGTTGCGCATTCGCCTTAGAATCGATTAAGTCGGTGGTAGTAACAACTTTTTCCCCATAGAGATCGAGGCACCCTTATATACATATATATATTACTTCTCGAGTAACACCGGACATATCATTTGTATAACAGTTGTATATAAATTTTGTATATGTAATTTTTATTATTTGATGTTATTTAAATTTTTATATATTTTTGTAAGTCTTACAATTAATCCTTTAATAAATCATTACCTCATGTTTACTTATGTCACTGTTAGTTGTACTAAATGATGTTCAGTGTTATTAGTTATATACATTATATATGTACTTAAATTGTTCATAAGTAGTCAGTAACAGTTTTCTCTGATTGATGCAGAAATAATAAATAAAAAATAGTTCTTGTCCGCCGAATGGTTTGGATGTTATATTAAAAATATTAAAAGACAATCACAAACCATCTATCCAAAAATGCAGTTTTATATCTAGAGTAATTACAAATATTTTGGTGTATAAATCATACTTGCTTGATGCATGGTTTGTATCTTAGTATATGATTGCATTAAGAATTAATTGTCTTCATTTAAGTCTTGTTTCTGCTTCTAGAATCTGATAGTTATATATTATTAAAAAGAAGATATATTTTTTCGATTCCACATCATTCAGATTTTCCGGTTGAAGAATATATTTTTCCTTATTATGTATCAAATTTTTGTAAATAGAAATAAATTGACAAATAATTTCATTCAGCGGAAAGAAATTTTTAATTTTGCACTACTTTTAGAGGTCAGTATTAGAAAATTAATATTTCTACTTAATTATAAGCATACTATATTTACTACATCTTATAATAATAAAGATAAACGGATATCAATAAATGAAATGCCGATGATACAAGAGACCACGATATAAAGACTATAATTAAATGCAAAAAAAAAAAATACAGCAAAATATTAAGCTAAAACATTTAAGGACGTGAAATTATATTGTAATTGATTTAAAAAAATCGTTTTGCTTATTATAATAGCATTTAACTATAAAATAATTCTGCACTAACTACAAAAAATAAAATATAAAGAGATAAACAAAAAAGTGCCAATTTTTAAGTAAATATAATAAATAAGAAAACTTTTCACAAACTTTTTTAACGCACTACTTAATTAACTAAAATTCAAAATTAAATTTTCCTTTGGACAAATGGATCGTAAACGTAAAAATTATTCAATATTTAACTATATCAATTGACCCAATTTAAATTGTTCAATCTCAACACATGCAATTATAATAACGCATTTTTTAATGGCTAGCGCTTTACTTTGCTAAACTTGAAATGTATAGCGTTAAAAGCTTATGAACAATTTTTAAAATTGATGCCTTCAGCTGTTGAATGACGCTCAAAACAGTCAATCACAAACAACAATTTTACAAATTCATACCTATAATTAAGTAAATGTAAACTTGCTTTCAACATTTGCATAAGAGTCATTTTTTCGTGAAGGAGTTGTTGCTTGGATTGGATTTTTTAAGTTATGATAATTAGGAAACAGTAAAATTCCGTTGTGGCATAAAATGAAGAAATATTCAAAATTTTATTATCATAAAATATTAAAAATAAAGGCGAAACATATCGAGGTATCATTGAGGTATTTTAGCGGGTTGTGAAATCGAAGAATTTCGTTGAGAATTCTTTGAATTTTTTAACAAAAATGATCTTAACTGTAAAGACTATAAAAAGATAAAAAAAATAATAGTTTAACTTTAAAGTCTTAACTTTACTGTTAAGCGGCGTAATAATATGTCCATTAAAAAAAACTGTTAATGACTACATTCAAAAGGTTTGCTAATATTAATTATGTAATGTAATTGTTTAAAAAAAAAATACCAAAGTAAATAAGAAAGAGGGGAAAAGGCAGAATCACGTCATTTCTTATGTGAGTCAAGCTCATCGTGCTGTCTGACAAACAAAAACTACATCAACATCAGCCATCGACTTCATTAGCATCTATGTTTTTGCGACTTTGATGTTGCCACTACGTTGTTGTTGTTATTGAAGTTTTGCATTTGCCCCCTCTTCCCTTCAAAATAAATACAAGAATTAAGACTTTTTTCATTCATAATTTCAATCATGTTCAGTGTGTTTTTATTTTGCTTAAAGAAGGTGCGATTTTTGTGATTTCAACAAAAACATACTCTGTGTTTCGCTGTTTTTCATCTATGTTTTCGCAGCTTCTGTCGCGTTTTTTTTTTATACAAATCAATGCGCTGGACAACTGTTTATCTTTCAACGTCACAATTTGTTTTGGGTCGATTGTTTTTGTTGTGTCTTAATTTTCAGTTTTTTAACTTTGCATTTTTTATTTCTTTTTCCAATTTTGTTTCTCAATAAAATGTTTTAATAGCTTTTTTTATTATTATTAGTATTTAATATTGGTACAGTAGTTATAACTAATTAAGTTGTTAATTTCTTCATCAGCTTTTAAACTGGCTTCAATGCTGCGCTTCTCTTGCAGTTAGCTTCTGTTTGGCTCGCCAAAAAGATATCTTTACCGAAATGGCTTATTTCGATATTTCCGGATTAAATACATTAATCCGGAAAGACTTAAAAATCAATAACGATATGAATTTACATACAGTTAAATATTTTGATTTTAAACATTTGAGAAAATATTTATTGGTAACTGAAAATAAGGGTAACAACACTATAAAAATGCATTTCTTTAGATCGCAGAAAAAGCCGCTTTAAAGCTTTTTACGGCTGTCTCACGTCCACAATCAAACACTTTTGTGTTTCAAAATATAAGCATTCATCGAATGGTAAATGCATTTATAAGAAACAAAAGAATATAAATTAGTTTTGAATAAATTAGGAACTCTTGAAAGTCGAGATATCTTTGGGGAAAACTTGAAGCAAACGAATTTATTTCTATTAAATAGAGAATCATGACTTTGTAGCTTTATACTTCTTTGAGTTTTTCAACGTTTGCATGGTAACAAAAAGGCGCTTATGAATAGTAGAAAATTAATTTGTTTTTGATGACATTATAAAATTGCCAAGATCAAAATATGCAAATTATTTTATACAACCTTAAATTTTAAGTATCTAGTTTAATAATATTTTTTGGTTCTTTTTTAGGTGAATTTTGGAGGAGAAATCTAGGTCACCGATTTAACCTGCTTTTCACAGCGTTCCATAAAAAATTCTGTATCTTGAAAAATTCACAAACATGACCTTTGTTTTTGGCTTCTGGGTGTATATACCCCCTTAAGTTCTTAAGCAAAGCCATTAACCCATTAACCGAGGCTCCCAAATGCTTCACACGATTTCTTTTAAATTGCATATTGATTTATCTTATATTGATCACAACTACCACACCAAATTTCAACTTTGTACCTTTCACCGTAATCGAGATATGAGTTGGGTATAAAAATACCCAACCGTCGTAAATGTGTTCTAAATGAGCACAAATTTCTTCTGCAAACACAGCACAGTTTTAAATAAGGAATTTTCTACCAATAGCATGTATAGTTGGTTAGTTTGCTAAGATAGATTTTACATTTTTTTTTTAAATAACAAATATTTTACAAATGATAAAAACACAAATTTCCTGATTTTTAAACTAAATCACTTTTGACTTTGAAAATGTAGTAGTTAACGCAAAAATTTCTCAATACACTCCAAAAACAATTTATAGCTCTATGTTTTCTTAAAGCAACAAACAAAAAATTAAACACTTAGCTGTTACCAATCCTGAAATATGATCAATTCTGCAGAAGCATTTTCATGGAATCAAATGCAAATCAAGAACAAAAATTTTTAGTACTAGCACTTTTCCCTTCCACAGAATTTCCAATAAAAGTAAATTATTCCGTAGGATCATTAGTTTAAAAGTCACTTGGAAAACAACAAATTAAGCATTCTTCCATCATGACAAACTTAAGATAATGTACCTGAAAAACTTCACTTATATTTTTGGGCAGAAACCTACTAATTTTCTCAAGCTATAACTATAGGAAAAAACTATTTATTAGTTTTTAGTTTAGTTATAAGTTAGAAAAAAGTTATTGACTTAAGATGTTATAAAATTTACCATCAGAAATTTTTAATAACTTTACCAAAATTTGACTTGCACCAGCACACACTTCATGAACTTATATAAACAAAAAATGTAGCCTTAAAGAGTAGCTCCGCAGTAGCTTCTTATGATAAAAACGAACGGTTTTGCGATTGTCACTGACCTAAATTCAAATTTAAAAATTTTGCTGATAAAACAAAAAATACCGACAAACATTTAAGCAAGTTGGAACATAAAACTGCCATTAAGAACTCGTATCTCAGTTTTGTCATTGGAAATGGGAATAGATGTGTACTTTTAAAATAAATTTATTTTTATTCAAATCAGCAGAAAATGATTCATGCCAGTTTTATTTTAAACAAATTAATAACAACAGCTTCTTTTTAGCTATAATAACGAAAAATCAGTTTTGAGTTTATAAAATTTACATTTAATGTTTAATTAAATATTTTTTAACAAGTAAATTCTGTAAAAGTACACTGTGAATAAATAAAAATATAAAAATGTTTATGGCAAATATTATTTGTATATTTACGAAAACTCATCTTTCAACTACAATATCAATTAAAGTCAATAGCAGATCATTAAATAATTGAATCTTAAGCAATCCACCAACACATGCTATTAAAAAGTATTTAAAATTAAATCCCACAAAATGCGTTACCGGTACAAAACGCCTCAACTACACTTAAACTCTTTGTTGAAGTTAAATGTTTTAAAATAACAAATAAAAAAGAAATAGTTCTATAGAAAATCAGCAAAGGCAGAAGACACAGAATCAAACAATGCATTCAGAAAGCGGACAAGCCTTAATTTGAGCAGATACACAAACAATCGACCCACAAACCTAAACACATGCCGTACGAACATGAAAATAGGTTAAGAGAAACAATCACAGACACACAATGATGTCAATAATTTTACCGCTTAAGAAGGCGTTATTAACTTAATGAAGATGATGCCAGTCACAACCACTCACAGCTTCAGATTCTTAAGGCTGCAATGAAGCTAGTGCTTAATCTTCTCAATCGCCATGGTGTAATTTTTTAATTCCTTTTCAGTTTTCTTTAATGGAATGTTTCTAATGAGGTTTTGCTGTACAAATTAGGTAAATATTTTGCATGAAATTAACACAATTTCTTCAGAATTTTGCTAAGTATTTTATAAATAAAAAAAAAGATGATTCACCTTAATGTTTTTACTGAGACTCGCTTTAAAATTAAGTGCTTTCGAAGTAGACAACACAAATTTATTCTATGCACGTTCTTTAAATTCTTCTTCCTTTACTGGATAATCCGCTATGTTTAACGTTATTTTTGCAAATTTGGCATGAGACACAATTTCATCGGTTTTTGCTTTTTCAAATAAAACGAAATGTATTTGGGTGCTTCGGCACAATTATTCCGTGTTAAAAGCCGTCCGCGGCTTAACAACCTGATGTCGCGAAGCTTGAAAGCAAACTAAGTGTTGAATGATGGCTTCAGCGATGCTTTGGCATTCATTGGTGAGCCTTGGTGTAGCTGCTGGTGATGTAGACAACTTGTTGGAACAAAATAAATGTCGAAGCAGCATGTTCGTTTGCAGTTTTGTGTGCTTAAATCAATCAAACACATTGCATGATTAAGCTTAATATGGGCTTCGAACTTTTTGTCATATTCTAAATTTTCAAATACATTTTTTTCTAGTTTTTTTTAAATTTATTTACATGATAACTGCACAGATTGTTTAAATAAGTTTGCAAGAAAAAGCTTTTAGGCATATCTGTGCAATAAACAAAGTTGTAGCAGCAAAATAAGGCATTATTAAAATAAAACAAGTTCGTTTCTTAAGTCTTTTGTTTTGCCAGTCGCTTGGGAGCCAATGCACAAGATAAACATACATACTTATAAGCGAACATTTTTAACATACTTAGCAAGATCTTATTTGCATTTCTACACCCTTCCCTCTTGCAACGCTCTTACATACACACATACATAAAAATTTTAGTATTATACATACTATACATAAAGTATTAAACTTTTTATGCTAATTATTACTTTTTTTAAATTATTTTATTATGAATAAAAATTAAAGTCATTCCATTAAAAATACTCGTAATTATTATAAAATATTATGAATGAAAACTTGTTTATTGCCTAAAGGGTAAGTCTACTGTAAATCACCCAAAAATCTTTATTACATTTTTGTATAGATAAATGTTTTGCGAGTGTTGTCACCAAGCTTTAAGATTTTAATTTAATTTCAAACTCTCTGCTAATGTTCTAGCTACTTTTGTGATCGAGTGCTGATGATTTAATACTGGCGTAGTGCTGATGATGAAATTTTAATCGGGTTTTTCACAAAACTAGTTGCAAGATTAAGAGCAAAATAAAAAACCAATATTAAAATCTGTAGTTTGCCCCCTTAAACATCTTAATAGTGATTTTTCACTTAAAAATGTTGAAGCAAAAATCAACACGATTTACATAAATGCATTAGCTTTTACTAACAATTCACCAATACATAATGCAATAACTGCATTACATTGAAAAGTGTCTTGAAAACACCTACCTAGTAAATGCGTTGGCATTATTAGCAAATAGTAGACTCCAACCCAAAATGCTCACTTAAAATGCATGAAAAATCGATTGCATTTGATATACATATTTATCAATGTGAATCATTTGACTTAAGTTAAATTGAAGGATTTCGTTAAATGAACCAGTTTAATTAATTAAACTAATTAATACTTTTTTTACAGTAAAAAAAATCAAAATAGCGCCCTTAATTTGCCATAGTTTGTGAGGGTGTTTGGTCCTTAGGGTTAGTGTTTACTTTAAGGGCTAGTTTTTCAGTACGAGTTTTAAAGTCTAGTCAAATTAAACTGAGCTGAATTCACCAAAATTGGACGTTTAAACTCGTTTTAGGTAAAAAAGAAACACATTATATAATCATTTAAGTCAATTTAATTTCAACTAATGCTAAAATATCTAGTTAAACCGAGTTTAAACGTTAAATTTTGGTGAGTTAAGCTCGGCTTAATTTGTCTAGATATTAAATTTCTTCTGAAAAACTGGTCCTAAGATGTATATTGTTATCTAAGTTAATAGATGGAACCATTTTCGTATGTTACACGCAGTTTCGAAAGTCGTGCTTAGCGAAAAATGTCTTTAAAGTGCTACTAACATTTCAATAAATATTGTCAAGAAAGTACCAGGTATTGATAACTTAAAAACGCCGCTGAAAAGGATTGTCATAATTCAAACGATCCGATCCGGAGAGAAATTGGACACCGCAGGACACCTTTCTTTAGTGTTCCTTCCGGCGATCATCTACAGGAGCTTTAAACTATTGCGTACGTATACTATTGTAAAGCCATGGTACATAATTTTGATGAAGAAATCCTAACACCCAAAATACAAACTTGGTTTGTTAATAATACCACAGGTAATTAATGCACCTTTTCAGTAATATACGACTCATTCGTGCAAACATTAGATTTGTCCAGCAAAAATTTTCAAAAAAGTAGTTATTCATACTATATACAGTTGATTTATAGTTTAATCTTCTGATGATAAAATCTTGGTATTTTATGCATGCCATTGGACACATAATTGGACTTGGACGTACTTTACAATAGTACGATTTTAAATTCGTACCAAAAGTTGAATTGGTACTTTGCAATAAGTGCCTACGAATTTAATTTCTTTCGGATAAGAACTATGGGTTTGATTCTTTGCTAAATAAGCATCGGATTTGAAAATTTATCATCACGAAGTTTACATTTTAATTAGTATGCTGTAGGAACGAAAATTTTTAGGCATTTAATTCTACATGCGAAATTTTGGTGTAGACTCAACACTAACACATACTTACAGCACTATTCTGGCAAATTAACAAATTGTTAAACAGTATTTTGAATATTTCTATGTGTTAGTTATAATTTTTTGATTTCAAAACAAAATTTGAAGCTCAAAAATAAAAAATGTTGATAAAAATTGTCAACTACTTTTCAGTTATTGACAATTTCATTAACAAATTTTGATTTTTGAGCTTTAAATTTTGTTTGGAAAACAACAAACACATAGAAATATTTAAAATACTGGTTAACAATTTGTTAATTTGCCAGAATAGGGCTGTTACTATAATCTATATGTTGAATGTGTTAGTTGAACATTATTGCTGAATGTCAAATTTCCACGCCAATTAAATGTACCGACATATAAAAGACAGCGAAATTTTGACATTTTAACTCTCCAATCATGGTTGTGAACTTGGCTGCATTGAGCAATTTTTCGGTTCAACAGCGTACTAACCAACGAAAAAAAATTTCGCTACCTTTTCGCTGTCAAAAACGCAATGCATTTCTTACGGAAGATTTCTTTTCGTTTCTACAGCATACTAAGCTTCTTTTTTTTTTTTTTTGGATTCGCCCGGAGGTATGAAGTCTTCCCAAGATACGTATACCCGTCCTATACGCATGCACGATTCACATTCTAAAATCTGCCCGAATCAGCCGGGACAGACAGAATGCACCTACGTACTAAAACATACCCCCTATTGGCAATTAGGATTTTCCACTAAGCACATTAATTGGCTTTTCAGCGGAATTTAAAAAGTGAATATATATAAACGCGTATTTAAGTATACTCGATTCTATATAAATAAGCAACATCGAATTAAATAATAGTAATTATCAATTTAAGGTACCCGAAAAACAATCAAAAACACTAAACTCATTTTAACTGGTTTGCGGCCATTGTCCAACCCAAGGACCTACGTGGAAATGAGATAATATCCGCCAAATCAAAATCCCAATTAGTTGGATATTTATTTGGGCCAACGCAGGCATAAACTTGTATGGAAAAGAGATATACTCTGGCACACCAATCCAGGTGATAGTGTGAGTTCAGTCTAATTTCAAATCAGGAAACCATGTGAGCACGTAAATCCCAATTCTATTAAAAATTAAAATATTGAATAATTAAAAAGTAAGTTTTAAAAACGATTCATATTTGATGGTTCTTACTTTATAAAACATAATATCGAGACAAAAAAGAGAAACAGAACAATCTCAATTGCCAATATTACATTGTTATAAAATTGCGTTAGGTATAATAGCATGAAGTAAAATTGATTTAATTATTTAAATGTAATATAATTTTCCGTTTTAAGACGTCTACCGAATCAGAAAAATTAATCACGTTGAAGTTATCATTGAAATCACTGCACATACATCGTAAAGGTTCATGAAGAGCGTAATTAGAACTGCACTGACTCAACTTGAAAAACAGAAAATGTCTAGTTCCTCTCCTTGGGATGTTAAAATTTAGAGCTCAGATGAGATATTCCGAATTAATCTCGCCACGAAGTAATTTATACAGAAACATGACATTAAGCATCATTCTTCTGCTTCTTAGGGAAGGTAGTAAAATAATTTTAAGGCGTATTTCATACGATGGAAGCATAATATTGGGGTTCCAACGACTATGACGTAAAGCAAAAAGTAAAAACTGTTTTTGAACGGATTCTATGGCGTCGATGTAGACATTATATTGTGGGTTCCACACAACTGATGCATATTCAAGAATTGGCCTTACGAGAGAGGTATATAATAATTTAGTAGTAAAGATCTACGGACCAATCTGCGTCAATGGCGAGTACCGAATACGGTGAAATGATGAACTGTATGAGCTGTACGCTGACATCGACATAGTCAAGCGCATTAAAATCGAGCGGCTTCGCTGGCTTGGTCATGTTCAGCGCATGAAAGACGATGCTCCAGTGAAGAAAACATTCGATTCGGTACCCAGCGGCGGTCAACGCAGAAGAGGACGACCGCATCTTCGTTGGAAAGACCAAGTAGAGGACAACCTGACGAAGCTTGGCATTTCCAACTAGCGCCAGCAAGCGAAAGACAGAAATGGCTGGCGCAAATTCTTAGATGAGGCCAAGACCGACATACGGTTGTAGCGCCAACTAAGTAAGTAAGTAAGTAAGTAAAGAGATCAATGAATTCTTTAGCCCATCTTTTAATGAAACCACTTTAACAAAGTTCTTATTTGGATCTATGGTATGTTGGAGGAAAACTGAAATTTCAGGACGGAAAAATATTTGTTTATGACAAAAATTAAGAACGGTTCAAGATCTCAGTGTTTCAGCGCATTACATACGGTTCATCTTTCACCCTTATATATCTTTGTATAACGAATGTTATTTCATAATAACTATCAGCTTTTTTGGCCATGCTATATTATTTTAGAGTGCCACTAATTTTTGCTTTCTGGTAAAAATCGTATTTATGTTTCTCAAACTCAAACACTCAAAAACAATTATTTAAGTGTGACTTTAAGTTATTATTTTAGTCGTGAAACTGATAGAAATGATTTTCCATTGCAGCACCTCTTTTCAGAAATATAATCAAGAGTCCACTCAGCGAGCATAATTTGCACACCCATCCATCGTTCAATGTTCCCATCTTCCATCTAAGATTATGTCACGATTACCAACTCTTAATTTCTGCAGCATTCAAGCACATCTCAACACAAACACTGAACACTGACACCGACACCAACACCAACAAGCTAGCCAGCTTATTATCAAGCTGCGTAGCTGATGAACGTGCAAGACAGGCCGAGACAAAATTAAAACGCATAAAAGACGACTTGAACCTCATAACGCGCTAGATGAAAGCACATGAAAGGAAATACAATATCAAAATCAAAACAAAAATTGAAAAGCATAAAAAATAACCACAACTTGCGTAACTTACCGACTTTTCAACTTGAACCGCATCACAAGTAAAGTGAAGAAAAGAAAATATTACAAGAAAAAATAAATCATGGTCAACGCCATGCAATACATCAGAAGGAGTTTGCAGCTAAAAGGAACTCATACAAGAAAGTTAATACTCCAATAAAAGTATCGCACAGTGCGATTTTTTAAGTTTTAGGGGAAAAAACTCAGGGAACAAAACTCAGTTTGGAGATATGAAATTTTGCACATTGATTTTGAAGTTCAAAATAATAATAGGTACAAAAATCTCGCCTAAAATAGAAATGGTTAAAATCAGTAAACTGATAACTTCCATACAAATCGAGGTATGACGACATAGGATTGCTTTCACGCTTGCTAAAAAGATCAAAACGAATGCGGCATTTTTATCGTTCTTTTCTAAAAAACAATTTTACCTGTTAGAATGCATCGAGTAGAGTTGCAGAATTTTTTGCTGAAGAAAGAAAATTCCATTATTTTATCATACAGCTAAAAACTTTTGACTAAAAATAGTGTAAATCGTCTGAATAAACTATCACATTATAATTTTGCATATATTTCCATTAATATAAGATGTAGACAAATCTTGTCCGAAGAGACTTGTAATTAAATTTCCCAAAGAATATTTTTATTGTATACTTTATCTCCTACAACTACTTTTTATCGTATTTTTCTAAAAGGTAAAAATATTTACCAAACTGGAAAAAATGTGTATGCTTAGTAAATGCAATGTCATTAGAAAAGCAACAATACGTTTTTAGCAGAGTTGTGCAAATATGCGCAAAATTTCAATTCTGATTCTGAAAATTAAAATGCCTTTTTTTTTAAAAAATATAACTACTTTTAATAAATTATAGTGAATTCACATTTAAAACTCAGCATGTACATGAAAAATTCCGTAGCATGAGAACTTTTTTAAAAAATACATACAAAATATTTTTCAACACTTTTTCACACCACTTTTTTTTAAATATATAGATAAATACCTGACGTTGAAGACACCATTTAAAAAATATAGTATTTTTTTGTTATTTTACGAAAAAAAATTTATTAAAAATGTTAAAAAGTCAGTTTTCACCACTTTGCGCAAAAATACAAACAACAAAAGCAGTTGCATTAACAAAAAAAAAAATAATAAAAATTATACTAAGTGATACGGACTTTAACTCTACTTTAACTCGGTACCAAACATTATTGTCAAAACTTTGTTTGACTATTTGAATTAATCCTCGCTTTCGGTACCTTCTAATCCAGTGTGCGCCGTAGTCGGGTAAAAAACAAAACACGTCATGCTACTCTTTGTGAGTCATATTTGCCCATCGTTGATGTATAACTTAATAAAAGAAATTTTTGTTATGAATCTTGCATTTTTTCTTGCAATGGTAGGCAAAGAAGCATATATGTTTTTGATCAGCATCACTTTCTGAGTCAATTTGTCCATCTGTCTGTCCATCTGTCGACATGATTACTGGCGTAATTCTAGAAGTTATCACAACAAAATGCTGTACATAATTTTATACTTAAAAAATTAAGATCAAATTCGAAAATAAGCTAAATCGATTAAAACACATGCCTACCTCCCATAAAAAGTTACTTTATCAAAACGATAAGATCTCTAAAAACTCCGCAACAATTAATATAATGACTTGGCATTTTTGAGCATAAGCTTTGGTCTCAAATATTTACCCTATATTTGAAATTTATCAAAACAAAAAGGCAACTACTTCAATCTCCCATATAAAATGTTTACATGAAATCGTTGAAATCTCTTAAAATTTTTAAAAAAAATTTGATGACTTCAAATTTTGCACATACGCTTAGATTTTTAAAATTCACTCTGAGCTTAAAATTAGACTACGCCTATCTTCAATATAAAGTGACGTCATCAAAGTAGCACAAATATAATAAATTAAAAAAAAATAGTGTATTGGCCGGATATTTAATACATCATTTTCGATATTTTAAATGTATTCTGTATTTGAATTTTGTCAAAATTGAACATAAACCACGCCCATTCTCTATACGAAGTGTGGTCATCAAACTTATAAAACATGCATAGCTTTAAAAAATGCAACTGTGAGCATCAGTCAAGCCTCGGTCAAGTCAAAGATAGTTACTTACTAGTTCTTTGGAAAAGTTATTTAAAAATATTTCTCACAACAGGAGTTAATCTTGTTGAAAGTTGACATATTTTAAAAGCGTTGTATTCATTTTTTTTTGTTTCAATAAAGTTTTAACTTTGGCATATTTTCAAAAACTATACAAATATTAGTTTTCTAGGTATTGCTTTTTGATAAGATAAAATATTATCTATTAAATATTGAAAAATATGTTTTGGTTTTTATTAAAAAAAAAACTGTTAGGACTTTTGTTGTTCTAAAATTGAAAAAAGTCGCACTGTGCAGCGTAGTTGGTAGCAGCACTAAAAATAAGCTGCCGGACAGCATCTTTTAGTTGAGCTCAAAGATTTAGTAACACTTAAATCAGACTGTAGCTAAGATACACTGACCCAAGCAGCCAGCCAGCCACAATGAAAAGTACAGAGTGACGTGCAAAAAGTGCAATAATAACAATAGCAATAACAATAAAGCGACTAATACGACATAAATGTGCCAACTTGAAGATGAATGCAATGCTTAAAATTTTCTGCCGAGCTCAAGCAAAAAATGCTATAACATAAAACCGTTTTACACCTGTTTGGGCTGATTGTTGTTGATGTTATAGGAAGCAGCTTTATATAAAGCAGAGTTTGAAATGCTACGAAATCTGTGCTCGTGGGGGTGTGGTGGGGAGAGAGGGGATGCAACAAACTTTCACTGCAACTTGTTGTACAACCACTAAAATGTCATTTCTAGCCGCTCATAAATTTGAAGTGTCTATCAGCTGGTTGAGGTGTTTATGTTTATTGCAGCTGATCTTTAGTTGGGTCAGTTCAGATATTGTGCATGCTATGCACTACTTTAGTTGTTGTTGTTGTTCTTGTTATTGCTGTTGCTATTGTTTCATACTTGCTATTTGTCGTTAAATTTTATTCCTTCGTCAACTTGATTTATTATCATTTCGTCTTATTTTAAGGACGCGAGTTACGTCATCCACTCCAACAACAACAACTATCAGCCCACCCAAGCCACCAAGAATTATGCATAGTAGGCAATAAGATATAGGTTATTTGTATTTGTATTTTATTTTTATTTTTGCTTATGTGATTGCAACATTGTAACTTACTTTGTATTCTTTAGAAATTATGTTGCAATCAATAAGTAGGTTTTTATTTTGCTTATTTTATTTTGCTTATTTTATTTTTGTTTATATGATTGCAACATAGTAACTTACTTTGTATTCTTTAGAAAATATGTTGCAATCAATAAATAGGTTACATTGTAGTTGCTTAAATTAATTCTAAGATTGGAAGTTGTAATTAAGACAGAAGAAATATTAAAGTTCAGTTCAGTTCGAACATTCAAAGAAAATAGTTGTGTTTTTTTTAGAACATATAACGTTCGAATACGTAATTGGCGCAGTCTACGGTCCGGGTTCGGTTCATTGTGTGTGATTTTTGAAGTAAAAGAAAAACTTAAACGTGAAAAATATCGCAAGCAAAATATAACTTTGGTGTAACAAAAATTGTGAGGGCATATCACAATATCTCGGAAGAGTACTACACTGCGAGTGAATATCGCAAGTACAAACCGAGATTGCACAAAGCTATAAAAAAAAAAAAAAAAAAAAAAAAGAAAAAAAAAAAAAAAAACAAACAACATTTTTTGCGAAAAACTTAAACAAAATATAACTTTGGTGTAACAAAAATTGTGAGGGCATATCACAATATCTCGGAAAAGTACTACACTGCGAGTGAATATCGCAAGTACAAACTGAGATTGCACAAAGCTATAAAAAAAAAAAAAAAAAAGAAGAAAGAAAAAAAAAAAAAAACAATTAATTCTAACACAACGAACCTGGAGTTTTAACTCCTTAAGAACCCGAAGAACCTATCAACTCCCCGGAAATCAACGAATACATCAAATGGCCATAATTCGAGGAATTCTTTTGAGCTACCTGTAAGTGAAGAACTGAATTTAGAGTATATGTAATAAAAGAAAATATATATAAAATTTGTTAGCATAAGTATACATAAATGTTAAACAATATTAAAAGAAAAGCTGCCGACCACCTTAATAATAAAAATAAAAAAATAACACTCCCAAGTATTCAGGAAGAAGAGGAAAGGATTAGTGACAAACGTAGAACCTCTGGTCGGTTAGCAAATAGAAATAAAGAAATAAATAATACACAAACTGAATCAGAAACACATACACTAACCGAAGAAATGGCAACTGCACAAGAAATATTTGACAGTCTAAGAATTCCAGACGTAATAAAAGACTTACAGACATTTGACGGAAACCCAAAATTCTTACCAGATTTCCTAAGAAATGTAGAAGAAATCTTACTTTTTATTAGAAATACAGACGGATCCCCTTACGGACAGATATTGCTGAGAGCAATAAGAAATAAAATAGTAGGACCAGCAAACGAATCCCTTAACTCCCATTTAACTCCTTTAATTTGGGATGATATAAAAAAGACACTCATGAACTTATATACGGATAAGAGAGATGAAAGTACTTTGATCAGAGAACTACATAATATTAAACAGTATAATCAAACCACCGAGGAGTTTTATTACGCAATCCTTGATATACAGTCTACATTACTAAGTAACATACGTATGAAAGAAAATAATCAAGCCATACAAAACTCAAAGAAAAATTTGTTTCAAGAAATGGCATTGAATGTTTTCTTAACCGGATTAAAGGAACCTTTAGGTGCAATTATTAGAGCAATGCGTCCAACAGATATATGTACTGCATTGAATTATTGCCAAAAAGAACAGAATATAACTTCAAATAAGTTTCCCAAATATAACGGTTACCCTTATCCAAAACCTCAGTTAACGCAAAATCCTAATACCTCGAACCAAATACAAAGATTCCAAAGATCCCCAAATTTTAACCAACAGAGATATTTGCGACCAAATCCTCGCTTTACACAGAACGAACCCACTTTATCACAAAACCCTTTCAATAATTACAACTCAAATCGCCCTTATTCTGCACAGAACCAGCCAAACTTATCGCAAAACCCTTTTAATAATTATAGCTCAAACCGTCAACTACCACAAATAAAAAATTCAAACAGCGGTATGACAAGACAAAATACTGACAGAACAAATCGAAAGTTTTCACCACATCAATCGACTCAGAATCGTTTTAATAGACAACAAAATTACAAAATTGAAGAAATTAATAACGTAAATAATATAGAAGAGGAACGAACAGAAGAAACATTCAACATTGATGATGCCCAAAATTTTCAACCACAAGCCTCGAAGAACCATTGGGATACTTAGATGTAAATACGCACGGACTAGAATTAACATATATAAGCATCTCTTCACCATTCGGTAGATCCCTACGCTTTCTAATAGACACGGGAGCCTCTTCGTCTTTTATAGATCCACAATTTATAAATGAAACAGATCAAACAATTCGGCCCCCTCTTACTATAAACACAATTTTAGGGAAGCACACCGTAAACAGAGAAATAAAATTACCAATTTTTATGGAATTTCAACAAAACGGATCTTTGAATTTTCTTTTGTTTAAATTTCATAACTACTTTGATGGGCTCCTAGGTTTAGATGCACTTACAAAATTAGAAACGAGAATCGACTTGGTAAATAAGAAATTATTTACAAAAAATTCCGAAATTGACTTAAAACTCAAACCAAATTTTACATCAGGCAAACACCATATTTCAGGCACCACAAAAGCAGTAATAAAACTTCCCGTTGATATAAAAAAAGGTTACGTATATATACCCAATATAAAAATTAAGGACGACTTATTCGTTACAGAGGGAATATATACAGCAACCAATTGGTTTGCTTTCGTTGAAGTAATTAACAAGTCAAACTCAGACCAAATATTATTTATTGAACAACCATTGAAAGTGGAAACCTATGATAGCGATGATTATGTAGAGGTAAACATGCTTGATCCAATGTCGTCATGTGAGGCACCTCCCACTGATATTAAAAACATCCTGCGTATAGATCATCTGAATGAAGAAGAAAAGAAAGCAGTCTTAAAATTATGTAAAGAGTTTAATAACATATTTTACAGAGAAGGGCAAGACCTGAGTTTTACAAATGAAATTAAACACCGAATAATAACAACAGACAACAATCCAATCTACACGAAATCCTATCGATATCCATACATCCACAAAGAAGAGGTGCAATCACAAATTAACAAAATGCTAGAACAAGGTATAATTAGACACAGTTACTCACCATGGAGCGCTCCAGTTTGGATAGTTCCTAAAAAGAAGGATGCTAGTGGAAAACAGAAATGGCGTTTAGTCATAGATTTCAGGAAATTGAATGAAAAGACTGTAGCAGATAGATATCCCATACCAAATATTAATGAAATCCTTGATAAATTAGGAAAATGCATGTATTATACCACTTTAGATCTAGCTAGTGGATTTCACCAGGTAGAAATGCATCCTAGAGATGTGACAAAGACAGCCTTCACGGTAGACAACGGTCATTATGAATTCATCCGAATGCCTTTCGGACTCAAAAATGCACCCTCTACTTTTCAACGGGTTATGGATAATATCCTCAGAGATCTAGTAGGTAGAATATGCCTGGTATACCTTGATGATATTGTAGTTTTTGCCACATCATTAGAAGAGCACATCCAAAATTTAAGAGTAGTATTTCAAAGATTAAAAGAATCAAATTTTAAAGTCCAACCAGATAAATCAGAATTTTTGCACAAAGAAATTGAATTTCTGGGACATATAGTATCCACTGAAGGCATTAAGCCTAATCCTGCGAAAATCCAAGCTGTCAAGGACTTCCCTATTCCAAAAACACAAAAAGCAATAAAATCCTTTCTGGGATTATTGGGCTATTACCGAAAATTCATAAAAGATTTTGCGCGTATAGTAAAACCAATGACTGCATGTTTAAAAAAAGGTAGAAAAGTGATTTTAAATAACGAATACACAGAAGCATTTGAAACATGCAAAAACCTTCTTCTGAACGATCCAATTCTGCAATATCCAAACTTTACTATACCATTTATTCTAACAACGGACGCAAGTAATTTTGCCTTAGGTGCCGTTTTATCACAGGGAACAATAAACAACGACAGACCAATATGTTACGCTAGTCGCACCCTATCAGATTCGGAAACTAATTATTCAACGATTGAAAAAGAATTATTGGCCATAGTTTGGGCAACCAAGTACTTTCGACCATATCTTTATGGACGAAAGTTCTTAATAGTTACAGATCATAGACCACTGACATGGATCATGTCACTCAAAGATCCAAATTCGAGACTCATTCGTTGGAGACTAAAATTAGAGGAATACGAGTATGAAATAATTTATAAAAAAGGAAAATGCAACACTAATGCAGATGCGTTAAGCCGAATACCCATTGAAAAATCACCAGAAATATTAGAAGTTAATATTAATGACGACACCTTAGACAATATATTAGAACAAGAAACAAACGCAGCCACTATACACTCATGCGACGAAAATCTCGACAACCTAATACCACTATCGGAAAGACCTATTAATGAATTCAACCTACAAATTATATTAGAAAAAACAGACGACATACCTAGAGTAACACTCGAATTACCTTTTAGAAATAAACAAAGACGATTAATACACGATACAAATTTCACAGAAGCAAAATTAATAGATATTTTTAAGAAATATGTAATTCCAAATAAACAAATTGCTATCTTCTGTGATAATGAGATATTTAAAGATATACAAAAAATATATTCAGAACATTTTTCACAGAACAAAATCTTTAAACCCATACGATGTACTAACATATTAATTGACTTAACTTCCGACGACGAACAAGATAGAATTATCAATGAATACCACAAAGATAGTAATCACAGGGGAATTCAAGAAACTTACCTTCACCTCAAACGTAAATACTACTTTCCCAATATGACAAGTAAAATTAATAAAATTATAAATAGATGCGATAAGTGTAAAACGCAGAAATATGACAGGCAACCACCTAAATTGAAATTCACAAAAATTGCAAGTCCTCTAAAGCCCCTTGATCTTTTGCACATCGATGTTTACTGTATAAATAATAAACAGTTATTAACAATAATTGATAAATTCTCAAAATTCGCAGCCGGTTATACACTGCCAACAAGAAACAGCATATGCATTATAAAATCTCTTAAACATTTTATAAGCTTACACGGTATACCCAAAAACATAACTTGCGATCTAGGCTCCGAATTCTGCGCTCAAATTTTCAAAGACTTTTGCAAACAATATGACATCAACATTCATTTCACTTCATTTCAACAGACAACAAGTAATTCACCTGTTGAAAGACTTCACTCTACCTTGACAGAAATCTATAGAATTATCCTTACCACTAGAAAAGAAAATAAATTAGACACAGATCACGACGAAATGTTCTCGGAAACACTAATAACATACAACAATGCAATTCACTCGACTACAAAACATACACCGTATGAATTATTTTTTGGGAAAACTTATAAATTTAATGAGGGAATAAACTTTTCAAATGAACATGACTATCTCATTAAACTCCACGAATTCCAGACTAAACTATATCCTTTAATTAAAGAAGAAGTTGACAAAGCAATGAACAGAAGAATAGATAAGCTTAACGAGAATAGGGAAGAGCCAGAGCAAAAAGCAGCAAATGAAATTATATATAGGAAAGAATGTAGACGTAATAAGATCACTCCTCGCTTTAAAACACATAAAATTAAAGAAAATAGACATGTTACAGTAAAAACTACAGAAGACAGGAAAATACATAAAGCAAGAATTAGGAAAAGAAATAAAATATAATTTTTACAAATTACAGATTACATACGGTGGCAACACAATATTTCCATTCACAGAAGTTAACAAATGACCAAAACATAATTCAAATTAAACTCGGACCTTGCAGAATAATACGTAATCATTTCAACTTACTGCATATTGTTAATCTAACGGAATATGAAAATAACTTAGACGGAATATCACAAGTACTGAGAAAATTTGAAACACATACCTCCTTAAAAACACCACTTAGAATATCTAACCAAAAATTCACCGACCTCAAGACGACGTTACTATCATTACTACCCACAAAAAGACACAAACGAGGACTTATAAATGGATTGGGTACAACGATTAAATTCATAACAGGAAATATGGACGCAAACGACGCAAACAGACTTAACAACGAAATATTAAAATTACACAGAGACCAATCAGATACAGAAAACTATATCAAACAACAACATATAATAAATGAGCAAATGATACAAAGACTTAAAAACATAACAACTTATATTAATGTAGAGCAAAACTATTTAAATTCCTATTTAGAAAACTTATCAAATAAAATTCAGAAACAAAATAACATCATTGAAGAAACTCAATATATAAATCAAATCAACTATAATATGGATATGCTTAATAGCCATTTAAAAGATATTTCACAAACGATTACTTTAGCCAAATTAAATATTATTTCTAATTTAATTCTCAACACGGAAGAAATTAAAACTATACGCAAATTACTAGAAGATGAACAAATTGAATTAATCTCTAATGAACATATGTATAACTTATTAGATCTTCAAGCTTATTATAATAATTCGAATATAATTTTTAACGTAAAAATACCACAAGTAGAAAACTATGATTGTAAATTCTACAACATTATTCCACTACCCATAAATCACACAAAACAAATTATAACTAAGCCTTATGTAGCTTATAATGATAGGAAAATTCAGTTCTTCGACAAGGTATGCCAAAAGGTAGAAAATATCTACTACTGCAAAAATCCAATCAACGAAGTCGCGACGGAAAATTCAACCTGTATAGGCGCAATATTTAACAACAAGACACCCAGCTGTCATCTTAACGAGATGGAGTTAGCAACCACAATCTATCAACCTACAGCGAACCTTATCTTATTATTTAATATACCACAAACATTAATTAAATATAATTGCAGTAATCCAAAAGAGTTGACGGTAGAGGGCACCATTATGATCACCTTCAAAAATTGCACCGTGGAAATTAATGGCATCACTTATACAGACTCCTTCGAAATATTTTGGGATGAGGTCAAACTAATACTACCACCAAACCAGCAGATTCAACCCAAATCGATTTCATCATCTATAACGCTACCTAAACTACAAGAATTCAACTTTAAACATAATACATCCATTGCAGAACTACAATATGAAAGCAAAACGATAGCAATTTCCACCATGACCGCAGGTTTCATCTTAGCAATCTTAACAACAATCGCAATTATATTGGGAATAAGGAGAAAAACCATCTTCAAATACCTACCTCAACAAACACCCACAATCGCTCCAACCATTTCTCTATGGCCGTCGCTCTATTCCAAGGGGGGAGGAGTTACGTCATCCACTCCAACAACAACAACTATCAGCCCACCCAAGCCACCAAGAATTATGCATAGTAGGCAATAAGATATAGGTTATTTGTATTTGTATTTTATTTTTATTTTTGCTTATGTGATTGCAACATTGTAACTTACTTTGTATTCTTTAGAAATTATGTTGCAATCAATAAGTAGGTTTTTATTTTGCTTATTTTATTTTGCTTATTTTATTTTTGTTTATATGATTGCAACATAGTAACTTACTTTGTATTCTTTAGAAAATATGTTGCAATCAATAAATAGGTTACATTGTAGTTGCTTAAATTAATTCTAAGATTGGAAGTTGTAATTAAGACAGAAGAAATATTAAAGTTCAGTTCAGTTCGAACATTCAAAGAAAATAGTTGTGTTTTTTTTAGAACATATAACGTTCGAATACGTAATTCGCGCCTGACTTCATTTATATTTAATACTTCTTGTTAGTTTTTACGATTTGGACACAAAAACTTCAAGTTGAAAAAATAGCAGCAGTTTTTAAATTGCTGCAACAGAATGTTGCAATCAACCTTCTTTTTTTTATTTTTACCACGCTTCGTTTGATTATCGATTAAGCTATGCTGTTGATGCAGCAAGCAAAAACTTGCGTGCATTGTTTGTGTTAAGCTTAGATATTGTTGTTCTTTTGTTTTTGTTGTATTTTAATGTAATTAAACTGCCCGTTAATTATAACAAAATTTAAGCGCGCAGTTATATTATTACCTGAGCTAATTGTCAAAACAAAAGCAAAAAAAAAATGACGTTGCAGCTTGATGTATATTTGAAACAAGGAAGCATACACTTCAAGTAAAAAAAAATTTATATAGACATTTCTATAATAGTTGTGCATATTCTTGTTTTGCTTATTATACAAATTGGTTGCAATTTTATTGTAAAGTTGTAATTTTTTTGTTGCTTAGTGCATTTTTTTTTTAATTTCGAACGTAAGCCAAATTTTAAACTCAAATTCGTCATGTTAATATTGGTATTTACATAATACCGTAAAATTATAGTGTTGAATACACAGTAGTTTTTAAAAGATTGCGAGTTCGTGTCTTAAGTCTTTTGTTTCCAGCCATTTAAGCGCCTCTCTGTAAGGCTTGCCTCTTTGTAAGCCTCTTTGTAAGCTTGAAAAAAACTCCTAATTAAAGTTGTTTGATACATTTTCATGAAACTAAAATGATTTTGATTTGCACAAAATTTTGATTTTAAATGCTTCTGTATTTTAACTCACATATGCATTTGTTTTTTATTCAGTTTTATGGTTTTTACTTTTTGTGTCAGCCTAAGTCGCAGTCATCAAACAATTCATTATAAATTCACACAATAAAACAAAAACTAAGCCAACTTAACGCACCAGCTGTCAATTATACACAAATGGCTTTAGTGTATAGTTCATAACTATTTTTTTTTATTTTTTTCTTTTGTAGCTTATAATTGTTGACAATGTCAACCTGCCAATTAAATTTCTTTGCCAGGCTTTGTTTTAGTTGCAAGAGGTTTTCAAGCTTTATGCGTTTGCTTGCTAGCTGTTTGTCCAAAAAGAAGAAACAGTGGTTAACATTCCATCAACACAATTGAACACAATAAAGGCTAGCATACAATTCAAGGTTGGTTGAGTTTTGTCGCTCATTGTGTGATTTTTTTTATTAACTATGCAGCACCTTAATTGAAATGCTGGTCAGTGAATTGATAAAAATTTCGTAACATGTAAAGAATGCTATACGAAGCGATAGGTACAAGAAAAAGTCATCAAACGAAGAATTTATGTTGTCCAAGTATATTAAAATTTGTTTGCAAAATTATAACATTTAATGTAGCTGATTAGTTAAACTACATAGCAAATAGATGGCATTAAAAATAAAGTAACCTTCCTGCTTCTTCATTAAATCCAGACTAGGAACTATACTTTTCAATGAAAAGTTTATAGAAAATATTTATAGACCATTTTAGATAGGAAACTTAGATGCCGGTAACAGAAAATCCAAGGTGTTTTACGTAAACACCTGCCGTGAAGGGGCTTCATTCTCCACAGCGTGGGACCGAATTATTGCATCGGCCAACGCCTCTTTGAGGGTTCAACGGTACCAAATGAGCTAAATGATGTGATGACATATCGCAACCCTTGGTAGAGGTGGAGGCCTATCTAAAATCTCTTCCGTACTCTGGGGTACGGCACCCGGTTTGAGAACGCAAACCTACACCGAGCTAGGTAGCTCTACTGCAATATAGGTGATAAGCACACAGCCACACAGTGCTTTGTCCCATTGATAATAATCAAAATTTTTTATGACTCGACACCTAATAATATTGGCATCATAGATAGGTAATTGCATAGATAAGACAAAAACAAAGTATTTAGCGAAAAGACTCAGTTTTGGCTACGCTGTGACACTACAAAGTTGAGATTTTTTTAAAAAAATCATGTTTGGTTCAATTCGTTTTGGTTCTCTCAAACAAATAATTGTCAAAATTTGTGTTTTGATTAAACTGAGCCAAGTTAATTTTTATAAGCTTTTATTTAACTTGCTTCGTACGTATGTCCGTCAAAATTTGCAAAGCATTTTTCGAACCCTTGTTGCTATCCGATAAAGTTGAAATTTAGCTTACATATGTTAGTCCGGTAACAATGCAATAGTACGATAAAATTTTTTGTCACACCCCCTTTTTCCACACACAAATCAATAAAAATGCTATATCACCAAAACAACTAGGCTGATTCAGCTGAAATTTTGCCAGTAAATTTCCTTCAAGAGGATAAAGTAATACAAATACAAAAACGTAAGGTTTTGAAAATAAAAGATGTCAATAATAAACTTTTAAGACTAAAAAGTAAGAAATAAATAAAAAGTAAACAAAATTTTTAAAATAAGCTTTTATTTAAAACTAAAAGAAAAAAATAAATTTAGCTGACATTTGTCATATATATATATATTAGAGTGGACCTTATTTTAAAAAGACCACCCCCAGGGCTTAAACTGTTGTATTTGATGATAAAAAATTCTTGAAAAATTTTAGCAAGATCGAATGCATATAAGCCCGTGTGCACACGGCTTAAAGTTTGCACAAGTGCATGAAAGAAAATTTTTTTTTTTAATATTTTCATATGCAATTATTACATTTGGAATAAGGAAACAGTTAAGATTTTTTTGTTTTTTCCAAAACATTTTCAGTTTAATAAGGGTATTCACCTCAAATTACTTGAATAACTCAGGGGGACAAAATTTGTATTTTTGGATTTTCACAGCAATATTTGTATTATTTTCGACTAATATTGATGCGCGGATTTCAAAACTGTTATTCCTTTTTTTCTATCATCTTAGCCTTATCGACATTATTTAGTTTAGGTCGCATTTAGATCAATTCGCACACAGCCTTAGAACATTTTCAAGCATACTTTTCACGACTTAAGCTTAGTATGCTGTACGAACGAATATTTGTAGGCATTTAATTCTACACGCGAAGTTTTGGTGTAGATTCTACACTGTCACATACTTACCATAACGTGTTTGTTGAATGTGTTAGTCGAACATTACCCTACGGAGAAAGCAGAGCCAATTGCTCTTAAATGACTGGTCCCGTGACAGCTCCAATGGACAGCTGCCCATGTGGGGGCAAAAATATAGCCGTACTAATATAAGGAAGAAGAGAATAGCTAGATGAAAAAATTGATTTTTAGCCATAACTTTTGATTGGAAAGAGATATTGGTATAATTTTTTCACATAAATTATTTTTGAGATTTGTACAAAAAACAAAATATAAAAACAAAATTTTGAAAAAAAATAAATTTCGCTAAAAAAATCACCCTTGTTGTTTTGATGACAAAAACAGTGAAATAATTTTTGCGCTTAACTGGAAGAATTTTTGCAAATAAATGCTATGTCATATGAAAGGTAGCCAAATGTGCAATTTTTAATTAATTTCATTTTTACAACAACAACAATTTTTGAGTCATTTTTTTAGTAAAAAGTCAATATTTTGGACATTTTTTGACATAATCATAAAACATATATACACTGACTTAACGGTACAGTTCAACCTATTTTTGTAAAGTGCTTTCATTGGACTTTTGAACAAAAAAAATTTGAATGAAATATATTAATGGACAGCGGAGATATTTGCATCGAAAGACCAAACTTAGATTTTCATGTCGTTTTTTCTCATTCTAAGGTAACGATGTTTTATGAAAAAGTCGTTGTACTGAAAATTTTTACAATTTTGAATATATGTAAGTGTTTTTTATGGCTAAATAACAACAAATTTTTAAAATTAAATGCACAAAATACTCCGATGGTAAAAAGTATTATAATAACAAAATTACCGTTAGTTGAAAAATTTCGGAGGGGACGTGGCAAAAATTAATTATGTAACACTTTAAGTTAGAATGCACTTAATATGTGTACCTACTTTGAGCGAAATCCGTTGAGCCGTTTAAATTTGTATAAAAGCCAAACAAACAAATAAACAGAAAATGAGTTTTATTTCTATAGATATATTTTTTTTAAATGCTTAAAATTAAAAATTTACATACAAAATCAAGTAAAAAATTAATATAGGTCCGAGAGCTACCTCTAGGGTCTAACCGACTCCGACTATTTTCAGTACAAATCTATTACTCTATTTTACTATCATAAAAAAATTGGCCATTTCATCCATAGAAAGGACTTTAACTGAGATTCTATTGATCAATTGTGTTGTGCGTTTTATTAAATGTTTGAACACAAATGATCGAGAACTGGACTGCCGACTCCGAATGGCTTATGTTCTCAAGAAGCTTTACATGACAGTTTTTTTACTCTCTAAGGTTTCCCATTGTCTGCAGAGAGGTAACGACCGAACAGAAAAATTATTCAATTGAAAAAGTTTCTGTCTGAGCTGATTCTTTAGCTTAGGGGCCACCCACTCTACCCACTAGGCTACGACCGCCACCGGAATTTTTGACGAATTTTTGTCAGTTTCAAGTAAAAAATTAATGTAGGTGTCCAAAGGAAATACTATTTTGGATTTAAACCATTTTTGAAATTTTTCTTCATTGGCTTAAATTTATTAAGCATACAAAATTGCATTATCATAGGAGCACTCCTTCTATTTTTGTCCAACTTTTATATGGGGACAACGCACTGTGAGCTACCACGAATCGCTCCGAAAGGCCGACCCAATCAGTCAACTTGGCACATGCCAAGTTTTAAGTCCTTGGTCGGACCTTGTTACACACTAAAAGCATACTACTAGCAGTTGAAGCTCATTACAGCTCCAGACTGGTGACCAATCAAATATATAGAGATAAATCACCAAGAAGAGAATATCCACACTCACACACCATTAAATTTTTTTTTTAAAAATATCAAAGAACCAAGACATGCGTCTTATACAAACAAGGTTTGGTCTTTGACCTGAAAGGAATGGGATAGATTTATTTAGAGGAATTGATAGGAACCATACGTGTATTATTGATTAGGCGAAACAACCTTGAAAGACAATTTCAATTGCTTTTTACTGAGGCTAGTGTTATGCCTTAATTCCGGACAGCATTTCCAGCCCTTAGTTGTTCCTGTTCTTCTTTCAATGTTCACATGTTCCACCATTTAGTTGTGGATTTTTAGTTTTCCATAATTCTTAAATAAAGGAAAGAACAAAGAAAGTGAAAAGAACCATGCCCGAGCCCGGATTCGAACCAGGGACCTCTGGGTTGATTGTCTAACGCACTCTCCACTAGACTACAAAGGCCGACAACCAAACATTCACACAAGGCAGACACAACACAAATACCACAAACTTAAATACGCCTGGTACCCCGCTTTTCAAACACCTGACATGCAAACTGAACCAGACTGAGGCTAGTGTTATGCCTTAATTCCGGACAGCATTTCCAGCCCTTAGTTGTTCCTGTTCTTCTTTCAATGTTCACATGTTCCACCATTTAGTTGTGGATTTTTAGTTTTCCATAATTCTTAAATAAAGGAAAGAACAAAGAAAGTGAAAAGAACCATGCCCGAGCCCGGATTCGAACCAGGGACCTCTGGGTTGATTGTCTAACGCACTCTCCACTAGACTACAAAGGCCGACAACCAAACATTCACACAAGGCAGACACAACACAAATACCACAAACTTAAATACGCCTGGTACCCCGCTTTTCAAACACCTGACATGCAAACTGAACCAGACTTGATCGCTGGAACCGAGCGCGTTTTCAAGTTGGAAATATCCATTTTCACACAATATACCCATTATATGTAGATCACGCATGTCTTCCCCGAGAAAAAATTTCATATTTTGTGTCAATAAAGTAGCTAATATATGTCCGGTGTTCGTATCGGTAAATGTTCGACCTATGTACCAAAAGAAGTGCTAATTCTGGAACATCTTTTGTAATGTAAGAACGAAGATCGAATAGGGCACTCGTTAGTTTATTGTGCCCGAATACAGTCGCTATTTTTGAGCAATTTGAGAGACATAAAACTGTCTTACTACGGTACTATTTCAGGTGACTTTCGAGGTACTTGTTGGGTATGTTTCGGATACATTATAGTTAAGACTCGGGCCAGTTTTGATACATATCAGCTACTTTGACATGATAAATGAATTTTGTTCTCGGATCCTGTTCGCAAAAACTTCGCTTTCGTTACTACTTGTAGCTTTTAAAAATAAAATTGAGTCTGATACTCGACACTTTTGTGCCTGAGTAGTTTTGTACGGACACAAATTGTTTCTTGGGTTCATAAAAAGAACACTCTCGAAGAACGTGCAACCACTTCTCACGATCTGCCCCACAATCACACTCCGCAGTCACAATCAAGTTTTCTAATGCAAGTAAGTATTGAAAGAACCATTCCCAGTCGAAAGGGAACCTAGGCTTAAGCTACAGCAAAAGTCAGGGAAACCACCCACAAACAACATTACATATAAAATTATACGTGACTCGCCTATTCACAGATTTATTCCATCTAGATTGCTATCTAGACCTCACACAATCCTTCAACAAAGCCTTCCACTCACCTTCATTCATAAACCTTGCATCATAGTGCGAAACGCACTCTAACAATAAGGAGGGTACATCTTTCTTAATCCCGTAAGTAACACATAGCTGCATTACCACAAGATCAAGAGGAGGTACCTCCAAAAATACATAATTTGATACCGTACAACACACTGGCATCCAATCATAATGGCTCTCTGACAAGAGAGTATCTTTCGATATCCCACAGCAGACCTGACTACGTGACCCCATACAGGAGCACCAACAGTCACGCAAGCAACAAATAGGCCCCCATACATGAGCCGCACAGCCCCCCTACTGAGGCCCCATTTACTCCTTAGCAAGCAACGCACACGCCCCATAGTAATCGGCCCTTCAATGCCACCAGATGGGCAACAAAACTCATATGTTCAAAAATGGTTATCCCCAAATATTTGAATTCAGTCGCATATCTGAGGCTAATACCATTCGCTCTAACACTTTTGCCCTTACGACAACCAAATTGATTTTAGCTAAAACTCGTGTTCTCACACTCAAGAAGTTGTTCCATCATAACTCTTTCCAGCACTTTTTTAAGCACTGGAAGTAAGCTGATGCCCCGGTAGGAACAGTGGGGAAGTAGGCGTCAGACATACACTTTGCATACATAGCCTCAATATATTCAGAAATAATCTTCCAGATGGCTTTAGCCATCTCTCCAGTCATACCATCAATACCAAGAAACTTCCGACTTCGCAATAGAATGATACCATACCCAATCTCATCCTCACTCAAACACGGAGAATCCACCTCTTCACTGGATTGAGAAGAGATATCATCTTCCGATCAAGGCAAAAAATGAGTTCAATAGAGCATGAACACAATCTCCCCATTCCTGATACAGATTGATCTCGCCAAATCGAATACAACTAACATCCGTAGATGTACCCTTGCCCACAACATATTTTATATGCCACGGAATTAACTTATAGAACTTTTTTCGCGTTACAGGGGCTTACATCAGGCGTGGATCCAGGGGGATATGGGGGCTGAAGCCCCCAGACGCTTAATTTAATTTTTTAAATAAATACTAGCAGTTACCTGCGGCTTTGTCCGCAGTAGGTTCGAGTCATTTCAGCATTTATATTTTTGGAGAGGAGCAAGAAGGAACGAAAAGCTTAAAATTGTAAAAATAATAAGTGGCTCATAAATAAGTGCTTGCTACAAAATATTAAAATATAAATAAGCAAATTATTTTTGAAGGTCTTTCTTTTTCATAAAAACAAAAGTAATTTTGTCCAAAATGTTATGAAGGTGTTTGATTTTCTCGGTTGGCTCTTAAATTTCGATAACGTTGAGTATGTATGTCTGCCTATATTCGGTTGTTGGCATTTTTCTTTAATTGAATTGAAGAAAAAAATATTAAATATCTACAGTCATTCAGATCATGTAGTCAGTATTTCCAAATAACCAACGTTAATCCTTCTTTCAATGTGATCGATGCACTAATTTTTACGCGATAAAATTATAAAAAATCATAGATTATTGACACAAATTTCTATTGATTTGTTTTTTCAATTAGTTATTATTTCAATTCACTTACAAAAAATTTAGCATATAAAAAACAAAAACAAAACAAAAATGTCACAAAATCGGCTAAATGGCTTAGTCCTATTAAACATTCACAAAGACATTGATATTAACCCAGAGAAATCCCTGAAATTTTTTTGTAAATTAAAAAATCGACGCATGAGTAACGCGAACTGGGATGTTGAAGATCCATAAGCTTCCATATAATAACTTTATTTTATACAAATAGCAAATAGCTAAATAAAGAAAGTAATAATAAAAAAAAAATAAAATAAAATAATCATTTAAGTGCGTGAAGATAAATTCGTCAATCTGACGCTAACTTAGCTAAGACTCAAACCAATACTTTTGATCCGCAAAAAGTTAAATTCGTACTTTTTGCTAAGAACGAATTTAATTTTGGGTGGAAATTTCCTCCGATATATTTGCATTTGTGTACTAAAACTTAGTACCATGAACGGCAGTTTCACTACTTTTTAAAAAATATTTATGGCAAAAGTCTTAATAAGCTATATATCCTTATAAAGGTGGTTTTATCACCTGTCCAATGATATGCATTTCAAAAACATTCTTCGCTCAAATTTTGAGAATTTTTGCATTGAAACTTAGTACATAGTTTGAACGCCATTTTCACTACTTTTTAAAAAATATTTATGGCAAAAGTCTTAATTGTGCACTCAAAATTGTGTCAAAAACTAAACTTGATTCAAAAGCTAAACTCGTTCTTTGCATATAAAACGCATTTAAGTTCCTCCCAGATGTTAAATTCGTACTTTTCAAAAAAAAAAAACGAATTTAATTTCCTCCCAAAAGTTAAATTCATACTGTGCAAAAAGAACGAATTGAATTTTGGGGGGAAATTTCCTCCGAAAATTAAATTCGTCCTTAGCAAAAAGTACGAATTTAACTTTTTGCGGATCAAAAGTATTGGTTTGAGTCTTCGCTAAGTTAGCGTCGGATTGACGAATTTATCTTCACGCACTTTAAGAATTTAAGTTGAATATAATCATTAGCTTTCAATTCTTACAAATTATATAAATTTTAAACTTTTGATATGCTTTTGAATTATATACTCATGATATTTAAAACGTAAATTTAATTTATAAAAATAAGTTTACTATGTAATACATCAATAAACACAATGAATTAAAAAAAACTAATTTGCTTATTTAGACCCCCCCCCCCCCAACGAGCAATTTCTAGATCTGCCACTGGCTTACACTATTCACGCTTTAGAGTACTAAATATAAAAAATTTGTATTTTATTTGTATCAAAAAATTCCGCCTTAATAAGGTTTTCCACAAAAATATTCCTCATATTTTTCACGCACCGCTCAATCTTTTTAACTAAAGTCAAAAAATGTTTCATATAGGCGTAGGTTCAATCGACTACCTACGCACAGAACTCCTTGCAAGCATTTCCCATAAACGCATTCCCATATTCCCTTAAGAGTTTTAAGTTATGACAAACTATGACAAAAAGATCCGATACAAAACTAAAGACTTAAGAAACAAACTTTTTAAGGTTTGAATAAATTTCAACAGAATCCATGCATAGTTTATTTCCAAACTTGGTTATATAATTGGCGCAACAACATAAACGATTAAACCAGATTAAGGCGCAGCTTGTTGTGGCAACCAGCACGCAACAATTACAACAGCAACAACAACAATAACTTGGAACACTTACGCACCTCAAGTTAAATATTAAAAGCACACGTGCAAAAAATCAACGCCACAACCAGGTGCCACAAGAACAACAACCATTTTAAGCTTACCACTCCAAAAACGCTAAATCATGCGAACTACTTTTACAAAAATATACCTACATGCATGCATACAAGTACATAGATATTAATATAGAAAAGGATTACAAAACATGCAATGCTATGGTATGACAACTGCCTGTTGCATGCCATACACTCTAGGCTGACAGACTTTTATAGCAAATTGTAAAAGGAATATAAAACAGTGTCTATCATGGCTACGATTTCAATGCGAAAACAGGCTAAAAACCAGCTCCCAATCCCCCTTAACACCAAACATTGTGTATTTCTATCAAGTATTCGTGTAGCTGTTGCTGGTGTTGGCTGCTGCTTGTTGATGGCTGGTGTTGCAATATCATATAAAGTGGAAACTTGAAAGCTTTGGAAGACAGCTGCATGTGTCCAAAAATAGAGCAACGGAAAGCCAATCAGGCGGTGCAATAGCTATAACTAAAGCAACAACAACGCCGATAGCTGACTGTACGCAAGCGCAATACTAGCAAGGAGCCAGTTTTTATTGCACTTTATCATTAAAGATTTTCGCTTATTGTTGGACTCAATTCTATATGTTTTTTAGGTCAACCAACATATCACACAACTATACGAGATCAGCTGCTGGGAATTGTTGCAATCCAGTTTTTAAGATAGACCGAAATTGTTGCTTATAAGCGTTGCAATGGTAAAAATACAATCATTTGGCCAAATAACTGTTGTTTGACTATTTAAAAATTTACTTTATGTGTGCGTTTGCGTTATTTAAGAAAGTTTATATACAGGCTACATTCCACTTACGAGTGGAAATGAAATTAAATCATAACTAAACTCGATATATGGTGTTCCATATATCACTTTTTTCGTTTTGTATTTTATTTAATTTATTAGTATAATTCATTGTATTAACGAAAAAGTTTATGTATAGTACACCAAATATCGAATTCAATTATGATTTATTTTTAACTTCCACTCGGAAGTGGAATGCAGAACATGCCTGATTAATAGAAATTATCATAAGAAGCCTGTTTCCGTACTCGATTCAAGTAACTTGAAGTTGCTTGAAAGCGTTATTTTACAAATTTTTGAAGCTCGAATGTCACTCTCTATTCTATTACAATTACTTGAATTTAGTACGGAAATAGACCTAATATGTTTGCTTCGAAAACTAGGCCAAGAACATTTTTTTGACTCCGAAGACATATTTCAACATTTGACTCATGCAACTTGTTGCAAGTTTTTATTTTTTATATAAATTCCATAATTCAATTCATTCCATTATTGACATTTCAGCCTACATTATAAAAAATGTAGACACATTTAGTAGGATGCAGCACACATGTTGCATTCACTCAGCATTCATTTTTGGAGTGGTCAAATTCTATAAAAGTCAATTAGACAGCTGCTAAAAGCTCTTCAGCGTGTGTCTGTGTGTCGAACACAATTTATATTGGCTTGTTGCGCACGTACTAATGAGTCCATCAACGATTTTATTTATCGTGGTGGTTCAGCAGCTGTTTCTATGTCTTTTAATAAAAAAAAATGTTAGAATTCAATAATGTCGAACGAATGTACATTCAAACCGTTTGAAGACCTTCACACACTTTTTCACATTTTTGTTTTAATTCTGATTTAAGTTATGTGTTTAATTTAATTTTTTTTTAACAATGTATGAGCTTTTTAACCAACCTGCCTAATTTACTTTTGGAAAAAAGAAGAAGGTCGTTAATCTATCTGTGTTAATTTAGTGCTGTATACTCAAACAAAATTTGTTTTTTTATTCCAAAACCTATGTAGGGCAAAGGGCTGGGTTGCAAACCGGGTTTTGTTTTTGGGCTCTACTTTTTCACAGAATAAAGATATCGAATAATCCGTTGGAAATGTTAACCAGACAGTTAACCATTTTGATTAAAATTGAACTCTCTACGAACAATTTTCTAAAGACGTGATTTTTGGCTCTTCCAAAAAAGTGGCTGGGTTGTAAACCATCTGACAAATCCCAATAAAAGTCGGAAAATACGAAGTAAAACACTCATGTTTTTATAAAACGATGAGATTTTATTTATTCAGAAGGCCTCAAGAGGAAAAACAAGTTATAATGTCGTCACTTAGGCTAAAAAAATCGTAATGAATGGAAGTGCTAAATCATAATTTCATTCATCTTCATCCAAATCGGTGTCGCAATGTTTGCATGTTAAATACGAATGGGTTACCATATTATTGCACTTCACGTGAACAGGCCGGCCACATGTGTTGCATTCGATGGAGTTCTGGGGGATCAGTTCTTTAAGCAAAAACCTCAAACAAATGGTGCAAAAATCGATGTCCTCATCAGATGGTTTTGGTGGTTGCATTGCCTTGGGAAATTTGGGTGATGCTGGTTGTGCTTTTTTCGGTGCTACTTTTGCTGTTGGTTTTAACTTTGCTGCTGTTTTTTTCTCCTTCAGATCATCAATTTTATGTGGAAAAGTCAGCTCGTAGCTCTCCATTGCCTCTCGGCCACGTTTCGATAGTTTCTTTGGGGTGGCTGCTTGTAATAGCCCAATTTTATCCAGAAGTGAAAACCACTGGTGCTTCCTGACACTATTTGACAGTTCTAGTACAAATCTAGTCTTATCACCACAGTGGTTCACAACCCAGCCATGACACCATTTTGGAAACGTCAAAAAAACTACACTTCCAATCATAATTCCACAAAACCAAATATTGGATCGTAAATTTGGATAGAATCACGAACTTAATAAGTATGCATTACATTTACCTTTTTTTAATAACATGCACTCATTTGGATAGATCTTTGATTAAAACAAAAAAGTTTTTGCAATCGATTTTCAAACACGATATCTGTAGCTGCCACAAGCAATATATCCCTACACTTAGGTGTAACTACAAAAACTGAGTCATGTTAAAAGACAAACTTGACATTTGAAAGATTGGCGGCATGTTAATTAGGGAAAGCAAAATAAGTAATAATTCACAACCCAGCCCTTTCTCCTACATTTGTTCGCTTTTACTCAAATACATACCTTATTCCCTTGTAAACGGTTAAAAATGTTGGTTCACTTTTTAAAATTTTGAAGCTTAAGTAAATTTTTTTAAATTCCGCAGCTCTCGCTGGTGGGTCTGAGCCGTTCTTACGGGTTGGGTCCTTTTCGCAGAATTTCAAAATCTTGAAAAAAAATCTTTAAATTAAAATCTTGAAAAAAAAAATCTTGAAAACAAGATCTTGAAAAAAAAAACTTGAAACGCAAAATCTTGAAAAACCTTCGCATAGAATGTATTATTTAATCCGCGTGCGCGAAAGAAGTATCAAATTTTTCGAATAATGTCAAATTCAAAAAGTTTCAAATTTCAAAAAATGTCAAATATCGAAAAAAGTGCAAAATTTGGAATAAGTGTCAAATTTCGAAAAGTACAAGTTTTGCAAAAAATGTCATATTTAATTTTGAATAAGTCCTCGTCGTTTGTCTCGATGACGCTAAGTGTGGGAACATAAATATTTAAAAAATTTATAATTTTGACAAAATTTGACATTTTTGTTTTCGAAATTAGTCACTTTTCCGTTTTTTTCTCGAAATTATACATTTTATTCGAAAGAACAACATTTCTTAATATTTCAAGATTTGTTCAAGAATTATGCATATTTTGTGTTTTCTAGATTTTTTTTTCCAGATTTCGTTTTCAAGATTTTTTTCAAGATTTTGATTTTTTCAAGATTTTGACCTTCAAGCATTTGGACCGCTCCCTTTTTAAGATTTCTTAATTGAAAATTTTACACTATTTCGAAAAGTGTCCAATTTCGAAAGAAGTATCAAATCTTTCGAATAATGTCAAATTTCGAAAATAATCAAATTAATGAATAATAGTCAAGTCACAGAAATTGTCAAATTTTGAAATAAATGTCAAATTGTCCAATTATTTCAAAAAGTTTCAAATTTCGAAAAGTGTCAAATATCGAGAAATATCGAAAAAAGTGTAAAATTTTGAATAAGTGCCAAAATTCGAAAAAACTGTCAATTTTGAATAAGTCCTCGTCGTTTGTCTCGATGACGCTAAGTGTGGGACCATAAATATTTAAAAAATTTATAATTTTGACAAAATTTGACATTTTTGTTTTCGAAATTAGACACTTTTCCGTTTTTTTCTCGAAATTATACATTTTATTCGAAAGAACAACATTTCTTAATATTTCAAGATTTATTCAAGATTTGTTCAAGAATTATGCATATTTTGTGTTTTCTAGATTTTTTTTTTCCAGATTTCGTTTTCAAGATTTTTTTCAAGATTTTGGTTTTTTAAGATTTTGACCTTCAAGCATTTGGACCGCTCCCTTTTTCAGATTTCTTAATTGAAAATTTTACACTATTTCGAAAAGTTTCCAATTTCGAAAGAAGTATCAAATCTTTCGAATAATGTCAAATTTCGAAAATAATCAAAAAAATGAATAATAGTCAAGTCACAGAAATTGTCAAATTTTGAAATAAATGTCAAATTGTCCAATTATTTCAAAAAGTGTCAAATATCGAGAAATAACTAAAAAAGTGTGAAATTTGGAATAAGTGCCAAAATTCGAAAAAAACTGTCAAATTTTGAATAAGTGTCAAATTTCGAAATGTACAAGTTTTGCAAAAAATGTCATATTTAATTTTGAATAAGTCCTCGTCGTTTGTCTCGATGACGCTAAGTGTGGGACCATAAATATTTAAAAAATTTATAATTTTGACAAAATTTTAAATTTTTTTCGAAATTAGACACTTTTCCGTTTTTTTCTCGAAATTATACATTTTATTCGAAAGAACAACATTTCTTAATATTTCAAGATTTATTCAAGATTTATGCATATTTTGTGTTTTCTAGATTTTTTTCAAGATTTTCGTTTCAAGATTTTTTTTCAAGATATCGTTTTCAAGATTTTTTTTTTTCAAGATTATTTATTTTCAAGATTTTGGTTGTTTCAAGATCTTCAAGCATTCGGACCGCTCCCACCATAAATATTTAAAAAATTTATAATTTTGCCAAAATTTGACATTTTTGTTTTCGAAATTAGACACTTTTCCTTTTTTTCTCGAAATTATACATTTTATTCGAAAGAACAACATTTCTTAGAATTTCAAGATTGATTTTTTTTTATTTCAAGATTGTTTTCTTGATTTTTTTCAAGATTTTCGTTTCAAGATTTTTTTTTTCAAGATTTCGTTTTCAAGATTTTGGTTGTTTAAAGGATTTGACCTTCAAGCATTCGGGCCGCTCCTGTTCTTTACATTTCTAATTAACGTGCCGAAAAAATGAAAAAATTCAGATTATTTAAAAAAAATAAAATAAATATGTTGGTACATTGCAATCCATGCCGACATTTGGATTTGTTGACATTAAACTCATTTTTTAACTTCATAAAAAAAGTAATGTGACTTTACAAGATTATTTTTAATGTTCCGAAAAATATCTTCTTTCATACCACATGGCAACCAAGGCCGCATCAAGGTAAATTTTGCTTGCTGGCAAACTTATTTTTGGCACCCCCTCCCCTAACGCATAATTTAAAAAATACGCAGAAAAAACTATACCTTAAGGGAGGGTTCTCCTGGATTTTTTTGGATTTGGCCGAAAAACAAGCAAAATTTGAGAATGGTTTGTGGGAAAATGAAAAGACATACGAACTTATGCTTTTGAACTTTGATTCGTGGTTTATTGACGAGTAAAAAAAAAATATTTGAAAAATTCAAAATGGCGGCTTGAAAATGGCGGATCTCGTCGACCTCTGCGCGCAAAACATCGACCTCCCGCGGACAGTGTGGGACCTCAGGTAGTGAACTGAAATGAGAAATGTATAAAATTTTTTAAAATTGATAACATTTCATATGCCTGGAACCTAACTTCAATTAAGTTTGGTAAAAAAAACCAATTATATGGACTTTTAAAAAAAAATTGAAATTTTTTGCTTTTTTTTTTAATTAGATCTCGTTTAAAAATTATAAATAAACAATTTTTTATGCCAATGTTAGGTTCCAGGCGTACAAAAAAGTATATACTTTCAAACATTCTTTGAATGAAGGAAATCGGATCAATAGAACAAGCCCTGTGCTGTCCGTTAGATTAGAAAACATGGTTCCGAGAAAAACGCGTTTAAAGTTTTTAGAAAGTTGGTACGCGCGCGTGACATGGGTACGTTTGACACGCTCTAGCTCGAGAAATACGCGTCGTATTGAAATATCCCTTGGCACAAACATTCTACATATATGTAACTTTCATTTTATGTAAAAAAAAAATGGATTTTTTCAAAAAAATCCAGGAGAACCTTCCCTTAACATTTATCAAAATTCTACACGTTCATCGATACCTTCGTAATCAAATTGCTTTTTTTTTTCTTGAACGAAGAGTTGTTTCATTCTCGAATTCTGGATTAGAACCAAGTTGATCTGCCAACTTTTTTCGCATCAGTTAAAATACTGTTGATACCCTTTTCTGATCTGAACTCTTGCAAAAAACTTTTGACGCTTTTGATAAGTTCCGTAGCACTTTTCAAATCAACTAATATTTCTTGCAGCTTTTTGCTGACCATGTTGATTTTAGATAGAATTGAGTACCAAGTTATCAGACTGCAAAGAAATTGAAATCTATGTATTTTTTTTTTGCAATACCCATTGCAGTATTTCGTGCGAATGCATCCATCATCTTGGCTGGCATCAAATGCAGAGTCATGCAGAGTTGATTGAAATGAAACAAACAAAATGCTCTTGAATTGAAATTCTTTTTCCTGGTACTACTCGTACGATCATTGTCATTTGCTCGCTATGGCTGACGTTTGGGTGCAGTCCAATTAAATCGCATAATTGCTTGTTTTTTTCATTCAATATGTAATCCAATATGTGAGTTGAAAGCAGAGAATAAAATTAGTTTTAAATTGTTTTGCTCAAATAGTGGGTGTGAATTTCATTAGAAGATATCCTGCGTAAATGCTCAGCCAATACGATGTGGAATTTAGCGATGTACTCCATCAATTGTAAAAAATTTCCGTTATTTTCTTCAAAAAGTACGTCACTTTTTCCACGAAATTCCAACCCTTGCGAAGCGAGAAATTGCGTTACATAAAGCACCCTCTTTAAAACTTCGTTCCAGTATTCTTATAATTTTCCCCTTAAGTAGATACTTACTTAATTTTTGGGCTCTTAATTTTTTCGCCCCTCGAAGTTTGGCGCCCTAGGCAACCGCCTGCGCCCCAATCCGTCCCTGATGGCAACCCTCTTCATATGACGTTACGCAGAAGTTGTTTTGAGTTTTTTGCATTGTGGCGCTTTTTATTGAAAACTTTATAAAATTGTAAGTGAAAAGTTATTTATTATTTGTGCAAGGTTCAACAAAAAAAAACATGCCAAACAATATTAAAGGTATGTTAATTAGATGCTTTTAGTTATCTTTTGTTGTCTTTGAGAAATAATCTTTTAAAAGTTTTTTTGTAAATTTTAGAAATCTTTTCTGTTTCGTGGAACAGAACTATTTGGATCGTCCACTATCCTTCATAAATTATATATGTAGTGAAAGCGCCAAATGTGTACTTTCATTTGATAGTAAACTTCTCTGCATTTACTTGAAACTTTTAAAAAAAAATTCGTTTTCTCAATCAATTAAGGGGCATTTAACATAATTTAGTCGAAATTTGAGGAGTTTTTAAGAAAGGATTGTGAAAAAACGGTTAGAGATATTTGAGTAAATATTTTTTTATGGTATTTCCTTTTTTTTTTTTTATTTTTTATTGTATTGTTAGGTGTTAAAAAAGGTTGATTACCTAATTTTCAATGCGATTTGTATTTGTAAAAGCGGAATAAAGCACATACAGCTTTAAGGTTACAACTCGAATTATGTCTGAAGAATTTGTTTTGCTATTGAACACTGAAAACTTCTATGATAAAAATTAAATTTTTTAAAATTTATAAAAAACTCTTATTGAGTAAAAAAATAATTTCGACATGTACGATTGTTAACACCGGATTCGACTTCAGCGAAATCAAATTACCCTGAAATCATGTATCGCATTTCTCTTTTTGAGAAATTGTCTGCAAATCAGATCCGCACCAATTTTGTTGCGAATGAAAAGTGAAAAAATCTGTATGAAGTACGGATGGACTGCGTTTTCAACAATAGCTCTTTTTCACTCCGAATCCTCAAACTTTACTACAGATTCAATCCGAAGCTACTCTACGGATTCTACAATCGATAAACCAACGAAAACGAGTAATTTTCCCTCCGCAACTGATCCGCCGGATTCCACAATCAGCATTATTAACAAAAATTTTTCTCGACGTCATTTCCGCGTCACACGTTTTTCTGGAATTGTTTTTGTGTAAAACAATAAAAAAATATTTATGCAAATATCTCTAACCGTATTATCACAATCCTTACTTAAAAAACGGGTTGGGTACGATATCCCCAAACAAAAAATACCCAAATAAAAATCCCAGGCTCAAAATCCCCAAATAATCACCAAATTTGGGGATTTTCATTTTTTATTTTGACTTTTTATTCTAAGTATTTGTTTCAGCCTTGTATTTGTCAATGAATCATGCTTAAAAATCTTTAAATATATTTCGTACAAGGGATATAGTAATAATTTTAAAAAAAATATTTCCAGGCCCAAATATTTCCTTTGACTTTAGGGCTTTTGTGTTTGGGATTTTGTGTTTGGGTCTTTTGTGTTTGGGGCTTTTGTGTTTGGGAATTTTGTGATAAGGAATATGCTTTTGGGGCTTTCGTAACTATCACGTGACAATTTTGGTGTTCCAAATTTCAAATTTTAACGTATTTAAGATATCCACATATATAAATTTTTGTTGTTCGGGATGTAGGCGTGGTACTTCATCAGTAACGATAAATTTTTAATATTCTTCTGGATAATGGTTGCAGCGTATATGAGAAGTTTCAGCGCTCTATCTTCATTACTTGAGTTTATGCCACCCAATTGATTTTCTGCACCATAGTGCAGTAGTAGGATATCACCCAAAAATCCGTTTTTTTACAATTTTTAAAATTTCATAAATTTTTCCCACTTTAACAGCTGTAATTGACCTGCGACAAAATTATTTTTAATAGTTCAGATCATTTCCTTTCTCAAAAGCTTTCAATCATCAAAGTCTTCATAGATAAAGATTTTACACTCTTAAATAATATCCAAGATATACTTCATTAAACTCCTCGCGATTGTTTTTCATTAACGCCATCAGACTGTGGAATGCTCTGCCACGTGGACTGAGAAAGGTCGCAGGGAGAGATATCTTTAGGCAAACTATTCTTACTTATTTTTCGTCCAACTAAATTTCTTCATTCTTTATTCATCTGTCCAAACTTCTTAAAATTTATTCTTAAAATAAGTTCGTACTGACAACTGGCGGTAATTATACCAAAAATGGGCGTGGTCACACTATAGCTACTCCTATTTTTAAGAAAAGATCAAAAGCCTTCGAAAATACTGGTCCGAATGAAATCAAACTTTGGCAATGGATTTGTTACGAGTACGAGATGGTTTCAGGAAAACTGCTACACCTACTTTTAGAGCCCAAGAGGGAGTTGGATCCATGGAAATTGAACAAGGGGGAGTGGCACCTCTCTTACAACCCAAATTTGCGATATCAAATAGCTTTCGAGTTAAGGTCGCACAGCGTCAGAATTCCGTATTCGACCTAAATTTCCACATGCAATTTCATTGATAACATTTTATGGGCGGTGGAAAAGAGGAGTGGCACTCCCATGCAACCCAAACTTGTGCTATCGAATAGCTTTCAGCGTCGGAATTCAGTATTCGACCTAAATTTACAAATAAACTTTCATTGATAACATTTTATAAGCGATGGGCAAGGAGGTGTAGCACCGCATATACAACCCAAATTTGCGACATTGAATAGCTTTGGATTTATAGGTCGCACATCTTCCGAATTCAGTATTCAACAGCAATTTACACATGCAGTTTTACGATAACATTTTATGGCGTTTGTAAAGACGGCGTAACACCTTTCATTTAACCCAAGTTTGCGATATCGTATAGCATTGGAGTTATAGATCACAGTTTTTGAATTCAGTATTACCTGTAGTTTTATTGATCACATTTTATGGGCGTTGAAAAAGGGCGTTGGGGCACCTCCCATACAACCCAAATTTGTGCAATCGAATATCTTTGGAGTCATAGATCGCACAGCGTCGGAATTGAGTATTCGACTTAAATTTACACTTGCAGTTTCATTGGAAACATTTTATGAGCGTTGGACAAGGAGACGTGGAACTTCCCATGCAACCCAAATTTGTGCTATCGAACAGATTTGGATTTGTAGTTTGCACAGCCTCGGAATTCAGTATTCGACCTCAATTTACACATGCAGTTTTACTGAAACGCATGGCAGCAACGCGCCGGGTTTCAGCTAGTTTTATATAAACTGCGAATTTATATAAAACATTAATTTTGCTTAATTTCTTTCTTCATCAGACTTTTCAAAGTTAATAAAAAGTGGGTATATTTTTTAAGACCCTTTTCTAATTTCAAGTGTCTCAACGCAAGATTGAAGTCTTTGCCGACACTTAGCTGATACGATTCTTAGAAAAAAAACGTAATGTTGTTGCTAGCTTAATTTTATTGGAAATTAATGTTGACCGTTTTCCCCTTTCATTAACGGATCTATTTTATCTAAAACAAATTTAAATGCTGCTTTTTTAATGCGAAAACACATTTTATACTATATTGGCTACAAATTAATTAATAAAAACCTTGCACATACTTGATATCTGATAAACTATAAATGTCTGCTTTGTACCTTATCAGTTTTCTCTCAAGCCTAAGGATTCGTTTTCTTTCGTCATTGCTTGCAATTTCGCTGGCAAAAAATATTTTGTACGCGCAAATTAAATAACAAAACATAAAAAGCATTCTAACTCATAACCGATAAAATCTACGATGGTATCTGTTTACTTGGAATTATTAATAACATCTCAACACAAAATATTCATCCTTACCATAGTAGGTGTCGTCGTCGATTGTATATCGTCACTTTGAGTCGACGTTAACACAAAATTAGTGGTAAATTTGTATCAGCTAACACTGACGTTCCCACGACGATAATTGATAAATAAAAATATCTTTGAAATAGTTATCGAAAACGAAAACGCCGATACCAATTTTACACTAGTCGTCGCTATTTGGTGTCGACGACGCCTACTATGGTAGGCTGATTAGCAAATACCTGTATTGTGTTGAAGTGATGTTGGTGACGACACGAAGTGATCGACAGCACAGAATTAATATTGAAGTTGACTTGACAACCATGTGTTGAAGCATCTTGACCAGTTGCCTAATTGAACGCAAAGAATTGGGTTTCAAATTTTGAAGAATTCAACCTTTCATGTCGCTTCAAATTGCTGTTTTAGCGCCTTTCACGTATCATAAGCTGATTCCTTATCCATCACTTTTTGATACACCTCATCTGTGATTGCGCTTGTTAGCATAGTCTTGGCAAAACTCTTTGCCTCTCGATAAAAACTGCATTTCTCCCTGCAGTCTTTTTGTTGACCTTTCGTGGTTAAAAAATTAAATTAAATTCCTTATTTTTCCTTTTCGCTCGACCACTTCTTAATATTCTTTACAAAATCCATCGATCGTTCTTGAATAATTTATTCTTCTTTTGTAATATTCTATTAACAAAGGGATGAGGAAAGTGGCTCCTGAAAAATTTTATACTTTAAATACGTGATTTCCGAATATGAGCAATAAATACGTCAAGCTGTTAAATAAAATAATTTCAGCAGGTATTCTACAATTTTCACACAGATTTTTTAATAACACATTTTTTAATAACGCTCAATCTTTTAATATTAAAACATTGTTAATTATGAAAAAAATGTATTTCCTACACTGAAATATATGTTAAAATTAAATGAAAGTGTTCATATTAAACGAATTTGTTTTTGAAATAAAGCTTGAAACAATTTCATATAGGATAAGCACAAATGTTTGTAAAGTTAAATTTAAAACAAAAGCTTTTATTTTCTAAACAATATTTTTAATTATGCTTTTATAATAAACATTTACAGTTTAAAAACATTTATATAAAACTAAAAACTTTGTTTAAAACTTTAACATTGAAAACAAATATTTTAAAACACCATTTTTTAGTTTTTTCGAGTTTTCGCCGTCATATTCGTGATCAGCGACGTATTTTCCAGATCATATTGACACTCTTAATTACATGTTTTCTAAATATGCGCTATATGCTCGCATTTTAAATTGTTAGAACAAAAAAAAAAAATGAATATGATTTTAGTTTTGTTTCCATTTATATATTTAATATAATATTAAGATTCAATGCATTTCAAATTGCATTTTAACTATATTTAAGCATTCTATAAATTTATATATATATACTATATTTCAATGTTTCTTTAATTTAAGGCTAGCTAACGTTAACGCTGCGCTTTCAGAGATGTTTCCATATAAATACAACTTATATATTCCATTTAGTGGAGTTTATTTTTTAGTGGAGTTAAAGCTATTTACATTTTACATTACATTAAATTTCTTCGTATTTTTTTTGTTGTTGTTTTCTTTTGTTTTTGTAATAAACACACAAACATTACATTCATGCGATTTTTAATATATATTCTAAACTAGCGACAACGTTTTCAATAAAATTTTAAAAACATGCATTCGATTTTTAATAAAAAATTTTTAGTTTCTGGTACGAGTATTAAAAAAAGTAGCTTAAAAGCTGAATTCAATTCATATATTCGTAATTCATATATTCGCTAAACTTGATCGTAAATAAAATAATATCGTTTCAATTAAGTCGACTGAACTTACAAGAGGTAAGCGAGCATTTTGTTGACTTCTACTTTTGTAATTTTTAAAAAAATTTAGTTTTGTTCATTATTTGTTCAAATTCTAGTTTATGTTAGGACGGCTAAAAGTGACTGTGTTGTAAAAATCTATTCTAAATATATAAAAAAACAAATTAATCGAGAGAGAGCGAGTGCTCTTTTTTGTGATAAGTGAGTGGCTTTTCTAAACTTCGACAGAATACTGAGTGGATTTAAGGCTATAGCAAGGGTTTGTTTTTAGGGGGATCGGTGATATTTTAAATGTAGGCAACTGAGGAATGCTACTTCAAAGAAAGGCTTTCAAGAAAAACAAAAAACAACATTGTCCTAGCTAAGCTCTAATCTAAGAGGTCATCTCGAGCAGCACAGCTGCGGCAAGTTCCAGACTCCAGCCACTTTTTTGCAAAGCCTGTTCGCACTGCGGACGATTGGCAACACCGAGCCTAGAAAAAAAAAACAGAGCTCAATGAAATGTCTCATTCAAAATAACATTAATTACAATACCTTGAAAGCTGATCGATTTTGTAGTGCCGTATAGCAATATTTGTATCACCACTGGCTGCACGCAGCGCATTGCGAACATCTGTTTCTTGCGCAGCAGAGCCAAGCTCATTAAGCATTTCTTGGAGCTTCTCGTTTTCACGTGCAAAGTCCGCCGGTATTGGAGCATATAAATTGCTTGCGCCACCTTCCTGCATTTGCTGTTGCTTAAGTTTCTCCAAACGTCGTTGTATTTGCTGTGCCGATAGCTGTGGCGGCGCCAGCGGCGCAGGGCGATGTGGACGTAGGTAATCATCGAGTGTGACTTCATCGTAAATAGCAGGAGGTGGCTGAGAGCTGGAGCTGTTGGAATACATTGCATTGGAATTTGTAGCTCTTAGCGGTATTTGTCCATAGTAGGTGGAGGGTGTTGGAGCTACAGAATCGTACAACTCGCGTCCAGCAATGCTGCCGTATAACGAGGCTGCACTGGCATAGACTTGATTTTGTGGATTTTGTGTTGCAACAACGCGATTAGAAATGGCTACAAAGCCATGATTGGTGTCCGGTTGCTGTTGGTGCTGTTGTATGCTGGTGTTGTTCTGGTAGATTTCCTCGGGAGGCCGCGCATAGTATTCGGATTGTCCAGCAACACGTTCATACCACATGCGATTCAGAATACTTTGTGTGGAATTGGCAGCAGCTTCCAAATTGTTTTGTTTCTGTTGCTGCTGCTGTTGTTGCTGGAACTCTTGTGAGACATAGAGGCTATTGCGTGCTTCCATGATACTGCTATTGGTGGCATATAAACTGGCCTGCATTTCTTGATTCTTAATTTTTGGTGAAGCACCAGCACCACTTCCATTCGTAGTTGGCGGACTGCCAAGATTAGGGGATGTGGCGGAGTTATTTGCATTGTTTTTGAGGGGCGTCAAGTTGTGCTTTTGCATCAGCTCCTTGTTACTGTACATTTGCGTGGAGTTGCGCTCAAAGTCAGACTGTCCTTTATTGCCGTACATGTCCTTTTCGAGCTCAGCAATAAAAGACTTGTCGAGCAGCACCTTTTCGTCGCCGGCATCATCAACACTCGATCGTTGTTGAGGAGATTTTTCCAGACTGCTAAAATTCATGTTGGTGGCTGCTTCGGCGCTGTTATGAGTGTGTACTTGTACTGTGTCCGCAGTGAATTGCATGATATTCGCTGAACTGGTGCTGAGTTGCGGAATGTTCTCCTTGTTGCCAACGGAAGTGGCTGAAGACGGACTACCAAAAAGGCTCTTGCGTGCAGTTAAACTATTGTAGGCTTCCGTATTGTTAGATATCGATGTTCTGAAAATTTATTTTTTTATTAATTCAACTATAAACAAGCTTGTTTTACAGAGTTACTTAAAATTATCTTAAAATAAAACGAAATTTAACAGTAATACAATTTTTAAAAGACACCCTAGTTTGGGTTATATCAATATTGCTGCAAATTGCATTAATGGAAGAACTCGTATTATAAACAGGGCCCTGTCTACCATAATTTGTCCTGCGATAGGGAATGTGAAAAAACTGTCTCTGGAAATTCAGTTCAGGCGCATATACAGCGTTCGAGTGTAAGAGTACGTATATTTACGGAGGTGAAAGACGAAGTCGAGTTGAGCGAAAAATCGTATAGTGGGGATCTTTTTTTAATTGGTATTTCATGACTTCGATTCATAATTCTAGCAGAAAAACTAACTCATGGAAAACTATTAACTATTTAAAGAACTCATTGCAAAGGCAATGAATTGACCCGACTTATCCATTACCAAAATGTGCTCGTGTGAAGATGAGTTTTCTTAGTATTTCGCGAAATAAACCCAAATTTTTTTAGCATCAAATTTGTGATTTGTTTAATTTGTTTTCCGATGACATCAAAATCATTAACATATCTTCAAAAATAACAAAGTTAGTTGAACTTAAAAAATTTGGAAAAGAGTCATAGCACAATATTGTAGATAGATTGGAGGAATATTGTCAGGGCCACATTTCTTCTTCGCATCTAAGTTAATTAATTCTCGATACACTTCTTCTCCAGATAAGATTAAGGAACTCGGACTCAACATCATTAATCGATTAATCATATTATATAAAATCTCATTATTAAGCCTGTCTAAAGGACTTAAAAACGCTTAATAAATTCATATTTAGGTCACATATAGAAACTATTGAAGGCAAGCTCAAAGAAAACAACAAGTATTTCTGGACTTATATAAACGAAAGCAGGAAATCCAATGGTATTCCAAATTCTATGCAATATAAGAGCTCGTCATCGCAGGATACAGCTACGATTTGCAATTTTTTCGCAGATTATTTCAAATTTGTTTATTCTAGTTCTGGGTCTCCTTCCACCTCTTTCCCTAATACTGTAACCTATCTTGATTTTGGTGACCTCACTTTAACCGAGTTGTATGTGGAATCAGCTCTAATAAGTCTTAAATCCATACCGTCCGATGTCCCTGATGGTATTGCTCCAATTTTGTTGAAAAACTGTGCTATGCAAGTTTCGTTACCGCTTACAAAAATCTTTAATAAATCAATAAATACTTTCACATTCTTGGTGGAATGGAAAACCTCTTTTATACAACCCAAGTAACAATATTAGCCATATATTCATTCTTGCAGAGCTTATAGTGCTATCTTATATAGCAGCAAGCTTCAACTATAGCTTTAGTCGCGCTACTAAAGCTCTTGCAGAGAATATATAAGGCTACTTTCTTGAGTTTAAAAGCACTATTTTTACTTCATATGAGGAGTAGAAGTAGCTGTAAACTTTTAAAAGAGTCCCTGTCAAACCCAAATAAGAGCTCTTGCAAAGCTCTTTTTTATTATTCGTTTAAGTATGTATGTGTTAAAAATAAACTCAATAAATATATAAAATTTGACAAGTGTTTGTAATGATAAGAATGACAAATAAATTAAAGAAATAATAAAGTGATTATTATATCAGACTCATGTTCGTGTATTCGTTATATGCTGCGAATTTCGGTGCGCTTTTGAATTTATCGGAAACGTGAATGTAGTACTTCGAAAAACTACAACGGGCTTAACAAATAATTAAAATTAAGAAGTGTTAATTATTTAAAAATACTTGGAAAATTTTTAACATTCTTTAAGATCAACTAAAAATGATTTAAGTACTTTATTCTTAAATATATGTATCATAGAAATCATCAATTTCGTTTTAAATATTATTGTAAACACTAATATTTAGCTTGCTTCAACTCCGAAGATTTTCTATTTTTTATAAGATCGCCATTTTTTCAAAGAATCTCTTTATCAGATTTTTTAGTCACTTGTTATTCCCAAAAAATTTATTGCATTAATTTACAGTATTTTATATCTATTCGCTTTAAAAATGCAATACAAAAATACACATTAAAGCAAATATTATACTCAATCTACGAGTTTTAAAACTGCTGTATAGTAATTTTTATTACTTTAAAAGATCCTTTACAGAGCAAGTAGTAAATTTTAGAGTTCTGCTCTTTTGCAGATTTGATAAAATCCTTTACAGAGCTGTATAAAGTATTAAAGCTCAAAATGGTAAAAAAATCATATAGAGCATTTTCTTTAAAATTAAAAGCAACTAGCAGCAAACAAAGCTGCGGTAAAGCTTTAACCGCATATTATACACCTATAGAACACTTTTAGGACTCACTCGCACCTAGTTGCTCCAACAATGTTACTTGGGAACCCATCCATAAATCGGGTCCTAAGCAAAATGTCTGCAATTATAGACCAATCAGTAAGCTTTTAACTATACCAAAGACCTTTGAAAAAATTGTATACGGGAAGCTTTCTTTCTGTTTAAAAAATATAATTTGGTATAACATGGGTTTTCTTTCAAGTAGATCAACAGCCACAAATTTAAATATATTCTGTAATTAAATACTTGATAACTTCGCGAGAGGTTATCAAACAGATGTAATTATTAATGACTTCGCAAAAGCGTTTGACAAAGTTAACCATAAAACTCTACTCGCTAAGCTCTCAGCTTTAGGTTTCCACTCAAATTTACTCAAGTGGATTGCATCAGGATAGACCTCAGGATACCTACAGGATAGACAACAGCTGGTTAAAATCAACCATTGTTTATCAGATGTGATACACGTCCCATCAGGGGAGTCCCTCAATGTAGCCATTTTGGTCCCCTCTTGTTCTTAATCTTCATTAATGACATTCCCACAGTTATTAAATAATGCCAGTGCCTTTTTTTGCGGATGATCTCAAGTTATTTCGATCTATTAAACATATTAATTATTTAAATTTATTACAAAAGGACCTCGATTTCATTGTAAACTGGTGTAACCTACAACTGAATATTTCTAAATGTGAGGTTCTTTCATTCGCTAGAGTGGCCACCCCTACCATCTGGAAATATACCATAACTTCAACAACTTTAGGTAGATCTACGCTAAAAAAAGACTTAGGAGTTCTCCTAACCCAAAGGCTGAACTTCAGTGATCATTTCGACTTTATTATAGCCAAAGCAAATTCCTCAAAAACCTCTACTCATCACTCGCAAGGCCTCAATTGGCCTCAATACTGGTCTACAATCTGAAACCCTTATTATCTCCAGCAGTCCAATAGAATTGAATCTACTCAAATAAATTTTACTAGATACATGTGGAAAAAACTTAATTGGAACCTGCCCTCAATACCTTCCTATGATACTCGATGTGCCTTTATAAAACTTCATCCGCTTGACACTAGACGTAAAGCTTTTCAGTCATGTAAGATCTGCTTAATAATAATAATGCTTAATTTTTATACCCAATTTGGCCATCTCCGTAGCCAATTCCATTTAAGAGAGACGGTCCAAAGAACAAATTATAGTCAAAATAAGCCTATAACTCGGTGTATTCACAATACAAATGAAATCCTAAATATGTCTGATTTATTTAGAGAGGTTTCTCGTAAATCCTTTAACGATCTTCTCATGCTAAGTATTATGGCACGTGATGCTTGATTAGAAATTCTAGTTTATGGTTATTCATACACATAATGTCTCTAAAATTCTTTAAGAATCTTCTCATGCTATGTATTATGGCTCGTGATGCTTGATTAGAAATTCTAGTTTATGGTTATTCATACATGTAATTCTTTCTTTTTGCTTTATATTTATTGTAATATATATTTACTTGTATGATCTCAAATAAGAAAGTTAAGAAATTTGTATACAAAGTGCTATTAGTAGATATTAAATTATTTTTAACTTTTGTAATTTATATTAGTAGTCTATAAGAGCCCTGTGCTCTGATTGATGAAATAAATGAAATGAAATAAAATTGGACTGAAAAAAGAGTACAAAAAGATCGCTTATTACTTGAAAATTGTCGGATTTTCTATACTGGAGAAACATATTTGTAGGAAGAATTAGTAAGTATTTAAAAATGTTTACCCAACCAAGGTGAAATCAAGTAAAAAAACTACCTCATTGGCGTATGCTGTTGCTGTTGCCTAATTATATTCGAGTAAATAGCCAGCTCATCTGACTGCTGCTCTTTCTTTGAGCTTTGTGCATTCTGTGACAATTCAACGCTGCTGGTATCGAATGGGTCTCTTTGATTCTGCTGATGTATCTGGGCAAACTCAATCGTATTGGAGTAAGTTGGTGGCATTTGGTATGGTGGTGGCTGCAGACGTGGTAACGGCGAAGTAGCGTTAAATTTAAATTGTTGCGTCAACGTTGCTTCAGCAGTAGGCGTTTGTGGTGCTGCTATCGGGTCATCTGTGTATTCCTCACTCGCAGTAGGTACATCAATAGGCGCATCTAGTATGCAGAAAGAACTGTCAACCGTAAGCGATGCGCTCTCGCCCAAACGATTGAGAAATGTTGACTTTGCAGCTACACCACTTTCACTAAATTCCGGCGAAATATCAATAAGAATTCCCTCCTGTTGCTGTTTAGGCGGTGGTGGTCGTTGGGGACCTGATTTGCTGTTACTCGTGGCATGCTTTTGCTTACTGCCACGCTCTGAGCTGCGATCATTGATGAGTTTATTGTAAGCAAACTGCCTGCTAGACACTGACTTACGTTCCTTGACGTGATGATGCAGATGTTGGAGAGATTGTGAGGTGTTCGGTTGCAGTGAGGCGCACTTACGATTGCGTTCTACGGAGGAAATGCAAGCAAAATTATATAAAAAAGTATTATGAGTTTAACAAAAATAAAATGGCTCTCACCTGCGTTACAGTGTAGCTCACCATTGGCGCCAATTGCGCCAGCACCGCCCCAGCAAAAGCCAAATGGTGAGCCAGCGTGTCCAGTTGCACGCAGTCCCTCATGCATGGGGCGTATGAGATCAGTGTTTGTGAGTTTAAGCTTTTCCAGCACAGTTCTAAGCAGCAAAAGAACGAAAATAACGTCAATGCACTCATCTGAGCTAATAACTGCTTACCGTGGAAAAACACCAATGTCGAAGGTGCGCTGATTTTGTCCTTTAATCAACTTTAGCTCGGGGCGTCCATCAATGATTGCAATTGTGTCGCATGCATCAATTTGTAGATGATTTGCCTCATGATAGCCACGAGAAGCGCGCATCAAAGGTGGTGACATGCCAACGAGAAATTCTCTGCACAAAAATTAGAAGCAATGCAATAATTATGTAATGCCAGACAATATTATATCTAACTTTATAGCGGCAAAGGTAGGTCGCTCAGCCGGTGTTTTATCCCAGCACGTCAACATCAATTCGTACACATCCGGCGGACAAGCCTCAGGATGATGCAGACGTTCACCTTCACGGTCTATTTTGCGCAAAATCTGTGAACCATTTAGGCCAATCCAAGGATCTTCCCCAAAGGTGTACATTTCCCAAAGAGTCACGCCAAACATCCATGTATCGGATGCGTGTGAGAATTGACGATAACGCAACGACTCAGGAGCACACCAAGGAAACGGAACCTTCTTGTGCTCCGACATCACATAACAATCGTCTTCCTGGGGCAGCGCACGCATCAGACCAAAATCACCAATTTTAATCTTATTGCCTGAGGCTAGCAGCACATTGCGACAAGCCAGATCACGATGCAAAAAGCGTTTGTGCTCCAGATAAGCCATACCAGTGACTATTTGCACAGACCAGTTCCAGATGTTCGTCAGCGGAGTGTGTTTGCATTGCTTGCGTAGCGTATCAAGCAATGAACCACGTTCTGCCAGCTCAGTGATCATCATCATGGGCTGTGACAGCACAACGCCATAAAGACGCACCAAGTTCGAGTGATCCAAGGCATGCATGGCCTGCACCTCGCGGAAGAAGTCATCTATGATGCCCGGCTGTGTGAGGTTGTCCGATTTGAGCACCTGCAAGTATAGATATTAAATGAAAATTAGTTACTGTGCAGCACAAAAGCTATAAACTTACCTTGACAGCTACGGGCAAAACTTTGCCACTCGGCGCAGCGTGCCACTCGCCACGACGCACCACACCAAATGAGCCATCTCCCAATTTAATGCCCAGCGTTATGTCCTTTTCATGTATCAAACACGTTAGTTGCGGGTTTGTTTGTTCCTTCGCAGCAGTTGCAGAGTTTTTCTTCGATGATGGCTGCTTGCCACCACCAATCAGCTTAGATAGTATATTTTTACGCCACTGATGCGCTTTTTTCTTGCGCACTGCTTCCATAAGGCGTCGAATAGCTGGTTTGCCCAATCCACAGCGTTCGAGATCTTCGGGCAGTACATAGTCAAAGTGGGCGAGTCGTGAAACTTGCAGGTCATCACGTATTCGTTCTAAAAATTGTTCGAGTTGCACTTCACGTAGCAAATCATCGAGCCATTCGGTTTCTGTGGCCGAGTCAGCTGAGCTGGGAGTTCCCATTGTAGATGATGAGTGGGATGTTGGGAGGAATTGAAGGAGGTGAGCACTTTAGCTGGAATAAAATAAGTTTTCTTTAATAATGGTTTAAACGGTATATCAACTACTTTTTCATTAACTCAAAACTACATTTCTATTAAAAAACTTTATTCGACTAGCTCTATTTGTAGGTTAATGAAATATTTACAAATATATGTATTATCGAAGAGACCTATTTTTTAATTTAACACCACATTTTGAGTTAGAATAAAATATATAGCTGTTACACTATCTAGTCCAATCCCGCCCACCTTTTGCCAGGTACTTGGTACACAACCTCCGCACCCCTGTACAAAATTTCAATAATCTACTAGGTTAGGTTAGGTTAGTGTGGCTGTCTCAAACGAGATACACTTAGGTCAATGAGGCTCATTGTGATACTAAGGGTTAATTCTTCCTATCTCTATTTAAACCAGTTTGACCTGTTTACTAAGCCTAGGATTCGGTAAACCGAAGATTCTGAGAGCTCGTCAAGGTCATTGAAGAATCAGTTGCTTAAGTGGAGGAAGCGTTTTGAGCCGAGGTTGAGTAAGTGCAGAGGAAATGTACTGTATATTCTTCCTCCTCCTCATCAGATTCTGCTGAAGTAGTTGTGGGGTATGTTTAATCTTTGAGCGTGTCTGAGAACGAGGCAGGGCCATGTAAGGATCCCTACCATGGTGCTTATGTTGTCTCTACTGAGAGAAATGAGTTATTTTGAACGCTTAAGGTTGAGTTTGGTCCAGATTTGCCGCGTAATATTACACGTGTTACCTGCTGACCATCTGTTGTTGGTTTTGATGCTCGATAACTTATGTGTAAGGAGTTTACAAGTGGTTGGAGGAATACCAAAGCTTGTCTTATCTATAGATAGTTGTTTGGTAGTACCTGTACGAGTTCATCTGCTTTGCAGTTGTCTAGAAAATCTTTATGTCCAGGAATCCAGCATAGAAGGATTTTGAGCTGCTCTGCCATCTCTTTTAGAGATCTGTGGCAGTTGAGAACTGTTTCAGATCTTATTTCAACAGTTCCTAGGGCTTTTAAAGCGGCTTGACTGTCAGATAGTATGCAAATATCCATGAAAGATATCTCATTTGCCTGAAGCTAAGTTAACGCTTCATGTATAGCAGCTATTTCAGCTTGAAATACACTGCAATGGTCAGGGAGCCTAAAGGCCTTAAAGACCTAATGCTTAATGCTTCTGAGTAGACTCCTCCACCTACTTTGCCATCTAGTTTTGATCCATTAGTAAAGATCTCAATGACATTGTGAGGTGAACGGTTTCCTAGTTCCCGATCTTCTCGAGAGTGAATGGATACATCCTTTCAAAGGTGTGATGTAGTCAATGGACCTAGGTATGGGAGGGAGAAATTTTCCAATGCAAGAATGTCCTAATGTACCTTCTTTCTACTGGGAGGTGGCTTTTAGGCGGATAGCTGCATTAGCGGCCATCTGTTTAGCTAGAATGTCAAGTGGTGTAAGATGGAGCATTATGTCTAATGCGTCTTTCGGAGTGGGTCTTAAGGCTCCACTGATGCACAGTTCCGCTGATCTTTGAATTTTTCGCAGAAGGTTTAGGTGAGTCTGTTTTTCGAGTTCATGCCACCAGACAATAGCACCATTAAGCAAGATTGGCCTTACAACTGCTGTGGTGTAACTAACAAAATATTAAAAATTAATTTAAGCATTATAAAATTCTAAAAGAATGTGTTGGAATTATCACTGAGCACAAGACACTGACATCAAAACTGTTAGTGATGGAACTTTGTTTCTTATATTAAACTTCAAGAAAACTTACTTCAAGTATTATTATAAGAAGCTTACTTTTATCATGTTTCGATACAATTTTAAAACACAACTTGTAAATTTATTACGTAGGCAAGTGTTTTTAAAGTTTTTAAAAGGCTTTTATTATTCTATTGTAGGTAAGCTTACTTCAAACACTATAACACAGTGGTTGATTGGGTATTGTTTTGATCATGTGTGTGTGCATTTGGTGCGAGGTTTGTAATTTCTTATTTACATTTATTTTATTTAAAGACAATTTTTTTATTTCGTAACTTTTTATTTGAACATATTTTTTATAACTAAAATTTTCAGTAGAAAATTTTTGATACATAAAAATTGTAATAATAATGAAAATGTTTTTTTATATACAAGTATTTTTAAACTAAGTGTAGAACAAGGTAACAAAGAATAACAACTTACGAAATATATAAGGTAATTAAAAAGTTGATACATAAGGTCAAAAAAGGTAAGTAAGTTGTATGTTAAGATAGAGATCAACGTAACAAAAAAGGTAAGCAATATAAAGTGTAGAAATTTAACTGATGTGGTGGTAAAACAAAGCACCACATGTATATGAAGCCTATAAAACTCCTTGCAAATTTGTTTATTTGTAAAAGAGAACATTCTGTAAAAGATTCCTGAAACAATCAATTTACTAGAACTATGGTGTTTCCGAAATAAACGAATCAATTTAATTTGTCGAAAATTGATAACAATTAATCATTCTTCAAAACGTGTTTTTTCTTAAATATTTGAGATTAATGGAGAGCTATAGTTCCCAGGGAATTTAAATTTATATTTTTTAATTAAAGGGCTTATAAGAATAAGATAGCCATCATAAAAACTTTCAAATAATTTAATTTACAAATCGAAGAAATCGAATTGAACGAGAAATATTTAATGTATGGGTCCGGAATTTATTGAAATTGAATGTTAAGATCTTACTTACTATGCACCTACTTTTTCTTTAACGATTCTTTCTGATTTTCTTATACTTTATTAAAGTGACTATTTGTGCTTAAAAATTATGATATTTTTAAAATTTTGGGCGATTTATACAAATTTTTTCTGGCAACCCTGTACTGTAATCGAGAAAAATACAACACGCTCTCTTGTGCTCACGTTTCGTTCTCTAGGAAAACGGCCACAATGACGACAGCAACTTGAAAAACCCACAGCTGACGGAGGCACTACTTTATTGACACTTGACAAAGACGAAACGCGCAGAAAAAAATACCCGACAAATAAACAAATAATAAATAAATAAAACAGAATAAATAAATAAATAGGCAAATAAATAAAAACAAGCATTAAGTAGGTAATTGTAAAAAATAAATGCAGGTAATGAATTGAGTTACATAAACTGGAATTTGTTGTTGTTGTGTAGCTGTGTGTGACTGAATGAAGCTTTTTTAAGTTTTTCTTTTAGTACATTTTAAAACGACAAACAACAAGATAAAAGCGATTACGTCAGATTATCGTAGCTTATTGTTGATATTTATATTATGAGGTATTCAGAGGATAGTCCACATTTACTCAAGTTGGCACAGACAAAGAGTTTTTATTGATGGTCTTTGACCAATGTGGGCAGAATGCTGAATAAATGAATGAAATCAAAAGCTGCTGCTGGGCGAACATGTGCAACCAGTTAAAGTGGAAGTTAGTAACTAGTTACGAGAGATAAGCAGATGACTTCGCTGCTGCTGCTTCTGCTGTCAGTCTTTATTTAAATTTACAGCATTTGTGGCATGCGTTTCGTTTATCTGCTGCATTCTTTATAACTTCCGCCTATGAATAAAAAAAAGACTCATTCAATGCTTGCTGAGCTCAGCTCAAGTATCTGGCTTTCTTTATCAATGAAACTGTTTGTTGTCGATATTGTTACAGCGGAATGAATGCCGACACACCCGAGCACAAAAATTCCTTAGTTTTGAAACGGTTTTATAAACAGCAATTTACAACGAGAGCTCAGAACAACAGATTTCAACTACAGCTAGTCTTACTTACTTCCAGCTTAATTTGCAATTTTAAGCACGTATCTTTAGAATTCAGCATTTTTTAGCGCATCATATCGCCAGCATTTTTAAGAGCCATCATTTGTAGTAGTGGTACATATTATTTATGTTAGTTTAAATGAGAAAAAATTCCCCTCGTCAGGTCTGATTCGTACAAGTCTGTTGTACACACACAACAAAACAACGTTGTTTGCGATAAATTTACCTCAATTTATACAAACAATAAACTTGGCAGCGATTTAAAGCAGCGTCTATAGAAATTGTTGGTTTTGTTAAAAGAGTTGTATTTGCAAAGATTTTTGAAGAGAGAGAGCTAAAATTAATTTAATACACTTTTGAAGGCAAGCTGATCTTTAAAGAGATTTTATAAAAATGCGTGTGTTAGAGTGTTGGTAAATAAGTGCGTATCCAGAGAGTCAACACTTGTTAACAGAGGTCAAAGAGAATTAAAATTTTTCAATTAACTTTACCAAGAAGACAATTAAGATGGCAGACAGGGCACAATGATGTTTAATAAGACAAACTTGATTTTTTTGGAAGCGTAAAAGTGCGGATTCTATTTCGAAATAAGCAACAATAATAGCCACCATTCTCTCTACTAATTACAATTTTAATGAACTGGGTGCGTTATGTCTTTTCATTATAAAATTTTGTTTTATTATTGTAAGCACCATTGAATGCTAATGATTTGATCTGAGTTCTTCAACAGATGAGTTATCAGTTTCTTGAATCTAACGTTAAGTACCTACGTCAATTTACATTTATTACTAGCTAATATACACGGTCTTTCTCGGATAGAATTTTATGAACAAGTTTAAAGAACGCTCTAAAAATAATACACAATAGTTTAATCAATTACCTCATACTTAATATGAAATAACATATTAAAAATATGTATAATAATATATAATATATAGGAGTTTTGTGTGGTTTTGTAAAAGATTTGTACTACAGGGCCCTCTAGTGTCAAAGATAGATAAAAATAGATAGCGCCACAACACTCATTGTACCTGAAAACATCTTTTTACAAATTTGTATACTAATCATATGAGCGACTTAGGAGTTTTTGGTGGTTTTGTAAAAGATTCATGCTACAGCGCCCTATAAAGTTAGATCAAAAAAGATGGCATCGAAACAAAATTTGATGCTAATCGTTTGATAAATTAAAAAAATGTATTTCTGTGAGCCCGATGCAGCGCCACCTATCGGGTCCAATTGTCAATCTAAGCCATCCAGAAACCAACTGAAACAAAAAAAAATTTCATCACAATCGGTCCAGTCACATACACACTTACAGAAGAATTACGTAGGGGAGTGTCTCCGGTTGTGGGACACCCCTCGTACTTTTTCACAGAAAGCAAATATCGTGGATTTGAGTATTGTCAAACTTGTAGCTTGACATTACCCAGTTATTTTGCTAACACCGAAGTGAATATACGCATTTGTTTGCTTGCTTGCTGTGAGCATTGAAAAAAAATCTATACAAAATCAACACAATAGTAACTTTTGAATTTTTTGAGAGTGCGATAAATTGAAGAGAATTAATTTAAAAAGAAGTGTTATGCACAATATATGCAATATTTTTATTGCATTTTTTGATGAAACATAAATTTCTGGCAAAATATGTTCACTATACGATTTTACCAGTCACTTTCGAAATGGCTTCCATTCCCAGTTGTGGGACACCTCATGTAACCAGTTGTGGGACATCTTTTTTTTTGCATTTAAAGTATGCGTTTGACTTACAATCTGTCAAATATTATCGTTTTATCTACATATCATATCTAAATTGTGTTTTCTTGCATTTTTACGCATTTTTACCAAAAAGAAAAATCAGCCGAATTGGATTTTAATGCGCTTGTTAAAGCCATTAAGGAACATTTAGTCGAGAAGAAAGGCATTAGAGTGACTGCATTTGGCAACGCGACCAGTCAAACCAAGCGCACTAAGCCGAAGAACTCTCCACCATCTGAAGACGATGCAGAATTCTGCTTCAACTGTTTGAATCAGGGTTCGCAAAAACTCTCAATTGAAGAGAAAATTGCACTCCTCCTCATCAATATTACTCAATTGACGAACGATTCACTTTGTTTTCCTCATTCGTAAAAAAAAAAAAAATTAAGCGCTCTTATGTTAAATATTCAGAGTGATCAAAATTTTTTCTTCGCTTTTTCATATTATTCGCTCGTAGATTGCGCTCCTCAAAAAACTGAGTTGAACAACTCCTTCTCTTTGTTATTTATTTATTGTTTCTCGCTCGCGAGTTTTTGCAAAGATAAACTCATTTCATTGGAACTTTTGCGTTCGCTCATTTATTTAGAGTGATCTTGTTAATTAAAAATAAATACGTGTTTTATGATGAACTATATTTTTTGAATTTTTTAATGAAATATTAAAGTACTTAATAAATTTTTAAAATGTTCCTTTTTGTTTATTTATCTTAGTTTCTTATAAGTTCATAAAATATAACTAATGATTTATTTAAGTTTTTGTAATGAAATATATTAGTAAGAAAAATATTTAATATTATTGCTCTAAATCCTTTCAATTTATTATGTGCGAAGTGCTAAACTAAAGTTTCGCATCAAATGAAAGCGAGCGATTTAATGAGTTGTCATTTCAAAATTCACGAGCGATGAAAACTCTACATCTCTCAGGAACACGACGTCGCTCTTCTAAAATTTCTCAGCATATAAAGTCACGAACGAGGAAAGCAGCTGAGGAGTTATAAGAAGAGAAAATATTTTATCCGCATACGCTCTGAATATTATAAAATGATAAACTCATAGCAAAGATAATTCAAAAGAGCGGATTTTTATTGCTTTACGCACCCTGGTTTGAACCGCCTGTCACCGAAACTGACGGTAGCAAACTCAATCAAATGCATTGAGTGCATATGGCCAGTGCATTTGAAGTACGCTGACATGCAAACCAGCTATTTTACATGTACACATCGCACTTCTGATTTGGATGATGAATAATATGAAAGAAGTGAAATTGTCTGTTATTTTTTGTGCTATTAAAGGCTTCTAAAATGAATAAATTTTGTCAGTTCTCATTTTACATATTTTTATACTTTTTCTATATATTTTCGTATTTTAGTGGATTTTTGAAGGTGTCCCACAACTAGGTACACATTTATTTTGGCAAAAAATTAACCCCTCACAAAATTGGTCCTAAAATTTTTCTGGTTGACTATAGTTACTATAGTTTTATAGATCAAAAGTTATGAGTCAAAAACCAAACGCGTCCCATACTGGCCATACACTCCCCTATATATCAAGATTAAATAAAAATGTGTGCCCGATGTGTGCCATCATATGGTGCATTCATAGAAACTCATAGAAATCATAACATAACTACAACAAATTTGTCTTATTAGCAATTTTGTTTTAACAAATAATAAGTTCAAAATTACGAAGGGAATTTTATGCACATTTAAGAAATTGCTAACTCAATTCAACAATTTTAAAGAGATAAGAGTTATTATAAAAAATTTATTTAATATAATAAAATAGGATTATATAATGATTACAATTTGACCTAATTCATATAAATCGCAATCAGTAGATGATAATGTTATCAGCACCTTGTCCAAAATAAGTGGGAATTTTTTTGGGGTAAGCAAATTTGGAAAGCAACGTAATTGCTAATAAGTCATTCATTTTTCACCCAAATAATCAAGTTGATTGAGAAAAAACATATATAGCTAGTTAAAAACTTAATTACCAACTTTTCAAGCAAAATTTTTTCACATTATCAAAAAACTGTTTATCTACACCACTTAATGCTTTAGGTATTCATTAAACTATAAGCATGCTACAAATTGCATTAATTAACTTACAATAAAGCCTCTTACCCCGAACAGTAGAAAATCGATTAACTATTTTACAATGTCAACATTTTACTGTCCGAGTTTATATAACTAAAAAAAAATACAAAAACAAAAGATTTTCCCATTGTCATCAGTACATTAACAATAATAAATAAATAATCAATAATTTTCCCGTTTCGTCGTAAATTATTTTAAAACATGTTAGTCAAAATCCAAGTAGGTGTATTAAGAGAAAGTCATTTAGTGGAACCCTACAGATATTCGGTCAAAATGTGTTGCACAAAACAATGCCTTTTTCTTTACGGCGCTTTATCGTAACCGTTATATTTTGTTTTTAATCTTTGAGTTCAGCTTAATGTTTGGAGATTACATCACACTCAAATTGATAACTGATGAACTTCTCTTGAATTAATTAATTACACGTGCTGAAATATAAAATTGCGACGTTAGGATTTCTCAATTAATAAAAAAAAGAAGAGGTAAGGAACAAAAATAGTTGAAACGATTTTACGTTTGTCAAAAATTATTTAAAAACTACTCTAACTTTTTAAAACAAATTTACACATTTCATATAACTTCCAATATTTTATTTTTATTTTTACATCGAACTCAATATCTAATGAAAGCAATATGACACAGGAATGACTTAATGTTTTATTAAAATAAAAAAATGTTCATCTTCTTTGGATTATAAAACGATTTAACACAAAATGCCAAATTTTGTAAAATTGCAAAGGTATCAATATTTTGAAAGGAGGATTTGAGATGAAGTAGGAAGGAAATTTAGTTTTATTAGAATTATTGACTATGTCTAAAAAATATATTGGATGTCGACCATTATAAATAAATATAAATAGGCGGTAAGCGAAGCAGTTCGGTACCATTTTCTGACGTGTTTCTCAAACGAGTTTGATGTTTAATGAATTAGATTAGGGAGAAGGAGTGCACCCAATTTTGTGACCTTTGCATTTAAAGAATATTTTTAAAATAAAACTTAAACTATAAGAGATGGATGAACATGATAAAATTGCAGACATTACTAAAATGTACAAAAACCATTTTTCGCTCTCTTACGGATACCCTACAATAAGCACTTTTTAATGTAGCATCCCAATAAACACCAAACAAAGAACGATTCGTAAACGAGCTCATTAACAAGTCCGAGATCTCGGAAAACTTGAACAATTTTTCGTGAAAATGATTAGCATTAAAAAAACATTAAATAAACTGATATATAAAAAAAAAAAATTTCATAAATTTCTTCATACAAAATTCAATAAAAACCAGGGTTCAGAATATTCACACACCTTCACTCACAAACATTTGCTTGAAGCACACAACACACAATTTTATTTTCATTTCATTTTTGTGTGTAACGTAGTTATCGTGTTGTTGATCATCCAACATGAATTCTTCGTTTTAATATTTGCTTGTGCGTCACAAACTCAAACAATGTTCGATCTCAACAATTCTCTGTGTTTTACACTTATGTTTGCGTCAAAATGTTCATGTTGGAGAATTCAGGCCCTTGTCAAAACCAAAACAAAGACAATTTTTCCAACATGAACAAGTGGTGTTTGCAAAATTGTCTTTTTTTGTGCCGGTCATTAAGATCGATCACTACCGTCGTGTGGCGTAAAAAACAAATGCTGTTCTGGTTGCTGTGCAGCGTATTGAACTGGTTTTTGGCCAAGTGTAGCAAATTTCGGCGTCAATTAGAAAATATTTTAAAATATTAAAATAATAACCTAATAAGTCTTTTCAAGAGTTTTAAACGTCATTTATCAGTGTTAAGGGGTCGCTGATTTCGAATCTAAAATCAGAATTTTAAAATTCAAGATGGTGGATAGGGTTGCCACCTTAATTTTTTGTAGTTTTATAAATTCGGGGCTGGCAAAAAAAAAATGGTACCCCAAAAATGGGTCGCTGAGTCCGAATCCGTTTTCAGAATTTCCAAATTATAAAATTTTGAAATAATAGGGTTGCCACCTAATATTATGTCTTTTCAATAGTTTTAAACGTTATTTATCAGTGTTAAGGGGTCGCTGATTTCGAATCTAAAATCAGAATTTTAAAATTCAAGATGGTGGATAGGGTTGCCACCTTAATTTTTTGTAGTTTTATGAATTCGGGGCTGGCAAAAAAAAAATGGTACACCAAAAATGGGTCGCTGAATCCGAATCCGTTGTCAGAATTGCCAAATTACAAAATTTTGATATAATAGGGTTGCCACCTAATATTATGTCTTTGCAAGAGTTTTAAACATCATTTATCAGTGTTAAGGGGTCGCTGATTTCGAATTTCGAAAATTTTATAATTCGGATTCGGATTCAGCGACCCATTTTTGGTGTACCATTTTTTTTGCCAGCCCCGAATTTATAAAACTACAAAAAATTAAGGTGACAACCCTATCCACCATCTTGAATTTTAAAATTCTGATTTTAGATTCGAAATCAGCGACCCCTTAACACTGATAAATGACGTTTAAAACTCTTGAAAAGACATACTATTAATAGGTTATTATTTTAATATTTTAAAATATTTTCTAATTGACGCCGAAATTTGCTACACTTGGCCAAAAACCAGTTCAATACGCTGCACAGCAACCAGAACAGCATTTGTTTTTTACGCCACACGACGGTAGTGATCGATCTTAATGACCGACACAAACAAAGACAATTTTGCAAACACCACTTGTTCATGTTGGAAAAATTGTCTTTGTTTTGGTTTTGACAAGGGCCTGAATTCTCCAACTTGAACATTTTGACGCAAACATAAGTGTAAAACACAGAGAATTGTTGAGATCGATCATTGTTTGAGTTTGTGACGCACAAGCAAATATTAAAACGAAGAATTCATGTTGGATGATCAACAACACGATAACTACGTTACACACAAAAATGTAATGAAAATAAAATTGTGTGTTGTGAGCTTCAAATAGTGTTTATTTACATTTATGTTGGAGATTTCTGTTACATGAGTGAAAATTTCTGAACCCTGATAAAAACACTTTTTTCATACAAAAATTATGAAAATTATTTGTGTTCTAAATGATGTATTTTTAGCAGCTAACTATGAAAAAAGTTGTTCTTATTAAAAAAATGTTTCATATAAAAAAAGTCCAACTCGTAAACTAGCTCGAAACGCACACGAGATCTTGGACCCATAAAAAATTATGTGAAAAGACTTGGAATTTTTCATATAAATTTCACTTTTTCAAATTATATCAAAGTCTTCGACTTTTTTCATATAAAAATTTTGAAATTTTGTTTTGTTTTTAAGAAACGAGGTCGAAACAAATACGAGATCTCGGATCCATACAAAATTATATGAAAAGACTTTAAAAAATTATGAATTTTTTCATTTTAATTGACGTATTTTTAACAGCTAAGAATGAAAAAATTGTTTTAATTAAAATAAAATATGTTCATATAAAACAGACAGTTCGAGAAAGCTTCGATATTTTAAATAAACGATTCGTTCTCAAATCATATTCTCGGACTCGTTAACGAATCGCATTCTCAGGCTCGTTTACGAGTCCGAGATGGCGTATCCGATATCTTGTGTTTGTTTCGTATTCATAACAAAGCCGAGTTTTTTATATGGAAATATTTCATTTTCATAAAAACTATTTTGGTTAGCTTCTAAAAATACGGCAATTAATATAAAAAATTCCAAGTCTTTTCATATAATTTTCTTTGAAGAAATTTATATGAAAAAATTCTTAGTCTTTTCATATAATTTTAAAAGTATTTTATTTTAACAAAAATTTTGTTTTAATTTTTATCAGCAAAAAATACGTTAATACAAATAAAACAAAATTTTAAAAATTGTTTTCATATAATTTTGCATGGATATGAGATCTCGTAATCGTTTCGAGCTCATTTACAAGTTCGACTTTTTTACATAAAAATATTTAATTTTAATAAAAACTATTTTTTCGTTGTTATCTGCGTAAAATATGTCAATTAAAATAAAAAAAATTTGCAAATTTTATATGTAAAATTCTAAGTCCTTTATTATCATTTTCTATGAAGAAATTTTATATGAAAAAATTCCAAGTCTTTTACATAATTTTGTATGGATCCAAGATTTTGTGTTCTTTTCGAGTTTGTTTAAGAATTCGAGATCTCGTGTTTGTTTCAAATTCATAACAAAGCCAAATTTTTGACATGAAAATATTTTATTTTAATAAAAAACTATTTTTTTAATTGTTAGCTTCTAAAAATACGTTAATTTCATAAAAAGTTTCATAATTTTTGTTTAAAAAATTTTTAAGTGTTTTCATATAAGTAATATTGTATGGATCCCAGATCTCGTGTTCGTTTCGAGCTCGAGATCTCGTAAATGTGTTTTCATTTCCCGTAGAAAATTTTTTTAAAAACATTTAAAAAAAATCACTTAGTTTTAGTTCGCTGTTATTATACATGTTTTAAGCAAAAAAAAATTTTAAACTATAAAATAAAAAAAGTTTATAAAAAAGTAAATGTAAAAAAAAATTTTGTATAAAAAATCTATATTTTAAAACAGCACAACAAAAAAAATTATGTTTTGTCCCGGTTGGGGTTTGAAGCGAATTAAGCGAAGATTGCTTAACAACTGCGATGGTCAAATGGATGGTCAAATCTCCAGATAGTGGTAATTTTGCAATTTAATTTAATGTTAATAATAATAATGCTTGCAATTTTTCGACAGTATAAAAATCTCATAATAATTCTCATAAGATGCTGTTTTAAAATCTTAAAAAATTTGGTCTTTTTGCAAAAAAGTTGTTGGCAAATATCTTATGTTTTAGGCAGTTCGAGAAGGATTAGATATTTTTAATAAACGAATCGTTCTCGAATCGTATTCTCGGACTCGTTCACAAATCGTTTTCTCAGACTCGTTAATGAAACGTTTTCTCGGACTCGTTAACGAATCGTATTCTCGGACTCGTGAACGAGTGGTAATTTTCTCCCGTTCGCGTATTCGAAAATGATTCGAAAACGATAATCATTAACAATTAAAATGACCGAGAATGCGGATTCGTTTCGAATTCGTTTGGCTTATTGGGATCTGAAGAAACTTTGATTAATTTTAATGTAAGAAAAATTCTCAAAAATGCTTACACACTAAAAAATTTTAAAAATAAATTTACACCGGTGAGCGGATATTTACATTTTTTACACCGAATGGTGTTATTTGGCACCGCTTTCTCGGTGTGAAATGACGAACTTATCCGATCGGTGTGAAATAAGAAAAGCAAAGAAGAAAATCAATTGAATTTGTTCAGTTTAATTTTGTAAATCTTTATTAAGGACCTAAATGTAATTTTGGCAACACAAAATAGACCCCAAAAAATTTCCATATATTTTTGGGTGTTCTTCACACGAAATAACTCCCAATTTGCGGAGACTATCTCATAAATTTCGGGAAATATTCAATTTTTTGTTTGGGTCTTATTTCATTATGAAATAAAGCCCAATGAAATAAGCCCCAAATTTGATTAAGCCCCAATCAAATTTTATTTGAGGTTTATTTCATTTGACAATTAATAAATTTAATGGCAATTTAATAAAAAATTTAAAAAAACATCCTTTCAAATAGTTAAAAATTACACCGTGCGGTGTTAAAAAAAATTATAATTTTGCGTATTATAAATAAACACCTTACAGGGTAAACATCCGATCTGATATTTACTTTTTTACACCGTTCGGTGTGAAAAAAAGTGCTCTTTCGAATATTAAATTCTAACACTTTGTCACGGTGTCTTTTAACACCGAACGGTGTAGGACTCCCTGAAACAACGATCGGTGTAAAAATTCTATACAAATTTTTTAAGTGTGTAGGTTTTATATTGACTTTAATTTCTCGAAAATACAAAGCAATTTGAAAAATCTGAGTACGCAGTTAAGTTCTCCTCGAATTTTCAAGAAATCACTCGAACAAAATCATTGCTTAGCGATTTTTTTTTTAAATATCATACAAACTATTCTAAATATTCTTTTTGTTAAAAAAAACACCTTAAAGTAAAAATAACTTTTGAAATAAGCAAATGTATAATTAAAAAAAAATTTAACCAAAACCGATCGATAAATAATATATCGATTGAAGAACATGAAAAATATATTTAACTTTGCTTTCAACAACTAGTTACGAGCAGTTAATATTATATCTTTATTAAAACATCTTTAAAGCAAAACATTTCGTTAAGAACATACATAAATTAAGCAAAATATACAACAAAAGCCAGTAGATAATAGCTGCCGGTAAGCATTATTTTATAGTGCAGTAGATTATATAAGCACATCATATTTATAGGCACTTCCTAGCGTCGTTTCCGTCTTTAAATAACTTCAGCGTTTATTAATTGATATATAATTTGTTTCTTAAGCACTCATGTATACAAGATTGTGTCATGTGTCTGTACTGATTGCACTGGGGCTGATTTAACGAGCAAGAGAGCCGTAATAGCGACAAAAACTAACTATCTACATTATAAATAGTTCATCAAAATATGAGCTATTTCGAAGCCAGACAACTGTTGCAAGTTTGCCAATATATCAGCCGAGTGCAGCCGGTGTATTGTGCAAATACATAGCATAGTTACAAGAAACCAATAGCTAGCTAAATAAACATGCATCCATCCATCCATCCATCTATCCATGCATCCATCAATTCAATCATCAACATATACATTAAAGCTAGTGTAAATCTTGCAATTGCTATACATTAGTTAACATGCGATTCAGAGGAGTTGCAGACAAGTTGCACTCTAGCCAAGTTTAGTTGTTGCTTTTGTTGTTGTCGCTGCTAGCTGGCTGTTGTTACAATTGAGTGCATCGTGTTAAATTAAAGAAATATAAGTAGATACATGTGTACTATGATATAGCCTTTGAATTGCTGACTGATGCGTTGCTTGCATCAAAACTTTGAAAAGAGGTAAAATATTTATTTGCGCTTTTTGTTATGCTTTTCTTGCTTCTGCATCTGCTATCAGTAAATGTTAATATAAACATTTTTTAGCAAAACTTATATATTTTCGTTATTAATAGACTTTTTGTATTAAGCGCGTATGAATCTATCATTTGCTCAATGCAAACGGCTGGTATCACGTTTTGTTCCTATTCTAACCAAGCTGCTGCTACGTCTTTTCAACCTGATTGTTTTTTTATCACCTTTGTTTTTGACTCCTAACTTATTTTTTATTTTGTTTCTTTTGACTTGTTCTTGTGATTTATTTAGTGTTTTGTTTTTAGTTCAAGATTCAGTGACTTTAGCCAACTTTATGTAAAGTATTTCAATGTGTGTATCTTATTTTTTGTGAAATTGAATTTTGTTTCAATTTGTTTTCATTGTTTCTTTAGCAACTCTTTCGAGCATTCACCCAATAATAATTCCTCGCTTTTCTTGCCGCTGGTCTGACTTTGAAATGGAGCAGCTAATAAGCATTTAACGCCTGGCCTGTTTGGTTATTGTGCTGCCGCTTTGTGTTTGTATTGCTCCTTGGCATGAGCTTCGTTAACTCTTCTTTACTCATTACGAATTAATGCCCCAGACTTTGAAGTGTTGTCTGGATTTGTTTTATACAGTTCTATGGCACAGTATTTTTACATATCATTTTTTAATTATTTCTTCTCCCCAGACTTATAAGTTTTTATTTCAGTGCAAAAAACAAATTACTTGGGTTATTTTTAGGGTGAGCACATGAATTGCAAATTTCATCTGCAAAGTTGGTGTATAATAACTAGCGATGTATTGTGTACTATGTATGCGATGTATAATGTATTGTGTTTTAGTGTTTTGCATATTTTGATAGTCTCAACGCTTTGTAGTAAGTAAAGAAGTGTTAATGGAAATATATTGTGTTGCTTGAGTACAACTTTTTGAAGCAGATTAAGTCAAACAGGTTATTTCTATACGTAGAATAAGAACATGGAAATTAAAGCAGTATCAATAAAAGATTATAATAAAAAATGCGTTGTCATTTTTAAAGTATGAGTGCATATCACAAAATCTTGACTTTGTTAAACCATTATTTTTGACCTTATACTTAAAAAATCATTCTTATTGACCTATCTAGCTTACTTAGAGATATGGCGTTTGAAAGTTTTGATAAAAATGAAATAACAGGTTCAAGAATAACAAGGTTCAATTCTTGGCCCATTGCTATTTTCAGTTTTTATAAATTACATTTTCTTAACTTGTAAACATTCTTCTATGCATGCATACGCGGATGATATTCAATTACATCTTTCCTGTATAACCGGTCTCTTGGAGGACTTGAGTTGTAGACTTGATCTTGTAGAATGAAGATCTCCAAGATATAAACCAGTGGTCTTAAAGAAACGGTTTGCAGCTTAATGCACTTAAATCTTACGTTTTACCGATCTCGGCATCTAAAATATTTTTTAAAATATCCCTGACTTGTTTATAGGTGATAAGAAACTTAAACTTGTTATCAATGTTGTAAGCCTAGGTTTCCATATGAACTCAACACTGACGTGCAACGATCATGTTAACAGCGTTATCCGTAAAATATATTGTTGTCTTAGAAATCTTAGAATGTTTGCTGACTTTACGCCCTTAGAAACCAGGCGTAAGCTTGTAGTACAGTTGATATTACCAATAATAACGTACTCTGAACTTACATACAGCAAATAAGATTCACACTCTGAGCATAAACTACATGTAGCATTCAATCACGCTACTAGATATGTCCACTGCATTCGGAAATTCGATCATATTTCACAGTACAATAATCAGTTCTCGGTTGCGACGCCAGGACTTGTATCTTTTTATATGAACTAATTCGGTCAAAAACTCCCTATACTTATTTGAAAAACTACAATTTTCCCAGTTAGTTCGAAGTAATGCTCTGATAGTACCTAATTTTAAATTCCTTAATTCAACGAGATTATTTTTCATTAACGCCATTCGATTATGGAATTCTTTACCAAACCATTTAAAATTCATGGATGGAATTGGAAGCTTTAGACAAGCTTTATTTAAAATTTTTACTTAACTATAAAGTTTTGTTAATGAAACCAGTTATCTTACTTTATTTCACTCTTTCCCTCTATCCCCATTCATCTGATCTTTTTCTGTTTTCTTTATAATACTGTCTATCTTCAACTTTTACAATTCAAATACTTAAAAGCTATATTAATAAATATTTATAATAAAAATAATCGTATGTTTCTTTCAATTATAACTTTAAGTGACTTATGCTCAAAATTAAAAATTATTCATATTTATTGTTTAATTTTTGTTGTATGTAATATTTAATTCTAAATTATATTTTTTGTATAGCAAAAGAACTTGTTCCTATTATACTAATTTACTAAAATAAATAAATAAATATATAAAAATTAATTTTTTTAAAATTTATTCAAATGTGTAAAACAATCACATTATCGAAGAAATTCGAGTCCCGGGTTTGCTTTGGGTTCATGAATTTACATAATTAACCACAAGATTCAGTTAATATTTATATAAATTTGAAATTTTTGAAATCGGTGAAGTTAAAAATTAAATAAAAAACATTCGAAAAGTGAAAATTTTACTTAATCGCAACACGATTTACGGTGGTTGATCTTTTTGTTGATCGATTTTACAAAGATTGTCCCATATAAAAAAAAACTTAAACGTTTAACAAAAACGCTTCGCTGCAAATAACTTAGGACCCTAAAAGCGATTCGTTTGCCACTCTTGTCGACGAATCGCTTAAGACCCCTTTTGTCGATTCGTGTGCGACTCTTCCTGCGAATCAAAGAAGTCTTTTCTTCTCTTTTCTTTGTGGGAAAATAGCCACAAAATATAGCTACCCTAGTTTCTATCTATCAATCTGTCTAGCCGGATTTACGTTTCTCATTTTCTATATTTCTAAATAGTTTTATATTAAAAAAAATTTTTATAAAATTTTTGGTGATTTTTTAAATTTCGGTTAATGGAATCATTTAAAAAATCTGTAAAAATTATTAAATTTTGTTATTTTTAAATTTGCCAGAGAACTAGCGAAAGTATTAAGAATGACTGCAATGAAATAAAAAATAAAAAAGATATAGCTAGCACAAAATGTAGCTAGCTTAAAATGTGAGGTTTGAACTCTGCACTGTCATCGTTTTTTTAATCAACAAAAAATGTACTCAGATGATGCATTTAAGTGTTGTTTGTGAACACATGTGAATACCAGGCAAGCAGACAAAAACCACAGGTGCAGTAAATTCCTTAAAAATGAGATAATTAAAAGAAAACATCACAAAAAGTTGCAATGCTAAAGCTAGTATTTAAGCTTGTGCTAGAATATATAAACAAAAGCACAAAGTTATATATCTCATTGCGTATGTATAAATTTACAACACTTATATCTTAAAGTTGAAAAAATTCCAGATAAAGGCAGAATAGCCAACTTACTACAAGTATATATAATGGTTATAAAAAAAAGTAAAACATAATTTCGAAAACTACTTAGCTAGTTTATAATTGTTGAATGGTATTGCTTGAAATATTGATAAGACACCCACTTTAACAGCATCCGCTACAGAAGCATTTTAGTTTTAATTTTATCGATAAAATATACAAGATTTAGTGGCTATGTCGTTGTGGATTATACCAAGCTGCACAGCTGATATGGTCACATCATGTTCAGATTGCCATAACAACAAAAACATTATAAGGAAAACAGCAACTGTGTCTGGTTGTCTGCAGCTGTTTGTGTCTCGTAACATGAAACTCCATCTCTTTATAATTAAGCGCAAGCATGGGAAGATTGCGGCGAAGAACACCCCCTCAAAGCAGTGTTTTAGACAACTAGCTACCCCGACATTATTCGTTTGTAAAGTAGTTATGATAGCAAGTGTCGCAAGGGATAGAGCTTTAAGTGTTTGTTCATATTACAATAACTGCCACAAGGGATTAGAAATTGCGACATTTGCAAGAGCAGAAAAATAAATGAGAATATTAATGAAGTATCAAGGCTTAGATTTAGTGAACACAAACTTACCACAAATTTTAGGCAGAAACAGCAACTGGCTGCATATAAATTCAGCTACGACAGCTGCAGAAAATAAACAAAGTCACGCAGACCAGCTGTCCGGATGTTTGCACTGCTCGTTCGCAGCAGAGTTTGAAGTGTCCTCTTCCTGGCACAAACACAGCTGCTAGTGTCAGAAATAGAATCCGGAAAGATGCTCAACGAAAGGGAAAACTGGCAAACACTGGATATAGATTTTGGTTTTGTGTTTTTTTGTATATTTTGGATGCAGCTGTCGTTGCTGTAAAGTCGCAAAATAGATTCGTCCAATTGAATACTGGGACACACGTTGGTGAAGACAGGTTTTGCAGTTTGGTTGGCTAGTTGTTGCCAAATGCACTGATGTTGTTGTTGGTGTTTCTGTTCCACAAAAAGCTCACCACAACGTTACTGCAATGACGTATTCGTTGTTGCTGCGACGACAGATGTTGCGAAATTTTTATTTTTCATCATAAATTCTCGACTTTAGTAAAATTTATTTGAATTTTTCTATTTCACTTTGCTGGCCTCTCGAATATCTATTGATTCAATTTATAGCAATTTTCTGCAACTAATTTTATTACAGCTTATTTTTGCACGATTTATTCATTAACAAGCTGTAATCAATTTTCTACACTAATTTTACAGCTCATTCCTTCAATTTATTATTTGTGCTATTTGCAAACCTGACCACTTTTATTCAATTTAATTTTTTTATAATTGCACGCATTAAAAAACTTCTCAGAATTTTTTCATTGCTGATGCAAATAATAACGAACGATAGCAAAAGCAAAACAACAAAAAGTTGAATTTTCAAAGAATAATTAGAAAACCACGAATGACAACACAAAAGGACACACTCAAAAATATGGTAAATTTGGCAGGTGAATAAAAAACACGGACAAGCACAAATTTGTCAACCTTTAAAAGATTGCACAATGCAAAAACGCACACCGACACGCAACGCGTATTAATATATGAGAAAAAATTCAGTCTATGTATATTTTAATTAATTGCATTTATTTGCGACGGACACAACCCGCAGTAATACCATACACAAATGAAAGCAACTCAGAAACTGAAAGAACTTCTGAAAAATATTGATAAAAACACAGTTTTTACTTATAGAACATGTTGGTATCTGAACACAACAGGGTGCTCGCAAGGTGATTAAACTTATACTCACACGCAACCATGATAGAATTACAAGATAGGGTTGCACAAATTGTTCCACTGAACACATTCACTACAACTCGACATGATGGAAGAGTCAACAATCTGGAAAAACCATACAATTGTTTCATTGACGCACACACAAACCCTTATATTTGAATTTAGTAAACAATAATTTTATGTTATTTTAGTGGCTGTAATAGTGTGGCCAGCATGTTAGGATTATAATCAATATACTTGATACAATGATTGACACAAGGCTAACAAATACTTACGGAATACATTTACTCTTGCTCGAACGAGTATTTTAAGCATTTGCGTTAGACGAGTGTCCCTTGTATATGCAATTCATAAAATTTTTACATAAGAAAGACTGAGACAACGACATGAATGCGCTACCATGGAGACATGTATGCGCCTCTAAACCTACTTTATACAAACAAAAGTCGTTTCTTCTATCACAGTTGCAATTGCTAAGATTAAAGAGAACAGTATATGAAAACTACAAAATATGAGACGCTTATAATAAATGACGAACACACTCGCGAGTAATCTCGTCATATGAGAAATGATTCTATTCCGACGACAACAGCGTTGCCATATTGGACATTGTCGCGGCTCCATATAAGCCGCGGACAAAAATGGAAGGAGTTGCCACCGGATCACGAAATTTAATGAAAACGAAATCTACGATAAACTCACTAACGCAAAATTTAAAATAGGCAAATTAAAAAAAAAAACCAAAACCGGTAATATGTTATATAAACCTGAAATTTATACAACACAAATTTGTACACATAGTTTTCTAATAACAGAAAATAGTTGGATTGAAAGTTATGTAAATGGGTTGCCTAACACGCTCATTTCCCATAGAATAAAATTTTGGAATCTGATGCATTTGCCCACAAAATGATTCCAGAGCAATAAAATTTAAAGGAATTAGGTGGTGTTAAAATTAACATAATCGATGGATTAACCCTCCCATATAATCGAAACCAGTAATAAGGTATATTTATCCAATAAAATATCACATAGCAATAAAATATGATACACATAGTTTTTTTTTTGTTTTTATACAAAATTGTTTATTTTTGTTTAACTTAATGGTGTTTATTTTTTATATTAATAACAAATTACCAGCTTAAACAAATATCTTGAAACAACATACTCCACTTACTATAAATGTGCAACAAATAACTCCAGATACAATACTAAAATTAATAAAGATTGTTGCACTATTAATAAGAGGAATAAAAAAATAAAAAAAACACAAAAAAAATTGCAAAGATAACTAGAGAGATAATTGCAAAGAGATTAATATTTTATATTTGACTAAATTTGAATCTACAAATCGGCATATGAAATCAAAAATGATCATATAAAATCGTCGTATTGGTGGAACAGAGACATTATTTATTCAAATATTTAATTTTTATTGTATTTAGGCTACAATAAAAATTTACATATAAAGTTCGATAACAACAATAATTTAAGTACTTAATATTAAAAAACCTAAGTACTCTGAAAAAATTATTGCATTATTAACAATTTTGTATTGTTTTACCATTTCTTAAATAAAATAATTAAAAACATGGTATATTTTACAAATATTAAATATTTATTACATTGAATTTTAATTTTTTATAATATAAAAAATCAAACATAAAATGCAATGAATTCGAAATTTTTTATTTCTAGGTGCACGAAAAAAATGTGTATATTTGTAGTTGTTATGCGCACTTTCAAATTATGACAATAAATGTAATACTTCTACAAAAATGAGTTTTATTTAAGTTTTTTGTTTGTTTCAGCTGATTTATGTTAGTTGATCTTGTTTACTTTGTTCTATTGTTATATATAACGGCATTTTACTCTTTAAACTGTTAAACCACGTATTACCGTATAGAGTTTCAAATTGATGATGACTTATTGTGATAGCTTAACTTTTATCATAGCGAAATTCTATATATATTTTCTTAATTTAATGGATGGTGGGGAGTGTTAATAATTAAATTCATTGGCAACTCTGTTTTTAAACGTCAAAGTTGTGCGCCTTTTTATATCTCCGTGAAAATTTTCAAAATTAATATTATTTACAAATAAAACAAGTTATTCTTATTTGGCTAAGTTGTTTTAAATCGTCAAAAAGAAATCTTGGTTACTCATTGAAGAATGCCACCAAAGCGGCAAGTTAACCAAGCTAAGCTGAAATGTAGACGCTGCAAGCTTGGCGTCGATGGCGACGACTGCATTCAATGCGACAAGTGCTCGGAATGGATCCACGACATCTGCAGCGGATTGAATAAAAGACAGTATCGGGAGGTGGCCGCAGCTAATAACGCAGATTACATCTGCACAGACTGCAAGGGGACGACCGAGGCTACCAGCAATCTGCCAATAAGTCAGTTCAATACAATTATGTCTGAGTTCAGCGATATGAAGAATACACTTAGTTTTTTGTCAATCCAGTACGATGACTTCTTGAGTAGTTTCAACGATGCAAGGAAAAAAATTGATGGCATCTCAAAGGAAAACTCTATGCTTCGCAGTGAGTTAAATGAAGTAAAGTTCAATCTAAAGGTTTTAATGGAGGAAAAAGTTCGAAATGACTGCATAATACGTGGATTAGATAATCCCACTGGAAAAAAGTCTGCAACCGAACTAGTGGTTGATTTTATGGAGCGGATGAAGGTACAAGTCGACGCAAATGACATTTCGCACGCAAGCCTCTTCAGATCACGATCGGAGCAGCGCAATCATGGCAAAGAAACTGAAGGAAAGACTGTTTTGGTGAAATTTAAGAGCCTTGAAGCAAAGTTAAAGTAAAGAGCCTTGAAGCAAAGTAAAATTTATGTCAATGACTACTTAACCAAAGAAACCCTGCAACTCTTTAGTCATGCTAAATCTTTAAAAAATGTTGGCTATAAGTATGTATATACTAGAGGAAATCGAATTTTTGTTAAAAAAAGTGAAGTGTCGCGCGCTGTGAGCATTATGACGTATCAACGGGTGGATGAACTTCTGCTAGAGTCTACAACCGCATCGGCAAGAAGTAACCGGCTGCAGGACTCGTTATTGGAGGTACCACCGCAGGAGGGGCGAAGGAGGCGGCCACCGCTGAATACTGTTGACATCGAAGACGACGTCAACTTACAAAGTAACTAACAAATTTCAACAAATTTTAAGTAATTGAATTAGCTAAAAAGATTATCTCTGTAAAAAAATATATTTATGAATACATTTAACGCAACTTATGATAGCACTTTTGTAAATAGTAATAATCATAGATCTACTAATGAAACTAATGATCTCTCTTTTTTAAATATTAACAATAATAATTGCAATAATAATACGAGCCACTGTCTGAAAATTGTTTCCTTCAACGCAAGAAGTATAGCATCGCTGGACAAATTTAATAGCTTCCGCATGAAATTAGCAACTTTAGATGAAATTCCACAAATATTATGTGTGCAGGAGACGTGGTTCTCAAAGCATATCTTGGATATTTATGATCTACCTGGATTTTAGAAAGTTTGTTGTTGTAGAGACGACCAGTATGGTGGATTAGCAATATATCTAGCGGACCACCTAGAATTTGAAACCGAATCGATAATTAATCAAGAGTTCACGCATGTGATAAGGGTGTCGCTTCCCACAATCAAAATAAACAACATGGCTCTTACCATCATAACTTTTTATAGATCTCCTAAATGCTCAGTGGAATTATTTTTGGACATTCTAGAATGTCAATTAGAAGATTGTAACTTGAATTCTCAAAGCTGCATAGTAGTAGGCGATTCCAATATTGATGTTTTAAGAGACAGTCCTGAAAAGCGAGCGCTAGCCATTTTGCTTAACTCCTACTGCATGGACGTTTGCCATTATTTAGTTACACGTTCGGCCTCCAACTCTTCAATAGACAACGTCTTTTAAATATCAACTCTGATAAACTGCACATAGCGACTATGTCATGTTCCTTAAGCGACCATAAGTTAATTCTCTGCACTGTATACATAAAGTGTCCGCAACAAAAATATATAACCGAAGAAAAAACAGTGTACGACTTTGGAAAAATAAAGGTAGATATTGACGTAGCGCTATTGATGCTAAACGAGCGAGATGATTTTATGGAACCCAACTGTCTATATGATATGATCGAATCGTCAGTGTTATTGGCTGTGGAGGAGAACAAATCTGTAAAAATCACGAGGAAAAAGATTCGCCATTTAATGTCTCCTTGGGCTAACAGCAATTTTATTTCGCTGGTGACGTTGAAGAGAAACATTTTTAAGCAACTAAAGAGGGAGCCGTTCAGGAATGACCTGAAAATTCGCTTGCAATGTATTGAAAATGTAGTAAAAGCTAGCAAGAAAATATTGATTGATGGCTACTATAGAAGGAAGTTCGATAATGCAAAAGGCGATATAAAAAGTACATGGAGAGTCCTGAATGGTGTTCTCAACAGGTATCAAAAGAGTTCCACAATTGAAAAAATTGTAACAGAAGAACAAGCAGTTATCACAAATCCGATGCTTATAGCGAACCATCTCAACTCTTCATTTGTTAACCGCGCAGCAGATATAGCAGCTAGCCTGGAATGCGAAGAGGATGACAATATAAATGCGTTTTTAACCTTAAGCGACTCAAACCGTCCCTTCGAATTAAGCGAATGCTCAGCGACGGAGATTGAAAACATTGTGCAGAATCTTAATGAAAATAAAGCTGCGGGTATCGATGGCATACCAGTAAAAGTAATAAAAAACTCAGCATCGTCCATATCAAGTATTTTGGCTAAACTCTTCTCTGTTATGCTAAAAACAGGTAAATACCCTTATAAACTCAAACTGCAAAAAATCTTGGCAATATTTAAAGGCGGAGACAAAACAAATGCTCAAAACTACAGGCCGATAGCGATATTGCCAGTTCTCAATAACGTGGTGGAGAAGTTAATAAAAAAGCAAATATGCGATCACTTGGAAAGCATAAACTTCTTGTTTACACAACAATATGGATTTCGGAAGGGGTCCGGTACTCAAGCAGCGCTGACTCAAGCTCAGGACGACATTTGCTCGGCTCTGGATCGGGGTTGCACGGAAGTCGCAGGTTTATTTATTGATCTTCAGAAGGCTTTTGAATGTGTCAACCATGACATCTTGTTGCAAAAATTGCGCTTTGCTGGGTTCCGCGGCAAAACAATGGATTTGTTGAGTAGCTACTTGGAGGATAGGTACCAAACGGTATTCAACGGGAAGGTGCGCAGCGAGTTAGAAAAAGCTTTTTGTGGTGTTCCTCAGGGGAGTGTGCTTGGGCCGATCCTTTTTCTGATGTTCATTAATGATATCAAAAATATCACGTTAAATGGCAAACTGTTCTTGTTCGCAGATGACATCGCCCTGTTTTACCCAACAAGAAGTAGAATAGTTCTAAGAGCTCAATTGGAATATGACGTTTCGATGCTACAGGAATTCTTTCGCTTCAACAAAATTGTTATGAACGCCAACAAAACTAAATTCATTATATTTTCACCCCGCAGGAGTGTAGAGGATAGCTTTAGGTTTACTATAAATGGAACGGAAATCGTAGAGGAGAAAGAAATCAAATTCCTGGGACTCACGATGAGCAACAATCTTACATGGAATCAGCATATAATTAATCTTCAGAGCAAGCTCTCGTATGTACTCGGGCTGCTGTATAAATTTAAAAATAAGCTTTCAACGGATACAAAATTCCTAATCTACGTATCGCTATTCCACTCTCATCTAACTTATATGCCTATGAGTTGGGCCTATAAAAATACCGTGGAGTTAAAAAAACTGCAAAGACTACAGAACAAAGCAATCAAACAGACCTTCCAACTGCCGAGGAGATACCCCAGTCATTTACTGTATTCGCCAAACTTTAGATCTCTGCTGCCCATAAAGGGTTTATATAAATACCAGCTACTGATTCACGTATTCAAAAACATCCACAACTACAACTACAATACAACTCAGCTTTTCTATCCTACGCATAACATCACCACCAGAGGTATCAACAATCTAGTCGTAGCGAGATGCAGGCTGGAAGCAACGAAACAAAGATATCTCCATGCAGGTCCGACAGCTTATAACAACTTACCAACAGACTGTAAAAATACGACATCAGTGGGAGCGTTTAAGAAAAAAGTCAAAGAACACTTGCTAAGCAATATCGGAGACAATATTTTGCTGCTATAATATTTTTTTTTTTTTTTTTATTTTTGTGTAATATAGTTTTGATAATATTTTTATTTTTACTATAATAAGTATTTAACATATGTATTAAGTATTAAGTAAAACAAATATGTAGAAAATTGTATGATTTGCCAATGAGGTTAGCTCCTCTAGAGCCTTTAAAAGGCAATGGAGCATTAATTTTTATATTGTATATACATATATAGTTGAAGAAATAAAAAAAAAAAAAAAAAAAAAAAAAAAAATGTAAATATTTCTTTTCATTAGACTGTAAGCCTATTTAGTATATTTTAATGAAATAAGTTTTTATTTACTCGAAAAGCTATGCTCAAATTTTCAAGTATGCATCTATATAATATACCACATGATCTCGGTGTAGGGTATTAATTATTTCCAGCACTGCCATTGTTAAAAAAATTTAGCAAACAGTTTATTTATAATAAAACCTCTTTTCCACACGTCAGGTTTTCTTGAAAGTAAGTCGAGATTACAAAGGAAAGAATAGTTTTGCAGCAAAGAAAGAACAGCACATAAGAAAAATTTGCCGGTACAATCAAGCCTGCACCGTCGACTTTCTGGCAAGGAAACTTGTCGCGTTGAAAACGGGTCTTACTAATTTTAATATTTTTGGGCTCCCTGTGCTGTTTCTTCTCATACGTTCTCATATTTTTTTATAATGCGAAAGGCAAAGAAGTAAAACAAGGTTGCACAAGTACGTACTTTCGTACCATTTTGGACACGTTTTTATTCTTCACGTACGAGGTACAACATTTTCCGTACTAGTACACTTTTATTTTCATCGCTTTTCTGTGTGTTTTTCTCTTTTCTGTTTTTTTTTTCTCTGGCCACACTCGTTTTTTTTTGGTTCGCATTATAGCGATTTGGCAGCACTTCTAGCATTTGGTTGTTTGTTTACGTATGAAGTGCAAACAAACAAAAAGTGCGAATCATCTGTGGTGCGAATGGTACCAAGGTACCAATGGTACTCGTACCTATAAGCTTGTATGAAAGTTTCATATAAATCAGAGGGTACTAGTACGTCGGTACTTTTGCTTTACGTTGGTATTCATAACAATTTGCCATGGCTTTATTTTTCAGTTTGTTTACAAATAATTCGACAAAAACAAAAGCTTTTGTTGATCCTTCCTTTGTTTTTAGTATAGCTTGGCATTGGTTGCATTTCACGGTTTCAGTTTTTATTTCTGGTAAGAAAAAACAAAGCCAAACTGAACTTTTATCTTCCTATTTGCTTTTGTGCAAGATGTATCGTTTGTCCATCCTAGCACCTGAGAAATTTGCTGGAAATAATCTAATTGTGCTATTCTTGTAAACACTTTAGATAAATCACTTCCAAATATCATTCATTTTTGCAAAAGATATGTTTTGTATCCTTTTACAGCTGAAATCAGTAAACTTTGTTTTGGACAGCAGCAGGGCTGAAAACACTTTATAAGGTGGGCTCAGACGATACTACATGTTGCCAAGCCTGGGTGTACGACTGAATAACTAAAAATTAAGCTTTGCGTCTAAACGATCCCATTTGTTGTTGAACCTCATTAAGCTAAAAAATTTCGAATGGACAGCAGGTATAGCGTTTTGGCAGCAGTGGTGATAATAAATTAATTATTAGAAGATGAAGATCATTTTTAAAGTTAACTGTTCCTAAACTAAGCTGCCAAGAGTGGTAGATATATGAAAAAAACTATGCTGCCATGTCGTTATGTTAATGTTATTAATCAACTAGGGCGAAATAAAAAGGGATGCTATCTCATTGGGTTTGAGGTTGAAATAATGGTTGCTTTTTGCTTCTGTGGTGTAAAGTATACCACAGTATAAAATTTTTCTAAGCGTATTGTTATTGAAATTTATAATGTATTTTAAATTCTGCCTTTCTTCTTATCAAATCTGTTCTGAAATTAATATTATGCATTAATAGACATTTGAAATTGCAAATGGTTGGCATTTAAATTAATGGAAAACAATCAGCATTTTCTGTGAAACTTTAAGTTCGGTTTTTCTTCTTATCAAATTAATTCTGGAATGAATAAAAGAGGGGTTTCATGTCAGCCAGCAAGTGTAGAGCAAATTTTCTAATTTGCTTTACATTGACATACAAAAAATAATTCCTAGGGCAAAAAAAAAGGAACCATTAGTTTGGATTGCAATTATAAGTGATCAATTAAAATTTCATAAGTTTGTTTATAAAAATTTCGAGAAAATGTGAAATAGCGAAATAGACTTGATTCAGATAAAAACAAACTAAAGAAAACAAAATAAAAGATTGACAGCTAAAAGAATTATAAAAATGTTATCGATGTGTTTCTAACGCCTTTTTAAACACTTGCTTTTGTAATTGGATTCAGTTATAGTTGTTATACCAAACTAAAACGGAGCGTAGTTTGAAATAATTTTTTAATTCTCAGCTAAATGGCAAGAAAACCGTAAATCTATTTATAAAAATTTGTGATGCGAACATTTTAATAAATGAAAAATTCAATAATTTTTTGTTATAATGGGACATGGAGTGACAGAATTAATTTTTTATATATATGTATGTATTTAACAATGAAAAATGTTGTTGTTGTTTCGGCCTTCTGTCGTTTGTTGCTATTATAAATTGGGCTGTGTTCGTATAAAAATATAAACTGTTTTTTATTAACTTTTTGCTTTTTTATTATCCTATTTTTCGATATTTGGCTCACTTTGTGGTCCTTCGTCAGGGCATGAAAGAATAACAAATTATTTCTTTAACACATTTAAGAGATTATATAAAGCACAAATGAAAATCTTTACATAAAAAGTTTAAAAAAATAGTGAAACTAATAGCAAAGCTTAACAGATGGAATAAAATCACGATAAAACATTTGATATTGATATGAATTTTTTTTAGGTATGTTCTGTTCTACGTTAAGTGAGGATGAATGTTTTATAGGAAGGAAGAATAGGGAATTACAAAAAGGATATTTTGTCGTACTACACAAGAATTTTTTATATATTTTGTAGCGATCTTTTTTTTTTGCTTGTCAAACTTGTATCTTTGTTTAGAAATCCCCACATTTTCATTGTCTGTTTCGACCTTTTTATATTTTTCATATATATTTTATTATTTTGAGAGTACTTTTTTATTTTCTGCCGATGCAACCCTGAAGTAAAATATAAGGAAATAGGGCTGTTCACATTTCAAACCGCTCATCAAATCGTTTGTCAAATCCAATAGAACAACGTGGGAATTCCATGAAAATTTCACGTTGTTCTATTGTATTTGACAAACGATTTGATGAGCGATTTGAAATGTGAACAGCCCTAATGGTGTTGCTTAGACCCCTTTTACATTGATCAAGACTTGAAGTCAAGTTTTTTTGACGTTCTCTTTTGAACTTGACGAAAGCTTTCACATTGGTCAAGACTTGAATTCAAGTTCTTGTCTTCTTTCTTTGTTTTCTAAAAATAAAACGAGATAGGTAGCAAGCAAATGGATTATAGTTTTTAGAAATTTGCAAACTGAATTTTATTTTTTACCGTGTTGGAAGTTAACAAACGTTTTTGCTTAAACATTTAATGCAAAATTAAATTATATTGGATGCAAAAAAATTTTAATGCAACCGAAGTTTAACAAACTCACATTGATATGCGAAAAATAAAATAAAAAGCACTGTCAACAACACGAACATAGCAAAAGGAACACGAAAAAACACGAAAAATTGCCGGTACAGCTTCAAGTTTCTTTTTCCCTTCCGTCGCTTCCGATGTGCGGCGAATTGCCTAAAAACTCTGAAACTTGACTTCAAGTCTTGACCAATATAAAAGGGGTCTTAGACCCCTTTTACATTGATCAAGACTTGAAGTCAAGTTTTTTTGACGTTCTCTTTTGAACTTGACGAAAGCTTTCACATTGGTCAAGACTTGAATTCAAGTTCTTGTCTTCTTTCTTTGAGCCTGTTCTCACGCGCCTTACGTTAGGCGGATCATCGGATTAATTTTGACGTCTACAGGTAAGGTGGGAAGTGGGAAGGTGACAAGTTACGTGAGGCAGCATTTTCAAAAATTTTAAAAATTTTGCGATTCATTTTGACGTCTGTTACTTTGAAGTTTCATTGTGCCTCATTTTCCTCGTGGTTCTCTTATGTTTTAGCGCAAATAAATTTTGTTTTGCATTGGTTGGGTTTTCTGTTTGCGTTGCTGTTTAATTTAAGACTTACAAAGTAATGAATTCTCCGAAATTTAACACCACATTTATGGACTGTTCTCGGAATGCAAAATAAGGCGGGCTTAAAAAAGTCGGTAGTAAGAACACCTGACAGATGCATAGTGTCAAAATAACGCCATTACTCTGCCTTTTTTAAGGCGAGTGAGAACAGGGTCTTTGTTTTCTAAAAATAAAACGAGATAGGTAGCAAGCAAATGGATTATAGTTTTTAGAAATTTGCAAACTGAATTTTATTTTTTACCGTGTTGGAAGTTAACAAACGTTTTTGCTTAAACATTTAATGCAAAATTAAATTATATTGGATGCAAAAAAATTTTAATGCAACCGAAGTTTAACAAAATCACATTGATATGCGAAAAATAAAATAAAAAGCACTGTCAACAACACGAACATAGCAAAAGGAACACGAAAAAACACGAAAAATTGCCGGTACAGCTTCAAGTTTCTTTTTCCCTTCCGTCGCTTCCGATGTGCGGCGAATTGCCAACAAACTCTGAAACTTGACTTCAAGTCTTGACCAATATAAAAGGGGTCTTACACACACACTGCACGTGAACTGTCGCACCATTCGTAAATTGTGCGAGCGAGAAAGAGTGTGTTTTTTGACATTTTTGAGAACCCTGGCATCTGATTGGAAGACTTCTCAGCAAAATAGTTGAAAATAATTTAATTTTAAGCATTTTTCACTGCTTAAAAAGCAACAAAACTAAAGAAAAAAAACCACTTAAACAAATGCAATATGAGTTGTGCGCTTAAGAATAGTAATAGTTCCCGAAAACTTAAAAACAATGCGCATTCGTTCCACAGGTAAATATGTCCATACGGTTTAAATTTTTTTAACAAAAGTGCTTTATTTAGTTTCTAACGATATTTTTTTAACTTATTTGTGTTAGAAATGTATATATTTCTTATTAAAAATGGTTTAAAAATGCAATTTAGACCCCGTTGATTTTCCGCCAGTTTGATCAAACCACATCTGTCAAAACATAAACACTGCTTCAGGGGCGCAGTCATTTTTCGCAGTTGAATACATGTTTGGGGCGCTCTTGTTTTCAGCATAGTGAATCAGTTTTAGTACCTGTTTGTTAAATTTTTCTGATTTTTACACAACAACTAGGCAGAAACACCCAAAAAAAATAAGGGTTTTAAAAAATTAACCTAATATAATTTGTAATTAAAGTTGAAGTTTAGAATTTATAGGCCTTCAAATATAGAAAAATTACCTAAAAATCTTGCAGTTTTTCTAGTTTTTCAACAAAACTAAGCTTTATGGGTATTAAAACAAAGGTAATGTGCGTATCTATTCAACGAGGTGTCAAATTTAGAATTCCATAAGAATTCATTAAGATATAATTTTTTATAATTAGAATTTTTCTGAAAGACTAGTGGTTTCTCTTTTACGAAAGCAATACATTAAAAAGAGAATTATTAAAAAGATAACTACATTCAGAACTGCTGTAGAAAGAGAAGCCTGTGTGATAATTACTGGGGTTTGTAAGCCCTAAGCAGCATCCGAAGGCCTCCTTTTGATACATTTATTTTTTTTTATTAAGTTTGGAAAAACCTCGCGACTTTAGTTAAATATGATTGTATCTTAAATGCATGTATTTTTATGTTTGATATCTTGTTGACTAGATACTTGTATTATCTCTCTTCTGATTCCCATAAAGTTTAGTTTTGTTGGAAAACTTAAAAAATCAGCTAAATTTTTAGTCCACTTTTTCCAACGTTGGATGCCTATAACTTCTAAGCCAATTGCGAGCGATCAAAAATTTTTTAAATAATTAGAGTTGTTGCTATTCTTGAAATGTTTCTAAAATTTTAATGCATAAGAACAAACTTTAACAGTTTGGGCCTTCTTTTACGATACAACCGAATACGGCCCTTTGTGATTGTTTCTGCATATGTGTGAACCAACACCAATAAAGAAAATACCACACTTTTCTGCTATTACACCACTTCCTTATATTTTACTTCTTTGGCGAAAGGTGGTTAAAACGAAATTGCAAATTAACTGACACAACTAGACAAGGTAGTGTTAAGCATGGTAAGACTAGACGAGGTAGTGTAAGGGCTGAATGTGCACTAATTCTTATGGCGTTATTTTTTCGAAAAATTCTGCATGTTTTCTGCCCTCTGAGAATTCTGCATTTTTTTCATTCTTTTCTCGAAAAAAATGCTGACTTCTAAAATGGAGCCGTGTTCTTTTCTCGAAAATATTGACCTCAGAAGTAGAAAAAAAGCAGAATTTTTGCAGTCTCAAGATCGACGGTTTTAAAATTTTGCTTTCAAATGCTACCAACTAAATGAACAAAAAGTGACATGTTAGGATAACATTAAACATTATTACAGACATTTTATAACAGTTTAAGCCTTTTCACGGATGATAATATATACATAAAAATATTGATGTGGCAAATATAAACGCAACAGTTGCGTCTGCAATTAATGTTATTATAAAAGAGTTGCTTAAAATGTCTTCGTCCTCATCCAATAACAAAGATCAAATGATTTTCCATTACCGAGAACAATATAATGAAAGAAGCAATATTTTATCTAATTCTTTTATTTACGTTTCTTCCTAAAATATTCTCGAAATTGTTCGCATTTGTTGTTTTTCAATTTAATTAATTTCTCAAAAGTAAGCAACAGTGCAGCCAACACAACATCATTGAAAAAATTATGCATTTTTTCTGATCTCTTCTCGACTAATAAAAGATCAAAATTTTTTGTTTGCACTCTCAGAGATCAGCATTTTTAGCCGAGAAAAGAAAACGCCATTAGTGACCATAGCTGTCAAAATTAACCATTTTGCTGTTCTTGCCTATTTTTGCTTTCTTATAGCATTCTCATCGGATATAGATTTTTTATGAGCTGTCAACTTCCTTTTGACAGTTTGGGTCACCGACTCTCTGCCTTAATACTACCTTGGCTTTTTATACTATAGTGTTAAGGCTGAATGTGCTCTCTTTCTTAGAGACCACAACCAAGGTTCATTTATAAGGTTGTGGCACAAGGTTCATTTATAAGGTTATGGCACTTGAGAGACTTGGCCTTTGCTCGAACTGTCACTGTGCTTTTCCTTGTTCTAAGCATTCATTTTCTTCATTTCTTTTCATCCATTCTGACAGTTCGACCGAGCTCGCTCTCATGTGCCACATAAATGAGCCTTGACCACAACTATTAAAATCAGCAAATTTTCTATATGTCCCTATTTGTGCTTTACCACAACTATTAAAATCAGCAAATTTTCTATATGTCCCTATTTGTGCTTTCTCATATCATTCTCATCGGTTGCATATTTTGTATCAGCTGTTAGCTTAGTTTTGACATTTTTGGTCACCTCAGGGAATAATACAAATAAAAAAAAAAGATATTAAATGTTCAAAATAAAAATTTTTTATGAAAGTTGTTTTAATATAATCTGGAATAATGTTGCTATATCTGTGATCACAAGCAAAAATAGCTTATGTTGACTTAAGATAGAACAGAGTTATTGATGTAGATGTGCTCCACGGACATATCTTTATAAACACAAAAATCTGGAGCTTTTAGCATGGCTAACGCTCCCATCCGTCCTGTATTTAGCAGGACAGTCCTGTTTTTCGAGCAATGCCCTGCGTCCTGCGTAACGGGCTTAAAATCCTGCTTTTTATTATTTTGTCCTGTTTTTTATTTTCTCCCATGCTTAAAATTTAGTCAACTTGGTTTATTATTCATACTATTTTCAGTAATATGTCAAAGTTTTCCTTAACACACTTTTACTTTTTTTACGAACTTGTTAAAAGTTTCTGTGCAAATTTTTTCTTAAACTTGTCGAAATGTCGAATCGAAAAAGTGTGTTAAGCAATCAACTTAAAAAATATTCATTCCTGGAAAAAACAAATATTTAGAGTGAGGTGTTCTACTCAAAGTGCAAAGTAATACCTGCAAAAGACCAATTTGGATTTTTTTTATTTTTGTTATATTAAAAAAAATTTAATATTTATATACTTTATGTACTTTGATTGAATTTTATTTTTGTTTTCACAAAATTACATATTAAATACAAATACCTTATATTAGCTGCGTTCCTTTCGCCTTAATATAATCGCGATAACAAATTTTCTCAAAGGAACGGCAAGAAAAACGACTTGTAGAGGGCACTACCGTTGCAGTCAAAATTAAATCCAAACAAGCAATCATGATACAATAACTATTAGGTATCATGAGAACGTGTGTCGTTCAAAACTGTTGTGAACTATTATGGTAGCGATACCTTAGTGAACGATGTTTTTCTCTGAATGTGTTTTACTCTAAACGTCGAAAAAAGTGTAAATTATTTAATTTAATTATTAATATTATGCAATTATATATATAATTTAAGTGCAATTGTGCTCCGCTGAATGCGTCCAATGTGTGTGACACACGCGGTTTGTCTTGTTTTCTTTTGTTTAACATTCGATGGTCGCAGCTCGTGAGAAAATAGGTAGCTGTCATGGCTACCTTATAGACATTGTATCAAACAAACAAAATATTTAAAAAATGAAATGACAGAAATAAGGAATGAAATCATACATAGTAGAATAAGAGAAGGTAGAAGCATTTCGGAGAGACAGACTGAAAATCTGAAAACGATGAGAATGCGATAAGATAGCAAAAATAGGCAAGAATAGTAAAATGCTTGAGTTTGACAATTCTGGCTATTAAAAAAAGAGAGCAGTCTGAAATGCATATACCTTCACTAGTTCTACCATGAAATCATAGAAATATACAGGTGCGGCACCTGTGTTTCAAATTTTTTGAAGGCTATATCACAATTTTATATGGATAGCAAAAATAATCCTATTTGCTATAGGATTATTATTATTTTTGTTTTTGCTTTACATGTAAAAAAAAAAATGATCTAGATTATTTTGAAGCGAATGGAACGCAGCTATTAATTGATATTTGAAGCTTATGCTGCTAAATAATAAACTCGATAATTTTATCAATGAAAGTGCTTATTTTAATTTTTTGAACATACAAGTAATAATAACTTTTCGACTTTAAATTGCGTCCTGCGAAAACGTACTGTTTGTTTTTGCGAGACGTCCTGTAAATCCTGTAAAATCTTAAAAATTTTGTCAATTTGTTCTATTTTTGGCGAAAAAAAGAGATGTATTCATAATTGTTTCGTTGAAAAATCTTTTTTAATTATTTTTATACAAACCATAATATGATACGTTACGTTACAGATTTTTCCTTTCAAAGAAGTACATATTTTTTTGTTTATTATTTACTTATTATTTATTTGTTTATTATTATACTAGAAATACATATAAAGTGTAATTCAGGACCGTAAAAATCGAATACTGAAAAAATTGAATTAAACCTTGTATTAGTATTCATTGTACTTAGAAAATTCCAACTTTCGCTAACATTTTTCTTTTAGTGAATGGATTTTGAAAATGGTGAACTTTGACACCAATTTTCAACTTTTGTTGCCATTCATCATATTTGTTGCCAACAAACTCAGCTCTCAGTACTCTCACACTTGGCAGAATAATCAGGTAGGTGCAATAGAAAAACTCCCTCTACGACAAACAAAACAATAACAATTTTTAGCTTCTGTCCCAGAACAAACAGAAATTAACGAACAGTCCCAAATTTCATTATATAAAAATAAATTTCCATCAGCAAATTCTGTTGTCAAAATATACTTTGACACATCGAAGCAGCCGTACATAGCGACACAAACAAATTGGTGGACGTTTAAAAAAATTTTCAGTTATATTTAATTTTTCTGTCGCATTTGGTGGAAATGCCCATAACTAATTGAATTTAAAAAAATTAAGAACAAATTCCTTCTTAATATACTTATAAATAAAAAAGAATTCACTGTTTAAGAAATTAATGGCGTTTTCTTTTCTAGAAAAATGCTACATTTTTTCTGCCCTTTTTGAAAATTTTGCCTTCTTGTAAAAAAAAGTGACCTTTGATATTGAATCGTGTTCTTTTCTCAAAAATGTTGACCTCAAAAGTAAAAAAATGCAGAATTCTCAAAAAGGCCAGAAAGAGGGAGAAAAATGAAAGCATTTTTTCGAGAAAAGAAAACGCCATAAAACAATTCGCATATTGAAAACTTGAAAAATTTTTAAATAAATTTATTTAAGGCAATAACAAAATATTGTATCAAAAATTAAGCTTAACAAATAGTTAAAAATAAATACTGTACACAATAAAGTAACCTAACGATTCTCAACCAAATATATTGTCATATATTTTGTGCCAAAATCCATTCTTTTGGAACATGGCCGTCACATTCGAGTCGTCCATAAAGTATTTGTATTCCTTGAGGGTCTTAGGGTCTGATGGACCCCAGTCGGCATCAGGCTTAAAGGCATTCAAGAAGCGCTCGCACAGCGTCAAATTGGCAGGTTGTTGTTGCACGGCGTAAATGGCCCAAAATATCAGCTGACCAATGCCAAAGGCAGAGAGGCACCAACCAAAAACTAACGGAAGGCCAAACAGTTTTTTAAGAAATGCATTAAATTTAACAAAATATATATTTGGGATGGGCAAGCAAGAGTTGATGGTATGGTCAACATTTTTTGTAGTACAAACAGTACTCACCGTAAACGCCATCTTGGTAGGTGTAGCCATGGTACTGTAACGGTTCATATTCCACAAGCATGTAAATCAATATGACGGTCATAACGACAGGCGTTATAATGGCCCAACATATGCGATAATAAAATGAGGTCTTGATGCCTAACATAAACTCGGCATCCTTGCAAAGTCGTTTGACACCTAAAAAGAAACGGTCGAGAGAACATCATTGCAGTCAACAAAACGCTAGGACTTACCATAAATCCAACCAACTGCTACTAGTTCAAATATGGCAAGTACAAGAGCGACGAAGGAAGCACCATAGAAATCCAATAGATTTAATATGTACTGACCACCGGGCGTTATATACATCAGACCCAGCAGATAACCCACCACAGCGATACCTACAACAATGATCCAACTTTTGGTATTTACAAACTTATCCTTGATCACAGTCATGATGCACGAAGCCATGCCCACATTGCTACCAATTCCCAATACGAAGAGCATAAGAAAGAAAAGCACCGAAAAGAGCTGTTCAAGAAGAGTGGTGAGTTTAATTGTAGGAAGTGAATAGAGTTTTTAACCTCACCTGCGGCACAAAGCTAAACTTGGCAATGGCATCGGGATATGAAATAAAAGCCAGACCAGTGCCGCCCTTGACTACACTCGGTATATCCGTGGTATTCGACTCGTACGCCAAGTTACCGAGTATACCAAATATAACCACACCCGACAGCAGTGAGGTGAATGTGTCTAGAGTGGTGACAATAGTGGCATCGCGGTAGATATTGTGGCCAAAACGATTGTACGAGGCATACATGATGATGTTGCCAAAACAGATGGCCAGGGAGAAGAACACTTGAGTAACGGCGGCATACCAGACCTAAAAAGAAAGTCAAATAGTAAATAGTTGATAGTTAGAAACATATAAATATGTACTAGTAATACAATATTAACCTTTGGATCTAGAAGCCTATCCCACTGTGGCTTGATAAAATAAAGAACACCATCGAATGCACCTGGCAGCGTTAACGCACGCACCAATAAGATCAAGAGCACTGCGTAGGGAAACAGAGCCAGAAAATAGGAAGCTTTGCCGGAACTTCTCACACCTTTGATCATGATCATAGCAATAATAAGCCAGGAGACGGCAAGTGAGATGGCAAGTGTCCAGCTGGGCTCACCAATGCCATCATCAATAGAGTCCTTTTCTCGTAAAATTTTTTGACTTAAAGGATAATATATTAATTCAAGAGCGATCAATTTTTTGTGCATTAAATGTGCCCCGAACTTTTTGATTTTTTACTGAAATAAAGTAGGATCTATCTGGCTGTCATTTATACACTCAACGTCGGTGGGTTTCAAATATGAAAATTTTTAATTTAACTACGGCACATTGCAGCACACCTAGAGCACATCAAAGAGCAATAACCAAATTTTAGAAAAATAAGAAATTCAACTTACTTCGTGCTCGATTTCTGTGTATATAAATTTTTTAAATCTTTTTTACGACACACTGTAGCACAATCCAAATACGATACACAAATACAATACGATTAGGAAATTGTTTCCTCATTTCGGAAAAAATAAAAAAAGGACAACTTATAAAATAAAACCTTATAAAATACAGTACCTTATACAGTACTGTTACAAGAAATACTATTCTCAAACATGTTCAGCCTGAAAGTATGCACAGAAAATTCATTTGATATTTATCAGTGACTAGTATCCTGGCAGACGATGTTCTGCCACAAACCGCCTTACTGCAATATATGAAAATGTCAAGAAATGCCAAATATATTCACCATTTTCAGTATAGCTGCCGAAAGTAACCATATGAACTAAATTACTAAATTTTAATCTAACACGATCAAAACCGTGCGAAATATAGAATTTTTGTTGTAAGCAAAATTATTTCCTTTAAAACATCTCGTACTCGAAACAAATCGGCTATCAAAATTTCAGCTCAATTTACCTTAAGCCTGGCGCACTTTGCTTTACTCGACGCTAACCCGCCGAAAAGTGTGTTTAACTAAAGTTGGACAGGCCCATTTTTAGTGCACTTGCCGAGAGTAACCATTTAAACTAAAATAAAAAATTTTTGTTTAATACGACCCAAACTTTTGTAATAAAACATTTTCATTGGTTTGAGGTTGGTAAAAAGGGGGCGTGGAAATTAATTTTTAGTACAGTTGCTGACAGTAACCATACAAACTTAGCCAAAATTTTAGCTCAATCGACCCAGTAGTCAATTTTAATGATTTCTTAAAAAGTGGGTGTCGGTATATAAAGCCTATTTTTATTACAGTTGCCGAAAGTAACCATACAAACATAAGTACCAACTTTTAGTCTTATTCGGCCAAAACTGCTTGAAATATAGCATTTTCAATGATTTGTGGGCGTAAAAAGGGGCATGGAAACCAATTTTTCGTACAGTTGGTGACAGTAACCATACAAATTACCAAATTTAAGTCTTATACGACCAAAACCGTATAAAATAAAGCATTTTCACTGGTTTGTGGGCGGTAAAAGGGGGTGTGGCCGCACATTTTTAGTACAATTACCGACAGTAACCATACAAACTAAATAACCAAATTTAAGCCCAATACGATAAAAAACGTACGAAATATAGCATTTGTATTGCTTTGTGGGCGGTAAAAGGGGGCGTAGAAACCCATTTTTAGTGCAGTTGCCGACAGTAATCACACAAACTAAATTACCAAATTTAAGTCTTATACAGCCAAATAAAACATTTTCATTGATTTGTGGGCGGTAAAAGGGGGCGTGGAAAACAATTTTTAGTACATTTGTCTACAATAACCACACAAACTAAATTAATAAATTTTAGCTTTATACTGAAATAGAAATTTTTTATTGATTGAGGGGCGGTAAAAGGGGGTGTGGCATTTTTTTCCTCAACTATCTGGTACCTGAAACAAATCGACTGCCAAAATTTCAGGTCAATTGGTCTTGTAGTTTGTAGTCTATAGGCATCACACACGCAGACACACATCGTTTTGCTTTTTATGTATATAGATATTGATTTGTGAGCGGTAAAAGTGGGCGTGAAAACATTTATATATAGTGACCGCCTCTTGAAGTACCTACATAGCAAGTTTCACTATAAAAATGTGTAGAACTCCGGAATTGCCATGATTTCGAAAAAGTGGGCGCATATATATTGTGACCACGCCCATTTTTTACAGTTACCGATACTAACCATGTGTACAAAATTACTAAATTTACGTTTTGTACGATCAAAACCGTCTGATATATACCCTTTTTTTGGTTTGTAGTCGATAGCGCAAATTTGGCTTGTATGAGAGGTACCACACCCCCTTGTCCAATCCTTGCCAAACATCACAGGAACACTCTCAAGATGTAGCTTCAGTTTTCCTGAATATTTCATAAATATCGGTTCAGCGGTTTTGGAGTCTATACGTAATATAGCCACATACCCGCATACCCGCATACCCATATCGGTCATTCCATGTCAAATCGGACGCTTTTCGAAACTCACATTTATGTAAAAATTTGGTACTTTGCACGTGGATGCAAATTTAGAAGTGATAAAAAACAGTTATTGCTCGCAGTACTAGAAATGCTCTGAAAAAAATATGTTTTTTTTGCTTTCTTAAAAAGTTACTGAAATACATATAACTGAAATACATATAACTGAAAAAAACTGAAAGACATATAACTGTTTTTGTTGGCGCAGCGACGATATGTACCTACCCAGTGTGCCAAACGGATCTGTTACGAATCCGTAACGAACTCACTTCTTCGTACATTTTGTCCGAAACGGATTGCGTTTCGCATCCGGAACGGATCCTTTTTCGTATGAAATTCCTCTCTCCGTTACGGACTTCAGTTACGAATCCGTTTCGGACTTCAGGTACGAATCCGTTTCGGACTTCAGTTACGAATGCGTTTCGGACTTCAGATACGAATCCGTTTCGGACTTCAGATACGAATCCGTTTCGGACTTCAGATACGAATCTGTTTCGGGCTTCAGATACGAATCCGTTTCGGACTTCAGATACGAATCCATTTCGGACTTCATACACGAAACAGACGTTTCATACTCTTTTTTTTTTAAATAATGCGAACTCGCAACGGACTCGTTTGACGCATATAGCTACAGATGTTAAAAATATAGGTTCTTTAAACAAGTTTGACGCATTCAAATTCGAAAACTTTTTGCAGGAAATTAAACTTAAATTAAAACAAAAAAATTATTTTGTAATCAAATTTATAAGAGAGTAGTGGAGGCTAGTTTAAATGGTAAAAAAATAATTCAAAATATCAAACAAACGAGTACAATGTTGGTGAGTTCCAGGATGGCTCATACTTGTTTCTTCAAACAGCTAAACATTATTTTTCATTGAAGCATCCCAATAACTTTTACTGCTATAATGACAAAGCGTACAAAATTCACGCAATTAAAAAAGTTTCTGAAAAATATCTCGTGTACGGCTATCCGATAGTCACATTTAACTTGATCACTAATGATAATTATTTAAAAATTCTGACAAGTACTTTTCTTCGATTTGAAGGAGAGCTTGAGGAGCACGAGCCTAATGAAATAAAAAAGTTGTTTAAAATAAAAATAAGTACACAATTGTATTTCGTATCCCTAATCCACTGAAAATAAAATAAGAAATTGTAAAACAAATTTAAGACTGTCTTTTATGTTAACGTTGTGGTTATTTATATAGTCGTAACGGGTCCGTCAAAACATAAGAGCGATTCCTCTCAAAAATACGAATTGCTTTTTCCATTTTTTCGGATCCCCCTCGAACTCAGAACGGACTTCAGATACGAATCCGTTTCGGACTTCATATACAAATCCGTTTCAGACTCTTTTGGCGGATTCGTAACGGGTTCGTAACGGGTCCGTCGAAACATAAGAAAGCGTAGTGCGTACTGACGGACTCGTAACGGGTTCGTAACGGATCCGCATCCGTTTTTGTGCACATTGGGTAGCTTAGCAAAAAATACTAAAAAAATTCAATTTTTAATTAAAAACTAAAGTATTTTGTTCTTAAAAATTGTGTAGTCAGTTTTTGAAAATTTCGTTAAAAATAGTAAACATTGATTCTCCAACATCAAATTTTGAGAATGCATTAATGCCTCAATACGGTAATATTTTCAAAGTGCCAAAAAAATAGTGGTGCTGACTATGAAAAATGTCAATGAAATTTTTAGTGGTCAAAAAAAAGACCAATTCAAGACCTTTAAAATATATCTTCAACATTTTCTTGTAGGACTAACGGTTTAGAAGATATAGTTGTTTTTGTACATGTCCGAATGACAATTTTTGATTTTCTTTATAATTTTTCACTGTGTAAAGCTGCAAAAAAAAATTTTAAATTACAAAAAAAAAATGCAAATATTTTTCTTTTTTAAAGTTCTATCGACATGAAAAAGTTTAAACAAATCGGAATCGTCAATATTAGTTTTTGGACAAAAGCGTCCGATTTGACATGGAATGACCGATACACATACATCCATTTTTATATATATGTTATAGAGACAAGGTAGGGTTTTTAGTAATTTAGTTTTTACAACAGTACGTTTTTGATCTAACTTCTTTTTTTTTATATGTGTTATGACGAATTTAATGAAATTCTGTTGATGGATTGTACCAAAAAATATAATTGTATCAACCGCGAAACGACACCTGAGTTGCTACGTATATTATGGTTGCTAATTTTTCAACCCTACTTCAATACTTAAAGTATTATTTAAAATACAATATATTTGTATTTTGCAAAAATCAAGCTTTAATAAGAGAAAACAGTACTTTCGGCAAATGGCTTCAAAAATGAAGGGTGCGGAGGACCCGTCGTGGGACGGGCATTTATACTAGTATCTTATAAAGTTTTAACTTCAGAAAGGCGGGGGCTTATTTATACACTCAAAATGTTAAAATTTAAATTCTGGTAATTAAGAGTTTTAAGAAAAAGAAAAAAAAAACTCACGTAAAATAAAACTCTGCTGATGTTGTCTTGACTGAAGTGGCGCCCGCCCCAACGACACTCTCATTTAACTTTGAATCGATGCAGTTGTCGCCCCACTCCGCACGACAATAGCTCCAAGGCAGCGTATCATAAAAGGAATCCACAAAATAGCGCAACGTCAAAGCCATTAATGTGGCATAGTACGTGGTGACGATGCCGGTCGCGATGACCTGACCATAACCGACACCTATTAAATAGTAACAATATGACTCCACAATATTAAGAGATAATTTTGCTTCACTCACCGCGCATAATGGGTGAAAAATCGAAAACTTTAACGCTTCCTCTGCTCGAAAACTGACCCAACAACATTTCCATGTAATACACAGGCTTACCCACCAAAAACAAGACGATGAGATAGGGTATAACGAAGGCGCCGCCACCGTTGTCTAGCGCCGTAAAAGGAAAGCGCCAAACATTGCCCAGTCCAACGGACAAAGCTATGCAGGAGAGCAGGAACTCAATGTCGCTGCTCCATTTATCGCGTTTATTACTTGAGTCGGCAGGTGGAACATCGCAAGCAACGTTTATTTTCTGCAAATCTCAGAGAGTTTTATAGAGTTATGTTAATTTTGAAAACTTCACAATCGTACACACCTCTTCTATGTGTCTTTCATAGCCGCCATTTGAAATACCACCACCATTCGAGAGATTGCTGCGTGGTGCTCCATTTTCTATTGTCGATCTGTATTCACCGGGTACGGAGACGGGTGTTGATTCGATGCTGCTGATGTATGGCTCATTCGTATAGCCGCCGTTGTCCATTTTTCAAATTCTTATTTTGAAAGCAGTACCAGATTGGTGACACCTTTCAAATTTTGTTCTTAGTGTCAAAGTATTGTCCAAGGGCATTGAGAGCATCTAAAAATGGAGAAAGAGAGAGAAAGGAAGTTTTAATAAAAGTAATGGAGTAAAAAATAATAAAATAACCTGAAAATGGGTATCAATTCACGTTGAATTGATAAAGTTCCTTCCTAGAAAACGGAGGGAACTTTTGACTTTTTATTTTAGTTAGAATGGGTCCAAATAAGGTACAAAACTGTTTATTCGTATTTTCCTATCATAATGAAATTTGGTGTTTCAGATTGTATATGTATATAAAGATCGGGATTAAAAATGAACTAAATCGGTTGAAAACCACGCCTACCTCCTATACAAAATGACTTTATCAAAACGGTAAATCTCTTAAAATTCCACAAAACTTAATACACTCAAAGAAATATTTGTTCATATTGACTAATTCCTAGGTTTAGTTGATAAATATTCTGTCTTTATACAGTCAACAAAAGCTTTTGTCAATTGGATTTAACGCGTTCACGACCGAAGCGATCAGGCTGGGGGTGGCCACAAACCAGATGATAAATTTCCACGAAATGAGTTAACTCTAACTCAATATTAGAGTTTATGTTTCTTTATGTGTTTTGTGGAGTTTGTGACGTCAGAGACAGTATGACGCTTATACGCGTCGCCGGTTTATGGAACGAAATTTCGTTGTATAAACCGCAGGACGCACATATGCGTCACTAAAATAGTGTAAACTAAATAAGACTAAACGAAAAGAAATGTTGTTTTTGCAATTTATTTATTTTCATACATATTCCTTTGCAATATAAACTAAAAAAAATAACAATTCATTCAAAAATAACATAAAAAAAATTTCTAAACTATATAAAAAAAAAACACTGAAAAATTAAATAATTGCAAAAAAAAAAAAAAAAATTAAGAATAATGTTAATTATTCCGTTTGATTGTGCCACAATTTAAAACATGGCTCTACACATAATCCGATAGGCTTACCCCTGGTATCTACACATGTTTCGCAAATAAAATGAGTATCAGTCCTTTTTTCTGCTTTGAACATTGTCGACACCTTTTACGGTTTTTAGTACTGCAATCCGTTGCAAATTTCTTTCCTTTGTACTTTTTTTTTCTGTGAGCTAGAAGAATCCAGTCTGGAGGAATACGATTCATCTGAAGCATCTTGTGAATTTAATAAAGATATTGCAAGCAATTCACGAAAACTAAGATATGATGTTATACTTCCTTTGTGTTTATTGAATAACCAATTGCTGTTCCATACTGAAATATCAAGTATATGGAAGAAAACTTTTATGTACCATCGCAAACTCTTTCTCGGTGTGGAGTCATAAGATGTCATTTGGTCGTTTCGGTCTATACCTGACATGTGTTTAATATAATCTGCAACCATTATGGGTTTTTGTGATGTAATTCCTCTTTTGTTTATGTATTCAGTCATTCCAGCTTTATGCAAAGATGATATCATTAAGACATCGCATTTATCTTTCCATTTCTGCACAGTTATATTATTTTTTCGTCTCCAAATAGTTTCATTTTTCTTTAGCTTTTTGGTAACTACGTCGCTTGGATTTTGCTTTCGGTTGGCCCTCAAGGTTCCACATACATGTGTTCGTTGCTCAAAAAGATGTTCTGTCAAAATAACACTGCTGTAATAGTTATCCATATACAATATGTGACCTTTTCCAACGTAATCTTTCATTAGCTCTTCAACAACACCAAAAGCATGACCTTCGGCTCGAGGTTGCACAGAGTTCTGACCACTATAAATCAACATATTTAGAAGGAACCCATCGGGTGTACAAAGTTCGTAGAATTTAATTCCATATTTATGCCTTTTATTGGGAATGTACTGCCGAAAAGATAGCCTTCCACGCCACAGCATCATTGCTTCATCAAGTGCTAGGTGCTGTCCAGGATAGTACACTTTTTTTATGTTGGCAAGTATATGGTCAGAAACATTCGATATTTTATGAAGTCTATGAGTTGTGTCATTTGTCTCGCTATTATAAAAACACAAGCACCTCAGAATATTTTCAAAACGATTTCTGCTCATTCCAAAAATTGGATGGTGATACATTTAATTTTTACTCCAATAATGTCGTAAATTTGGCATATAGACATTTCCCATTATAATACACAATCCAAGAAATCGCTTAAATTCTGGTATAAATAATTGTTTCCAGTTTAACAAATTTGATTTGGGCTTTAGGTTTCCAGATTGTAAATGAGTTGTGGCCCGTAAGTTGACCCATTCTGTTATTTTTGAAAGCAAACTTTCATCAAAAAATAATGAGAAAATATTTTCTGCAGTCACACTACTATCTAATGGTACTTTTATTCCTTCTTGACCAATAAATTCGAAAACATCTCGTTCAAAATCCAAACCATTCCAATCTTCATCATTTTCAGTTTCATTGTTATCTATTAGTTCTCCATCTCCATCTTCCACTATTTCTAAGTCTCCTTCATCAATTGATAACGATTCATCACTAGTACTTCCCTGATTTGAGCAAAAATATTCACTACCTGTGTCAGAAAATGGTTCAGGTGTACTGCTTTCATCGCATTCATTTATAATTTCATTTATTGCAGATTCTGTTAATTTTTTTGCACCCGTAACTACGGAAAATAAACAAAATTTACTTCGTATAACATTTTTCTTCAGAATAATAGTAATAATTTTCTCACCTTTATCGTAAAATGTACCTGATGGGAATAAAACAACTAATTGTATATATGACTTTATTACTGGATTCACTTTACTCGGGAGAAGATCAAATTGTCTATCCAAAGGCCTACACACTAAAAAACATTGTATGTACACTCTAAAAGTAACATGACAAATTAACTCAATTGCAACAAAAAAAGGGGTACCGTAATTGAACAAATGAGAAACAATAATGAATACAGTGATGACCATAATTTTAGCATCAGTCGATTAAGTTCATAAACAGTAGCCTTCCCCTTTTCTTTTTCGTATACGTAGTACGTATCCCACACCAAAACCAAACACAGAAAATAACTGCTTGGTACTTCCCCTAAACCGAAAAAAAATTAATAGAATCTATAAACCAATATGGAAACTATAATAAATGAAGTACAATACAAATTGCGACGCATATAAGCGTCCTCGGTTTGTGGGAAAAACCGCATGACGCATATATGCGTCGTGTGGTCGTCAACGCGTTAAGGTAATAAGTAGTGTTTGACTGAAACCGGAATTTTGGCCGAAACCGAATGTTCGGCCATTTTCGACCGAAACTGAAACTGGTTATTAATATGAAAATTTAAGTTTTTACCAATAATTTTTTTTATTAAAAGGAAACAAAAGTACTGTCATACACATAACAAAAAAATTTAATATAAAAAAAGTATTATTTGAATATTAATGTTTATAATAATTAATTGAAGTTTTCTATATATAACAAATGAGATAATTTTTTATTTTATCTATTTATTACTTAAGCATTGCATACTTTATATCTTCAGTACTCACTCAAAATAGTATGCTCCTACAATGTTCATTTTTATAGAACTGTAAAACAAAGGATTTTTTTAAAGGTTTAGTATTATAAAAATATAAATATTTTGTTCTCTTTTCCTCTATTCCACACACACAGGTTTCGTAAGGAAGTTTAATTATAATTTTTTGGCTTGAGTATCTATAAAACTTTAATATGGATTGCAATAGAGATTATAGAATTGAAAATGATAGTATCGAACGCATAAAATAAACCAAAATGTTTTGCGTTAACACGAGAAATCAAATTACAGACGAATTAACAATTTTTGTTTTGTACAATGCGTTGTAAATATCATTAAGGGTTCTCATCTAAGCATGTAACTGACCCGTAAACATTTTAAACCTTGTGAACTTACATGCGCGTAAATTATCTGTCAAAATTTGTATGGGCGTGAGTTTACATCATTTCCGAGCCTATTTTGTAGTGTAAACTAGAATGTAAATCTAAGTGTGTGAATGAGGGTTGCCTTTGGCGCTAATCATTACCTATATAAAGTAGTTGGAGTATATATGAACACGTTTTATTTATTTTTCTATGTTAATGAAGGTTTTTAAAAGGTTTAAAATTTAAAAAAGTCATAATCTTGTCGTAGCCGCAGCCGCCATTTTGTCGAAATTTACGCTATTTACACTTTTTCGCTCATGTTTACATGTTTACATGTTTACATGTTTACATGCTTAGATGAGAACCCTTATTATATTTGAATTAAATGACTGATGCAAAAGTTTTTACCAAAAGTTTCGGCTAGTTTGGTTATTCGGTTTCGGTCGGCTAGTTTCGGCCTCAATAAGGCCGAATAACCGAAACTGGCCGAAACTGACAGAAAGGGCCGAAACTGGTCGTAACCGAAACCGAATATTCGGTCGGACACTAGTAATAAGTTAAAATTACATTGACAAAATTTTATTTTGTTCATTTGATAAATGGATGCTTCAATTTGATACAAGCCTTTATCATGAATATCGTGTTTTAATTGTTGATTTGATAAAACAATTTGTCAATCTGAATACAGAATATTTTAACATTAAGAAATGGTTTGTTGAATAGAAAATGGCTTTTCTAATTTTTTATCAATAATACTAAAATGTTTTTTGTTCTGATAAAAAGATTTTATGACATTTTATGTATATTTAACATATTACATATTATATATAATAAGCACATTACTTATAAATATAATTATGGTATTCACAAAGGTTGATATTATCCATGATATTCGTTATTAGCGCTGTTAACATTATTATAAAAATCACAGTATTGTTAACATTGCTGTTCACTTTGTGAATTGTTATAGTGTGAACAGCACTAATAACGAATAGCACGGATAATCTCAACAAATAATGGAAATAAATAATAACTCCTGCCGAATTCAGTGGAAAAGAACTCAATTTGTAGTCACTGGCAGTACATTATGGCAAAATTGGTGCACTTGAAATCAAGAAAAATTTATTTCACAAGATCACATCTAGGGTTGGCAAAATAATTGAAAAGGGTAATTAGCTTCCACACACTTAAAAAATTGCACTGCAATTTTAAGCTTTCCCGAATTTTATTTCCTAAACTTTATTTAGTACTTGATTTAAAAAGGCAAATGACGCCACCGAAATACCAAGCATTTCTTTCTGTTGTCATGATTAAAGGTTTTTTGAAATTGATAACCCATTTTATCAATATGAAATGGAAATTTTGTCCACTTGACTCAATCGATTATCAATGACATTAATTATTTCTTCAGTATAACAAATTTATTTATCAAGTCAACTACTTTAGGTTGTTAAAATAATTTATTAAAATGATGAAATTTTATTCCAATTGACTGACAAGTCTGTGAACAAGCTTAAATCAAGTTAACAAACTTATATTTCAAGCTAGTAAAACAATTTCTTCAAAACAACGCATTGAATATGTTGCTGTTTTTAATCAAATAGATAAATTTTCTTTTGAATTGACAAAAAATAATGCATTATTGATCAAATTAAATTGATTGGACAATTTGGTTTTGTTAGGGATTAACAAAAGTTATGTATCAATTTTACCAAGAATATTTCTTTGAGTGTATATGGACTTGCAATTTATATAAGAGCTTTAATATTTAATATCCGCTTCAAGTATGAAATTCAACCAAATCAGATGAAAACCACGCCTACCTCCCATACAAAGTGACTTTTTCAAAACTGTAAAATCTCTTAAAACATAAAAAAAAAATTAATAAATAGACTTGAAATTCTGATTTGTGATATGCATTCTGAATAAACAACATCTATTTTGTACTTTTTATTTGATTTTATGTTTCTCAAGGAAATCCTAGATTTGTGCCACGAAGTTATAGTAAAAAAAATTGATATTTAATTTTATATTAATTTTATTTAATTTAATTATCATGTTCACATATAAGACAAAGTCTTTTAAATGCAGTAAGAAATCAAAGAATAACAACAAGTTATAACCAACAAATAAATAAAAACAAAAAAATTTTAAATTACTTATTTTAAATTAAAAAAAAAATTGTAAGCAACGACTAAATTTAACTTTAAATTTTAAATTTATACCGCGATATACTAAGATATATTAACATATACCGCGAAAGTGAACAGAAATGACACAACTTTTTTGGTAAAATTACAATTGGCCTATATTCATTAACCGTTTTAACGATTGGAATTATTTTAGCTTTTTTCCAGCAAGACGGGTAGATCGATTTTGTTAATATTGAATTGAAAATAAAAGTAAATATTGGTAAGAGTCTTGTTAGCAAAGCTTATTAATAAAGCTTATAAAACTTACTATTAAACTTATAAAAGTTACAAACAACATAAAACATAACTAAAAGTAAAAATAGTTAACAACTATTACTTTTAGTTATGTTACTAATACTAAAACTTAGAAACATAACATAAAACGTAACTTTTATTTATTTTAAAGGAACATCAGATTTTTTAAATCTGTAATCAATATAAATACAATAACATTGAATTACAATTTACAGGCACTTTAATTATGTTTTAACCCATTAATGACAACCTATGATATGTCATACGCAATGAAAGCATTTTTCAAAAATTCGCAGCCACTGTAAAGCTTTTGCTTCCAACAGTGTAAGAAAGCCAAAAATATGCTTTTTCCATAAAAATTCTAAAATGTACCCTTAAAGCCTTTTTGTTTATTTTTTCCAGCCAGTTTTAAGTGCAGTATTCAAAGAAAAGTGAAACATTCCACTCAGGTGAGAATTTTTTTTTTTTTGTTATAAACATCAAGAAGAAAGAAAATATAATTTAAAAAAATGCATTACGCTTAAGTTGAACGGCTGCGCTACGAAAGTAAAATTTTCCAATTTATAATTTTTTCTAATTTTTATACATAAACACACTTTGCCACACCCAAATCCTTTGAATTTTTTTTTTCACTTCAGAGTTTTCCGTCTAACATTAATACAAATTAAGGTGGTGAGCATTAATGGGTTAAACCATATACACTCGCCTCAAATGAGGCTGCCCACTGTCTCACTTCAAAATTAGATTCCTTAAAACAGTTTTTTATTTGCAAGTGTTGATAAGCGCAGGGTTTTAACAAATTATGTAAATAAATTTTTTAGTGATAAGTACATTTTTTTTAACATTCCAAAATTTTTGACACAAAATTTGGTGAAAAAAAAGCAAAATCTACGAAAATTCTGTGTGATATTCTTAAAAATCCGTAGACTTACCTTATTTTGCCACTGTTGTCCGCTTATCTGTGCAAGGCTTAAATATCCGTAGAAGAGCCTGAACAAAATGAAAAATCGTTGCGACCGACGATTGAAATAGAATAAATTCTAAGTCTGCGATTTATCGTTGCGGAAAACGAGCTGCGTTTTTTTCTACATTTTGCATGTATTTTCCAACAACAAAGATCGTCGGCCGCAACGATTTTTGATTCTGTTCAGGCTCGAAATCCGTAATTTCCGTGTAATTGGCACCACTGGCTAAAACTATGAATATAATGACTCAAAATTGTTTTGTGTTCAAACATAAACAATAATTGGACCTGTTCGGCAAAATCTGCTATTCTGTTATGCATTTTTTGTTATCAATCATAAAAGATGCCGACCATAAAAGATCTGTTAAAATTGGTATTCTGCCTTTTGATCTTTTATGAAACAGCTGTTTGCTGTCAATAAAATTAAATTCTTGAACATGCATATAAAAAGCAAGCGCACATTCACTTTGTCCAACCTAAAAAGCTGCATGAAACGCACGTCAGGAAGATCGAACGGTTTGCTTTTAAGGCGTAACTCCAGGAAAGTGGCCCGATGGTTTCTCCATTTTAAAACTTGTCTTTAAAACACACACATACATTTACTAATTATATAATCTTACATTTGCCTCCTTTTATGAGTCATTCTTAATGAAATTCGTATATAAATATCCATTTTTCAGACCAAAATGTTCACTTTCTAAAAATTTTTTACGATAAAAGACAGAAAAATGTATCTGCTATTCTGTAGTCTTTCATAATAGATTTCATAGCAGATTTTGTCATGCAGAATACGAAATATAAGATTTTTCAACGATTTTTTGACAGTTCGGAAAATCTGCTATGATTTATAACAGAATTTTTTCATAACAGATTGTGCAGAATAGGCCCAACAATCACATAAATACTATACAACAAAATTTTCTGGAAAAAACACGAAAATTAAAGCTATACAGACGAATAAACTCAAGCTTTTGCCTTCTGCAAACAGTTCTGCATGACAATGTCATGGCCTGCAAAATTTTACAAGCGGGATCATTTCTACGATTTATGACCTAATTTTTTGCCTTCTTTGTTACTATTTCAGAATTAATGTTGGATTAAAGTTTAATTATTTTATGCATACATTACATTTTGGTCCAAACATATACAACAGTAATTTTCACAAATATGCTCCACTGTAAAACTGCTTTTTTGAAAACACGAAGCATCTACACAAACAATCGACCCTATACGAAGTAAAATAGTTTTATTACTTTTCGTAGCGCATTACAATATCATCACTGACAAACTTTTACCAGCGGGAAGCTTTATTAAAACTCATTCGACCGTTTTTAGGCAGAGTTTCTTTAGTTGCTAACGATCACATGTTGGTGAGCAACACCTGTGCCAAACAATAAATGTTGCATTGATCAAGGTTGACGTCAACGTTTAACGATCTCGCCAGCAGATCGATCGATGGAACAACAACTATTAAAGTGTATTAGATACGAGTAGTTTGATGCAAGCTCAACCATAAAAAACACAAGGACTTAGCAAAACAAAGTAGTTCTAATTATTTTATTTAAAAAAAAGAAAAAAGATACAAAAGCTTAATATAGAAAGAAGCTTTTTAAGCCAATAGAGTTCAGAATAATTATTTGAATTACATCTTAAAAGTCAGGATAGTTTGATCATACCTTAGAGTCACCATAATTAGTCGCTTAATTATTATTACACTGCAGCTTATTTTTATTTTTATTTGTATCTCAATTTCTTATGCAAAAATGGAGCCAACCGTTAAATGTTTACTTTTCAATAAGTATTTAGAAATTTTATTGATTTTAATTGATATGGGAAAAATTTTAAATAAAGTTGCCTGTAACATTTCCTCACACTTTATTACATGTGTCAACCAACACTATAGACAAGGGGGATTCAGGGGGTTCAAACCCCCATTAGCACTCCAGGATATTTTCTTAGATTGAATAAAAGCACAGATATACCAAATTTTTAATTTTGCCAAAACATGAAGATAAATGGAAAATTTTCTATGCTTAATTTGGTTAGCAAATATTAAGTTAAATATAATACAATATAAATAATTACTTTATTTTTGCCTTTTTATTGTTACTAACGTACTAACGTTTGCAGAACATATGCATATAAATCGCACAAAATTATTCGGAACTAGGCATTGAAATTAAAATGATAACACTGTACGACAAGTAAACCATATATTTAACCATATTTATAAATTTATAAATGTCTAATAGAATGTTTCGAACATATACATAAATCTTGCAGTCAAAACTTTCGAAAATTCGCGAAAAAAACAATAAAGAAGCATTTATAGATATATTTAATAAAACTGAGATATGCTTTTATTGACTTGCGTTGGAAAAAACTAAGCCTCGTTTATCAAGATGTGATGTAGTGGCAGAAACAGCAGAGGATTTTTATCGAATTAAGCTTTACAATAAAATGATATTTCCAAAGCACTTTCAAATAATTGCAAATGTTTAAAACATATGTCCTTCAAAAATAAATAAATAAATGAGTTAAATATTGAATCTTTTCAAACTACTATAAAGACTTGTATCCAAATAAAATAGATACAGAAAAGTTACTTGTTATGGAAACTAACTTGTGTTATGGAAAACTAAATGGACTAACAAAATAAATGAGGGTTAGAAAACAGCTCTTGAAACACTTAAATTATTTTGCGACGGTAAATGTAGCGTTTAAAATGAATGTTTCCGCAATTTTAAAAAATTCTGGAAAAAATTAAAATACTGATGTGTATTGCAGATTCCAGTAAACGTTTCTTTTGCACATTAAGGTGTTTGAAAAATTGGCTTCTAAATATTAATGGAGTGGAATATCTTACTAGTTTAGCGCTATGCATTAGGATATTTCTGTGAACACGGAAACTGTCATCGACAAATTGGCTTTGCGCTCAAGACGAATTAAAGAAAGAATTATATACATAAGTATCTACAACTATATATAAAAATGTTAATCTTTTTAAATATCTGTTTTTGTTGTTTTACTTAAATAAATGCTTGTCCTTTTGCTCAAAACCGAACCGAATTGAATCAATTTTGTATGTTAAAATTTCAAATAAATGAAATGCCATTAACTCTTACATTTCGATTGTTGAAATCGGTTAAGAAATTTTAAAAGATCTTAGGCCTTGAAAAATTTCTAAGGAAATGAAAATACATTTTTTTTTTGCTTTAGTAAACCCCCGCCCCCCTTATGAAACACCTATCTACGGCGTTGGTGTCAACTTATGTTACGTTGCTTAAAATTGCGCCAGGCGTAACCCAATAATGCAATGAAGCATCAAGCAGTGCAGTATGCAGCGCAACAGTAACAGCAACAACAACAATATCCACAGTGACAAACAACATCATGACGCCTATTCATTCGACTGGTTTTAACCAAAAGACGGTGGCCTTTGCTTTGTGTTGTTGGGGCCCCTCCCCATCTCACTCACTAAAAGCTGCATTCATTGCTTATTTCTATGAATTGTGTTAATATTTATTTATTGTTGCTGCTTGACTCTTCGTTCAAGTGTTAACTGTATTTTGGCAGAAAAATAAATTATTATTCATTGATGAAGTCAGATGATGCAATACGATTTTCATCGAAATTGGATTTAGAAACGACTGAATTAGGTGTTGCTGCTTTAAATTAATTTTTATTTAATATTTGGTTTATCATTTCGAATGGTTTGAAGTACGTTTAAAGTAAAAGTATTTTGCAATAAAGCAATTATTCGTATAGAGTATCTCTTTTATATTTATACTAGCTGAAACCCGGCGTGTTGCTGCCACGCTCCCTTGCATGTGTAAATTGAGGTCGAATACTGAATTTCGATGCTGTGCAACCTATAAATCCAAAGCTGCTAGATATCCCAAATTTGGGTTGTATGGGAGGTACAACGCCCCCTTGACCAACGCCCATTATATGTGATCAATGAAACTGAATGTGTAAATTAAAGTCGAATACGGAATTCCAACGCTGTGCGACCTATAACTCCAAAGCAATTCGATATCGCAAATTTGGGTCAAATAAGAGGTCTCTTGGCAAACGCCCATAAAATTTAATATCATTGATTAAATCTTTTTAATTTAAATTTAATCTCATTGAATGACATGTGTACATTTAGGTCGAATACTGAGTTCCGACGCTGTGCGACAAATAACTCAGAAGCTATTCGATATCGCAAATTTGGGTTGTATGGGAGGTGTCACTCTCCCTTGTCCAACGCCCAAAAAATGTTACCAATGAAAGTGCATGTGTAAATTCGGATCGAATACTAAATTCCGATGCTGTGCAACCTATAATTCCAAAGCTATTCAATAGCGCAAATCTGGGTTGTATGGGAAATTTAACTCCCATAAAATGTCATCAGTGGAACGACATGTGTAAATTGTGATTGAATATCGAATTTCGAGGCTGTGTGACCCGTAACTACAAAGCAATTTGATATCGCGAATTTTTTATATATTTGTGGGCGGTAAAAGGGGGTGTGCCAAATTTTTCTTAAACCATCTCGTACTCGAAACAAATCCTCTGCCAAAATTTTAGCTCGATCGAATAATTTCAAAGTCTCTTTATCTTTTCTTAAAAGTTTGCGTAACTATAGTGGGACCACGCCCATTTTAAGTATAGTCACCGATAGTTATCATACAAACTTAATTACCAAATTTTAGTTTAATACGACAAAAGCTGTCTTAAATATAGCATTTTTATTGATTTGTGGGCGGTAGAAGCGGGTGTGGCAAATTTTAAATATGCCTATATTTTTCGCGTAAGTGCAAGCAATAAGTTGACAAAGTTTTATCGCAATCGGATGAATGGTCTTTGGCAGCGCATAGCGAACGAACAAACAAAAAACAAACAAACATTCATTTTTATATATTATATTAAAAATTTAATTTGAAGGTACATACATATGTGTATTAAGGTGGGCCGATTTGATGAAACTAGTTTTACATGGATTTTTTATAAGAGGAAGAACAAAAAAACAATAGTGGGCATATGTTTTTTTTTTCTGTGAAATAAAACGATTTAAAATTCTTTTTAGAGAAGCTTCAAAAAGACTCATTAAAAGAGAGCTCAAGGGTTAAAACAGGTTTACGAACGTATTTATCTTAAAACTTTACTGTACGTCTCAAAAACTACAGTCTGGAAAAAGCTATTCCAATCCACATCAAAAAAATTCAAATTTTTGCATTCGGATTTAAGTCTTTTATGCATTTTCTTAAATTTTATTTTCACTTAAATTAAAAAACTTAATTATTTGTAATGCGATTCTCCCCTTCAAGATATCGTTGGAAAAGTTTTGAGTGCTTGCATTGATTCCTGGTCAGAAATGCTTAAATTGATATATATTAAAAATATTAACTATAAAAATAAACACCTACTAAAAAAATATTGTACCAAAATAAAAAAAAGTAATGTAGTTATTTGAATTTTAAAGGTTTTTGTATGGAAATAAAATAAAAAATATCAAAAATATGCATGAAATCCAGCGTATCTTCCATCTGATTACAAACATTTACAATTTTTTGATGAAGATTGGAAAACCTTTTTCCGCCCTATAATTTCTGGCAGTTAACTTTTTTACAACTATTACACCAGCCAATATTTTTACAAGAAACTCGATTTTTAGAGGTTATTTAAAACCATTCCAGCTCACGGATGGCTATGGCTAGAGCCAAAATATTTGTGGAATCATTAAAACATAAACCAAGAATTATTTTTAACATTTGTGCCGAAAAACTTTCTTGTTTTTCTATGGAGCGTGAGGCGCCTTACTGTGCACACGCAAGCATTTCAAATAGTTGCTATAGAAATTTGTGTTTGTTTTTGCTGGTAACTTTGCTTTGGTTTGCTTAAACATTGCACACTTTTTTCAATGATCAACAATAGTAAGTGAATGGCAAAGTAGAAAATTGCATAAAGAAGATGATAGTGACGACAACAACAAGATAAAACGAACAAAGACGATAGCAAAAGCAACGACAACGATAAAAATAAAGACACTTGATTTTCTCACTGCCAACAAAATGATTAAATGTCATTCATGATTGCAAGTATGTGAAGAGTATGGTTGTTGCTGTTGTTGTTGTTATAAGCTAAGTGAGAAAAATTTAAATAGTAGTAGCAACAACAATGACAGCAACATCCAAAACAATTTGGAAGCAACGTTTGCATGACTTGTGCGCGATCTTTTGTTTGTGTCTTTTCGCTTTGCTTTTTTTTTTGTAATGCATATTTAATTTTTTTTTTGCAAATGCAGCTTCTTTTATGCAAACTATTGCGCCATTTTACTGCTTGCATAATATATGGAAATATAAGATGCTTAAGAATAAGATTTTCAACGTCGCTTTTTACTTAAAACATTGAGCGGCAAGCGTGGAGAGTATTTTATTGAAATTTAATATAATGAAAAATTTATTTTGGAAAAAGTTCTAAGCTGCTAGAGCAGCTTTTATTTGTTTAAAATGCTCTTATTTTTCACTTATATAATCGTCAATTAATTTGTGCATTTTATCTAGTTTAATAAGCGACGAATCTATTCTCTGTTTGGGTTCAACATGACGTATGCGCAACATTTAATAGCGCACTCGACTCGGCTTTTGTCGTATATTTATTGCAGTTGTATTATTTTAAAATGCATTTTAGCAAACATATAGCATACATTAAACACGTTTTTAATATTATAAAAAATAGTTTTTAAAAAACTTTTATCAAACACTTTTTTGAGACCGACAATAGAAAAAAGAATAAATTGATTGCGTCTAGGCGAAGAAAAAAAAAGCCGTATCGAAAGATTAAGGCAATGTTTCACCCAAATAGCACATTAGGTTCTGAAAGTATTGGCTACCTAAGCTACTTCTAAAACTGCAAAACTAGCAGGATCAACAAATTTGATAATATTTTGAAAACACTACTGCAAAAATTCTAATTAACACCAGTGCTGCTGCACTAAAATGCATTTTATCTATCTATTTTCATAGTTAATCTATCTTTATGATGAACTTTGTTAACTTATGAGTGCTTAACATCGTTTATCAGAAGCCGATTAAATTAAGTTAATATCGTGAGTTAGCAGAATGTTCAACATCTGTGATATCTACTTTATCTAAAGTTTATGACTAAGTACTTTAGAACTGGTGTACGACAAACTTTATTGTAAAGCAAATTTTTTACAAAAAAATCAAAAACCGCTGAAAACGGCTAAGACAAATTACAGTCAAAAGGCTGCGAGTAGAAAGAAGGTTTGCTTATTTGTTTAAAGACACGTCAGATATTAAAAAGAAAAATCAAAGAGCAATAAGCAACCAAAGTGCAAGTAAAAATTGTGTTACAGAGTCTGTTAAATATCTACAAATAATAAAAAAAATAAAATGGAGAAATGAACCAACCCACTTGATAAAATAACTATAGAAAAATTTACGAATAACATTTCCATAGAAATATTTTCAAGAATTCTTTCCTATTGCTTAAATACAGTTGTTGTGTTTTGTTTACTTTGTTTTTTGTATCAAAATTGTTTTTTTTTTCAGACTTTGATAAAATTCATGTATGTAACAACGTTGGTTTTTTCAACATATACCATTAACACAGGAATTTATTGTACCGAACATACATTTCACGATATCTTATCGTAAAATTGCCAACTTTTTGCTATTTTTTCAATATCATAGAGACATTTTTTGGATTGTTTGCTGGTGATCTTCAGATTCGTTGCATAAAAACAAGTTACAAAAAATTTATCTATCTAATTTCACATTGAAACAGCATTTTTGCTCGGCAAAACGACATTGCTAGCTGGATTTAGTGTTGTTCATAGATAAAAGAAATCATACAGACTTTTGCAAGTTGGTTCGGAATTTTCTTAAAAACGACTTTTAGAGTTTTTTCACTTTTGAAAAATGTATTTCCAGTTAGGATTCTACGGTTTCACTAGATATTCATTAGAATAACAATATCATGGTCATATTGGAGTGAAAACGCTTGGGTAATGCTGCTGGTCTCTTTTCCGCGAATCTAAATTTCAATATAATGTGGTGTAGTAGGCATTTTAAAATTATTTTTTATTGCAATGATTAAATAAAAACAAAATAAATAAATGATACGGCACACCACAATATGCAAAACTTGATTATTCATTTCGATAAGGCAACATTGAAATTTGTAGAAGAAAAGTGCAAGTTTATATAGCAAAAACTATGAATTGTGATTTTGGTTTTTAAATTTTTTTAAAAACGTATAAAAACATTGTTTGTAATTGGCTTTTTAAAGTTTGAAATTTTTTTTTAGCACCAAATCGACTTTAATGCACTTAAGTCAAAAATATATTTTTGCGTACTATAAAATGGGAAATGTTAAAAAAGGTATATTTTAACACATTCACAAAATTAGTATTAAGAAAATTTTTGCAGTAATCATCAGGTCAGCACAAGTGATAGCTTAAATAAAAGGTATGAATGTCTAATTTATATACACCCTCCAGGAAAAATCGGAAGGCTTCCATCTAAAAGTGATAAAGCAACATTCCCCACCGTATCTTTAGAAAGCTTAGAAAGGTAGTTTTGCTTTTATGTTGTTTCCAAAACGCTTCTTTAAGAATGCATGTGGAAACTTTTACTGATTGTCAAGCAATGACAAAAAAAAAATATTAATATTATTGTTTCCTAGCCGCTCATTATAGAATTCGATAGTCTAGTGGCAGCGCGCTTAACTGTCGCTCAGTAGTCCCGGGTTCGAATCCTGGCCGGGCATTTTCATAACAAGGGAGAGGAATGTTTCCACAATAATTTTTAGAACAGTGGAGAGGACTGCATCAAATTCACTTTTAAAGACAACGGAGAGGAATGTTTCCCTTTAATGACATGCTTTGTAAAAAAAGAAATGGAGAAATGGAGAAATGGAATGCTTTCTACATTCCATGGAATGTTTCCTGTTTATATCCGGTAATGTTTCCATTTTCTTGAGGGTATGTTTAGAGTTTATAATTTTAATTAACACTTTTGGAGTTATGGGATCATAACTGGGGACATATTTCTCAAAAGTAAAAAAACATTGTTAAATTGTTCTTAAAAAAGAATTCCGAGCCAACTTGGAAAAGTCTTAATGATTTTTATTATTTAGAAAAGCAATACTAAATCGAAAAAGCAATGTCGTTTTTTTTCAAATTGTTCACTAGTGTTATTATTGTCTTATAATAGTTATAAAAAAAGTACCTTATAAAAAAAAAATCAATGGTAGAACAAGAAAAGTCAGCAAAAAAACCAAGCAACATAAAAAATATGCAAGTAATATAATTAATAAATACAGAACATGGATTTTAGACTGTTTTTGTTATTTGTTTAATTTTATTCATGCCAAAAAAATAAATTGCTAGACAAAAAAAAAATGTTTGGAAAACTTTCACACAATTTGAAATACAATACAACACAATTCACTATATATTATATACTGGTGTCTTGTTTTAGGTTAATTTGATAAAGTTTTTTATTTAAAACTTCATATACATGTTTTTTATGTGTGACAAATATTTATTACAAATACCAAATTGATCATAAATACATAACACAAGGTCAAACACACCATACAAAAAATACTCCGATTCAAGTTTTATGAAAATTTACTACAAATATCAAACTAATCACAAAAACACGAGAAAAAACACCAACATGAATACCCTTATTTATTTTTTTTATATACATCATATTTTAGAGATTATTGTTATCCATGAAAAAATTTTAATATACATTTAACGTGCTTTATTAATATGTTTTTGAAAAATTCAAATTTTTAGAAAAAGAAGCAAGAAAGAATTGTTCTAAAAATGCTAAATACTATAGGCCCAAATAACTTTATATATAAACTTTCAACCAAATTAAAACTTTTATTCTGGTTTCGGCTATATTCTATATCGCGTGCAAGCATTCTACCTCCCAACTTATATATATTTTCGCTCGTCTAAAACAGCGATGCCCAGCGCCTAACTCTTTCCACTCTTTAAACTCTTTTACAACAACTTCAATATTTTCATGATTGCTGTAATTCGCCGAATTCAGTTTGCATTTTCAGCCACAATCCCTTTTCCACACGGCACGGCTTTCTTGCCCGCATGTCGAAAATACAAAGGAAAAAACAGCACAGCATCAAAGAAAGAACAGCACAGAGGGAAAACTTGCCAGTACAGACTTGCCTGTACCGCAGACCACTGTTGCCAGAAAAGCACGATAAATATTGCTTATGATATTTTCAAACTATTGTGGGATGTGGTAGTTCACATGGTATTTTGTGGGCAAAAATTTTCGCGTGGGAAAAAAAATCCCTCAAAATACCACAAAATACCACAATACCTCAAAATCCTTAAAAGTACCACAACGATATTCTTATCACGCGTGGTAGAAATACGAATTAAGAGAACGAAGCGTTTACTGAATTGTTAAAATGACTGAATTAACTTGTTTGTGGTGGTATGTAGTATGTATATATTTTTTCTTTGTCAATTTGACAACTCGTCAGAGCACACTTTTATTCAAAAAATCACGCTCTGATGATCGTCTTTATTTGAAGAAATTGCTGATTTTACGTTAATAAAAAGTGCTTAAAAAAGCATAACGCCTAGAAAAAGTGTTTTAAAAAAAGCATAACGCCTAGAAAAAAAGGTCTTTGCCTTAAATTTCTTTCTGCAAAACATTTGCAAGTATACAAAAAGGGTATTCACGATCCAGTGCATTTGGCTGAGCAATTGCAAATCATATTATGTATTTGCAACTAGCTGTGAGCGTACTTTAGAAGTGCACAGTGGCACTATCAACGATGGACATGACTAAATCGACTCAAGAGGTGATGTTGATTACGAATATATATGTATGCTTTTCTATACCTGCCACGCCTCCTTATGGGCGTTAAAACTGAAGTGACAAAATCTATATAAACCTTACGTAGAACGAACGGGGGTATATTTATAAGGTCAGTAGGAGATAGCAGCTTATGCAACAAAAATTAAATATCGTTACATGGAATTATAACTCGCTGAGTAAATTATAGTAAATTATATGCGATAATTAATTATTATTATAGCATATGTCGTTTTTTGTACTCTTAATAAAAATAATTTAATGATTTATGAGTTCATGAGATAATATATAAAAATATTCTGCGATAGCCGGCTAATGCAATAAAAATCGAAAAGCGTTGCATGGATTTATATTTCGATGACTATAAGCATTATTGTAAATTTGATGGTGCGATAGAAAAGGTGGACAAAAATAAAAACGAAAATTACGTCATTATGCCGCCAATGCAGCATATACATTAGGGTGCATCATTTTTTTAAAATTCACTTCTAATAGCATTTTTCTGGTGCTTTAATTTATAAATAAAAACCTGAGCAAGGAGAAGGTCCACAATTGATTTCTTCAGGTGGCACCATGCCCTAGAAAGTCCGCATATCGTAAAAATTCGACCTTTTCGTAGTTATTTGATAAATCTGTGGTCACAAGGAATAACGACTAAACTCAAAGTATCGTAAAAAACGATATTTTAATTGCACGAACTACGACCCATTTTTTTTGAAATATATGAACCGTTACAATCAAAATATGTGCAGACATAAGTGATGATCAATTCTGGGCAAAAAATGGATATTTGCATATTTCCAAAAATTGGCAATAAAGTAAATTCCATATCGCTTTTTTTACGATATTTTGAGTTTAGTCATTATTTTTTGTGACCAAAGAAATATTGATCTCTAAAAAAGCGTATGCGCTGAATATCAGAGAAACAATTTGTGTGGTACTAAAGCATATGAAGACTATGTGACAAAAATCGAAATCATAAATATATATACAATTCTATTTTTCAGCACGATGTTTTGAAGTTTTTAGGAAATTTTTTTCAAATTCGTGAAAATATCGCACTTTCTGAAAGAGTGCGCCAAAAAAGTAATGTATTTCGTAAAATTCGTAGTAGCACTATTAAACACCTTCAATTTAAGAGTAATCTTCCAGTACTAAATATATGTAAATATTTTGAAAGTATTATCTTTCACCTTTCCAAAACCGTTTTTAAATCGAAAATCGATTGAAAAATTGCTGAATTGCTAATACCAAAAAATAGGGTTTTGGAAATTTTGGGGGTGTATTAACAATTTAAAATATGGTTTCGTATTGTACTCGACCAGATAACCTATAACCTAGACAAAGTCACTTAAAAAAGTGTAAGAGTACATTTCCACTGTAGCACCGTGTAATTAATTATCATAATAATCTAAATACTATAAGAGTGAAATTCAAAAATATTAATTCAGAAATATTGCTTTAAAATCGATAAAATTTCTAAAATCGTATATCCTACACACCTACACACTTAACTCTGGATCTGAAATATCCAGAAATGAAAACAGACCTCTCGCAGATCTGCAACCTCTAGAATTACAAAATTTTTAAAATATTATAGGAGAATTCCACGGTCACGTATAGACAAATTCAACTATTTTTTTGAGTTTATTGTACAGCCAATTCTAAGTTTTCATATTGGAAGTGAGTTCATTTCTCTAATTAAATAGATTGCATTCTGTTTTTTTATTATACGTTCAAACTTTCTTTCAATTTTATTAAATGCAAGCGAGAAAAATAAGATCCACTGTAACGTGTCGGACGGGTCCAGTCAACCAACGTTGCAAATCGTTGTGTTCGATTAAAAATTTGAGCGAAAGTAACTAAATCTTTATTACTCATAAACATGCTTTCGGCGTAAAAAGATTTTAAATAAAGTCCAGAGTTTTTTTAATATTATATTTACCACTAGTATAGAAGCCTGTCCTACGACAGGTCCTTCGCACACTTTCTTTTTGGAGCCATTTGCCGCAAGCACTTTTTTCTCTTTTTAAGCTTGATTTTTTATTCACTTGATTTTTGCATGATACTAATGAACCACTTTAAATAATACTTTAAGTATTGAAGCAGTGTTGAAAAATTAGTTCAAGTGTAAAAGTGCAAAAAGTGCAGTTTGGTAACAATCATAGTCATACAAAGCTTTACAAACTGGCCTTGCAACCTTCATATACGTAGCAACTCAGGTGTCGTTTCGCGGCTGATACAAAATTTTTTGGTACATCGACTCAAATCGACTAAAGAATTCATTTAATTCATTAAAAGGATGAAAAAAGAGGTATTTAGATCAAAAGCGTACTATTGTAAAAACCCAATAATGTCACTTATAAGTATCAAATATATTTTCTGTGCATACTTTTAGGCTGAACATTTTTGAGAACAGTGTGCCTTGTAAAATTACTTTACTGTAAAAAAATAATTACGATTTGAGAAATACTGTGAGCGGAGCAGCATGCTTGCCTTTTATGTATTAAGATGAGCATACTTTCAGGCTGAACAGTTTGAGAGATATTGGACACGGAGCAACGTGCTTGCCTTTTATATATTTAGATATCGTCACGTAGAGACAAATCACGTGACGTGCCTGACAGACTGATAATGTTTTAGTTTAATTGGGTAATTAGGTAAATGAGTAGTTAAGTAATTATATAATTAAGTAATTACAAAACAAATGTAATATATTTTTCTTTCCTTGCCTCAAACATTTTTCCATTATCTTAAGCCAATGCCTTCCATTTTTACTAAAACAAAAAAGTTTACGAAATATTTAGTAAACATTTACGAAAACGAAAAAACCACATTTGTGAAACATTGCAAGCGATTTGATCATCATGATAAACGAGTTTATATATAACTTGCTTAAATTAATAAAATTAAAATGTTTCTCTTAGATAATATCATATATTAATAAGTTTTCAATAAGTTTTAATATTTTGGTCACCGTTGACTTTTCTGTGAGAGACTTCTTTAAGCTGAAAGATGAATTCGGTTTTTTTTACATAGTCTACATATACTTTAGTAATACAAAAATTGTTTCACTGATATTCAGCGCATACGTTTTTACAGAGATCAATATTTATCAAATAACTACGAAAAGGTCGAATTTTTACGATATGCGGACATTTTAGGGCATGGCGCTACCTGAAGAAATCAATTGTGGACCTTCTCCTTGCACAGGTGTTTTATTTATGAATTAAAACACCAGAAAAATGCAATTAGAAGTGAATTAAAAAAAACGATGCACTCTAATATACATGCATATATGCAACTTTAATGTCGCAATTAATAAATTTTAATGTAAATGAGTATTGATTTAGATTAACTTTATTCGCTGTATTTCATTAAATGTATTAGTCTGCAAGATTAAATCCGTAGAATGAATAAATAAATAAATAAATAAAGTTTTTGTATCTAATGGCGTTTTCGAATCTTTAAATAATGTTGCATTTTTTCTGACCTCTTTCTGCCATCTTTGAGAATTCTGCTTTTTTTCTTCTTTTAAGGTCAACATTTTTGAGTAAGGAACATGATTCAATTTGAGAGGTCACTATTTATTTCTCAAGAGGTCAGAATTTCCAAAAAGGGAAGAAGAAATGTAGTATTTTTTCGAGAAACCAAAACTCCATGAGTAAAGGTTGTAGTAAGGCCTCGAGGCCTACAGAAAATATAGATTGGGCAAATATTAGGAAAATGGTGAGGACAAAAATTTTACAAGGATTGATACAAGGACTAGCACAAGGATTGGGAAAAGGACTAGGACTAAAATTTGGACAAGGCTTTGAACAAGTATTTGGTCAATATTCAGACATAAATTAGAACAGGGATTAGAACAATAATGAGGAAACTGATCCGCGCAAGGATTGAGATATATATGAGGACAAGGATAAGACTAATGAAAAGAAAAGAATAAGAACAAGGCTTAGCAAGAGAACAACGACAAAAAATATGACAAGAATCTTGACAAGACTTAGACAATGATAAAGATAAAGATGTAAACAAGAATAACGCCAAGGATTTGGATACTGACTTCGACAAGGATTAGTTTAAGGTCTAGGACAAGAATAAAGAAAAAATTTATCACAAGGATTAGAACAAGTCTTACGAAAAGGATTTTGACTTGGATTAGAATAAGGATTGGGCCAAGGATCACGACAAAAATTGTAACAAGTGTTAGGAATAGAATTGGAGCAAGGATTTGCACAAGGAATAGAAGAAAAACTAGGACAAGCATAAGGTTATCAGGACCAAGATTGGAGAAAAAGGATTGGGACAAGGTTAAAGACAAGGATTGCAACAGGAATTATAACAAGCGTTTAAAAAAATATAGGACTAAGATAATGATTGGGACAAGGATTAGGGCAACATTTTGAGCAAAGATTAGGAAAAGAACTATAAAAACTATAAGGACAAGGGTTGGATCAAAAACTAGGATAAGAACTAGAATAAATATTTGGAAAGCTTGACTTGAAAGATTATATTTAGGATTGACACATTGCCAACGACAAGGATATAGCTACGTTGTCACGCCAAAGTACTTACGGATGCCTTGAGGACACATCCAACTTTAACCTTTTTTTAAATGCCCGTCAAGTTTTTTTGGGATTAGATTATTGTGCGGAAATACTTCGTATACATAAGATTTTTTTAAAGAATTCGATATTGGCGACTTCTATTTAAAAAAAAATTATAAATATCGTATTTTCAACTAACTAATGTTAAAAACCCACTTTGCTATACAGCAATATGTCTCGAAATTGTAAATAGTTAAAGCTGCCGCCTTTTCTGCCTTCGAAAATAGATGCGGCATTCCATCGTGACTACTGGGACATTTGACTCTAGAATTTGACCAACTAAGAGTTATAACGATGTCATCATAACTCTTATAACAGTGAAATATATATATTTTAAAAGAGAGATAAATAACTATTGCGTAATATTCCTTCAAAATAAAGGCGCAACAGTTTCAATATTTTGTGTTACTATTCTTTGAAATGATGTTACTACTGGGACACTGAAAAATCTCACTCATCTAACTTTGAACACTCAGAGAAGAATTTTAGCCAAACCATTTAAAAATTCAAGTCAACTTCTTCTGTGTTGTACAACATATTATCGTTTGAGAAAATAAATGTCGTATGTGAAAATTTTCACTTTTGAGATTATTGAGAAAAACGGGCTATAAATTCTATAAAAAAAGCGATAAGTCCACAAAAAGTTCCTAATCTATTGTGAAATGTGTCTGCAAATAAGTCTGAAGAATATTGCTTCGCTAGATTTTGAATTACAGCTCCTTTTTCTCAATATTTTCAAATGTGAAAATTTTCACTTACGATATTTATCTTCTCAAGCGACGATATACTAAACGTTTTCATTTTAATAAAGAATTAGTATGCTTTCCTTTGTAGGAAAAGTAGAAACAATATTAAAAGTTGTGACTATTGGGACAGGTCTTTGTGACTTGCAGGACAAATAAAAAATATTTGTTAATAATAAGTTATTGTAATCAGTTTTGTTATTGTTTTAAACAAAATTAATGCAGTTATTTATATATTTTTCTATAACACATACAAAATAAATTAGAAGCTACGAAAAAAAATTTACCTCTAGCTCTATTATTAAAAGAAAATGTTGACTTTTTCTCCAAATTGGTAAGATTTTACCTGGAAACAGTTTTTAATAGGACATAAGAGACATCCGTCTCCTATGTGGCGAAAACTTTGCTTCATTGCCGTAAGTCAATCTTAAAAACAATTTATCACTTCGTCTTCCTCTTTTTCATTTTGAGATCTTCCTTGAGAGTAACTTGTAGCGCTTGAATTGGCATTTACGTTTATACTTGGCCCAACCATATCTGTAGGTACAACATTCAATTCCTGTTCGCTGTCTCTTAAGTCAAAGAGAATTATTAATACATTGATCTCTTTGGGATTTAAAATAGTGATGTCTCTGTAAGGGCCAATTTTTCAGTGCGAGCTTAAACTATAGTCAAATTAAACTGAAGTTAACTCACCAAAATTGGACTTTTAAACTTGGTTTAACTAGATATTTTAGCATTCGTTGAAGTTTAATTGACTTAAGTCAATAATCAAATCATATAATGTGTTTCATTTTTACCTAAACTGAGTTTAAACGTCCAATTTTGGTGAGTTAATCTCAGTTTTATTTGACTAGAGTTTAAGCTCGCACTGAAAAACTGGCCCTTTGTTTGGATTTTAACAGCCATTTTACACGCAAGTTTAAAAACTAAGCTTCGGTCGTATACAAGCTCAAGATAAAGATGCTTTAACTATTTAATTTTTGGTTAGAAAATTAAATTCAGCTATACACAACGGCATTGAAATAGAATCAGGGCGTTTACCATGACTACTGGGACACATTTTAAAACAATTCCGAAAGCAATATATTATCGCCTTAACTATTAAAAAAATTTTAAATAGTACACCACATGTTTATTATTACTTCTATATTATTACTTTATTGAATTTATAAAGTCATGTTTTAGGTTAGGAAAGTGACTACTGGGACATGCGACTTGCATTTGTTCAAGGAAGAAATACATTAAAGCCATCATAATTTTCGCTTTATTTCTTTATAAAAAATTAGTTTTTTGCGAGATTTCTATAAAAGACACGCGCCAGGTTTCTACAGTTAACAGAATGGCCGAAAACAGTGTTGCAAACATAATAACATATTACTCCCTAGCAAATCAGTATGCAAGAAAAGTTGTCTCTGTATGAGACAAAAAAGGATTTACTGGGGAGTTTTATCCAATCTTTTTTCACAGATTAATAAAGTATAGACATTTATTTATAGCTTTTGTACCAAAAAAAGAATTTTTTAAGAGAAAACCAACGTTTATCGAATTTTCCTCTTTTACGTGGAATGCCCCAGATAATTATTTTAAAAGAAATGTTTTACTCTTTTTATTTTTCCAGTCTTCTGTAAAACAATATCTTCAGTGATATATCTATGATTTATTAGCATCTTTTCTCTTCTATGGATTTTTTTTTAAAATTCGCATTAATAATGTGAATTAACTATGAAAGAATGTTTTAAAAGTTTTTCTGCAAATTGAAAATAATGCATAAAAAGCGATAGTAAATAGTTGAATTTGAAGTGGGGGAAGAATGAGTTCAGTTAAAGCAAAATTTCTTTTGAGCTTTTTTTGACATACATGTTTTTTAGAGTTCTAATAGAGTTTTGAAAATTTGCTTTTTTTCAGAGTAAATATTCTTAAAGGATTTCATTTCTTTCATTCACGACTATCTTAAAATACTTAAGTGCTAAGGAAAATTACATCTGTTCAAAGTATAGCTTTACACTTAACCTTAACACTTGATCACATTAGTTGATAAACAATGCGATACAATAAATTCTTAGAACTGAAAAAATATTTTTCCAGAAACTGGATATAATAAGTTTATTTAGTAGTTATTTAAATAAAAGTGTGCATGACGTAAAGTTTTGGTAAAACCTTTTATTATTTAGAAGCTTGAATAAAAAGATGTGGCTTAAAACGGGAATTTTTAGAAAAAACTGATGAATTCTTGTTTTGTTACTGAAACTAGTAATATGTAACGATCACTTAACATGAATTAATATATACGAGTAGCATGATAGACTAAAAAAACTTTGAAGTTTATTGTCTAAATCCGATGTGCTTTAAGTCTCTGAGTTTATTGTCTAAATCCGATGTTTTTTAAAATCTATGATGGATGTCCCAATTTTTTTTATGTAGCTCTGTGGAAAGATCCTTTCACATTTTTTGATATATTTTCTCTATATTATTATCGTATTTAAATTTTTATATTTATTTTTAACTTTTTTTAATTACTCACTCAATTGTATATTTTTAAAGCTGTCAATACTTTTTATGTATACATATATAATATGGGTTGATTAAAATCACATTTTTTCTTGCACTTTGAAATAATTATTAAATTACCAGTTTGTAGAATTGCTTTTTGCTGTTGTTTTTTCAATTATTTACTCCACTCTAAATTATTGCAGCTTCTGAGCAACATCGGTGTTGATTTTTGTTTTAGCAGAAAAATAAAACATAAGCTTTAGAACAAAGAACCAGAATGAACCTTGACAATAGTAAATAAAAAATTACTTTATTAAACGAGTTTGAAGGAGTCTGGGTTGAATGGGTTATTTATAATGCGCGCCTAAGCCTCACAGTGACTCAGGCCGAAGCTGAGTAAAAAATGCGTTATTTTTAAAAACGCAACTTTAAACTTCTTCTTAAATTTATTGGTTCTAGTAATTTTCGAATACGATCTTTTGTTTTTTTGTGCCGCTTATGATTTTTGAATATGTTTTCTCACCAAAGTCGACCCGTAGACTGATCATCGTTGAAAGCGCGCTGACTGAGCCAAGTCTAGTCAAATCAGTTAACATGAGTGGAGCGCAAAACGTTTGCTGTTTTGGTTTTGGCTTCGGCATCTCATTACTCTGCTGTGGCTTGACAGCAAGTAATTGTTTTGTTGTCGTAGTTATTGAATGTATTTATCTATTGTTTTTGTTATGAACATTGGGATATACGAAGAGTTAAATGTGCCGGCAATGGCCATAGTATTGCCAACATTTAAATATTTGTTGCTATAAATAGTTAGGAGATAAGATTTTAAGGAGTATTTGAACACACTATTCGATAATGTTTAAGTTTTTAACAAAGTATATAACACCGAAATTCAAACGTTAACTCTTTTGAAATGTGAAAAATGTTATTAAGAAAATTAAAAGTACTATACAATTAAATAACATTTGTGGTTTTTGTGCAAACGGCAATGAACTTTTTACAAAATTTAATTAACTCTTTTTATCGTCTACAATTTGGCTATCAGTATCACGTTTATTACTCTAACGTTTGAAGTTTAAATGAGTGTAGAATAATTAAGTTATATTGACTTATTCTGCACTTTGTCTTTTCGTGCTAATATTGCTTTTATATGATAGGAGAATTTTTTTTACAATATACTTATTTTTTATACGACACTTCTTTTTTTATTAGTAATAAAATGTCATATCTTCATTCTTTATATATTTTTTTTATAATATGAGGCCAAACAATTTTTTAAAACATTTTTACGTCTCAACTGAAGGTTTGCTCTTTATTTGTTATTTTACAACGTATGTGTTAAATAGCTGTCATAAAAATTGATTCACCTTTGTTCAAATAGATTTTTTGCGACTCTGGTTGATATAAATATGTTGTTTTCGAATGGCTTTCTAAAGTCAGTTTTTCGCTCTGTTTGCTGACCAACCTTTCATATACCAATTATACATTGAGAAAAAGATTGACTAATTCACTAAATGTTTATAGTTGGCGTTGGTCTAACAATATTTATTAATTATTGTGGTTAATATTGCCAAGTAAAGTCGTAGCCCGTTGAACTCGTTTATGTTAAATCGGAGCAGTCTCTGCAAACATTTTCAATCGCCTGAGAGCCGCCAGCGAATCACTTGGAAGATGAGACAATCGCCGGAGAGCTCATTTGGGAGTCATCCGGGTATCGCCGGCTGTAAGCAGCTAAGGCCATAAAAGCGATTCGCTGGAAAGAGTTTCAAAGGAATAGCCAAAAGAAGACTTTAGCAATTCGCGGGAAGAGTCGCATGAATATATGCAGTTGCCATGCGGCAATTCAATACAAAAAATTTTTTAAAGTTTTCGATGATTATTTTTAGTGGAGAAGTATATATGTATAATATCTTGCTTCATATTTCAACAATCGATCTTTAAAATTTTTAAATAAGCCATCTTCCAACATTCACCGGAATGAGCGAAGGAAGATTTTAAAGATTTTTCTTCCAACGATCGCCGGAATGAGCGAAGGAAGATTATGAAAATTTTTCTTGAATCGCGCACTCATGGCTTGGGCGATTAAAAAGCGACGCATTTCCCAAAGAACCCTTGGGCGAATCGCAAGTGCTTCGCCAAATACACTTCTCTTTCAATCGTCTTCCAAATGTTTGCAGGGGTTATTTCAAAAATGTTTAAATTGTATAGATATATTTTTTATTTTTTTAAATTCAATATTCGAAAAAGATTGTACGTTTTTGATCACACAAATCAAGAACGAATTGACCGATTTCCTTTTTGTTTCAATGCAAACTTGAGTAGATATATACAAATTTTTTTTTTTAATTTGTTCAAACCTATTAGAATAAATTTAATAAGAAATGAAAATCATCATGAAATTTCTTATTTAGCCATTTGATTTTTGACTGGCCATTTTTCAATAAAACGAGCTTTTCTTGGTAAAATGCAAGGATAAATTTTTTTCAATTGACAATTTACTGAAATTAGCTCAGTTTGACGAGGATTCCGAATTTTTGCTATATTTTTTTTTTAAATAATTTAATAGGAGATACCTTAAAGGCGGCGTGAACACTATCTACAAGGTGTTCAAACTTTGATTCTTCTTGTGGATTATTTTTATTTGGTCTTTTAATTTTTTTTACATCAAGTCGAGAATATGATGTCATGCAAATGGCCGCCGCCACAGTTGATTGTCATTTGAGCCCCTTTATGGCATTTTTCATCACTTCGGCCAAAACTTCCGGCGATAGGTCCTCACATTCTTGACGGATATTGTCTTTAAGAGCTGCAAGAGTCTGAGGCTTGTTGACATAAACCGGCGACTTTAAAAAGCCCCACAAAAAGAAGTTTGGAGCGGTCAAATCAGGCGATCTTGCTGGCCAGTGCAAATCGCCAAAACGGGAGATTAGGCGCCCGGGAAATGACATCCTTCAGCATATCGGTTGTGGCACGTGCAGTGTGTGCCGTTGCACTGTCCTGTTGGAACCACATGTTTTCCAATCCCAATTCATCAAGTTGCGGCAAAAAGAACTCGTTGATCATTGCTCTGTAGCGCTCACCATTCACAGTAACAGTTTGGCCCGCAACGTCTTCGAAGTAAAAAGGTCCGATGACTCCTCCAGCGAAAACAGCACACCATACAGTGACTTTGAGCGGGTGTAATGGCTCTTCGTGGGTTACACGTGGATTTTCAGTGCCCCAGAAGCGTAAATTTTGCTTATTTACGTACCCGCTAAGATGGAAATGGGCCTCATCACTCATGATTATTTTTGATGAAAAATCATCTTCCTCATGGTGGTGATTAAGGATGCCTTGATCGTATGTTAGACGCGATTGGCGGTCAGCAGCTAACAGCTGATGCACCGTCTGGACTTTGTACGGAAGCATCTTCAAATCTCTTACCAAAATTCGCTGTAAAGACCGTCGACTGATACCCATTTGCGTGGCACGTCGTCTGGTCGATGTCGACGGCACTTCCATGACATCCTCGGCTACAGCAGCAATATTCTCTGCAGGACGGCTACTCCGGGGTCTGCCACGCCTGGCAGCATCTCGTGTTGTGCCAGTCTCTTCGAGGCGAGCGGCTAAACGTCGCAGTGTTTCACCAGTAGGCGTTGGACGGCCAGGAAATCTGCGACGAAATTCACGTTGTGCCAAAGTCACCGACCGATTATTGGTCAAAAAAATAGTCACTAATATTCCGCGTTCTGGAGCAGTGTGGCGTAACATTGTTTATTAACGTGTATTTCGCATGTGTTTACTACACAAATGTCAAAACAGAACTGACATTAGGGGCCAATCGCAAAATTTATAGCATTTTCTGATAGGAGGATTACTTTTGCGCCACCTTGTACTAGCATCACCTTCTGTGTCATTTTATTAATTTCCGTCTGCTTGTATGTCTGTACGCCTATCCATTTGTACGTCTGTACACCTAGCTATCAGACTGTCTGTGCGTTTGTGAGCACAATTGCAGGTAATGAAAGTCGATATGTAAGGTTCTGTTTAAAAAGTTAGGAACAAGTTCAAAATTAAGCCAAATATGAGCCTACCTGCCAGACAAAGTGTATTTTAATAACGTAATTTTGTATAGGAGGTAGGCGTAGTTTTCATCCAATGTTGTCACATTTCATACTCAAACTGTATGTTTAAGATCAAATCTTATATGCTACACTTAAAGTCATTCTATAAATTTTTGTAGTATTTTAACTGAAAAACCCGTTTTCATAAAGTTACTTTGTATAGGAGGTATCTGATTTGGCTTATTTTCGAAACTGATCTTGACTTTTTTATATAACAAAAGCGTATATAATGGCACTCGGCTCTTGCTACGATTTCATAACCAGTAGGAAAAGCGATCATCCCAAGACAGCTTTTTGGCACATCCTTTAAGACTCGGCGATCATACCCCTTCACTTCCAAATGACATATCTTTTTTGTATGGAGCTGCTACGTAAGAGGTATAAATCCCTTCGTTACATCTTCGAGCACGTAAGAAGTGATTAGTCAAGAATCCGAGTACCTTCTTTTAGCAATGAAGGAAGGATATGGATGTCGATGTGGATATACATTTTTCCTATTTTTTTTTCGTTTTAAACTTTTGTTTTCTATTTCGCCTTACACTATGCCGCAAAGTAAGTAATATAGTAACACTATTCTGAAAAACATTAAATTTTTGGTGTAAGGTAAATAATTTTCCTTTTTTTATTCTTTTAACTAGCACAAAATTTCCCGGTTAATTTTCCCGGTTAATAAAACACGTGTTCACTTCAAAATAAATTAATGACAAATATAATGTTACAACATTAACTGCAGTGAGAAGCTTATTCCACGAAAAGCTGTTTCGTTTTGTTTTTTTTTTTGTTACTTTTGCATTTCTCGAATTTTCTTTCCAACACATCGCTTTGCAGTGTTGAGCTCCGTGTTGAGCTCCTAAGGTATTATTGCCTTTTTGTAATACTTGAGGCAATAAGAAATTATAGATAGCTTTTCGATAGATAAGTTCGCCTACCTTCTGACTGGGATATTTTCTACATGTCTGATGACATGACTATGTTAAAAAATGCGCTATACATAAGGAGAATAAAGCGCTCTACTGTTTTTTTGAAGAGCTTCAGATGCGCTAATGGAGCGCTCGCTTCCCTGCCGGGTAGTAATATACACACATATCCCCATTCATACATACATTTAGGTGCCTCGACTTGTATGCGGAGGAAAAAATTTCCATTGGAACCCCTCTAAAAATGAAACTTGGTCTATTTCTTTACGATTACCAAAATATTTTGCCTGTTACGATAACCGCCAGTGAGCTAAACCATTTTGCAAAAACTTCTAAAAATCATGATTTTCGTAAATATATTGGCTGGTGTAATAGTTGTGAAAAACCATCAGAAATTAAAATTCGAAAAAAATCGGCATTATCTCGGTTATCGAGAGAAAACATATGAACTAAGTTACAAAATTTTGGTACAATATTATACGATCAAAACCGTCTGATATATAGAAGTTCTATTAATTTGTGGACGGTAGAAGTAGGCGTGGTACAATTTTTGTATGTTGTGAGCGATACTTGAAGCACCTATTTTTGAAGCAAGCTATTCTACTGAATAAGGGGTCGTCCATAAACTACACGGTTAAAAATTTTGGACTACTTTTTAATCCAAACTTTAGTTTAAAGGAATTTTTAATCCAAAAAGTACTATTTTTTAACCCAAACATTAGTTTAACTTAATTTAATTTTAATTAGTTTAATTAGTTTCTCAAACCCACGTTCCTGAAAAGAAATTACTTGCATTCGTAATGATGCAAAAATAAGCGAATCTTTGTGGACCACTGAGTTGGACGAGTGGATAAGGTATTGGACCAGCACATTAGAGGACGTGTGTTCAAATCACGAACTGGTCAGAATATATTTTATTTTACTTTAATTTAGCTGGATCTCGAAGTCACGTTTCTGGTCGCTTGCTTACTTACTGCAAGCTTACTTGCATTCGTTATGATGCAAAACAAGTGCAACTTTCTTAACAACTGAGATGGACGAGTGGATAAGGTGTTGAACCAGCACAACAGAGAACGTGTGTTCAAATCATGAACTGGTCAGAAATTACGTATTTCGGGCCTCTAAACTAGAATACTGCCTTAACAGCACAAGAGTTGTCAACTTTGACTCCGCTGTATGCGACCATTGAATTTTTATATTGTTTGTTTTTGACACTCTCTTTGTTTCTTTGTTTCACTAATAGGTTTAAGAAGAGAAAATAAGCAACTGTCAATGCTACCTGCTAATTATTATACCACGATGTACGATGAGGAAAGTAAAGAAAAAAATACCAAGAGCCCTCAGTTTCACTGCTTTTTGCACTGATTTTATGTCCGTTGAAGAAGAAGGAGACATATGACAGTTCTATGCGAATCAGAAAGAACGAGAAACAGCTGATATGGACATTAGGTTGTTACTGACGTAGGCTTAACAAGCGCGTGGCTTATTGGCGGCTGGCTTATTGCAACCTGTTGCATCATGAACTTATTTGGCATTAAGCTCATATATAATTCAAAAAAATTATATATTTTAGATTGATAAAAATGATAAAGCAACTAGAATATGCCATTTTTTTCATGAATTTTCATAATTTTTTTGTAGTTTTGAGTCTTTTCGGGTTAAAAATCTTTCAAAAAACCTTGTTTTTCTATAGTTTTTTAAATTTACTTTTTTAACATGAAAAATTTTGAAAAAGAAAATGAAAACAAAAAATTTGGCTAGATAGGTAATAGATTTCTTAAATAAGACGAGAATCTTAAAAAAAATTTTAACTCGAATTTGTGAAAACTTTTTGAAACAGTATAATTGTTTGTGTAATTTTCTTTTTCTTACATAATGAAATACAAAATTTGGCTACACAGCTAAATGTATAACTTTAATACGAGAAATTTGTTCTGCAAAGAACTTGAATTTGTTGCAAAATGTTAAAATGTTGCTTCAAGAACCTTTTGTGCTTTGCTTTTCGCTTTGCTCGAGGCTCATCTGATTTTTTGTTGCACTGTACTAGCTAAGTAAAAAAGAGAGTAACAGAGAGCAAGCCACATGGAGTTTATTGAAATTCTCACAATACAAACGCGTGAAAAGGAAACGGTTAAGCAGTGCGTGGCAGCTAAGATAATTTCTTAAATAACTTAAATTTTAAACTTTAAACTTTAGTTGCATACATTTATTATTAAACAAATGCACAAATATGACATTTTAAGGGCCGTTTTCCCAATGTCCGGTTAAGCACTAATCGGAACTTTAACCGGCGATTAGCAAAAAAGCATTTTCTCAATGTTCGGTTAGGTCTTAAGTGTCGGTTAAGTTAACGGCAAGTTGAGGTTCCGGTTAGTTGCTAATCGGAGGAACAGCAGTGTAGTGTAAAAATTAATTATATATTTTATAGTTAAAAATGGATAGAATTTCGAGGATTTCGTTTTTATAACTTGAATTCGAAACAAAATAGAAAAAAGACAATGCCCATAGGCGTGATTATGTAGAAGAGTACTGCACTTTCTTCATACGCACCGAAGTTTGGCACTCTGTTGCGTTTTTTAATTATTTATTAATTAATCCTTGTTAGATATTTACAATTTCCACATAAAAAAAAAACAAACAGGCTAAGTCCCGGTTTATACTCGTCAAGACTTGACGGTCAAGTCTTGCGTTCGGTGGAGCGGGAATCGTAACAAAAGGGAAAGAAAAAAATTGACCGTACCGTCAATTCTTGGCCAATTCGTTTTGTGTTCGTTCGTTGTCCCGCTATTTTCAATTTTATTTCGGCGTCATCAGTACAAACTTGAGAAGGAAAGGGAGGAGTGCAAGAAATAATTGACCGTCAACTCTTGACGAATGTAAATTGAATCGTCAAGTTTAAAAGGGAATATGCAAAACTTGACCGTCAAGTCTTGACGAGTATAAACCGGGACTAATATGCAGCTAATATGCAGTTGAGCGTATTCACAATTAAAAAAATTCACAATTAATGACTTAACCGAGAGCTACTTAACCGACACTTGGTGAAAACGAAACTGTTTTTTTAGTTATCGTACGGTTAGCTAACTCCCGGTTAAGAGCTTGACAAACCGGATATTGAGAAAACGGCCCTAAGACTTTTTTCATACAAATCGGCACAGTACCTTTAGAGTTTACCTGGAATACAAAGTTTTCACTTCCATTTTAAATACACGGATAGAAAAATATACTTATATTCAGTGGGGGATTAAGAAAATCGCGGCCACAGATAGCACTCAGCGAATATAAGCTTAAGGGCCGTTTTCTCAATGTCCGGTTAAGCACTAATCGGAACTTTAACTGGCGGTTAGCAAAAAAGCATTTTCTCAATATTCGGTTAGGTCTTAAGTGCCGGTTAAGTTAACGGCAAGTTGAGGTTCCGGTTAGTTGCTAATCGGAAGAACAGCTGTGTAGCGTAAAAAATAATTAGATATTTTATAATAAAAAATGGATAGAATTTCGAGGATTTCGTTTTTTTCTTACTTGAATTAGATCCAAAATATAAAAAGGACATATGCGCATAGGCGTGATTACGTGGAAGAGTAATGCACTTTCTTCATATGCACTGAAGTTCGGCACTCTGTTGCGTTTTTAAATTATTTATTAATTAATCCTTGTAAGATATTTACAACTTTCACATCAAAAATAAAATAACAAACAAGCGTAAACAGCTGATATGCAGTTTCGCGTATTCACAATTGAAAAATTGAAATAGCGTATTCACAATTAATGCCTTAACCGACACTTACTTAACCGACACTTACTTAACCGACACTTGGTGAAAACGAAATTGTTTTTTTAGTTATCGTACGGTTAGCAAAATCCCGGTGAAGAGCTTTGCTAACCGGACATTGAGAAAACGGCCCTAAATCATGTAAATTATTTTCTGAAATATCAAAATAAATATTCCAGTCAAAATCTACTTAAATCAAACGAATATTTGCTGAGTTATTGAAATTCCCACTACAAAAAATATAACCTTAAATTAAGCCAATATTTTCTGCGATATTAAAATAAATATTGCAGTCGAAATTTTCTTAATTTCAGCCGAGATTTTCTGCAATACCAAAATTTCCACTTCAGAAAAAAACGCCTCAAATCAAGCTTACATTTTCTGCAACATCAAAATAAATATTCCAGTCAAAATATTTTTAATTTCAGCCGATATCAAAATCAATATCAAAATTTCCACTCCAGAAAAAATTACCTCAAATCAAGCTAAAATATTCTGCGATATTAAAATAAAAATTCGAGTAGAAATTTTCTTAATTTCAGCCGATATTTTCTGCAATATCAAAAGTGTTTTGTTGCAAGAAGCTCACATTTTTGATTTCTACTAATGTTAAGTGAAATTCTACTTGTTGCTAGTAGAATTCGGTTGAGCTTTTTTTCTTTTTAATAAAAGTAAATTATTTCGATCCTTGTAATATATATAGATAAAATATATATTATAATAAAATTAAAATATGCCATCATTAATTTTTCACGTTTAATACGAAAAAAATAACAAAATATTTCTTTGACTCGAATTTCTTAAAAAATCTTTAATTTTTTAAAAACGGTTTAATTTTCTTCTGATTTTTAGTAAAACTGATTTCTTCAGTAAAATTAAATAAAAATTATGAATAAAATTAAAATCGTAGCATATTGAAACATCATTCAAACACATAAATAAAAATTTTCGATAGCTCCTATTCTACGACCAGAAAATCGATTTGGGTGGAACACTACAACTATGTTCCACAGTGCGACTTAAGAAAAACAACTGTGCTACAACTGTGCTATATTTTTGCTAATTCAAATCAACATATTTTTTGCAATATCTAAGGAAGATTGAAAGTCCAACTTATTTATATGCATATGACCTTTAAAAATCGTATAATTTAATTAAAAGTTAAAAATGACGAAAAATTAAAGAAATGAATTGGAAAAATTTGTTATCTTATATTAAGTACCACAAAATATTGATCATATTTCAGATCTTTAAAAGTAGCTCTATTCTTAGAAGCAGAAGCTCGAAGGTTAAAAGTGTTTAAATTATCACTCGAAAAATTTGTTTTGCAATCAAGATAAACTATGAATAATTTCGAGTGATATATGATATGTGGGCACGCTTTGTATATATTAAATCATGATTTTATCTCTGATAAACAGTGTTTGTGGTTCGCTTATATTTAAATTCATGCCAAGTATTAAAAAAAACAGCGTGATATCAATGCATACTTTTAGGGCTAAGCTAAATTATTAAAAACACTACAAATAAAAAAGTTTGTAACTAAAAAATATTTTTTGTGTGCGGCGAATAATAATGATATTGCTGATAAGTAAAGCTAAGTAAAAATTTTACTATGGTATTTTACATATTAAAGCAACAGAATTTTTTTTTTGGATTGTTTGCAGAGTAAAATAAATCTTTTATTGCAAAAGACATGTCATTGAACTATTATAAATAAATAAATCATTATCCGTATCTAGTCTATAAATCTTCCTTATCCTCATGACTTCCTCATTATTTCGTTGAAGTTAATAAACAAGTTTTTATGTATCATTTTTGACTTTTCTGCTAAACTTGTTGACTTTTGCTGCGTTAATTTAAGCTTATGTTGAGACAAATGCAAAGACACTATAAACTTATACACCAATTTTTATTTGCTTTTATTTATACAATCTTTCGTATGCAAATTTTACATGTTTATTCACATATTAAAGTTAAATTCTTTGACCATTCAAGATCACTGCAGGTCAGTTTGAATATTGTTTAGACTATAGTTTGTTTGACTGCTTGCAAATATGCAAATTAAATTAACTATTTTGTCATCATTATAAAAACTATTGTGTGACACCTGAATACAAATTTAGCAGGAGAGGAAAATGTTCTTAATATTTTAATTGACAAAACTTCTCTGTCTTTAAAGATGATATAAAATAAAAAATTAAACATAGCTCAAGTGTTAAAAATGCACTTTAACTTCATGTGCCTGATAGTAAAAAAAAAACACTTTCGAAGTTATATTATAAACAAATAGTAGATTACATAAAAAAGTTTCCCTAAACTTTATTTCAGAAAATACCTAGTTATTTTTTATAATTTCGGTAAGATACTTATCAATATTTCTTATCATTGCAATATTGCACACTTATTTCTTACATTTGGGTAAGTCATGAGTTACAAAAGTGATCGAATAAAGTTAAACACTGTTTTTGTGCGTCATTCTCAGTGAAGAAGATATTAACTCAAATGGATTTATTGATATTTTTTCAACAAACGTAAGAAATTTTTTTAGATACACAAGGTAATAAGGAACAACTTGAATGCAATAAAAAAAACAACGATTTGACACATACCATAAACTCATAAAATTCACAACAAATTGTTGTAATAAAGAACTAATTGAATTAATTTTACTTTTAATAGTAGAAACACGTCGATCGGCGAAATGCAACAAATCGTTTTGAAAATCACTATCTATGCAATTCATTCGAAGTTGCGTATGTGCATTGAAATTAAAAAAAGTGATATAATGAACTTAATAGATAATGTTTCAGCCAAACACAACATATATGTTATGGATTCTTATAAATCTTTTTGGAAATATTTACACTGTGCATGAATCGGACACGTTTTTTTGCAAACAAGCTTGCAACATAATATTTCAGCATAATCTAAGGAAATTCAATTTTCAAGATCAAGTACATGTTAATGCAGTTTTTATTAAAAAAAACTTTTTTTAAAGCTTTAGTCACTTCATGTCTTCAAGTGGAACATTAACATTTACCTGGGGAATAATCTCGTAGAACAGTTCAATCCTCAAAACCTAATTCTTAGGTTCAAAATTGACCCAAACATTCAAAAAATGGTGTTTTGTATAAAAGCTTTCTTTAAACTAAAAATTAAATTTTTGTAACAATAATATTCCCCTAAAATAATAGCAGTAAATAAAAGTACAAATTAACGCAAAGTAACCAATTTTATGGGTCCCCAAAATGACTTAAAATAATAAAATAAAGTTTTTTCACGTATGTTTATATTTTATTTTTTCAAATAATTTCTTTTGTCTCATCTGCTTCTTCTTGATAGTTGCAACAAATGTCTCCTAGCACATGACATCCTAAAATTTAAAGGGTGGAAAGTTGTAAGCATTATTTCAATGAGTATCGATGAATCCCGATAGTCAATTACCGCTTTAAAGTGGGGTACACATTATCGCTCATGAATGTCAGTCAAGTTGGTCTAATTTCTCTCTCATTCTGCTGCACGACCAGATTATCATTCATGCCGTCTTCATTATACTTCATTCGTTTGTGAACTTCGTGTGGTAAAAGTGGTATACATTGTCGGGCATTTTTAATTTCATACCGAAAATTTATTTTAAATATACAGGTGTAAGAATATTTCTTGATTTCCAGTTGAAAAAGGCTTGAACAAAAAGGTTTCATTACCAGTTTTCAACTTCTTATTAAATTTTTGTGTAAATTTTTAAAAATGAAAAAATTTTCCGACAAATAGCTTAGAAATCTTTTTTCAACTGTAAGAAACCACTCCAGTATCACTTTGATATTGAATATATCAATTCATAGTTTTAGCTGTGAAATTATAAAAGATTATTCGTCAGTATAACAGTTTCATAGCTATTAGCCGATAGGTGGCGCAAAATACCTCACATATTTGTAGGCATATGCTGAAATTAAGAGAAAAAGCAATATAACAACAACAATTATATGCAAATTTTAACTCGCTATAACTTAAAAAATATAAATTTTTAAGAAATAAAAAGTCCAGTTTGCACATCTACAGGTCTAAACCTACCAAAGCTAAATTTAAGTGGATTGGACTTGTACTTAAAAAGCTTTACGCCGGACAAAATTTGAGTTTGCGTAGTAAATGTATGTTAGATTAGTTCAGTTTGTTAAAAGTTCGTTATATAGATTTGATTAAATTCCAAGTTACGTTGCGATATTTCCAATTTGATCACTGATCACAGGCATCTATGTCAAAAAACTTGACTAGAGCAGGAAAAACTAGATGCTCCGTTAGGAGACGTTAGGACGTTGAAACTTACTTACAAGAAGAAACATTTCGGAAGAGACTTAATTTTATACTTTTGGGGTCATTTTGGAGACCCATAAAATTGGTGACTTTGTATTGATTTGTACTTTTAATTAGCGCTATTATCTTGGGGAAGCATTATTGCTAAAAAAGCTTTATTTTTTGTTTAAACAAAGCTCTTATACGAAAAACCAGCATTTTTTAAATTATGGGGTCAATTCGGACTCTAAGGTTATGTTTTGAGGGTTAAACAGTTTTACGAAATTATTTCCCAGGTAACTGTTATGGCCAAGTAAGGGAAGGGAAGGGAAGGGAAGGGAAGGGAAGGGAAGGGAAGGGAAGGGAAGGGAAGGGAAGGGAAGGGAAGGGAAGGGAAGGGAAGGGGAGGGAAGGGAAGGGAAGGGGAGGGAAGGGAAGGGAAGGGAAGGGAAGGGAAGGGAAGGGAAGGGAAGGGAAGGGAAGGGAAGGGAAGGGAAGGGAAGGGAAGGCAAGGCAAGGCAAGGCAAGGCAAGGCAAGGCAAGGCAAGGCAAGGCAAGGCAAGGCAAGGCAAGGCAAGGCAAGGCAAGGCAAGGCAAGGCAAGGCAAGGCAAGGCAAGGCAAGGCAAGGCAAGGCAAGGCAAGGCAAGGCAAGGCAAGGCAAGGCAAGGCAAGGCAAGGCAAGGCAAGGCAAGGCAAGGCAAGGCAAGGCAAGGCAAGGCAAGGCAAGGCAAGGCAAGGCGCAAGGTAAGGTAAGGCAAGGCAAGGCAAGGCAAGGATATGCAATGCAATGCAAGGCAAGGCAAGGCAAGGCAAGGCAAGGCAAGGCAAGGCAAGGCAAGGCAAGGTAAGGTAAGGTAAGGTAAGGTAAGGTAAGGTAAGGTAAGGTAAGGTAAGGTAAGGTAAGGCAAGGTAAGGCAAGGCAAGACAAGGCAAGGTAAGGCAAGGTTAGGTAAGGTAAGGTAAGGTAAGGTAAGGTAAGGTAAGGTAAGGTAAGGTAAGGTAAGGTAAGGTAAGGTAAGGTAAGGTAAGGTAAGGTAAGGTAAGGTAAGGTAAGGTAAGGTAAGGTAATGTAATGTAAGGTAAGGAAAGGTAAGGTAAGGTAAGGTAAGGTAAGGTAAGGTAAGGCAAGTTAAGTTAAGTTAAGTTAAGTTAAGTTAAGTTAAGTTAAGTTAAGTTAAGTTAAGTTAAGTTAAGTTAAGTTAAGTTAAGTTAAGTTAAGTTAAGTTAAGTTAAGTTAAGTTAAGTTAAGTTAAGTTAAGTTAAGTTAAGTTAAGTTAAGTTAAGTTAAGTTAAGTTAAGTTAAGTTAAGTTAAGTTAAGTTAAGTTAAGTTAAGTTAAGTTAAGTTAAGTTAAGTTAAGTTAAGTTAAGTTAAGGTAAGGTAAGGTAAGGTAAGGTAAGGTAAGGTAAGGTAAGGTAAGGTAAGGTAAGGTAAGGTAAGGCAAGGTAAGGTAAGGTAAGGTAAGGTAAGGTAAGGTAAGGTAAGGTAAGGTAAGGTAAGGTAAGGTAAGGTAAGGCAAGGTAAGGCAAGGCAAGGCAAGGTAAGGCAAGGCAATGCAAGGTAAGGCAAGGCAAGGCAAGGCAAGGCAAGGTAAGGCAAGGTTAGGTAAGGTAAGGTAAGGTAAGGTAAGGTAAGGTAAGGTAAGGTAAGGTAAGGTAAGGTAAGGTAAGGTAAGGTAAGGTAAGGTAAGGTAAGGTAAGGTAAGGTAAGGTAAGGTAAGGTAAGGTAAGGTAAGGTAAGGTAATGTAATGTAAGGTAAGGAAAGGTAAGGTAAGGTAAGGTAAGGTAAGGTAAGGTAAGGCAAGTTAAGTTAAGTTAAGTTAAGTTAAGTTAAGTTAAGTTAAGTTAAGTTAAGTTAAGTTAAGTTAAGTTAAGTTAAGTTAAGTTAAGTTAAGTTAAGTTAAGTTAAGTTAAGTTAAGTTAAGTTAAGTTAAGTTAAGTTAAGTTAAGTTAAGTTAAGTTAAGTTAAGTTAAGTTAAGTTAAGTTAAGTTAAGTTAAGTTAAGTTAAGTTAAGTTAAGTTAAGTTAAGTTAAGTTAAGTTAAGTTAAGATAAGTTAAGTTAAGTTAAGTTAAGTTAAGGTAAGGTAAGGTAAGGTAAGGTAAGGTAAGGTAAGGTAAGGTAAGGTAAGGTAAGGTAAGGTAAGGCAAGGTAAGGTAAGGTAAGGTAAGGTAAGGTAAGGTAAGGTAAGGTAAGGTAAGGTAAGGTAAGGTAAGGTAAGGTGAGGTACGGTAAGGTGGCAAGGTAAGGTGAGGTAAAGTAAGGTAATGAAATGTTATGTTATGTAATGTAATGTAAAGGAATGTAATGTAATGTGATGGAAGATAAGGTAATGTAAGTTAAGGTAAGTTAAGTTAAGTTAAGGTAAGGTAAGGTAAGGTAAGGTAAGGTAAGGTAAGGTAAGGTAAGGTAAGGTAAGGTAAGGCAAGGTAAGGTAAGATAACGTAAGATAACGTAAGATAACGTAAGGTAAGGTAAGGTAAGGCAAGATAAGGTAAGGTAAGGTAAGGTAAGGTAAGGTAAGGTAAGGTAAGGTAAGGTAAGGTAAGGTAAGGTAAGGTAAGGTAAGGTAAGGTAAGGTAAGGTAAGGTAAGGTAAGGTAAGGTAAGGTAAGGTAAGGTAAGGTAAGGCAAGCATTTTTTCCATTTTTCTTTGATAAAATTTTATGATCAAGCGATTAAAGTAAAAAATCAAGTTACAAGAGCTTAACCACTCAATTGCTTTAAAATGATGTTCAAAACTTATTCAAAAGATTTTCATAGAATAATAAAATGTTTATTAAGTTTGTACATCCTTTAATTGCAATATAAAAAACTAGAAATATTGCAAAGTAAATCATGATTTTAATGTTTACTAAATAGTATCATAATAAAAACACAAAAAATTTTGATAATTATAAAACACTTTTGTTAATATTTAATTGACAAATTTCGAATGAGTTGCTTAGGTAAAATTATTTTGTTTTAGTTCATTGGAATCTTCTTTTAACTTTTTCTGCGTCTCATTGCAGATATGCTACAAATCGAATAAGTTGCTAAACATAAACTGCATGGTTCAGCAAGATCAAACTAATAATTTTGACAAAACAGCCATAAAATGAAGAAAATGATTTTAAATTCAGACAATAAAGCAACAGCTTTTATAAGTTATAAATTAAAAAAGTGATATAATGTTGAAATTCATAAGAAACCACGTTTTCATATACGTTGTATGTACAAGCAACCAAAAAGCTAAGAGTAAAAAATATTTTTTTAACAGATAAATACTATGTTACATTTTTAGCAAATGAAATTTGATAAAAATGTATAAACTGTTCTCATAAAAAATAATTTTGTTTTTGCTCAAAACAATTTTTTAAATTGCCAATTTTCTTGGCGTCCCCATACAAAAAACAGCAAAAATAGCAAAATCATTACTCGTGTACATAAAAACGTGACGGGTAGCCCAAGAAATCTAGCTTAAAAAATTTTCAATTATATTTCCCATATAAAAACGATGTGGCAATTTCAGCGCTTGAAGGGACTTTGACCGAGCTTCTATTAATTAATTGTGTTGGGATTGCTTTTAAAGGTTTGAACTCAAATGATCGAAAACTGGACCTACGTATTTCATTCTGACTCCTTAAAGCTTGTGTTTTTAAGGGGGAAATTGCCTGCTCCAGGCAACCGATTTTTTAATAATTTTTTACAAAAAAACGGCGAGCATTTATAACTCTAAAAGAAACCACATATTGACATTGATGTTCAAACGTATGCATATAAACAAAGCTTTTTATAAGAATAGAAAACAAAATGGCGGCGCAAAGGCTGGTTAAACTTAGCTCCTTTTTGCTTTAGAATGCTCAGTCCCTTTCAGTTCACTGAAATCAACCATACAAAAGTTTTTAATTAAAATAAGTTATTTAACTTTGTATGTAAATATTTTCAACGAAAAAAAATAAGAGCTGAAAAAAATGACACTTGTTTTCTTATAAGCAAATTGTTAAAAAAAAATATTTTTAGAGGTAATTAATACAAGCTTTTTAGGTACATGCAAAGGCTAATACGTTAAAAAATATCTGTGCAAAAGTTCAAGTAGATATCTTTAGCGCGCGAAGCAGCATGTTTTGAGAAAAACGCAATTAAAGTTATCATTCTTGTACTCGGTACTCTCGATGCTCATCAATTCACTGACTTTCTAGAGACTTTTTAGACTTTCTATTGAGCTTCAATCTTTGAAAATATATTCCTTGGGTTGTAAATTACATTTTCAAGCAAAAAGAAAAAATTCCAGTATTTTAAGTTCTAGAGCAGGTTCCCCCTTTAAGAAGCTTTACATGGCAGCTTCTACTATCTGATGTTTGCCATTGTCAATTACAATATGTTCATGATGCACATGCGATCGTGCACAATACATATCATTTTAAAGTTTTAATGTATTATAACATAATATGAACGAGCTATCATATTTTCCGTTGGCAATAATCCCATATTTCCCCACGTATCTAACGATTTTTTATTGTCGTTGCTGGCACTCTTCAAATCTGTTTCTATGGGCATCACTGGTCTAGATATTTATTTGTACCATGACCGCAGCGAAATATAAGTTAAACCTCATGAAATTTGATTCAATTGGCTTGTAATTATTACAATATATAAAAATGATTATTCATTTTGAGGTAAACATATACAAATGAGTTATGAGCTGTCTTAATTATAAAAGTATAATAATAAAACTGTCACAATTGAAGACAATTACGATAAAATGTATGAGGAAAATAAGCATGCAGTTAGTATTTTTAAATACGCTGAACATATTAGGAATATTTTGAATATATTTAGAGTTTATTAAAGTGATTCTTAAACAAATGCGGTTAATTCTAATAAAAGAAGTTTGATAATGCCTAGGCTAAGTTAAGCTAATTTTATTTTTATTTTATATGGAATGTGTTTTTTAGAAACAAAGTGCTTTTTTAAAGTGAAGCATATTTGCCTAATAAAAAGTTTCTTAACAAGATCATGCAATTCGATCTACTGATTGAAACATTGACATATTGACATGTGAATGTTATACATATATATTATGTAGAATTGATTAAATTGTGTTTATATAAAAATGTGGTGTGAAGGAAATATCATTTAATAATTTCAGTAACCAAGCAGTGATGAATAATGAATGGTTTTGTTTAAATAAAAACTAATGGCTGAAGTACAAAGTGTATTTTAAAATTTAGCTGATGGAGTGCAACAAAAACTCAATTTCTAAGTTATCCAACTCCGTTACTCACAAAATCTTCAGTAGTTGCTCAAAAATTTTTTTTGTTTTTTAATAAAGTTGCTTTTTATTTATACAAGCATATTTATCTACACAGATACAAAATCTACTTCTTTATCTGACATACAATTTATAGAACATATGTAGCTGTTGTTTCCATAAAAACATGGATAAAGTTTCCGGTTCCGTTTTCTTGTCTTTCGTGTAAAAAGCAGCTTCGTCTTCTTTCAAATTTTCAAAATTCCCTTTCAAATAATTGTATAATCAATACAATGACGATAAACAGCTGATGGCTGGCTTGCTTTCATCTGACAAGATTAAGTATTTGGGTTTGACTCGCCTACTGGCCTCAGACAAGATAAGAAAATGTAAACAATAAAGAATATGAGCGCTATCGGGAGAGCGATGAAAATCAAAATCGAAAAAAACTATGAGCGAAATGTAAACTGAATTCGCCGCAGCTAGTGGAGTCACTTATGAATAAAAGTTCAATTCAGAAGCAGAAGATCTTCAGTCTTTGATAGATGCTAAGCGTGAAAATAAAAAAAAAAGTAAACGACTATCAGCTAAGCTTAAAGGATTTCGAAAAATTTCCATCAACAAGTTGAAACTCCAACACTTAGTGAAAATAGAAAAAAGTGCTAAAAACGCAAAATCATTTTCATGTCGTGCTCAAAATTTTCCAAAAATCTATATTTTTTCGCTCTTACAGACATGTCTGCAGCTTAGCTCAAAAATAACACACTAGAAGAAAAAACTAGCAGTTATTCAAATTTAACGAACTCTAGCCTAGAGTCAAAAACTAAGCAGCAGTAGCTTAGAAAAAGTATTTAACTGCATGTTTTGCACTTGAATGGGTAGAGTTATGAGAGCAAAGTCAGAGCGGTTAGCAAGAGAGTGCATCCGAGCTACAATCAGCAATACACACAGTGTTAATAAAAGTTTGGTTAAAAATTTGAAATTAAAACTAAAAAAACTGGAACTCTATTTTATGTTCAATAACCTGTGTAAAAGAAAAACTGTAAAATTGACATTTTTAACAGCGTTATTATCGGAAACAGCCAATACATCTGGGCCACAAAAACAGGTGTTCTGCTATTGTCAATAAATTAGTCAGGTTAAAGTGATAAAAAAAAGTGGAAGTTGCATTTGAAAATTGGATCTTTGTGAAATTGGGGTTAAACTAATTTGATATTAGCATAGATTTCAAAAATATAACGAGGACAGCGTACCTTACAACATAAAGGTTGGTATTTTTTTCATGCTTGAATCATTTTTATTTACATGTTACTCTTCTTTTTTCGTCATTACGTATTGATTTCAGTATTCTACTAGTGTTATAGTTAAGAACATTCTATGCTTCGTTTGTGGTGGAAAAATATGCAAGTTCACATGCAGTTTTAGCAAAAATGTTGCAATAGTACGCCTCGTGAAGCGTAAAGTTCTAATCGTATTTAATTTTAATTTCAATTTTATTGAATAGAGTGTCTTCACTGTGCTGTAGATGCAAAATTATGAGGTCTACTCAATACTGCATGAACTATTCTTATCAATTTAGATAATACCATAATACATAACAAATACATATAACAGATACATGAATACCCAGTAGGAAGCCCAGCGCTCCACTAGCGCAACTGAAGCGCTCCAAAACAACAGTAGAGCGCTTCATTCTCCTTGCGTATAGCGCATTTTTTAGCATTAGCATGTCATCAGATGTATGCGCTCCACTCTCGCTGTTCAAAATATAAAATCATAGCGAGAACCGAGCGCTTTGTTCACCTTGTAGTTGATACGAAATAGTTGCGAGAACCGAGCGCTTTGTTCGCCTTGTAGCTAATACGAAATAGTAGCTAATAGTAGAAGCGCTTTGTTCGCCTTGTAGTTCATACTAAAAAGTAGCGAGAACCGAGCGCTTTTTCCCCCTTGTAGTTAATACTAAAAAGTAGCGAGAACCGAGCGCTTTTTTCCCCTTGTAGTTAATCAAAAACTAGTCTTTAAAAAAACAAATAAATAGTACATTTATTAACTCTTTTGCATTTATGCATTTAATGTTGTTTTTTTTTATGTTTGGTGATATATAACAATAAGAACTGAATTTATAAATTCACAACGTGATCAAAAAGAACAAAAATTCAGTAAATAATTAATTAATTAATTAAAGAAAGTACATTTATTTAAAAAAACAGTTTTACTGTAAAGTTTCTGCTGTTGAATTGTTTTTTTTTCTTGGTTTTGCTCATATCCCTGTAAAATTTATTTTTGTAGGAGCGAAATCCTGCATTCATCTCCTTTTCAAATATTTCTAGGGACATTGTTGGCCCATTTACCGCAACTATGACAAAAACATTTATTAATTTGCTTAAGTCTTTTTGAGTTAATAGACTCATACTGACAAAACTTAGGGGTTAGGGGTTGGGGGACTTAAGGGCGGTACTTAATGCGCTCGCGGGAGTGACAGGTGCGATAGAGCTTGCAGTCGTTATGCGCGATATGTGATGTGCTCGCTGGACTTATGGACGATGGTTGAAGCAAAAGAACGGAATGTGACGGGCTCTGATTTTAGTTATTATTTTTTTTTGATTTCTTCAAAAATTTATTATTTATTTTTTTGACTTTACGTTCTAAGATTAGTTTGCTAGTGCTACGTTATCACTGTGGAAAGAGCTGCAAACACAGCGCTTTATAAATAGCACTATACGCAAGGGGATGAAAGCGCTCTTAATGAACATACGAGTAATGCGCATCAAAATTTTTTACTGGGTATGTTTAAGGAATATATTGTAAAAATAGTTTAAATAACTTTACAAAAACGTACGAAAATTTTTAAAAAATTTAAAAATTTTAAAGAATTCGAAATTGTCAAACGATTTATTTGGTACTTTATTAAACATTTTGAAAAAAATGGCTGCGAACATCAGCGACTCTTCCTTAAATGAGTTTTTTCTTTCTTAAAGAGCGAATGCCTGTTATACCAACACGATCGAATATATTATTAACTAAAATCAATTTTGGAAAATAGTTGTAAATACTCTTTCAAACCCTTTCAATCAACAAAAGTGTACTTTTTGAAGGAGCGGAACATTATGCATATCGGACGGACAAAGTTCGATGAAAGTCTGTAATTATGTGGTTTTTTAGACTGTGTAATTGATAACAGCTTGTTACCAGCCTGGAATAACTCCTTAGAGAAATGTCAACGATACGAGAACCACTTTCAAATTACACGGCTAATTGGTTTAGGCTTCTCTCCGGCTGATAATCAAAATACAAATAAAAGAAGAAAAAAAAACAAATACTTTGATGAAACATTTTAACCTTCGTAACAAACAAAATCGCAATTATGCGCTTATCAAACTTTGAGTTTTTGTATCTAGATGTTATGATACGCTTAGTCTGCCCACCAAATACAAATTTGAGATTTGTCCTTGGTAATCGCTCGATAAAATGTATGCAATAACCCCTAACTCAAAGTTGATTTCAAATTTTATAATATACTAAAGGTTGAAATAATCAAAAAACGTAAAATTACAAAATTCCACGGTAAGAAACAGTATTAAAAATTTCAACAAACGTTTGACTATTGAAAGAAAATTTGGAAGTGGTGGTGAGAATGGCCAAAGAGACCTAAAAGCGGCTCAAAAGATCATGAAAGCATTTACGAAGGATCCTTCTATTTCAACTCACGCGGTCGCAAATAAAATTAAGAAATGTTAAAATTTGGACAAAATGTTAAGTTGCGAAATGGACTGAAGTGTTATAAAGCCCAGGTTTGTCCAGATCGGAATGCAAAACAAAATCCATCAGCAAAAACACGCACTCGACGTCTTTACGAAAAGCAATTGACAAAATTTAAATGTGTGATCATGAATGACGAAACCTGTTGTTTTGCCAACTTTCGACACATCACATGGCAAGATTTTTACGGAGTCACCGAGACGTTTCAGATCATTACGAGAAGAAAACAAAATCCAATTTCCCTAAAAAGTACCTAGTTTGGCAAGCAATATGTTCTTGCGGTGAAAAATCTACACCTTTTTTTTACAACTGGTACCATAAATGGTGAAATTTATGGAGCGGAATGCTTAAAAAACATTTGCTACCAATTGCAATATTCCACACGACAAAAATCGCTATTTTGGTCTGACCGAACCAGTTGCCACCATTCAAGGGACACGATTAAATGGTATAAAGATAACGGTATCGATTTTGTTGCAAAAGAAAACCATTTACCGAATTGTCTAGAACTCCGACCAATACCGGAATATTGGTCAATTATTAAAGAAGCTTTAAAAGTTACAGGAATTTCAGTATCTACTATATCGGAGTTCCACACAAAATTGAGTTTGGCAGACAGAAAATTGGATAATATCTCGTGCAAAAGGTAGTGGGACGCGTTCGACAAAAAGTGCAATGCTTTGCCTACCAAACAAACTCCTAAATTTTTTATTACAGTATTACAAACACTTAATAACAGCCCTATTCTGGTTGTTAACTTAACAAGAAATAGTTAAGGAGCTCTTGTTAAGCTGCTTGTTATGTTATGTAAATGTTGGTATTCTTAAAAATCATTAACAACATAAAAGCTTAAAAAGCTTTTAAAGTTCACCATGCATGGTGAAAATCGATATGCCTGTTGAAAGAAGAGATGCGCTATATAAACAGATGCTTCGAGTGCAGCTTGTGACTTTGCAAGCGCTTGAAAAATTTGCCACGGCTACTGAAAGATTTCATTATCAACACTTAAAATAAGTAAGCAATTCTTTCATTTTTCAGTTTAATGTATTTAAACTCAATATTATATTAAAATTTGTATTTTTTTATTATTTTCACAACAATTTTCTATCTAAGCACATACATTTCATTCGTTGTTAAGACTCTTTCTGTTATTAACAAAATTGTAAGGAAAAGAGCTTTTAAAGTTGCAGCAGAATACGAAACCTTAACAAATAGTTAATATTAACTATTTTGTTAATGTGGTGAGCTTAGTTAAGCTGCCAGAATAGGGCTGTAAGTCTCTTCATTCTCTTCGAACCAGGAACCTCTGGGTTGATAGTCTAGCGCACTCTCCACTAGACTACAAAAGCCGAATTTTTGAGAACAGTATGTCTTGTAAAAGTACTTTACTGCCAATAAATAACTACAGTTTTAGAAATACTGTGTGCTGAGCAGCATACTTGCCTTTTATGTATTAAGATGTGCATACTTTCAGGCTGAACAGTTTGAGAGATATTGGGCATGGAGCAGCGTGCTTGCCTTAAATATATTAAGATTGCATATTCATTCTACTAATTAATTCTACTAACTAAAAAAATTTATTTCTTTATGAATTTATATAAAACATTTATTTTATTTTTGAATTCTTGGATCAAATTGGAAATTCGAAAGTATTTCCCAAAACTGGAAGTTTGAATTTCAAATAAAAAATTCGAAGAATTTCGACCTTTTTGGGATTTTTTTAGCATTTTCAAATTTGAGTCTGATATTTGTAGATAATGCACAAGAAGTTTCATCGTGGGATTCGCAATGTGTAAGAAGTTATGAATTGAATATGGCTTCGCGCCATATCCCAATTGAACTCATCTCTCTCATATCGTCGCTCGCGTGACAAACTGTCGTAACCCACATTTTTAAAATTTTCCAGGGGAACTTTTTTTTTGTTTCGGTCACTGTTTCACCAATTATTTTGGGCACGTGACCACTTTTAAATCAAACTTATTAAATATATTGGATACGTTATTGTAGTGTCTTGATTTGTGTAAAAAAAAAATTGAGCCAAGTATTTCCTAGAAACTGTAGTAACTAATTAAACACTAACGTTGGTTTGTGAAAATTTTATTTTTAATTTTTAAGAAATTTTAGGCGTCGTAAACCACAATTTTATATGAAAAATTAATTAAAGCCACAAAATGTTTTTTATTTAGTATTGCTTTTAATATAAATATATATATATTAAGTTTTATTTAGGCAACTAAAAAAAGTGCCAAAAATTCAAATTGCAAACAATTTAATTAAAGTAGGTTCATAATGTAATGTAAAATGAAGTACATTTAATAATAAATGCAAACAAATGGCTATATATAAAGAAATTAAAGTGACAAAAGGAAAAACAAAATAGGACAGTTCACGATCTTGTTGCATCGTTGCAAATGGAAAATTAGCAGCTTTTACAAAAACAAAAAGCATTGAAATGCATTTGCAACATTTATGCATATAAGGGCAGTTCACGATCTTGTTGCATCGTTGCAAATGCAAAATAAACAGCCTTTACAAAAACAAAAAGCATATGTTGCAAAAGCTTTTCAATGCTTTTTGTTTTTGTAAAAGCTGTTTATTTTGCAATTGCAACGATGCAACAAGATCGTGAACTGCCCTCTACTAAACAAAAGGCTGTTGCATATGCAAATCTATCATATTGCATAGCGCTATTGTAAACGAATATCTTAGTTCGTTAATTAAAAAAAAAAGAATTAAAAATATTAACAGCCACTAACTTTTTATACAAATCTCTAAGAAAAATCCAACCAATATGCAGAACAAATAAAGTGCACTAAAAAACTTTCAAAAAACATAAAAATGATTGAAAATGCCTCTGACTAAATCATTGAAATAATTGAAGTAGTTAGCTGAAGTGCTTTTTAATCTGTAAACATAATTGAGGTTACATTCTATCAAAATCACAAAGCTTTTTGCCTCCCAAAATTTCTAAAGTTTGTATGTTACTGCTGTTTGTAAAATTTTTTTTTTAAATACTTTGTTGGTTACGACCTTTAAACATTTGTATTTTGTGCTGAACTATGACAGGTATGACCATAACACTTTGAGGAAAAGTGAGGACTTGCAAAAACAGTGTTATAGTGGTATTAACTCAATTTTAAGAAAATTTTGGGTTACGACAGTTTGTCACGCGAGCGACGATTTGACCTCTCTCTTCCCTTTTGAGTCAAATAAACTTATCTTTTCATATTATATTTGTACATATAATCATTTACCAGAGTGGAAAGAAACACTTATTATTCAACATGAGGTGAATATAATTAAAAATGATAATTAGTTTTATTCATGTTATAATTAAAATTTTTTCATGTTTTATACATTAACCCCTTGAGACCGAAGTCGAGATCGTTAGAGATGTAGAAAAAACTACTTTGGATTCGGGTTCTACGTGGTAAAATTAAGATAAAAACTAGTAAGGAAATACTTCGACTGAATCGAAGTTAAAATACCCCCACTGCCGTATTCGAAATTATTTGAAGTCTTAAATGTTGTATTATTTTGATGACGTCACTTTTATTGGTGGCAGTTTTTATCCAACTATATCACATTTGAAACTCACAGTCCTTTTTATTTGTTAAAGCTTTTGTGTACAACATCAAGTTCAAACATTATTTTTTTTGGAATTTAAAAGGTTTTACTCCTATGATCGAGTGAACTGTTAAAATTTGAATTGGATTAATTTTTGCGGAATGGAAAGAGATCTTACCGTTTTGGTAAACTCACTTTGTATGGGAGGTAGACGTAATTTTTATTCGAATTTTAAAAATTTCATTCGTGCAAAATGTGAAGTCACTAGATTAATTTTTGTGAGATTCAAAGAGATTTTACCGATTTGTCAACCTCTCATTGTATGGGAGGTAGACGTGATTTTTACACAAAAGCTTACCCATTAAATATCTGTTTTATTTTAGGGTGCTTTTAAAGGAGTTTTTTTAATAGATCTGGTTATCTGTTAAATAGATTCTATGCTAGCTATAATTTAAGGATAAATTACCTAAATCTTGTCACTGTTCCATCTCACTACCTAAATTGCTTTTTTCACTTCCATACTTGTGTGTCTCCCAAACTTTTCAATATTTTATCTAATAATATACGTTGTATACGTTCTATAGTTTTGTTTCTCAATAAAGTGAAATCATGGCTATTTCATTATAATTTAATTTCTATCAACTCTCTTATCTCTGTTTTATTTATTATAAATGTATGTGGATTGTACTTATTTATTTTTTGTTTTGATGAATGATCATTTTCGTTTACTCTTCATTAATTTATTCAATTTATTAATTATTTATTTATTATCAATTTATTAATTATTTATTAAATTGCACTAAAGTATACTAAATTACATGAATTAAGATTGTGAGCTTTAGATCAAGTAAGTTTTCAAGAAGGCAACAACAACAACAACCACTCTGTATAGAGTCAATCACTTAGTTGATTAGACAGTCCGCTACATTTTCCTCTTCAGTAGTCTTTGAGTGATTAAGCTGTGATCAACTACTCACTGTTTAAACTAGCATATGAATGTGCAGATTTTGGAATTCATTCTTTTGAATTGTATGGCTGCTAATCATATGACATTTCAAAGCAGTAGGCTATTTATAGATCACCGCCATCAACTCTATCAAGGGTTGCCATCTGTTCCAGTTGCTTCTTCATTTATTTCAACATTCATTGGTGTTCGATAGTTTGTCGAAATGCACCATAGAAATGAAACGAGATTTTGCTTCGCCAGAAGCTAGTGTTCTAATTGAAAGGTGGCTATTTTTACAACCAAATGTTCAATTACACATGACTTTGACCGAAAAATCGACCAATTATTAGATTATGTAATTAATTTGACATGAATTAAACTTATTTGGCCGTGCTCCGCCATAGTTAAGATAATTAGTTTTTATGATCTATTGAATAATTACATGAATTAAGATTGTGAGCTTTAGATCAAGTAAGTTTTCAAGAAGGCAACAACAACAACAACAACTCTGTATAGATTCAATCACTCAGCTGACTATACAGTCTGTTTCGGAAATCGCTACATTTTCCCTCTTCAGTAGTCTTTGAGTGATTAAGCTGTGATCAACTCACTGTTTAAACCAGCATATGAATGTGCAGATTTTGGAATTCATTCTTATGAATTGTATGGCTGCTAATCAGCTTAATCACTCAAAGACTACTGAAGAGGAAAATGTAGCGATTTCCGAAACAGACTGTCTAGTCAGCTGAGTGATTGACTCTATACAGAGTTGTTGTTGCCTTCTTGAAAACTTACTTGATCTAAAGCTCACAATCTTAATTCATGTAATTATTCAATAGATCATAAAAACTAATTATACTAAATTACCCTTTTGTTCTTAATTTGTAATCACTAAGTGTCTTTAAATTAAAATAATTTTATATTGTTATTTTCTAAGTCAAACTGCATTCGCCACTTGTTTGTACTGAACAACAGAATGAAATATTTGCTAATCAACTTTGAAATATTGCTTTAATTATTTTAAATATGGTTTATTTTTGTTATATTGTGATTAATAAATAAATCTTAATGAATTGAATTATTTGACTTTTACAAATTTCATTCGTGCAAAACGTGAAGTCACTAGATTAATTTTTGTGAGATTTAAAGAGATTTTACCGATTTGGTAACCTCACTTTGTATGGGAGGTAGACGTGGTTTTCATTCAATTTTTCCAAAGTTCATACTTAAAGTACATAAAAATTGTTTATGCTTATGTGCAAAATTTTAAGTCATTAGATTAGTTTTTGCGGAATTGAGAGAGATTTCACCGTTGTAGTAAACTCACTTTGTATGGGAGGTAGACGTGATTTTTATTCGACTATTACAAATTTCATACTCAAAGTGCATTTTAAAGGTTAAAGCTTATGTGCAAAATTTAAAGTGATTAGATTACTTTTTGTGGAATTTAAAGAGATTTTAACGTTTTGATTAAGTCACTTTGTATGGGAGGTAGGCGTAATTTTTATCTGATTTTGCTCATTTTCGAACTTGACCTCCAATTTTGAATAAAAAGTTTATATAGTGAATTTCGTTACTATATCTATAAAATAACGGCTGTTATCGTGATCACAGACAGACAGACAGACGGACATGGCTAAATTGACTCAGGAGGTGATGCTAATTAGTGAAATAAATAATTATTTACATTCAAAGTTTTGAAATCAACTTTTTTTTTAAGAAATCGCTTATTTTCTTACACTTTAATTGTTTTTTCTTACTATGGCTGTTTTTTGAGGAAACCAGATTTTTATTAAAAAAGTGAGGTTAAATTTTTTTTTTAATTTGCCCCAATGAGTTAATAAAAATTAACATAAATATATACAGATTTATAGCGTTTTCAAAGGTCTTCTCAACGATACCCATCTCAACCAGATCGGATAAGAAATGGGTGAGATATAAGCGATATACTCAAGCTATTAAGGCCTATATCTCAAGAAGTTGGATCGGCTGCCTTAAAAAAACTTTGGGGTTTTAATCAGCGCTGTAAGCCCTACCAGGCCAAAGAAAATTGGTGCATTTTTCATAAAGTAAATTTGTTCGTAAAAGCGGAAAATAAAAAAAAAGCTTTTTGGGCCATTTTTCGCTCATTTTTTAAAGTTTTTTGCGATTTTGACCTTGAAGATGAAGTTTTTTTGATGACAAGAGCTACAACTTTGCTCAGAGAATAAATCAAAATTCCGAACGGTTTGCAAGATATGAGCTTGAGAAAATGATAATTTTTTTGCAAAAATGATACCGAGGCCCCACATCTTTGGGGGCCCATAAAAAAAACCTGGAGGACTTTGGGCAAAACTGGGAGACAGGGGTCTATTTTCTTGGTCTTTTATCACGTATTGGTGTCCGTATATGGTTAATTTTTTTCGTGTTGCACTGTGTTATGAATGTGGTATTAAAAACTTGATATATTGTATGGTTTTTTTTTTTTATAAAATTCGTCAAAGTTGAAACTTTTTTAACAAAAATAAGCTCAATAAAACCCAAAAAATAAAGTCAAGTTTAAACAATAATAACTTCGAGCACAAAGTATATTTCAAGTTTTTGCTTCTTGGACTTTTTTATGTCTTAATCGCCATTGAATTTAATATAAAATACAATAAAAAATAATTAAAAAAATAGAAAAATCGTTGATATATGCCTGTAAATTTTTCAAGGTATGAGAATTTAAGTAAAATTAAGTAGAAAGTATCTAGCTAATTAAGCATTATTAAAGTCTAAGGCTATAACTATCATACAAGGATGGCCACGCACACAAACGGAACTACATGTCGGAGGTACTTAGCAAAAAGTCAAAAATTTTTGCCTTCCATCGGACATGTCCATCCGCCTTGATTTTTTGCACACGAACGATACTACATGTGTGATGACTTTACATGTCAGCTGGACATGTAGTTCCGTTTGAGGGGCCCTATTGAGAAAAACCACTTAATTTGAAAAAGTCTTAAACATCAAATTTTGCCTTAAAATGAACTAACTGATTTCCAAGACAATTTGTAGGCACTCTTAAATTTAAAGAAAAGTAAAATTCATAGTTTAAAACAAGTTGTGACCTTATTTGGTATTAGCAACAATTTTTAAATTTTTTTTTTAAAATTTCGTTAATTTGGTAATATTAGTGGTATTCACGGGTTGATGCGAAACACAGTCGCGACGATGCGAAAATGCATGATTGCGAACTTTCGCATCATTCCAACAACAAACACATTGGAAGCAATTTTGCAACTTTTCTTGAATTATGCACTGCTCAAACCAATTGTGAGAATGCACAAGCAGTGATGCTAAACAGATGATTCGTGTTTTGGTTGTTTTTGAACGTAGTTGCCACCTGGGTAAAACTTTAAAAAGGTTAAGTTTGTACGTCGATTTTAATAACTTTTTATGATTTTGAAATAGACATTTAATTTTATTGCATAATTAAGTTGGAATATTGATGTTCACGCGTAAGTGCGCAAATTATCTTGCATTTTCACACTCTTGCAATTCGCAACAACCCGTGAATACCCCTATTGTTTTATAGGAGATATATCTAAAAGTTATCCGATTTGAAATATTTTTGGCATGACATTTAAGTGAAGTTAAGTAAACTCAATTTACTTTTTAAAAACATAAATAAGCAATTTTATGCGGGTTTTTTTTTATTAAAAAAAAATATGGTTTAATATTTTATTTATGGTATAATTTTTTTGTGTTGTTACTTAATTTAGGCTCAAACTCATTTGTAAATTTCATGGCCCTAGCTTTTAAAGTTTCTGAGATAGTGCAAATGCCATTCTAAAATCGAAAAAAGCACACTGTGCAGCGTTACAAACGGAGTGACAAAGTAAATATACTTCTATTAGGTTTTTTAAACGTGGGGGTATAATTAGGTATAAAAAGTTTAGGGAGCTCTATATGGCCCCATTTAGTGGGGCCTTAGTTGACCCCATCGGTCTCAAGTAAAAGTCTTACGGATTTTTTCAGCTGCAATCTGTGATGGGTTTATATGTATTTTTAATAAAATATTAAAAGCAGTTTACGTGTTCAATGCAATTTTATTTTAAATTTAGAAAATTAATATATAAATATTACAGATTAATACTGAAATTTTAGTTTTCTCTACAAAAAAGATAGCTAGGTGCAAAATTGTGATTGTATGAACAAACATCGCAAACATTTTTACTTGAGACCGATGGGGTCATATAAGACCCCATTTTATTTTGTGAATTGTGTAAAAAAATACTTGAGCAATATAAACAATGTACTTTGCATGAAAAAAAGAATACTTCCAGCTGATCAGCTGTTAGCCTACCAGTCTTGCCAGATTCTTTAAACCTTTTAAAACTAAATTCAAGGTAGAAATTACCGAACAAATTGCAATTAAAGCAACGATAACTAAAAAAACATATACAGCGTGAATCTAAGTAACTGTCGCAACTATATTAATACCAATTACACAAAAAGAAGCAACACTGGAAAACATGTTGTTTTTTTACGAATCTGGCATTAATTGTACACTTATTGCATGAACCGTTTCAAAAGTTTTGTCAATAATAATAATAATATTGCGAAAGGAAATAAGTGCAGAGATCCTTCGTCTGCACGCAGGTTGCAGTATCATATTTTCCGACGCAAAACTCTTCTTTTTGCAAGCAAGCCACAACTTGCAAAATGATAGAGTGTACGCAGCTTGCATGGCAGATATTTCTAAAGAAAAAAAAAACCATTGAAAGATTTCAAAATGTTTCGTCAATCATGGTTTTGGGCGCTTTCTCCGAAAAATGCAAACTGCCCCCTCTTCTTATAAAAAAAGGCGTTAAAATAATTCTGAATATTACTTAGAACATGTTTTAAAGAACTTTGTTATGCCGCATGCCAAGCTAATTTACGGAGAGGGTCACTTTTGTTTTCAGCAAGATTCTTTTCCAGCACACAAGACAAAAATCGTTCAAAGCTGTCACAAATTTGCCATGTTGTATTTCTGTTGACGAATGGCCTCCGTCATCCCCTTACCTAAACCCCCTGAACTTTTCTATTTGGGTTATAATGCTGAGCAAATTAACGAACATAAACACATGACGGTAGATAAACTTAAACGATGATCAATGAAAATATCAGATCATATACCTGAAAAGCAGATGCGTGCCGCATGCTCGTCTTTCACAAATTGTTTTAAATTTTTTAAAAAAAATTAATGGTGAAAGATTCGAGTTTAATGATAAAGAGTTATAAAGAATGCTTAAAATAAAAAATTCCAAATTTTTGTTTTATAAAGTTTTTTGATTCATGGCATAAAACAAGTGCGACAGTTATTTTGATTCACGCTGTAGTTCCTCCGGTCTCAAGGGGTTAAGTTTATTAGAAAGGAAATTAATATAAGCTTAAATCAAGACATGAAATTCCGCAAGTACGAAAGTAATATTGAGGTTAATTACGTTGAATTATATTAAGCTAATAAAATGTAAAGTACATCCAGTATTTTTATTTGAAGAATTCAAATATATTTAAGAAGGTTTAATAAAATACAAAATAAAAATAAGTTAATTTTATCTTTAGTAATAGTAATAATTTAGTACATTTAGTTTGCATATTTTCATTAAATCTTCTTACTCCTTGATTTAAATTAAATGAAATATAACTTACATTTTAGAATCCTTTTTAAGAATAAGTGCTCCTTAAAAGCGTAACAAAACAAAACAAAACAAAATCTTCAACTCCATCATTCTGTGAACATCCTCCTTTGAGCGGTCAAAGTATCAAAATTCGCTAATATTTTTCAAAAAAGAAAAAATTCTGAATTAGTAAGGATAAAATATGATGTTACACTAAATTACCAAACTATAACTAGAAAAAATAAGCAAAACTACGCAAGAATAACTTAAAATTAGTATGTACATATAAACACTTTGAGAAATGAGTTTTGTTTAACCCAATTTAGGTATGATGAATATCCAACAACTGCTTCCTTGTCTTGGCACTTTAAATTATCTCAAATCACCATAGAATGGATAACGGAGCTGTTGTTTCTTTTCCTTTTTCGGTGTATTCGAGCAGCAGCAGAGCTCTTGCTTTTGTTGCTGTTTATACGCACGCTTTGCTGGGAACTTTTCTGCCTAGAAATCCGATTTCCGACAAAAGTTTTGCTGATTTTACTAATCCAAGTAATTTCTTTTTTAATATGTTGCCCACCTTTCATGTTTTACCGCAGCATTGATGTTTGCTACTACAGCTGCACCGATTCTTTCAGTCCTTACGTTTATCTTTTAAATTTTTATAAGGCCCCAATAAAATATATTGCCAAAACTTAAAGCTTCCAAATGCAGAATTAGCGTCAACCAATATATGTTGCCTTTTATGAACAACCAGCTTATAAAAATACCAATTTTATATATTATTTAAGCTTTTTACACAAATTATATTTTCCTTGTTGAGCAATGCACACTAATTTCTCGAATGAAAATATTTTACAAAGATTGCTTAGAAAAAAAAAAGAATATTTCAAGGCTTGCTTAAGCTCAAATTTTAAACGAAACTCAAAGTAGAACTAAGTGTTCTACGACAAGTGCTTTCTGCTACAAGCTTAATGCCCAAGACTAAGAACAACTTTACTCCAAAGTCCATTAAGATTAGAATGGGTTGAATGATTTCTTAAAACATTTTCCTCACTATTTCAATTCGAATTATAATCAGAAATGACAATTTTTTAACTAAAATTTCAAAATCATTTAACCACAAAATTCAATCTTAATAACTCTCTAGTGCTAACCCAATGTGCACAAAAACGAATGCGGATCCGTTTCGAGCTCGTTACGGGTCCGTCAGTATGCACTTTGCTTTCTTATGTTTCGACGGACTTGTTTCGAACCCTTACGAATGCGTTAAAAAATGGTCACAACGTTAACATAAAATTCAGTCTTAAATTTGTTATAAAATCTTTTCTTTTTTTTAGTGGATTAGGGATACGACACACAATTGTGTACTTATTTTTATAAAAAATGGTTTTTATATAATTAGGCACGTACTCCTCAAGCTCGCCTTCAAATCGAATAAAACTACTTGTCAGAATAGAATATTTAAATAATTATGAGTGAACAAGTTACATGTGACGAAAGGATAGATGAACACAAAATATTTTCCGGAAATTTACTAAATAATTACTATGAATTACTGAAACAAATTTTAAATAAAAAATAAAAGGTTGAAACTAGCATAGATTCATCTTATTTAAAAAACGAGTCCGTCGCGAATTCGTATTATTTATAAAAAACGAGTCCGTCTCGAATTCGCGATACTTTGAAAAAACGAAGCCGTCTCGAATTTGTATATGAAGTCCGTTCTACGATTCGGGTTTTTGAGAGGAATTGCATATGAAAAAGGATCAGTTCCGGATGCGAAACGCAATCCGCTTCGGATAAGATGTACGAAGAAGTGAGTCCGTCTCGAATCTGAAACGGATTCGTTTGGCACACTGGGAGTTTTCGAAAACAAATACTAAGATATAAATTGATACAATTTATTTTTAAAATTTAAACAAACTTATTGAATCTGTGCATATTATTAATAATAATATAATAGGATCTGCTATTTTAAACTAAAAAACTGGTTTTAAAAATAAGCTGAATTGAAAAACCCATTTTTACAAACAATTTTCGAGATACTTCTCGTAATTGGTCCTTAAATTCGAAAAAACTACCTGAAAGACATTTTTCCACTATGTGAAATAATATAGAAAATACTAGCTGAAACCTGGCGCATTGATGCCACGCCGCCTTGTTCCACGCCTCCTTGTGCCATGTCCATAAAATGTTATCAGTGAAACTGCATGTGCAAATTGATGTCGAATACTGACTTTCGAGGCCATAAAACGATAGTTTTAGCCACAACTTTTGATTGGAAAGAGATATTGGGGTAATATTTTCGCATAAATTATTTTTGAGACTTGTATTTTTTGTAAAAAATTTTAAAAAACAACATTTTGAAAAAAATAAATTTCGCAAAAAAAATCAAAGGAAAATAATAACAGTAAAATAATTATCATGACAAAAACAGTAAGAAAAATTTCACCAAAAAAATCAAATTGGGGTACCTTGTTGTTTTGATAACAAAAACAGTAAAATAATTTTTGCGCAAAACTGGAACACATTTTTGCAATCATTTGAAAAGTAGTCTGAAATACAATTTTTACTTGACTTTGTTTTTACAACAAAATCAACTTTCGAATTAATTTTCGTACTAAAAAGTCAATATTTTGGAACTTTTTTGAAAAAAAATTTCAAAAATTTCAGCCGTAGGCGATACTAGTATAGATAGAAAGTGGAACCAACAGACGTTGTTCTGAGTCACTTCAATGAATTTATTTAGGAACGTTTTGTAAATTTTTGAAAAGTGCATAAATTGCCTTTCGAACAAAACATGCCAGACTTTTCCTTTCGGAACATCAATGCGTGACGATCGAAATTTTCTGATTTACATGTATAGTATTTTTATTAATTTACATATAGATAGTATTCCCCGGCAGACTTTGTCCTGCCACAGACCACCTTACTGTCATATATGAATTTTCATGCTATACGGAAAAAAAATTATTATTTATTTTTCATTTTTAGTACAGTTGCTTATACAACCAAAACCGTCTGAAATATAGCATATTAGTCATGGAAAATATTACATAGACTATCCTTTTTTAGTTAAAAGAAAAAACGTGGTTTGGTACCTATATCATTTAAATCGGTTCAGGGGTTTTCGCGTGATTATGGAACATCCATGCAGTGTCACGACGCTTTTATATAATAGTGTCGATAAGATTTAAACTTTTGCCCAAGAAAACCAAAAAAAAAATTTTCCAATATTTAAGTTAAGTAAGTTTAACAAGGCGGCAGGTCTTTACACCGGCCCACTTAGACCAAATTGGTTCGTTGTGATACCACTAAATGAAAAAGGGATGCAATCAAGTGAAACTCATTTGATTTGATCATTTTCTTTATTATTCAAAAGTGAATGAAAAATTAGAAATGAATACGAAATTTATAATGAATAAAAATTAATAATGAATAAAAAATTAAAAATAAATAAAAATTAATAAAAAAATTAATATTGAACATTTTATTTATAAAATAGTAAATAACAAAATTTTTTATTCATTTTTTTTTATTTAAAAGTGAATAACAAATTAATAACAGTGGTAAACAATTTAAAAAAAGTTTGCGCGACAAAAACGACATTGCTAGTTCGATTGAGAATTTTTTCTAGATAATAAAAATCATTAAGACTTTTCCAGGTTGGTTCGAATTTTTTTTAGAAGAATTTGTCGAAGTTTTGATTTTTGAAAAATATATCCCCAGTTATGATCCTATAACTCCATAAGTATTCATTTATTTTACAAGTTCTATAAATATTATCGAGAATATTTATTTCATGAGACATTTATACCTTTTATGTAAGCTTTTATTTATACGATTATTTGCACGATTTATGTATAGACATTTTCAGAATACTACATTTGTGAAAGAGTTTAAAATATACCGTTTATTTAACATTTCCCAAATATTAAAGTGCGCAAAAGTATGACTTTGATATGAAGGGCTTATTGCAAGAACACGATAAGCCACATAAAAAATATTTTGAAAAAAATCGACTTTAAAGTTTTGAAAAAACTTATTTTTGTATGAAGAAATGGAATTGAACTCGAAAATTTTTACAAATATGTTAGAAAATTAATAAGAAATAGCCAAAATCTCTTCAGTGGTTGTAGGCAATGCATTGAGTAATGTATTTAGCCTACAAAATTGATTTCTTAGATCATGTGGCTTATCACGTTATTGCCATATATAACAGGTTGGATATATACGGATATCGGTTTAAGTAAAACTACTCAAAATTACCTGTATCAAAGTCGACGTGGTGAGTTCGTACTAAACAAATTCTTCAGACTTTAAAAATCCAATTATCATATATTTAACTAAAGATTTTATTTACAAACTTATAATAGGATTTGCAATATTGTAAACTCTTTGAAATGAGTAAAATAACAGAAATAACGTAAACAAAGATACGTCAAAAATAAGTCAAAACAAAACAACGAAATCTTCGCGCTGGTATAAATAACAAGCTGAAACACTGTGTGTTACCAAACGCCCATAACATGCTATCAGTGAAACAGCAGGAGTAAATTGTGGTCTAGTACCGAATTGAGAGGCTGTGCGGTCACCTATAACTCCAAAGCTATTCAATATCAAAAATTTCAGTTGTGTGGGAGCAGTATCACCCATAAAATGTTATTAGTGAAACGTGTTAATTGTAGTCGAATTCCGAGGCTATGCGGCCTATAACTCCAAAGCAATTCGATATATCAAAGTTTTAATAAAAGCACTTTACAAAAATAGTTTCAACTGTAGCGTTAGGTCAGTGAATATATTCTTTAATTTTTTTTCAAAAATGATCCAAAATATTGAATTTTTGCTCAAAAAATGATTAAAAAAAAGTTCTTATACTAGTTAATACAAACTAGTTTATATTTTGTCACGATTTACTAGTTGCAAAAATAGTTTAAATTCAACTAGTTTAAATCATGTCACAATAAACCAGTTGTAAAACTAGCCAAAATCAAACTTTATTACACTTTTATTAAACTAAATTACATATTGTTAAAATCAACTGTGCTTTATGAACTTTAAAATATTTACTTTTATATGAAATACTAAAACACTGTAAATTTTACTTGCAATTTTTTTTAATAGCCGCTTTAGTAGAAGCTCCAAATTCAGAAGATAAATTGCCGAATAAAGAACTGGTTGAATCATCGGTTTGTTATAAGTAGTTGTAAACTAATTAAAACATGACTATTTGCCAACCACTCAGGAAAGGTTAAACTAGAAACTAGTTAAAATTTGGCAATATATTATTTGTTGACAACTATTTACAACAAACTAGAATATAACTTATTATAATTATATATACTATAAACTGGTTTTCATCTGTTCAGAATAAGACATCGCCATGTTAAAAATACTAGTTGGGTATATGAAAAAAGACGATCTTGAACTAGTACTGCTCAGTTTTCAACTAGTATGCAGACTGGTTTTAAACTAGTTGGTTACACTGCAGGGATTATAACACTAAAAATATCATGTGGCAAAACGGCAAAAACAACCAAGTCAACACACAAAATATACCCAGATTATATCATCTTTATGATATATTCTTGAAATTAGTAACAAAAAGATAAGAGATAATGGAAAAAATATAATAACTTTAAATTATATAATGTTCGAAGGGTAGTTTAGTAAAAAAAATTGCCTACATTTTTTAAGAAAGACCTAATGAAATTCTGCTACATTTTGTTGGCAGCTACATCGTTTATTCAGATGTTTCGTGCATCAAATCTTTTCATATAATTTCTATTGCTTTTCAATATTATGCTCACATTTGCTCACATTGTCACTTACTTATTCTCTCGCTCTCAAAAGCTTTAAATCGTTCGCTCGCTGACTCTCATAAAGCTCTTATATGGATTTATGATAAATCCACATTCAATTTTTACTGTGCCGCTTGCTTTTATGGCGGTGGCACATATATCTATTATATTATCTGTGGTTAAAGTGTAGAATCATGGCCTGGCCAGGATTCAAACCCGGGACTCCTGGGCGACAGTCAAGTGCGCTAGACCATTGATGCTCAAATGCGCACAAATACGCTGATAAGATTTTGTGCTTTCACACATTAATAAAGCGGTGAGGACTGCGTCATCTAGTTTCTTAAATGCATGCAAAAAATGTATGTATGAGCTGAATTAAAATATGTTCTTAACTTGGACAATAAATATATTTTTCATTATGTTAATTTTCGATGACTGAAATCCAAATTCTAAATGTTTGATAGTTTAAATAATTCTTCATTTTAAATACAAATTCTAGTTGTTTGATATTTTAAGATCGTTTATTAAGCTTTTTAGGTCAGGTTAATACTACGTTTACATTGGACGAAATGACTCATTTGAAATGAGTCATTCAAAAGTGTTTACTGTTGTAGTATCGTTTAAAAGCCCTAATCATAGCATCCCTGGTCCGATAACTCAACTTTCGACTTTAAAGTGGGATGTTATGATTAGGGCTTTTAAACGATATGATCAAACAACTATGATCAAACAACTATAATTTGTATTTAAAATCAATAATGATTTAAACTGTCAAACATTGAGAATTTGTATTTTAATAATAGAAAATTAATATTATAAAAAAGAATAGGTCATATAGAAAACTTTCAAATATATTTTACGTGTAGGTAATTTTATTCAAAATGATTTCTGCTGATGACGAAATAAAATCTTTTTTTTGTAATGAATGCTTTTAATGAAGTGCAATGTTTTCTTTCACACATGTTTTCTTCCATAAAAATCACATAAATTGAATGTTTCTTATTGCGGGGACTTGAGAACCAAATTGCTTAATAGATTAAAAAACCACTTTTTAAAAAAATAAGACAGTGGTGGAAACAAAATATCATATCATAAAAATAAGAGCCCACTCAACAGAAAGCGAGATCACCCTCATTAGATTTGATCAATACAAGGCTAAACAATTTAAGTTTCACTTGTTTTAATAAGAAATTTAAACATAAAAAAACTGTGCAACAAAAGGTTTTCACAACTGATTTCTTTCAGTGAAGAAGCTTAAAGCTCACTAACACAAACGCACAAATGTCTATGTTGTAGAATGAGCACCCCCCCAGCAGGCAATTAAGCGAGTGCTCCGCAAAAGCTAGCACTGCTATTATTGGTGTCAATACACCTTCAATGATCACTGCATTGATGAGTGCTTCTGTAAGGCCTACCTTCTGTAAGGCCTATCTGTGTTGTTTTATATTATTTTATATGAACAAATTTATAAAACATTTAGAAAAAATTTTAAATAATCAGAACAATAAAAATAATTAACTCAAAAAAAAAAAATAACAAAAAAATTAACTGTTGTGTTTTTATTGTTTGTTAAAGTTTTTTAAATATTGTTTAATGTAACCTTAAATTTCTATTTTTTAATGTAAGCTTAAATTGTTTAAAAATTATTGTGAATATTTTGTTATCATTGTGTATATATATTTTTAGATACCCTGAAAATGACTTCTGAAGGAAGTCGAAATATTGGTGAAAAATAAAAATAAAAATAGTATTCTGATATTTTTAAAAATTGGACCTGTAGCCTGAATATATTAAATAAAGCCACAAAAAAAAATTTTTTTTGTCCGAGTTGGGTCTCAGGTTGGGTTGGACCCAGGTCTCCGAAATCTAACACATTACATATCATATTATATGAAAATAATTATATGGACAAATTCCAAGTATTTTCTTATATTTTTTTTTTAAAAAAATTTTACAAAAAAATTAAAAAAAATTTTTAAATGAACAGAAAAATTTGTAAAAAATGTAGATTAAAAAAAATTGTTTTGTATGTTTTTTAAAATCTTGTCCGAGCTGAGTCTCGAACACGCGCTCCCGAAAGCTTACTTTCATTTGTAATGATGCAAAATAAGCTTAATTTTATTAAGAACTGCGATGGACGAGTGTATAAGTATTTTTAATATCAATGAAATGGGCATTATTGGATAGAAGATTTTATGACATTAATGCTTAAATATGATTTAAAGTTGACAATGTTGTGTAGACAATTGCTTTTAACGACGTGTAGATTATTAATGTAAGAGGCTGCATGTTTATTGTGATATTTAATTAAATTGAGTTCGGAGTATTCCTTATTTTTAGGCCTTCTGGGCATTGCTTTTGGTTGTTTAATTGTAAAATTTGTTAATTTCTGTTAATTAAACGACTTTTCAAAAGAATTTAAGAATCAGCATAATCTAAATAGAACTTGCATTTTCGCAGTGTTGCATTTTGTTGACATTGTTTACACAATTCTCGTCATTGTCTACATTGTCAACAAATTCTACATTATCGACACCAAAATGTCTACAATTAAAGACGACGCGTCGAGGAACATCACTGGTGGCCGCCACGGCTGGCGCGTACAAGGCGCAATCTGGAACATCAATTTCACAAACTATTCGCAGCATTTGCGGCCGTATCTCGCCGATAACTCTTCGAATGTTGATTTCCAGGTGTTCAATTGTTTGTGGTTTATCGACGTAGACAAGTGATTTTACATAACCCCAAAGAAAATGATCCAATGGGGTTAAATCACACGATCTTGGGGGCCAATTAATTGGGCCATTTCGTGAAAATATTTTTTCGTCAAAAGTTTCCTTGAGTAAATCAATTGTAGCGCCCGCTCTGTGGCATGTGGCTCCGTCCTGTTAGAACCAGATATTAGCAAGGTTAATGCCAGCTTATTGAGGTACGAAAAACTTCGAATCATGTTCCTATACCGTTCACCATTGACAGTAACATTCTGACCATCATCGTTTTTGAAGACATATGGGCCAATGACTCTGCCAGCCCATAAAGCGCACCAAACAGTAGTTTTCTGTGGATGTAATGGTGTTTCGACAAAAGCTTGTGGATTCTCCTCAACCCAAATACGACAATTCTGTTTATTTACGTACCCATTCAACCAAAAATGGGCTTCATCGGAAAATAAAATTTTCCATGGAAATTCAAAATCAATATCAATTTATGCTTCAGCCCATTCGCCGAATTGGCGACGCATACGATGGTCGTTTGGCTTTAATTCCTGCACAAGTTGAATCTTGAAAGGTTTTAAGCCAAGATCTTTTCGTAAAATCTTCCATAAAGTGGAAGGACACAACCCCAGTTGCTGAGAACGGCGACGAATTGATTGATTATAGGCTTGGGTAGTTCACGAACGAACTAGTTCAATTGAACTATCCGCACTCATGAACTTTGTGAACTAGTTCGTTGATTCTCGTTCTTTTAGTTCTTTTTATTCAATCAATTTTGCAGCGAGTCAGATTGAAATGAACTAGAAAAAAATTTGACAATGGTTTGAGTCCGTGCTGATACAGTAAAATTTTTTTTCCAAAAACAAATTTTTGTGGCAAATGTTGTGTGGAATGCCCCATATTTAGTATTTTTATGTAAATTTCTTCTATGTCCGCAGTTGATGATTGATTCGGTCATATAGTTTGTTTCATTTTACAGATCTGATCATGAACGAGCAAACAAAACAAACTAAAAGACCTATTGAACTAAAAAATACAACGAGCTAACATACCTAACGATCTAAAACACCAAACGAACTATAAGACCTAACGAACTATAAGACCTAACGAACTAACATGAACGAGTGCACGAAACGAACTAAAAGAGCGAACGAACTAAATGAACTAAAAGAACTATATGAACGAACTAGTTCATTAAACTCAACTGAACTAAAAAGAGCGATCGTTTTTGTGAACTAATATGCCCAAGCCTAATTGATTATGATCATCTTCAATGCTTTCCTGTACAGCGGCTACAGATTCTTCAGTGCGCACTGTTCGGCGTCTCATGGGATGCACATTATCAGTAACAGTAAATGTGGTCCAAAAAGGATCTATTGTTCTTCGAATTAGCAGCTCTGTAGGACGATTATGTACGCCATAAAATGGACGAAGTGCACGATAAGTTTGACGAACAGAACCATTATTTTGATTAAAATTTTACACAATTTGCACGCGTTGCTCTGGTGTAAGTCGATCCATAATGAAATGTCGAAGCAAATTAAACAAAAAACAACTATCAGCTGTTAGATGAGTGCTCAACTAAAGCAGTGATGCCAACTTAAAGTTGTCTTACTCTATAAAAAACTCCCTTTACTATCACTAAAAAAAAATAATTTTTATAAAATCATCTATTATTTATTTATATTATTAATTTTTGCTTTATAAGTTCCAGACTTCAAATTTCTTTTGAAAAATTTTAAGCTTAACAATATTTATGGGATATATCGTAAAATTTTACAAAAAGTTTTCATGCATGCCACAAAAAAACTATGCAGATTAAAGACTAAAGATGCTTAAACTATTTTTAATAATTTCATTAAGCGACAAGGAAAATTTTGTGTGACTCTTTTAGAGTAAATGTTTTTTTTGTTAACATTAACTTTAAGGCTAAAGCACTAGCTAAACAAATTGATGATCTTACAAATTTTGACAGTTGGTAGAGCAATTTTGGGCATTTGTGAGGTGAATATAATTGTCAAAATTTGTGCCCCAGGGGCTACTACAAATTTTGACAGTCGAAACTGAATTTTTGACACACTCAAAAATAAAAATAAAAAAACAACACATCAATTTCCGCGACGTATTTAATTTGAGTGCTTGTACTTGCAACTTATTTCGTAAACTTGTAAACTTAAAAAATAACAAAATAAAAATAAAAAAAACTAAAGTGCTTGAGTTTGTGTTTGCGTGTGTATGGGCCAACGATCTCCCAGTACATCAGAAAGTCCAGCAAAGTTAAATTGGCTTTTTTTGCTGGCGAACGTCCTTCAAGTGCCACAACCAGCAGCACAAGCAATTGCAGTGCAAAATTTCTTGCTAGCCAACATCCTGCAAGTGCCACCAGCAGCAACACAAGCAAGTGCAGCGCAAGTTTCTTGCTAGCCAACATCCTCCAAGTGCCATCACCAGCAGCACAAGCAAATGAAGCGCACATTCTCCACTTTCAATTTATTTAATTCACGCCGGAGTATAATTTCGCTTGAGTCATGCTGAAATGGTGCTTCTGAAATATTGGAGAGTTGACCAGTCAATTGAATTGTGCTGCACTTGCTGGTGCTGCTCGTGGCGACTCTCGGAGGACGTTGGTAAGCAAAAGAATCAGGAAATTTGCGCTCCACTTGCTTGTGCTGCTGATGATGGCACTTGGAGGATGTTGGCTAGCAACAAATTTTGCACTGCACTTGCTGGTGGTGGCACTTGGAGGACATTCGTCAGCAAAGAAAGCCAATTTAACTTTGCTGCACTTGCTGATGCACCGGGAGATCGTTGGTTCACACACACGCACACACGAACTTAAGCACTTTCGTTTTTTTATTTTTATTATTTTGTTATTTTTTTAAGTTTTTGAGGTTTATAATATTACAAGTTTACGAAATAAGTTGCAAGTACAAGCACTCGAATTATATATGTCACAAATTGTATAAAATGCAAATTAAATAAAATATTTGCGCTAAAGCACGACCGAAATGTGAAACGTCAAAATTTGTAACTGTCAAAATTTCATTGTCCATTTGACACAGCAAAAAAGACAAATTTATTTCAACACACACAAATTTTCTTCAACTTGATATTTTCTATCCTACCACGACTGAAAAGTTTCCTTTTGACACACAGCCATAATAATTTTACTTATTGAAGCGTGTTCATCTACTAATCAAGCATTATGTCGACTTTTATATTCGACATAATGGTCGATGCATTTGATAACGTATAATAAATTTCCATTATCTTCAACTTATTCCAAACAAATTTTTAGTAAAACACTTTAGTATAAGTGTTTTTTAATTAACATTATCAGAGAAGTGTTAGAAATAATCTTATGACTTGCAGCATCAGAGATTTTTCTCACACTTGCCGCACATGTGCAAGGAAAATCGTCTTAAGCGTGTTAGAATTAGCGATTGCTAATCGGTTGGATTTCTAACGTCATCACAAATTGTGTATGATTAATAAGTTTATGTACTTAATTTTCCAGTTTAAATCTATAGAGAGTTTTGAGTAATTATAAATGAAACGGCAAATTTTCACAAATGAATAATTAAATGAGCTCGTTTAAAATTAAGCTTTTTATACTTTTTTAAAGTAAAAAGAAAAAAAATTTTAACAACACATTGTTAAACAAATTAATTTTATTAATGGCTTTTTGCAATCAGCTTACTATGCAATATAAAATTAATTTAATAAAAAAAAATGTATAAAAACTTTGAATACAAATACTTTACACGGTTTTGCTAAAACACCGCCCTAATCAAAGGAGATCCGTTAGACAATCAATTAGAAATTAGATATATGTATGTATGTTGTTAACTGTAGCGTGATCAAAGCTTATTAAATATGGTGTGAACTTTCGGATTCATACATAAATAAGAATAAATCTGAATTTGACATCTTCAACAAAACGGCAAGTTATTATCACATGACAAATTCATTCACATGATTGCCAAGTTCTATGAAGATTACTCTTTAATTGCAAAAATCGACAACGATGTCAACAAAAAAATTTCATGAATCTTTTGATATACGTATATAAATAAAAAGATATGAAATAGAAATAGTTTTTAAAGCGCAAATCAATTCCACACTAGACTAGACTGGTCCTTATTTGTATATAGAAAAAAAAATTTCGTTTGTTTTTCTTGAACACAATTTTATTTTGTTTCTATGTACTAACACGTGCTAACACTATGTTAACACGTGCCGCATTGAGCTAGAAATTCAATCATCCACTATGAGGAAAAAGAGATAAGAACTAAATCAATGCTTGAAATTTATTATTAAATTGCATTTTAATTAAAAATTATAATTAAATTAAGGATATATATTAGGGCGGGTCAAATTCTGGCTCAGCGAAATTCGTAAAATACATGTAATTTCAAGACTTTTTCTCCACTACAGCATATACAAATTCTGAAAAAAAGCTGTGCGGACTTTCGTAAATAGATTCATACACATACATTCATACATTCATATTTTATAATTGAGAACAAAATCTATTTACGAAAGTCCGCACAGCTTTTTTTCAGAATTTGTATATGCTGTAGTGGAGAAAAAGTCTTGAAATTACATGTATTTTACGAATTTCGCTGAGCCAGACCTCCAAAAAATTCGTCCATACAAATTGACCCGCCCTAATATATATATATTAAGGTGGGTCAATTTGTATGTGTGAAAAAAAAGTAGCAAATCATGCCCCCCAGGCGTATTCTATGGATGATTTTAAGCAACTTTACCGAAGAAACCATGGGTCGGACTTGGATTTCAAGCCCCCGAAAATTGAATTATATCCGGGTACTCTATTACTGCAAAGCAAAAATTTGTGTAAGAATGTGTTAAAAACCATCGACATGTTTAGCAAAGTTGGCCAGCATGAAAAATTAGTAGAACAATAAGATTAACACTTAACCAAAGATTATATAGTATAAAGATGTGCCACGTAGAACATTAAAAAGTAACAAATATTTTTCAGATCAATGCGTAAGCTTTTGTGAGAGCGATGAAAAAGCTTTCTTGAGAGAAAAGTTTCCAACGTTTGCATGCACATTCTCTCTGCAATGCTCTTTCTCTCGTCACTCCACAATGCTTCACAGCATAGATCACCACTGCATGGTTTCTCATAGCTAGCGAGAGTCGAGAAATTTTATGTTGTAATTGTTTTTTCCATTGTTGTTGTTGGAACCAATCAATTGTGATCTCTGCTTGACAGCAACAAATGTTTTTGTTTGTTTGCATTATTTTCATGATGATTTCCTTATTTTGTGCGAAGCAGATTTTCTTATTCACTGCTTGCTATTAATATTAACTATTTTTGATTGAATCAGCCAGAGCAGTAAAATCAGCATATACATTCAGAATCTTAAGGAAAACTGAATAACGACATACAAATCCATCCAATGAATTCAAAATTGTTTATAAATAAAATTTTTAATTCACATTGATATTTAAAAAATTGATTAGTAGTTAATTTCAATTATTTTTTTTTCGTTATTCAGAATAATTAATTATTTTTTTATTTATATGAATGTCATTTACAATGAATGCAATTCAAAAATAATTTCAAATTTTTCAATTACTAATTTTTTGTGCATTATTATTTCTTGATTCATTGCCTATTCATGTGTTTTTCATTATTAATTTTATAGTCATTATTAATTTTTTTATTCATTATTAATTTGCTTCATTATTCAAAAGTGAATAACAAGATTTTTTTTCATTTTAGTTATTATTCAAAAGTGAATGAAAACTTAGAAATTAATACGAAATTTATAATGAATAAAAAATTAATAATGAATAAAAAAATAATAATGAATAAAAAATTAATAGCGAACATTTTATTCATAAAATAGTAGTGAATAACAAAATGTTTTATTCATTGTATTTTTTATTTAAAAGTGAATAACAAATTAATAACAGTGGTAAACAATTTGATAAAAAGTTTGCTCGCTGAAAACGACATTGCTAGTTCGATAAAGTATTTTACAATTACATTAATATAACACTAAAATTATCATGTGGCAAAACGGCAGAAAAAAACCAAGTCAACACCCAGAAAATATACCCAGATTAAGTCATTTTTATGATATTATATTCTTGAAATTATATAACAAAAAGATAAGAGATAATGCAAAAAATAAAATAACTTAAAATTATATAATGCTCGTAGGGTAGTTTAGTAAAAAAATTGCCTACATTTTTTAAGTAAAACCTAATAAAATTCTACTACATTTTGTTGGCAGCTACATCGTTTATTCAGATGCTTCGTGCATCAAATCTTTACATATCATTTCTATTGCTTTTCAATATTATGCTCACATTTGCTCACATTCTCGCTTACTTATTCTCTCGCTCTCAAAAGCTTTAAATCGTTCGCTCGCTGACTCTCATAAAGCTTTTGTGTGGATTTATGATAAATCCACATTCAAATTTTACTGTGCCACTTGCTTGTATGGCGGTGGCACATCTTTCTATTCTATTATCTGTGACTTAACCCTATAACGACAGTATTATTTAGGTAATTTGTATTTTAGTTATTTTTTAAAAAAATATTGATAAACAAAATTGAAAAAAATAAAACTAAAAGATATTACAAAAACAAAATAAAGGAATATACGAACATTTTTATGAAACGCCGTCTCTCTTAAATCTTGTTTGCTTTCAAGCCAAAGTAATTTTTCGTGGCCTTCTAATATCACCGCCATACTTCCTTCTCGATTCTTCTCTATTGCACGTTTCGAAACACTGGTAAATAGCTGCACATTCCTCTCCGTACTTTGAATTTAAATTAAAGATTTATACATTTTTTATTTCTCTTATTCTTATGAATTTAAAGTCAAACTGAACTCTTAAAATATTCGATAATTTCGACATTATGTTTTAAATTCTACGTTGTTCCTACGTTAAAATGCAAATATATGGAAGAGTGGAGTAGAATTATAATTAAAACTGGAATAGAGCTGATTGCTTGAACCGGAGATAACGAATTTTAAATATATATAGTAGAGCTCCCTGCAGAAAAAAGTTTTTAAATAAGCTTTAATAACATCAATTGTAATTTTAAATAATTTCGGCCCTAGACCCTACAATGACATGAGGGGCGGTGTGTTGTTCAGGGACCCCTTCTAATTTTTTATCCAGGAAATTTCCATAACACTTTTATTATTTTTATCTTATTGTTACACCAATTTCTGCTTAATATTGATAAATTACCTGGTTTGGCCCAGTAAATAGTTATTTTTAAATTTCCGGGGCCTTGAAATCCAATTTCGATTCATGGTTTCTTCAGAAATGTTGCTTAAAATCACCTATAGAATACGCCCGATTTATCACAAAAGTAATTGACCCAAAAGTAATTAATATTATGGAAGAGTGGAGTAGAATTATAATTAAAACTGGAATAGAGCTGATTGCTTGAACCGGAGATAACGAATTTTAAATATATATAGTAGAGCTCCCTGCAGAAAAAAGTTTTTAAATAAGCTTTAATAACATCAATTGTAATTTTAAATAATTTCGGCCCTAGACCCTACAATGACATGAGGGGCGGTGTGTTGTTCAGGGACCCCTTCTAATTTTTTATCCAGGAAATTTCCATAACACTTTTATTATTTTTATCTTATTGTTACACCAATTTCTGCTTAATATTGATAAATTACCTGGTTTGGCCCAGTAAAATAGTTATTTTTAAATTTCCGGGGCCTTGAAATCCAATTTCGATTCATGGTTTCTTCAGAAATGTTGCTTAAAATCACCCATAGAATACGCCCGATTTATCACAAAAGTAATTGACCCAAAAGTAATTAATATTACAATATAATTATATAGGGCGGGTCAATTTGTATGGACGAATTTTTTGGAGGTCTGGCTCAGCGAAATTCGTAAAATACATGTAATTTCAAGACTTTTTCTCCACTACAGCATATACAAATTCTGAAAAAAAGCTGTGCGGACTTTCGTAAATAGATTTTGTTCTCAATTATAAAATATGAATGTATGAATGTATGTGTATGAATCTATTTACGAAAGTCCGCACAGCTTTTTTTCAGAATTTGTATATGCTGTAGTGGAGAAAAAGTCTTGAAATTACATGTATTTTACGAATTTCGCTGAGCCAGAATTTGACCCGCCCTAATATATATATATATATTAAGGTGGTTTATGTATATATATATATATTAGGGCGGGTCAATTTGTATGGACGAATTTTTTGGAGGTCTGGCTCAGCGAAATTCGTAAAATACATGTAATTTCAAGACTTTTTCTCCACTACAGCATATACAAATTCTGAAAAAAAGCTGTGCGGACTTTCGTAAATAGATTTTGTTCTCAATTATAAAATATGAATGTATGAATGTATGTGTATGAATCTATTTACGAAAGTCCGCACAGCTTTTTTTCAGAATTTGTATATGCTGTAGTGGAGAAAAAGTCTTGAAATTACATGTATTTTACGAATTTCGCTGAGCCAGAATTTGACCCGCCCTAATATATATATATATATATATATATATATATATAAATAAAACAAAGCGAAAAATGTAGAAATTTACAATTCGAAGTAATAGGCAAAAAAACTATTAATAAAACATTTAAAAACATTTTTGTATGAGAAAAAAAAAATAAGAAAGAAAAGCAGAGAAAATAAGAAATTTGAAAGAGAAATAAAATAAAATAGCGCCTTCTACTTAGACCTTCTTGCCTTATAGGCAAAAAAAGGCACTGCACACCAGCTAATCTGAAGCATTATTGAAATAAATTTTCGAAAAAAAATTTTTTATACCCCCACGCTTAAAAAACGTAATGGGGGTATATTAATTTTGTCACTCCGTTTGTAACTCCGATAAGGAGGCGTGGCCGGTATAGAAAAGTATATATTCCTGATCAGCATCACCTCCTGAGTCGATTTAGTCCGTCTGTCCGTCTGTCCGTCTGTCCGTCTGTGTCCATGATAGCAGCCGTAGTTTTTGAGCTATCATAACGAAATTCAAAATATAAGCTTTTTATACAAAAATGGAGGTCAAGTTCGAATCTGAGCAAAATCGGATGAAAACCACGCCTACCTCCCATACAAAGTGACTTAACCAAAACGGTAAGATCTCTTTAAATTTCACAAAAATCAATTTAATGACTTCAAATTTCGCACAGTGTCTTATATATTTAATATTTATTTTGAGTATTACATTTGTAAAAATCAGATGTAAACCACACCTACCTCCCATACAAAGTGACTTAACCAAAACGGTAAGATTTCTTTAAATTTCACAAAAATCAATTTAATGACTTCAAATTTCACACAGTGTCTTATATATTTAATATTTATTTTAAGTATTAAATTTGTAAAAATCAGATGAAAACCACACCTACCTCCCATACAAAGTGACTTAACCAAAACGGTAAGATTTCTTTAAATTTCACAAAAATCAATTTAATGACTTCAAATTTCGCACAGTGTCTTAGATATTTAATATTTATTTTGAGTATTTAATTTGTAAAAATCAAATGAAAACTACACCTACCTCCCATACAAAGTGACTTAACCAAAACGGGAAAATCTCTTTAAATATATTTAACAGTTTGCTTAAGACTTTATATATATTCTACTTCGGCCGTGGGGTATTTTAACTTCGGCCCAGTCGATGAGAATTCCTTACTAGTTTTGACCGAACGTAGGGGTCGCGCATTGACATATTTCTTCATAACTTCGGTATTTTCCGTCCGATCTTAAAAAATTATATGTCTTTATTTTTGTCTTAAAGAGCCTAATTTTTTGTTTTTGGGACTCATTGACCTCAGTTGACCCCTTATACTACTGACCCACCGGACCTCAGTTTCTACTATCTTAAGGTACCATTTTGATTTCAGAAATGGAAGCCCATAAAAAATCAATAAATTTTTTCTAGAGGAATTTTTCACTATTTCCACTAGATATATTTTTAAAAATATATTTTAAAATTTTTTTGAATTTTTTTGCAAAATGTAGGGCAAATTTTTAAATTTTTTGTCATATCGTATTATTTTTTTAAGATATGTATCGAAAATATTCTTATCAGTCAGCAATTCAAACACTGACTTCGTCAAACCTTTGACACTAACAGCCCGATTTTAAGGAATAATTAATTTTAATTTGTATTTTTTTATCACAAAAAACACATGGAAAGTTTATAGTAGAAATCTGTTTCTAAAAAACCTACTTTAATTATTGTATCGAGTTACTTTTCAAATGCACATTGAAATATCTGTGACATATCAGTTGAAATTGCGTTTATTTAACGATTTAATAATATATGTTAGTGTTTAATCCGATTATAAAGTGCATAAAAATTAATTTTTAAGCGTTTTCGGTGCATATTTTATAAAAATAATACGATATGACATAAATTTTAAAATTTTCCCTACGTTTTGCAAAAAAAAAAGTAAATTTTCAAAAATATTTCTAGTAGAAATAGCGAAACAGTAAAAATTAACGATCTATAAATGCTTTGATTTTTGTAAGAAAAACTACATTTGTCTTAAAGCAAATGTAAATATAGACTTTAACAATATCTCGCCAAGCAAGAGACCACTCTTGATTTTTACTCACAGTGTCCTGTGTGAAGGATATTCGAATCTTAAGGTACACTCGAAATAGCACAGAACTTTTGATTGTTTTCTGATTGTGTTAATTTTAGCGGTATTTATTTAAGTGTTTACGTTTACGTTTTTGGTGTATTTAAAATGTCCACATTTTTTGCCTATGCATTTACTGTCTTTTGAGAAAAGCATACTTGAATGCAATTTTTCAGGCATCATAAGTGGTAAAATAATTTTCACTTTTTGAATTCTTCAGATATCTCCTTTAAGGCTATTATTTTTTTTAAAAAACACATCTTAAAAGCAATTGTTAAATCAATTGAGACTCATCGAATGACAGGCTCAGAAACTCAAAATTTTAGTTTAACATTTTGGTAAATGATGAGGTGAGGTGTTTTGACGAAATAATAAATTTCATGCTAAGCAGAAAAATTTTTTAAAAAAATCGAAACACAAAAAAGAATCGTGGTGTTTCGTTCAGAAATATTTTAAGAATCCAAATTCACAAAATTATCTTCGGTACCACTTCTGATGCCAAAAATATAAAAAACCTTATCTTAATTTTTTTTAAAAGACTTATAAAATTGCATTCAAATACATTTATCGAAAACAAGAAAATGCATTTGCGAAAAATATGCAAATATTTAATTCGCCAAATTTAAAGAAAACGAAAACACTTCAATCAATAACACCAACATTTAGACAATCAGATAACAATCAAAAGTTCTCTGCTATTTCGAGTGTACCTTTGGATTCGACATAGAGGGTAGAAATCGAGAGTTGAATTTTTTTTGGCGAGATATTCTTAGTTAAAGTCTGTATTTAATTTTACTTTAAGATATATGTAGTTTTTCTTACAAAAATTAAAGCATTTATAGGTCGTTATTTTTTACTATTTTTCTCAAAAAACAACTTTGTCCTTGTGTAAGAGGGAGACATCCTTTTTTTCTCTTTACTTTTTTATTGTAGATCTTGACCACCATGCAACTTTTGAGACCTCTTAGGATGTGAAATTCGAAAAAATTGTAATTCGATACGCAATAATGAGCACTTTATTTTTAAAAAATACTCTGCAAGAGACAAACTTTTAATGCCAATATCTTTTAAAAGCGAGCTAACTTTGCAAATTTCTTTTAGGGTTTTCTTACTATACACTAGTACTATCATCCTGTGCTATCTGCTTTTCCGTTAGAAAAATGTGTTGCACAGTGTTATCTTTTAGCATGTTTGTATAAATTTTACTTTACTAGCATTGTTTTAATTTGGATTTTAACGCGTTAGAGTTAACCTTATTTTACTAGCTTTATTAAATGCACTTTTAGCGTAATTGAACTTGCTTTACTAATTTTATTGAACTCATATTTTAGCACTGTCAAATTCACTATGCTTTACTAGCATTATCTGTTTTATTCCTAACTCAGCCTTAAAATACCTTAAAATGCAAAATGGCTTGCAGTTGTTGGTAGATATCTCTTTCGCTTCTGAAACTTCTAGAACATCGTACGATCATAGCATGGTATAAGGATACAGGTAGCTGCAGCGCTGACTGTGCTCTCTTTCCATACTGCCATGTCTGTCAAATTCAGCTGTGTGGCGAATGGAAACAAAAGAAAATAAATAAAAAGTTTTGCTTCGTTTTGACATTTCCGGTAGTATGCTCTCATCTGGTGCATCTACCTGTATTCTTCTACCATGGCTCATAGTATAATTATTACAAAGTAGTAGCGACAATTTTTGCTGCGATCAACGCATGCCAAACAAAAGAAAATCAAAGGGAGAGCGTGCTATGGTAGCTATGGCAGCTGATGCAAAATGGAGATATCAAAAATGTTTTGTGTCACACAAAGACAATAAATAATTGAATTTGATGTAAGTTTAAAAAAAACTGTTATTGAAAGCTCGTTTTATGTTTTCTTTTGTTTGACGTTCGTTGACTGCAGCTCGTGTGAGAATAGGTAGTTGTCAAGGCTACCTGATAATTAATTTTACCATGCGCACGACGTTCCCGTTGCTTATCATGTTGATCGTACTGCCTGCTGCCAGCTGCCTGTTTGCTTGCAGGAGTTCGTTATCGTTGAGGTACATGAAATTAGCACAAAAGAAACATATTAGTGAGAGAGCCATCCCTGTAGGAAATTTATCCACAACGTAGCCCTACGGAAGCTGTTGGTAATGCCTAGTGAAAACCTTCTGGTGCATGAGGTCACCACCTAGCATCGGGTATTATGGTTAATTAAGAGCCATTAAGAGACCCCAGTGGTAAAGTATGACTTGTCCTTAACTATTTTTAACTTCATTAAATTAAATTAAGAAATTAAATTTAACTACTTGTTATTCTAGTAGAAACTAAATCCTAAACTTTAATAGCCCCCATTGTTTCAGAAGACGTATTCCCCACGACTAGACTCTTCTTCGAAAGAATACGACTTTGAATTAAATTCATTGGTACAGGTGTTTATGTTTACTTACTGATTCTGTAGGTATTTTTTAATTATTAATATTTCTTAGTATTAACTTGTTGTGAACATTTTATGTCATTGTTCAACTTATAAAGGGTCCGCCAAATAACTTTTTTATTTTGAAAATTCTATAAAAAAAACTACTGGATATTTTCTCAAATTTCTTTTTTATTTGAAACTAAAATTTTTCCGGTTAATAATGAAAAATAATTTCATTCAAATGGCTGCCTCGGCTGGCTATGCAGTAGCCTACACGATCGGTCCAATTTTTAAGCACATTATCGATTGTGTGCAGCTGTATTTCACCAATGGCTTCACGAATATTGTCCTTTAAAGCGTCAATTGTCTCTGGCTTGTCGGCGTAACACTTATCTTTGAGGGCATCCCACAAATAATAGTCCAACGGTGTCAAATCGCAGCTCCGAGGTGGCCAAACGACATCAGCTCTGCGGCTGATAATGCGATCTTCAAAAACAGGGCGCAAAGCATCGAGTGTAGCTTCGGCTGTGTGGCACGTAGCGCCGTCCTGTTGAAACAAAATGTTGCCATTTTTCAATTTTTATGAACAAAAATTCGTTCAACATGGCCCGATAACGATCGCCATTGACTGTAACGGCCACTCCTTGCTCATTTTCGAAGAAAAATGGCCCAATTATGCCTCTGGACCAAAATCCGCACCAAACAGTGACTCGTTTTGGGTGCAGCGTCTTTTCAATGTATGTGTGCGGGTTTTCTGTGCCCCAAATGCGACAATTTTGCTTGTTTACATACCCGCCAAGATCAAAATGGGCTTCATCTGAAAAGATGATTTTTTTTGGCAAAATTGGCATCTTCTGTAAGTTGATGGCAGGCGCACTTTCACTTCCCACGTTGTTCAAGCGTATACACAAACAAATTCGTTCAGCGGAAGGATGAAACTAATTATCTGTCAAATCAGACATGAGCTAAGTGTTACCATTCACGAAATAAGCACTAGTTGAAAAAAACCGTTAGATGGCGGACTCTGTATAAATAAAACAAATACAATTTAAAACTTAAGTAATTCCTTAAGTAAGCCCTTTGGGCATGTCTCAGCCTTTGTCATTCATGATCCCTACGCGGGTCGTGCGCTTTATTTATTGCATGGACGAGTGACCCAGTCGCCAGCTGATGGCAAATCTGAAAAAATGTAAGGAGAAAGGTAAGAACACATGTGGAATAAAATTATGCAGAAATGTTGTTCCTTACAAATATTTTGCAACAATTCTTTCACTTAGTTATGCAGAATTTTATTGTCTTTAATCGGGTACCAAACATCAGTGTGTACCTTAAAACTAATTTTTTTAATTAGTCTACAGATTGGGAGCGACCAAATACTCCACTGTGCTTCGGATTGACTTAAAACTACGGGAAAATATTTACCTCGGTTCCCTATTATTGCACACTACATAAGCTGAAAATTAATAAATATATAGGTAAGGCGTAGCAAAGCGAACCGGGAAATAGCTGGTCAGTCATCGTACCTACTCTGGAGAGTCTTTCGGCTAAGTCCTGGGTATTTCTTGCGATAGTTTTGTACAGTCTGAAAAATTGAAACTGAATTAGATTATTTACTAAAATTTTATGGAAATTAATTATGTAGTACATCGGCCTAATGTACTACACTAAATCAACGCATATTTTGCATAAATGAAGGAAATCTGTTGCCAGCAATAATTGCTTTAAATTCCCGTGAATTTTTGTTAAAGTGTAGTGAAAAGTAAAATTTTAATTAAGAAAAATTAACTAAAGCTGTTTATATAAAATCAAATAGACTCTGTTCAAAAATCTACAGAATTTTGTGATAATCTTGTTGCTAAAAAGTTGTAATGGTAAAATAAGAAACACAAATATTTTCAAAAGAATAGCTTAATGAAATTCAGTGAATAAAACGATCTTATTTTACGAGACTCGAGAAGATCTTGTCACAATGCTGTCGTATTCCGCTGCGGTAAAATTGAAAATGTTGTACAACTACAGTAAATGGATCTAAATTATTTAACAAAGAAAAAACATAGACACTATAACAAAGAACAAACGAGATGCGATACATAATTCATTGACCACAATGTGACGCATCTTCTATCAGCTCGGCTTAGTTGTTATCCACAAAAGATGCACGAATCACGCGAGCACGGTTTCCACTGCAAGTCGTTATTGAGTAATCGTTGAGATAAGTTCAGGTTGATGAACAATTTTTTAAACAAGCTCTAAGGTAAAAAAATCATGTTTGGAAAACAGAAGCTAAACGCGTTTTAAAAGAACATAAAACTACTGTGACAAAAGAAAATGATACATTAATTTTTATAATAAATTAAAACAGTTATTTCGAAAATCGACAAAGTGTTTTTGTGTACAAAATAGATAAAAGTAAGGCGATATTTGATATATTAAACAAATAAACATGCAGAAATTTGCTATAGTTTATTTTGACCAAAATTTTGTGTGGAAATAAACCAAATTAAAGGAATTTTTAACTACAGGTTTGCTTGCATATACATATTAATGTAAAAGTCTTCAAAGTTTACATTGAGAATTATCAACATTTTTCGTTCTGTTGGAATTGAAACTATTTCTTATCTCAAATATAAGTATGTAAGTATTTTGTACATTTTGTGTGTTGCTATAGTTTTTCTTTTTTCTTAAATCAAATTTAAACTAAGTCATTAAGGAATAAACAGCTAGAATTCGTTAGTTATCAATAAATAATGATGAGTCTTAATTTGCAGTATTTTATATCCTTAAAATTTATTTATTTCATTTACATGGATGTTGTAGCTTGCTTAGCTGCTGTTGTTGTACTTAATATCTTGGTTTTATATTGTTATATAATTGAATTATAAAAAGTGAAGATTTTAATTCTACAATTGACTAATTTACAATGAACACTGAACGCCGCGTAAGTGTCATGATTTCTTGTTTGCGCCCTATTGTTACTAAATTATCACCGGACGTAAATAAAAAGCAAACAACAACATGATAATTTAACAAAGCAAATATTGAAAATATAAAGATTGTTGAAGAAAAATGTAGCATTAGAAACAGAAATTCATTTTAAAATAGTTATTTATGCAATAAATTATGAGCTTTAGAAGCTCCAATATCATTTCATCCACTGAGGTCATATCAAAATCGGAAATGGAAAGCGTTATTTTTAGGACTTTGAAAAGAGTAATAATAAAAATAAGAATTCATATTATTATAGTTAAAGAATAAAAAGATTTATTTATATATACAAATATCATCAGAAACAAACTGGTTATAGAGCATATCTAATGAAGTCAATTCAGATTATTTTGGTAAAATAATAACCCTTCACTATGTATACATACCTATATTTAAAACAACCTTTGCCAGATACCGGTTATAGCCTACATTAAACATAAATTTAATTTTCCTAGTAGAGCCATACTTATTAATGTACTTAGTTTACTTCCGTATTAAAAATATTAAAATTGTTCATAATAATATTTGTTAAGTTATGTTACAAAGATGTCAGAAAATATTATAGTAGCCAGGGCAAGCTTAGGTGCTGATTAGCATTTTAGTTCTAAAAAAAAAACGAAATAAAAATCCATGGTCGTCAATTAGGATCAGTGTTTATTAGTGCTGATTGAGTAAATTGATTATCTTTTGTCCATTGGCTTTGCTATGATGTCTTTAATTGAGAAACGTTGTTTGATAAACGAATAGCCTATATGCAAACCTTCAGTGTATTTAATTTTCTTGATCTTGAAAAAAATACACAAAAATAATATAAAAATACTAATCTTATTTTCGCACTCAAGAGCTTACTTGAGGCTTATGGAAGGACACAAAAAAGATGAAGAAAAAATAAATACAAGAGTTCATTTCAATTATTTAAGTTGCAGAGACTGTAAGGTTCCATTTCAAGAGTACCCGAATGTTTTACCAAAGTCATCTTTCGAAGTCTTAATATTTCAGAGTAAATCTATATATTATTATGCAAACAAAAAAAAAAAAATTGTGGTACCATTTTAACCGTGTTAACGTCAGCATATTTACATAAATCTTACATCGTTGGAAAGGTATTTTTGAGTACATTTGCAGAATATAATTTTTATTCCAATAAGTTGTCATTGAGATAGTAAAACTAAGCGAATCTAAAAACTTTTTTCCCAATGGGACAGTGCAAACCAATAGCAACACAGCTCTGTTGAACATCGTTGCTGTAGCATACACGATCAAGGTTGCCAGTAATGTGGGAAAAACCCCATTCGTGGTAATTTTTAATTGGTCTTGGGAATTTTTTTGTGAGAATTCCCATGGTACTTTTTAATCCAGCGTGGTATTTTTTAATTTTCGTGGGAATTCAGCGTGGTATGTTTTAATTCCATGAGAATTCGGGAATTTTTAGCAAAAATTTAATAATGGTATTCGATGAACGACGTATATATACAGAAGCGTTAGGCTATTAGATAAGCTTTATAGAATTATAAATATATAATTATTACTAAAACAATAATAAAAAATATTTGCAAGTCTGCTTATCGAATCCATTGGTTTTCAAGTAACTTTTAAAATGAAAATGAAATCACAGTTGCCATTATACCCTCTACTTGCACCGCATTGTCGTAAGATGGGTATGTAAAATCCCTTAGGTTTTTTCGTTGCAAACACGCTTCAGTTAATATATCGCTCTTACGCTATTAACACCACAAATACGCCGTTCATTGAATACCATTTTTATTTCTTTGTGGTATTTCTAATCTTTTTTTAAATTGTTTATGCATATAGGACTTATTACGGTATTTTTGAATACATATGGGATTTGTAGTGGATTTTTAATGATTGTGAGTTTTTTGGTAGTTTTATTGCGGTGGGAGTTTTTTTGTGGAAATTTTCGTGGTATTTAATTTATGCTTCTGTGAGAAAAAGATAATTTTCGTGGGAATTGTTCCGAATTTTGACTAACAATCTTGTATACGACAGAGAAGAGAGTGACTCAGTACACTTCAACAGAGCTGTGTGGCATTGTTGTTATTGCTGCTTCTTAATTACTCTCTCGAACTGATAAACTGAACAGAAGGAAGTAATTTCATTCAATGAACCCAGTGGTAAATAGACAGATGTCGTTACTAGCCAAAGATATTTATCAATGTAATGTTTTTTAACTTTAATGAACGTTTTTCAATAAAAATTAAAAAAAAAAACAAATGAAAAATCGATTTTGATGTGGTCGAACTTTGACCACAGGCGATACTAGTATTACCAAATAAGCTGAGATTGTTAAATTTGGGTTTACACTTTCTCATAAATAAAGAAAATCTGTATTTGATAATTTCAATGTTTTTCACTTAATTTTGGTAGAAGCAATCTCGTGGTGGCATTCGTTTGCCATTTTACCGAAACACTTTAGAGCAAATTTTTTTTTTTAAATATTTAAAGCTCGGAATCAAAAATTACTCAAGATAAAAGATAACTCTTCGGCCAGCAACAAATATATTTGAAAAATCGTTCGAAATTTCTTGAAATCTTTGACAAGCCATACATATATTTCCAACATACACGGAGAAGACTGTTTGCTAAATTTGTATTGTGGTTAAGCAAAACTTGTGCTTGAATCTTAACCACTTTAAAATTATGCTAGATTTCAGCAAAAAATAATCAAAATATGCTATTCCAGTTTATAATAACTAAGCGAATTTTTGATTTAATTCAAGCAAAATTTTGCTGAGTTATTATGAACTGCAAAAGCAAATTTCTACTTAATTCAAGCAAATATTTGCTAAGTTATTATAAATTTTAATACCAAGTTTTGATTAGTTTTGGTTGAAATCTAGCATATTTTGGAACTGAAATAATTATTAACATTAAATTAAATTGAAAAATTACCACCATCTGGAGATTTGAACCTCGGTCGCCTGAGTGTAAGTCCACATGGGCTTATCCATTCGACCATCGCAGTTGTAAACCAATCATCGCCCCATTTTCTTCATTAGGTATAAACGTGTGTTCGTGTGTTTAGAAGAAATTTGATTGAATTTAGTAAAAATTTGCTATTTGGGCTTATAATAACTTACCAAATATTTGCATGAGTTAACACATCTTTATCCAGCGTTGCATATACGCAACGGTATATTTTTCTTAACCTGTAGGTCATACAGTAAAAAATTTACAATATCTCCAAAAAGTATATAAAATTTAAACAATTTAAATCAATCTGTTTTGCTCAAGGCTGAACAATTACGTTTACTGGCATTTCCAGGCGTGGGGAATTTTCCATTTTTTCGCATTTTAATTTTAAACCTCTAAAAAATCTAAAAACCAATAAAGAAAAATATAGTTCTTATACGAGCCTATGTTTTAGGCCTTATATTCAACTTTTGTGAATTTTTATGTGGTTTGACTGAAATACGTGGCTCCCACGTTAATTTTTGTGTATGCGTTGCGTTAACGCAACTCTGGTCTTTAACGATATAAGTTTTGCATATTTTGTATTGTATTGTAGAAATTCTTGTACATTGGCGCAAAACGATCGATTTTATTTGTAGAAATTTGTTAACTCTTATTGGAAGTGTACGTTCAGTGATATCGTTCCATTAAAAATAAAAATTGTCGAGGTCAGTTTATTCAACCTCAGTTGAATAAAAAATTGTATGCATCGAATTTCTGCAAATTTGTAAAGTGCAATACCAGCGTTGCGTACATGCAACGGTACTTACAGCCAATCCCCTAAGAATAATTATTTTTTTTATTTTATTTTCGAAGTTACACCCAACTAAATTTGTAGAAAAATCATTCCAGCTCACCGGCAACATGGGTCAGTCCATGATGGGTTAAGTAAAAATTTGCTATTTGAGTTTATAAGCACTTAGCAAATATTTGCTTGAATTAAGTTGAAATTCACTTTTGCAGTTTATAATAACTTAGCAAAATTTTGCTTGAATTTAATAATAATTTTGCTTTTTTGTAAATACATGAGGAGTGATTAAAATTTAGCAATCTTTTTCTAAAATCACACCATGATTGATCAAAGTTTTGCTGATTTGCTTTTAACTATCTCCGTGTACATACATATCTCTGGCCCTCGTCAATGCTTCAAAATAATTGCGCATCACTCATACGCCATATGGAACTAATTTGTTCATTGCAACCTTTGCTGCCTTTAAGCTAAACTTTTTGTAAGACGTACTCGATAAGACCCACTGGATGCGATTTTTTCATACTGTACCTTCATAAACAAAAGCACCTCCTAAACTCTGAATTCACATTTCTCAATTTAATGTGAAATGAATTTTGTTGAAAACGTTGACTATATAAAAACTTAGGCCTTTTCCACACTTGGTCAACGCAACTCCAACTCAAGTTGCTAGCCTGTGTACTTATACCGGAACCTTCAGATTAAGCAACTTGCACGCAACAAGTTCTCGACACGATCTCAACCTGTTCAACGCAACGCGGCTTTCCGCAATTTTCATCGGCGACTTGTTGCATCAGTTTGTTTGTTTTGTGAATTCAAGTATTTGTAGTGCAGTAGACTATATATTAATCAAGGTGAATAAGCTAATTAATTAGTTCCCAATAGAATCTAAAAGAAGAAGAAGAAATAGTTTGCAGGATGAATGATCAAGTGTTAAATATTAAATTAGTGCAAGAAGTCGAAAAACATCAGTTATTATATAATAACAATTATTACATGTTGCATGACTTTTGAAGCAAGTCTGAAAGCATTCGTTTTATAGTTGCATTGCTTTTCAACTTTTTCGCTGTTGCGTTGAAGTTGTGTTGGAATTGCGTTGAACATGTGTGGAAAAGGCCTTAGGGTTATGTAAACCTCTCATAACTTAACTCTTACGTTAATGATATGCTGGTTTCATGAAAATATAACCTGTTAAATATGTGAAAAGTATTTATTTTGTAAAATCAACATATTTTCTTCTTCATTACAGTTATCAGTTTCATTGAGATCGAGTGATTTAAGTATTAAGTCACAAGGTTCAAGACCTTAATAGTATGGTTGGTGTTGTCATCAAAGCAGGCCACGATGAGCCAAAATCGACCAAAAATCCGATGATCAAATACATGCTGAAAGTGCGTGAAAATCATGCTCGTGAGCAGCAAAAAGATTACTCGCACGTATTCCGCTCGAAGACACGCTGTGAGCTGCTGCGTCTCTCGGCTATTGCGATGGCCGTTGAATTTGCCTATGCCGCAGAGACCTCTTTCGTATCGCCAATCTTGCTTAGAATCGGCATAGATCACAAACACATGAGCATGGCGTGGGGTCTCTCACCACTATTTGGATTCTTTATTTCACCTTTGCTCGGCTCTATAAGTGATCGTTGCAAGCTAGAATGCGGTCGACGTCGACCAATCATAACGCTGCTTTCCGTAGGCATTGTGATTGGACTCATTCTGGTGCCCTATGGCAGGGATTTAGGCATGCTGCTGGGTGATGCTGGCTACAATATAACTGAGAGTGCATTGAACAATCGTAGCGTTAGTGGTGCAGAGGGCAGCGTTGCTGCACTTTTGCCCGCCAATCCTGATGCTGATGAACCGAGTGTGACAAATTTTAAATATGCCGCCATTTTGACTATAATTGGCATGGTGCTATTGGACTTTGATGCAGACACGTGTCAGACGCCAGCGCGCACCTATCTGCTAGACATGTGCACACCGGAGGATCAACGAAAGGCGCTAACAACCTTCACTTTAATGGCTGGCTTTGGTGGCACCATAGGTTATGCCATCGGTGGTGTTGACTGGGAAACCACAAAAATTGGTAAGTTGGGACATTTTGTTATTGTTGTTGTGTTCCTGTACTAAACATTTATTATTTCCATTTTCTCTTAGGTACCGCCTTGGGCGGAAATATACCGACTGTTTTTGGTTTGGTCACAATAATTTTCATCATTTGTTTTTTGGTGACGGTCACAACTTTTCGTGAAATTCCTTTGACTCTAATGGAGAGAGATCAATTGCTACGACCTCTGTCAGCCGAGGAAATAAAAAAAGAACTGGGCAAGAAGAACAAAACAGTGTATTACATCAAAGAGGTAAGTGCTTTAAGAATACGTTTTATCGGTTTTTTTTTGCAAATTTCTGGGCACATTACCGTAGACCACAACACTTGAGCTCCAGATGGCAGCAAACGAACTAAACTATCACGACGATATGCAACTAGAAAGCTGCCAAAATGGTATTTCTGTCAAATTAGACAAATTAGCTCATTCCAATGGCACCAAAGAACTGGACTCTGGCAATGAGGTGGGGTCTGTTTCGATGCGTCAGTATCTCCGAAGCATATTTGTAATGCCGTATTCGATGCGCATGTTAGCTCTAACAAATCTGCTCTGCTGGATGGGTCACGTGACGTATTGCTTATATTTTACAGATTTTGTGGGAGAGGCCGTCTTTTTAGGCGATCCAACGGTATGAAAATCGACGGAAAAATCTGAGTCTGAACCTTATATATAATCATTTCTTTGTAATTGCTTTTTTACAGGCTGCTCCAAATTCAGAGGCTGCTAATCTATATGAGGCCGGAGTGCGTTTCGGTTGCTGGGGCATGTCGATATATGCCCTTTCCTGCTCCATCTACTCAATGGCAGTTACCAAGTTGATGAATGTCTTTGGGTATGTTTAGCTTGTAACAAAATATGAATTTACCTCCGGTTCTTAGTCAAGGGGGAATTTTTTGGGCTAAAACACCCTCCATAGTACCCGCAGGTATAAAAAAAAATCAATCTAAATAAGGCAAATCGAGAAAATTCTGAAAATGTTTTTACAATAAACCTTCTAGTGCTTAAAAATATATTTTCTGGTTCAAAAATTTCAGTATTTTTAATAAATACCATATTTCGTTTAGCATCGAAAAGTTTGCCCGATAATATCGAATTTTCATTGAATTTCAATAGGATGTGCATTTGTTCTGAACTGGGATCGCAAAGTTATAAAGCAAGATGCTTGTTTAAAATCAGATTAAAACTGGACTTTTCCTAAGATATAGAACAAATTTTCTAAACGGGTGTCTTAAAATTTTAAGGAGCTCTGTGATCTATCTATTTAATTATTAAAAATTGAAGTTAGTCCATTGGAGCGGCGTATTAGTTCTTCTCGAGATTCTTTTAAGTAAAAAATCATGCTCTTGTTTGCAATTATATATTTTTCACAAAATGCTTGCTTAAATTTTCGAAATAAAGATTATATCTCTTATGTGCCTTAAAAAATCTATTTTGTTAGCATTTTTTAGACACTTGGTGCTTTAACCAGTGCAAAAGATGGATTTTTATTGATTTGGTGCTAGTATAAAAGGGTTCTGATATCTTTGTTTGTGTCCTTAAATTTCTTACAATTAGTTTTATCCGATAAGGGCATTTCCGTAGCTACGCACGTGACAGTCGTACGACGTTAATGTGTGAGGAAACAAAGAAAAATGAAGCGTAGAGTTTTTTATTTTGATTTTTCAATAGTTTACTAAGCGCACTATACAAGGTGTAAAAGCTAAGAGTTGTCAAAAATTCGGGTCTCAGATAGAAGCTACTAAAAATTATACGTTACGTGACACAAAAAAGAAGTGGTTTTTACCTGCATCATTATAAACGAAAAATCTTCGAAGTGTACACGAGTTTTTTTATGAACATTTTTTTAATATAATCTGGATTAATGTTGCTTCATACTCATAATCGTTTCGTTGAAAAATTTTTTGAATTATTTTTATACAAACCATAGTCACCATCTGTCACATAACGTTTATCACGTAACGTATCAATTTTTCCTTTCAAAGAAGTGCAAATATTTTATAGTTTTATTTATTTAATTGAACTAGAAAAACATATGAAGTGTAATTCAGGACCGTTGCAATCAAAAACTGAAAGAATTTAATTAAACTTTGTATTGTACGAGTATTTATTACACTTATAAAATTTTAACTTTTGTTAAAATTTTTAACTTTTGTCACCATTTTTAAATTTTTGTTGCCATTCATCATGTTTGCTGCCATTTTTTTAAATTCAAATTGAGATCAGCTCTCAGTACTCTCACAATAAAAATTTTTACATTTTTTCTCTTATGGAGGTTTAAATTAATTTTAAGTAACGTTTAATTTTTCAGTCGTGGTAGACCTTTTGGCGGAAATGCCCATGTCGATGGAATTAAAATATAGTATATTTTAATATACCACAATAACAATAACAAATTGACACAACAAATAACAAATAACACCACAATAACAAATTTACAAGAATCGAATTAAAAATGCGCCTTATAGAGCCGTTTAAATAAAATGAGTATTCAAACTGCCAAGTAATGCAATTTTTGGTTGTTTAGAATTATAATATTTCAGGAAAATTCAATATCTAGGATAAATTAAATTCGACTTTAAAAAAACTATGCACTTTGTTTTTAAGAATTTCTCTTACTTTGACCTCGCACAGTGACATCTGAATTTCGATATAAAATCTCAACAAAATAACATAAGTTGATTTATAGATGATATATTCACTTTCTATTTTTTTCAATCTGATTGAGTTTCGTTTGAATTTCTAAAATTTTTGTGTTTGATATTTCTATGGTGACAAGGAATAACGACTAAACTCAAAGTATTGTAAAAATCAATATTTTAATTGCACGAACTACGACCCATTTTTTTGAAATATATGAACCGTTACAAACAAAATATGTGCAGATATAAGTGATGATCAATTCTAGGCAAAAACTGGATATCTGCATACTTCCAAAAATTGGCAATTAAGTGAATTCCATATCGCTAGTCATTATTCCTTGTGACCACAGAATTAAAGGGTTAATTGCTAGAAAATAAAAAAAAATTTCAACATCAAAAATATTTTAATGTTTAAAGTTTAAAGACTTTAAAGTTTTTAAAAAAAATGTATTTTTGTACGAAGTAATTTTTTTTATTATTATTATTTATAGAAACTTTTCTTAAGAGACTAACACAATAAGAATTAAAATTTTAAAATTAAACTAAACAAAATTTATTTGAATATACATAACTGAAATCATAAGTCATCATCATCTGTTAGTTGGAAGCAGGGGCGGATTTCGGGGGACTTGGAGGGGCTGCAGCCCCCCGCAGGCACTTCTGTCCAAATGTATAATTTGCTTTCTATATCCATTTTTTCGATCTCTTGTGAGATATCAAACTATTAATAACAGAAATAATACAATAGTTCCATTAAAAATACTTAATTGGATTGTGGTCTGAGACATGATCGACATTTTTCCAAATGTTTGTATAGCCTGCCGATTGCTTGTAACAACACCGATAGCAAATTGTAAAGCTGAAAGGTCATTTTCAGTATTAAAAAGAATAAAAAATGTACATCGATTTTCTATGTTAGATAAAAGTTTGTCGTCAATAACACAACTATGTATTGAACATGATTTGTTGCAAACGATTAATTTTGACGAGTTGATAGAAAGTTTTGCCACTGTTAAATCGAGACAAATTTTTTTAATAAAATTTTAAAAGTTAATGAAACTAAATATTGTTTAACTTTTAGTCATAAATGCGTAAAATTTAATATTTTGATTATTAAAAGGTCCGAGCTAAATGCTCTGTCCTTAAGCAGGCCATGTCAATTTAAGTCCCACACCACGCTATGTGTTAATCCAGCGCTGGTTGGAAGGGCTTGATTTACTTTTCTTCTAGGCCTTCACAGGGGTGGTAGGTCGTTTCTTTGAAGACGTGCTATGCGAAAAGTGTTGGTAAGACTTTGCGCCAACGAGTTGGGATGACTAATAAATTTTTCCTGATAGGTTTGACTGATGCGAATGGCTTCATTTTTAATCAAAGGTGTGTTGAGGTTTCTATGAATAAATTCGTTTTTCAGATACCAAGTGATTGTTCTAAGTATTTTTGACTGAGCCCTCTGTATAAGTTCAATATTACTTTTACTTGCAATTCGCCACAATTGGATATCATAAGTACATATTGGTCTTAAAATTCTGTTATACAGGCGTACTTTATATTCCAGGCTCAGTGCAGAACGATGATTGATGAGCCAGTGTAAGCTGAAGGCTTTCAGTTTGAGATGTATTCTCTTCGCTTCGATGTTTTTTCTCCACGTTAGTCGTCTATGTAGGTAGATACCGAGATAAGCGGCATTATTTGTTTGCGGGATTGCTTTATTATTTAGAGTAACTGTAAATAATATAAGTGTAAATGTAACATGCTTAGACTTTTGTTCATTTACTTTAATGCGCCAGTTCGACAACCATATTTCTATAAGTTGTTAGTGCTATCTTAGTTCACTTCATGCTCTGATAATACATTTGTTAGAGCTCAGAATAGCAGTATCATCGGCAAATGTTGACGCAACCATGTTTGTGTTTGTAGGTATATCGGATGTAAAAATTAGGTAAAGAATCGGGCTGAGAACGCTATCTTGGGGGACACCAGCTATGATTGAGAAATCATCGGTGGTGAATACTTTGTACCTTACTCTGAACAATCAATTCGTCAGTTATGATTCTAAGATTCTGTGAGAGTTAGGAGAAAGTAAGCACTTTATTTTATGTACGAGACCCTCATGCCATACTCCATCAAAAGCCTGAGCTACATCGAGAAATATGGCAGAGCAATATTCGCGGTGCTCGAAGGCAATACCTTCTCATTTGTTATACGATTCACCTGTTCGATGGTGTCATGTTGCTTACGGAAACCAAATTGATGAGAAAGTATGATATTTTTTTTGCTGAGATATGAGGAAAGTTTAAGAAGTAGAAGTTTTTCTAAGAGTGTTGAAAGACACGGAAGTAAAGTTATAGGTCTGTAAGACGATGTGAGAGTTTTGTCTTTTCTTTGCTTTGGAATCATTGTTATTAATAATTTTTTGCATGCCAGCGGAAAGTAGCTTATTCTCAACATCGCATTGAATAAGTGTGTAATAAAAACAACAGCTAAACTTGGCAGTTCTATTATCATTTAAGGTGTAATAAGATTAGAACCAGCAACCTTTTTTGGGTCGAGTTCCTTTTGTATGATGCTTTTAACCTCACAATGAAGTATGCCAATTGGCATGATTTCTTCGTTTAAATTATAAATTGTTGGGGGAATCTCAAATCCTGTTGTTGGTGCATTTAGTTTTAATGCTTGACTCAAGTCATGTGTGAATGTAGTAGCTTTCTACTCCTCACTACGGGTCCATTTACCATTTGATGTTCTAATCGGCGATTCAGCTTCTACTGGTAGATTTATTCTTCTCTTGGCTTTCCACAGTGAGAATTTTGTGCACGTAGGAGATAATTTTTTTACGAACTTCTTATGATCTCGTTCATCTTCAAGCTTAAGAGCCTCCCTTAGTTTTCTAGTAGCCACGGTAAGTCTTTGCATTGAGGAAGAGGATCTACGGTCTTGCCATTCTTGTCTTAGTTGGCGTTTTTCGATCACGAGTATTGCCAAGTAGCTATTTTTAATAACTTTTATTTTGTTGGAAGTATTATAGTCCCTCAAGTTAAAATGCTCTGCCGCTGAGGCGAGAGTTTCATTGAATATTAAGTGTTTTATTTTGAATTAGTACAAAGCTTATTAACCAAAATTGCGCAACTATGGTGCTGTTCTTAAAAATAGTTTTGTTAATAAGCTTCGAACCAATTCAAAATTAAACACACTGATACATTGCATTATTGCGTTTACGAAGTCAGCCTTTTTCTAAGTCCCCTTAACACTCAATTGTTGGATTTGTGTGGATGTAACTGCTTATATACTTTTTTATTTGAGCCAGTTCGTTTTTGGTGTCATTAATCGAGAAGTATATTCGATTGTTTGTGCTTACTTGCGCTAGCAGAAAGTCACAGGGGAGTGGTCAGAAGACATTCCTAACAACAACGAAGTTCATGAGATCTGGAATTTTTGTTTGCCAGTATGTAGGCTGCCCTGGAGATACGAAAGCTAGCCAATTTTGACGATTGAAAATTATCTTGTATAGCTGTCTGCCTTTAGCATTAATAAGGCGAGCTCTCTAATGCGGATGTTTTTAATATTTTCATTTTTAATCCAAAAAGTACTATTTTTAATCCAAGCATTAGTTTAATTTAGCTGGGTCTCAAGCCCACGTTCCTGAAAAGAACTTACTTGCATTAGTAATGATGCAAAAAAAGCGAAATAATGTTAACAACTGAGTTGGACTAGTGGATAAGATATTGGACCAGCACATCAGAGAACGTGTGTTCAAATAACAGAACATTTGGTCAAAGTCAAAACATTTTTTTATTTTACTTTAATTTAGTTGGGTATCGAACCCACGTTTCTGCTCACTTGCTTACTTACTGCAAGCTTACTTGCATTCGTTATGATGCAAAATAAGCGTAACTTTCTAAACAACAAGGTGTAGGACCAGCACAACAAAGGACGTGTTTTCAAATCATGAACTGGTCAGAAAAGTTTTTTATTTTAAGTTGATATTTATATTGCTTTTTTTGAACTTTTTGAGGATTGAAAACTAATCTATTTTTGAATTGAAGAATTTTAAATATTTCCTTGGATTAAAAAGTAATCCTTTTTTGGTGTTGTCCTATACGTAATCCAAAAAAGTTTAAAATTTAGTCCAAGATTTTTAACCGTGTGGAGGTAGTTTTTTGAATGACTCCAGTGGTGTTTGATTCTGTTTCTTATAAGTATTGCCGTGCCACCGTGTGTCTTGCCATCAGGATGGTTCGTCTTGTAGAATTGTAAAATAAAAAATTTTATTTTATTTGTTAGATGTGTATCTATACATCAACATCATTGGCAGCCAAAAAATTTTTGGCTTCCAGTTTATGTCGGCTAATGCCATTTGCATTCCATTAACATATTGTAAGCATACTCGTTTTTGAGCTAGGGTGTCCCAACAAGAACGCAATTTTTAAATTTGGCGCCATTCGAAGTGTCATTGTTTGACATTTAAACAATTGTTATTGTTTGCTAGTAGAAGGTACGAGGGTAGTAAAAATGGAGCGCTACACGAATGAACAACGCATTCTCATTGTGAAATTGTTTTACGTGACGAGGCCCATTTCCATCTTGATGGCTTCGTCAATAGGCAGAATTGTCGCATTTGGGGTGAGGAAAATCTTCGAGTGATTCACGAGAAGCAAATGCATCCTCAACGTGTCACTGTGTGGTGTAGTTTTTGGGCTGGAGGAATCATTGGACCTTTTTTTTATGAAAATGAGGCAGGTCAAGCGCAAACATTCTTGCCTAGAATTGAAGAAATGAATGTGGAGGGCATGTGGTTCCAACAAGACGGCGCCACATGTCATACAGCCAGAGAAACAATTCAATTGCTGCATCAGTCATTTCCCGGTCGTGTTATTTCGCGTTTTGGAGATCAGAATTGGCCGCCTAGATCGTGCGATTTAACACCATTAGATTTTTTTCTTTGGGGTTTTTTGAAGTCGATGGTTTACGCGAATAAACCGACGACGTCTCAAGCCTTAAAAGAGGAAATTGGACGCTGCATTAATGAAATACCGCAGCATTTATGCAAAACGGTCATTGAAAATTTCATTAAAAGATCGCGTGTATGCCAGCAAAGCCGCGGCGGCCATCTGCACGATATTTTGTTCCATACATAACCTCATTCTGTCTACTTTACGATATAATAAAGTTTCACGATTTTTTTTTAAATATCTGTGTTTTATTTAAAATTTAAAAATTGCGCTCTTGTTGGGACACCCTTTAGTAACATCTGATTTTGGATTCTAATCAGGTCTTGGAGTATATTTTGCATTGTAGCTATAAATTGCGTCATGCATTGTGTCAGATTCAATATCATAGGCACTGTTCTGTACTTGATTTGAGTGCACTAGCATAGGATATACTTTGGGTTACATGGTTGGATCTACTTGGAAAAATTTTGTTTGATACGCGATTTTGCGGGACATTTTCAAAATTGCTACTAATTATTTGCTTTTGTTTATTTATTCTGTCAGTGAGATCTTTGTACACAGGGCGCATTCTTTAGTTAGCTGTGTGATTTCATTTATATTCACAAGCTACACATACCATGCGTAGGGTGCAATATGACTTTGTATGACCATACTCTTGACAATTTGTGCATTGCACAAAACCGCTACTCTTATGTAGCTCGTCTACTGTAATTCTGCGGTGTAAGAGATATTCCAAACCATATATGGGATCCATTTATTTTTTGTTCATTTTTTTTTTAATTTGGCTCTAATTCAACTTCGAACAAATGAGGTGTTTAGTTTTTGTTCGAAGAAATTAAACAAAGAAACCTTTTCAAATGGGCCGAAATCTAAAAGGGAATTTCCAAAATCTTTTCATTGCTTCAACGTTATTGCAATGTGGTTCTTGTGATAGCGCAATGAATATTAAAAATTTTTTTATTTTGTTTGTAATTTATTTTTTTTTTGTTTTAAGATGTATAATATTTCGTGTTGAATAATTTTTACAAATTGATGAAAATTTTTAGAATTTTTTAAAACTTAAGAATAAATTCTTAAATGTAAAAATTAAATTTAAAGAAAAGTAGTTTGTGTAAGGCGTTTTAATGTTTGTAGTTTATGTGTAATAGTGGGGACAACACAGCAATAAGCCCTCCAATGTTTGTTTCGAAATAAATGTAAAAAAATGTCAAAGCTCAATTCTTTAAAAGACATTATAAAAAGTGTTTTTTTTAAAAAATTATTTTAGAAAATTATACAAAGAACACTTAAAAAATACAATACTTTTCTTAAAAATTTCGCCCATCAAACACCTTAATTATAATTTCAAAAAGAGTTAAAGCCCCATTTAAGCATAATTTTAAAAGAAATTAAATTTTGCAGAAATATAGTTATTCGTTTTTGCTAACCAATACATTTTAGTATAAAAATCCGCCACCAAGAAAATTCCGGCTACGCACCTGACTCAACTCTGTACTGAATATAATTTTACTTTTAGCATCAAGGCGGTTTATATAGCTGGCATCGTGGACTATGCTTTTGGAATGCTGATACTTGCCATCTGGCCCACGAAATGGGGTGTTCTAGTGTTTAGCTCTACGGCTGGTATTCTGTATGGCACGCTTTTCACAATTCCCTACATTCTTGTAGCCAATTATCATGCCAAAAACTGCGTAAGTTTTTTAAATATCATACTCAAAATGATCGTATTCCAATTTTATAAAAATATTTTTTTATCACTTTCTCTTAGTTCCGCGTACACAACGGCGAGTCAGTTCCATTGAAACAGAATCGCGGTCTAGGCACCGATATTGCCATCATCAGCAGCATGGTTTTCTTTGCACAATTTATGGTCTCCTTAGCTGCGGGTCCTTTGGTCGCGTGGATGGGCACCACTAGTGCCATTTTGTATGCTTCGGCATTTCTAGCATTTATGGCAGCCATTTCCGCCATGTTTGTTTTGTATGTTTAGTTCAAGCTGATAGCAATTTTATATTATAATAAAATTGTGTGCTTATTTATTTTCATTCCTCTTTCCATGATATTATTTTTTTGAAAATCTTTTTTTGTTCCCCATTCTAAGCACATATACACATATATATTATTTATAGTCTTTTTAAACTTTCTCGAATATTATATTTTAGTATAAGAAAGTCTTTTAATTTTACCTTTTCTAAAGTTTTTAAAGATTGTACAAAATAAGTAAAAACCTTAATTATATGATAATATTTCAAGATAATATACTATTTTGTAATAATATTTAATAACAGTGAAATAAATTTTTCATATGTAGGTGCGTATATTAAAAGAACTGTGTTTGTTATTTTAAAGCTTGCATTTCTAGTGTAGTCTTAATTTGTTGTTGGTATTTTAAAGCTTAAATTGACTAAGGAATTTTGGTATATACTAGTTCAAAATAGACGAATATTGTTTGTATAGAAATTATATGAAGATAAACGACAATGTCAAATAGTATCGTTTAAGGTAGTAGTCAGTCTAGTGTGACGGATTCCAAATACTATCTTTTAAATTTTTTGCAATAAAAATATCTTAGAAGTATACTCCAAAAGTTTCATATAGAAATTTAAAATATTTTTAAAGTTACAGCCAAAAGAAGAAGGCATAGCAAAAAATGGCATTCATAGGTGTCATCAATTTGAATGCAATAACTTAAAAAGTATTTCAGATGGGAACCTCTTTAAAACGGGTTTTTAAAGATTTTTAATTAGTTAAATAATATCTGTTAAAGTTTTTTTGATATTTTTACCCATGGAATAATTTATAGCAACTTAATATGAAAAATATGTTTTTTATTTTCTTTTTTTCACTTTAAGCTCGTTTTACATAAAAAAAAAGTTCTAATATAATTTTTTTCTTCTGATGCAGTCTTAACTCTTTCAGCCACAGTTTTACATATATTATTTTATTAATAAAACAACTGCATTTTTAGTTTGATTAAGGTTTATTTATCATAAAAAAAAGAAAAAAATAAATTTGCGCTTCAGGCTTTTGTCGAATAGGGTTGTTAGTTAAGTAACCACCGTGACGGTTGGCATAAAAAGTATTCAAGTAAAGTGTAGTATCCGCTGCCAAATTTTATAACAAAAAATTAATTCTGATGAAAATCGGAGAAACATGTATTATTTTTGCGTATGCAAAGAGGAACTTTGCAGGTTTTGCATTGCTATATAGTACGCACCGGATTCTTTTTGGTGCTGCATTTTGCACATCTTCGTGATGTAGATCGCTCTGGCTGATGCATACTGCTTTCCAGACGCAATTCTCTTGGTACTGATGGTTTATGTTTCTTTATTTGTACCGGTAGCGGAAAAGAGGGTTCCGAAGTTGAGCGCCTAGTGCTTGATTTGGGTTTTTTCGCCTGAACTGGAGCTAGGATCCCAATGTAAACAATTCTTCGAAAGTCTTTGGCACTGAGCTGATCAAGTTCTGGGTGGTGTATTTTCTGAAGCTCTTTATATGCAATATAAGAGTTTATGACGGCGCAGTCCAGAAAATGAAAAAAAATTCGATGCCATCATTTGCGGGATTTTCGGTCAATGGCATAAGTGCTTTTCAGCTGATCAAATTTATCAACATAGTTCATACATTTGTTATATTGTATGACAGCTTCAGGACAATTTATTTCATTTAGCTCTCCATTGCGTTCTCTGCGAGTAACAACACCTGCCTGAGTTGGATCTATGTTATTGGTGAGAATAAAAACTGATCTTTTATCCGTCTATTTTAGAAAAGCCACATTCTCATCACTGACCCTGTAATCATGTTCTCCTCGTTTTAGATGTTTGTCCTCTTTCAGCTGTGGTAGTATTTGCGATTTGAGTTGACAGTGCCACAGGCCAATATATTGTCCTTATACAAGTCTACTTGCAAAGGATAGCTATTGAAATAGTTATCAAAAATACTTTATGATTTTTTGATTTCAAATTCATGCAAAATTTTCGAACAACTTTTCCTCCTAGATCAGTTTGTATCTTCTCACCATCCTTTACAGTATATATTTCGAAATCTAAACAATATCCGGACTCAGCACACATCATCCAAACATTATATCCCCTTTTGATTGGTTTCTTTGGCATATATTGTTTGATGGAATTTCTACCCTTGAACTTTATCATGGTCTCATCTATAGCCACTTTTTCTGGTGCGTGATAATTTTTATTAAAATTTATTTTTAGTGCATCTAGCATAGGTCTTATCTTATAAAGTTTGTCGTAATTATCATCTGTTTTTTTGGGCATTAGGACATTGTCATTCAAATATAAATTATTCAGATGCCATCCAAAGCGGTTGAGTGACATAAAGGAAGATATGTATACGTCCTTCATATCAGGGCAGAAGACCAGTAATCTTTATAGCTGGGCGATTTTTTTATACCCATCACTAAATTCAAAGCAAGAAATACTTCAATTTCTTCAGGTGTAGTGGGTGTAAAAGGTTCTCCTTTCTGCGTAGCATATAGATTTGTTTGAAAGCAGATTGTTTCAACTAAGTTTGCTGTCCAAAATAAACGAAATAATTTTGTTGGTGTTATATTCTCTACTTCTACTATATCATCTGGAACACCTCCGCCTCCTGTATATTCACACGGCTCTTCCATTCCGAAATTTTTTTCCACTTTGGTTGCACCACTGCGGAGCTCATAGTAGGTAACTGGTTAGCAGAAGTAGTAAACAAATTTGATAAAGGTATATCATCATCCGAGTCAAAATAATCATCAAGTACTGGCTGCGGTCCTGAAGGTATATCACCGAGTACCGTCAAATCGGTTTCTTGGTCATGATTTCTTTCTTCGTCTGATTCGAAACTACACACACTTTCACCATCAGAAGGTATATCTTCAAACAAAATAGCTATGATGTCTTGTTCATGGAGTATGCGCGGCATTCTAATTATATACACAACACAAAATTATGTGGTAAAACAGATTATTTAAAATGTACTATAGTCACAACAGTGGTTAGTAATCTAACCACCATATTACTTACGTTATTTTTTGTATATTATGCTCTTTTTACATATATATGTTATCACAAAACAAAAAAACAAGTACTAAATAACTAAACACCACTGATTTCGTTTAAAAATGAACACTCTATGCTTCTTTATTTCAATCACAACCGACCTGTTAAAAAATAAAGGGGATGCCCCGAGTTTAAATAAAGATATAAATATAACCAGTGCACCCTAGCGACAAAGTCTCGCAACAAATGATCAACGATGTCTTTAAAAATGTAATTGTTTAATAATTTGTCAATAGGTGGCACGAAAACAAGTTTTAAACAAGAAACAATAAGTGGTTAGATAACTAACCACCAAACCTGAAAGAGTTAATCGCCAAATAATTCTCTGCAGTATTCCATTATGCGGCTTCACCGTACATCCACGAATAAGAGCGTATTTATTATTTTGTAAAAACATGCACTTAAAAGGGGGCAGATGGACCCCCCTGTCATACAACTTTTTGCTTGTCTTTACCCAAGGAATCAACCAGCGCTGGATTGAAACGTTAATCTGGGACACCTTGTATGTAATAGCATCATTTCAAAATAAGTTGAAATTAAGTTTTATTTAAAAAATATACATAAATGAAACAAACATTCAAATAAATAATATAAAAATTTAACTTGCAAAATCAAAAATAAAAAAAAATTTAATTAAAATCAGTGCAAGTAGCAATAATGACAAAGCGGTTAACACATGTTTTAAACGATGCCTTTTATTTTATTTTGGGTTACTATTCAATTTTTGAAGTGAAAAATAATTCGAGTCTCGTCACGTTTTTACGTACATGAGAAATGATATGATCTATTCTGTATGTTTTTTGTAGGGTATGTTCAGAAGAAATGTTGAGGGAGAAAAATTAATAGGAACAACCCATGCATTTGAGCCCTTCTTGGCGCAATAGATTTTTTTGATATGAACTATAATAGGCATTTTTTCTATTTTTTTATGTTTTTCCTGTTGGCACTACCAGAAGGGCGGCAGATAGACTGTTGTTGTGTTCATAAGAAATGTTGAGGGAAAAAAAGTAATAGGACCAGCTCATTTATTTAACCTCCCTAGGGGTCATACATTTTTTTTTGATATGAATTATAATATAATATTTTTTCTTTGCTTTTATTTTTTGTGTATAGATGCATCTCTACAATAGATCTCCGAATAATATATGCAATTTTTTCCCGTCGAAAATAGCAAATCACGGACATTATATCTCATATTTTAGTAATCAAAAACCATTAAATCATTAGTACCAATTAAAGCACCAACCAATGACCGTGTAAATATTAAATAAGCAGAATATTTTTATGCAAATTTTGTATTGTATTTCTTTAGAGATGCTCTCCCTCTCTTTCTCTTTCACAAAAATCTGTCATATCCTTAATTTTAAGGAGTTTCAATTCTGTTTATACAGCGTGTATGCAGCGCTATACTGTACTTTTTTATTACTTTTGCTTGTTTTTGTCAAACTAGAAATGCTGGATAAAATAATGTTGTTGTAGTTGTCTTTGAGCTTGCTTTAAAAAAAACCTTTCTAGCTTTTCCCATAGGGGCATGTCACACGTAGCGGACACGGACAAATTTGTTTTTGTTTTCACGGGTAAAAGAAGTTCTCTCAATTTCCAATTTCTTATTTTACCCGCGAAAACAACAACAAATTTGTCCGTGTCCTAGCTAGTGTGACATTCCCCTTAGAATTAGTTGAAATCTGTGGATGCTTGTTTGTTTTCTAGTTTCGGATTGTACAGGTTAGAGTGGGGGTGGAAGAGGTGGTTAGAGGTTGGTTTGGGGATAGTGGTCATTTGAGTCTTAATGTACATCATGTTCGAAAATTTTAATAAGCCAAAAATACAACATTGTACAAAATTTCATTCAAATCTGTTGATGTAGGATTGTTTTTCAGTTTCGGGTTGTGCGGGTAGGGAAAGGGAAGGAGATGTTAGTGAATCAATGTACACTATTTTAAAAAAACTGTGTTAATAAGCTCAAAAGACGATCATATTAAATTTCATTGAAATATATCGGCATTTCCTGTTTCCCAGTTTGGGTGGGTACAGGAGAGCGGGGTTGTATTGGTACCATTTCTTTGAATTTTCTTAATAGGACTAAAAAACAACCCTGTACGAAATTTCATAAAAATCTGTCAATGTTTACTATTTTTGGCACAAGAATGTATGAAATCAAAACACTGTGCGCCGTAGTGTATATGAAAATGCTGTAAAAACTTTAAGGGGACAGTACACACTTGGACAGTTTTAAAATGCAAATTTTTTAAGAAAGGAACAAGATATCTTATTAAAAATTTGCATATTTATTTTCATGTAAAAATAGTATAAAAAAAAAATTGATTTTTCCAGTATGTTTTTTGGCTGCAGCAGGTTTTTGAAAATAACATAAAAAAATCACGGTGGGCGTGATTTTGGCTCACTGGAATGTCTAAAAAAAAAAAAATAAAAACGGGGTTTTAATCAGCATCAAAGCCGCTAGAGATTGAACAAAAATAATTTTTATACCCCCACGTTTAAAAAACGTAATTGGGGTATATTAATTTTGTCACTCCGTTTGTAACGCCGATAAGGAGGCGTGGCCGGTATAGAAAAGTATATATTCCTGATCAGCATCACCTCCTGAGCCGATTTAGCCATTTCCGTCTGTCCGTCTGTGTCCACGATAGCAGCCGTAATTTTTGAGCTATCATAACGAAATTCAAAATATAAGCTTTTTATATAAAAATGGAGGTCAAGTTCGAATCTGAGCAAAATCAGATGAAAACCACGCCAGCCTCCCATACAAAGTGACTTAACTAAAACGGTAAGATCTCTTTAAATTCCACGAAAATCAATTTAAGACTTCCAATTTTGCACAGTGTCTTAAATATTTAATATTTATTTTGAGTATTAAATTTGCAAAAATCAGATGAAAACCACACCTACCTCCCATACAAAGTGACTTAACCAAAACGGGAAAATCTCTTTAAATATATTTAACAGTTTGCTTAAGACTTTATATATACTCTAATTTGGCCGTGGGGGTATTTTAACTTCGGCCCAGTCGAAGATAATTCCTTACTAGTTTTTGTCAAAAATTGACAATTTTGTACGTTTTTTTGAAATTAGCCGATTTTTGGGACCAAAAAATCCCTTGAAAACCAAAAGGACTTTACCAATCTTTCTATCCATTGTTCAATCTATAGACTTATATGTGTACAATAACATATTAAAATTTCAGAACGATCAGTGTAGTTTTTTTATCATGCCCGCCAACTCAAAAAATGTGTTTTTTAGAAAAAGCGCTATAAAGTTTTAACACCAACTATACGGCACTCTATTGACACTCTGCGTTTAAAACCTTCACCACTTGACGTAGAAATTAACTTTTAATTTTATATCATTAATTCCCAAATTCTCCAGCCTCAATATAATACTCTCTTTATATTAGCAGGCGTTTTAGTTTGCTATTTTTTCCGTACACCGAAAAAAATGTGCGGAGTTAACCCAGTTTTTTTCATGAATCAAAAGAGTTTTTAAGAAGTTAAAAACGTCTTTTCGCCGTAAAACGCAAAATTAATTGCATCAATATTTTTTTCTTGTTAATATAAAACTTTTTTGCTTGATACAACTCATTTTCAAAGCTTGGAGTAAACTAAAAGCAGTTTCAAATTAACTCAGCATTTTTTCTGAACATTCTTCTTCTCGATTAAAACTTATTGCAGTTCTTTTAACTCGATTAAAACTTATTGCAACCATCTATGAAGAACGTCTTTGTATTTTAAAGCTGAAACGTAAGTGTGCTGTAAGAATAAAATGTTGCATAATGATAAAAAGGGCCGTTTATACTATTGTATTACGAGTTATATGTTTTCGTATATCTGTATCGAAGTGAAACTTCTTATGCGGTTATTTGATATAGAGTGTAAAATTTTTCGAGTCTCGTCACGAAAGTCTTTTTTAATCTCGTCACGAAAAATTGTGTACACAAGCAATGATTATTTTTTTTGTATGGGTAGGGGTTTGTATTTGAAGGATGGCAAGTAGGGTGTATGTGCGTCTAGAAAAAATGTTAAATTAAGAAAACAATAGGACCAGCTCATACATTTGATCTCCCTAGGGGTTATCGATTTTTTGATATGAACTATAATAGACAATTTCTTCTATTTCTTGTGTTTTTTGTATCGGGACCCCCAGAAGGGTGGTAGATAGAGTGCTGGTATGCTTAGAAGAAATGTTCAATGAACAAATCAGTAAGACCAGACATTAGACCCTCTAGCCGTCATAGATTTTTTTATATTAATTAGAGTAAACATTGCTTCATTTCGTGTTTTTTGTATCGGGATCCCCAGAAGGGTGGCAGATAGAGAAAAGGTGAGTTCAAAATAAGTGTTAAGGGTGAAAAATTAATAGGACCAGCTCATATATTGGTCCCCCTAGGGGTTATAGATGTTTTGATATGAATTATAAAAGCCATTTTTTTAATTTTTTTGTTTTTGTATGGGGACTCCCACAATAGATCCCATAGGTGAATTTTTTGCATTATCTGGTAAATATCAAATCACGGACATATTCCGCATACATCGCAAACTATTAAGACCTGTATTACTAAATGAAGCACCAACCAATGACATGAAAATATTAAATAAACATAATATTTTTTATAAAAATTTTGTATTGTATTTCGTTTGAGATTCGATCTCTCTCTTTCTCTCTGTTTTTTTTTACAAAAATCTATCTTATTATTTATATTAAGAAGTTTCTCGTCTGTACTATATACACACTATACTGTAATTTTTTTTTAACCTGCGATCTAGTTTTTATAGAAAATTTTGGGAAACTAAACAATTTTATTAAATTTGGTATACAACTGTTGTTTTAATAAAAGTCAAGATACATACATTTTTTTAAAGGAATTTATGAGTTTTTGGAACATACTAAAGTCACATATTACCATATTTTATTAACGAAACTATATTAAACACTAATAAACAAAATTTTTAATGTATGTATAACGACATTTAGGCAACCCTGCTCACTTAACACAAATCGCTTTGAGAATATTCTACCTATTTTTGTACCAAATTTAATTATTCTAGCATCTAATCGGAATTAAGCATATTAAATTAAATGCCACGTCCATTTTTGCATTAGTATAGGAACACAATTAACTCATCTCTTAAAAAACTTTCATAAACCTAGCGTTCACCCTGTTGTTAAATCCTTACTACATTTTGATAAATGCTTAAAAAATACCTATTCCCTCATTCAACGAGCAAAACTACAGCAATCCATTGTTAACTTAATGCAAATATTTATCCCTTTTTTCAAATATGTTAAATACAAAAATCCCTTTTTTGAAAAATTCCCTTTAAATCAAAGAAATGAAACACCTTTGAAACAAATTTTGAGAGTTGAGCGCAATTTAAGCTCAAAAGTAAAAAAAGTTTTGTTTAATAAGAAATTATAGAGATTCAAAATTGCCAAATCGTGGATAAGCTGCTCTGTGAGTATGGAAAAGAGTTTCTGTTTTCGGCGTTAACTATGTCTTTAATTTCCTTTGTATTCAATTGAAATATGAAATAAATAAAAATAGCTAAACACAAAAGAAATTACGGGTTCTTTATTTGACTCTTCTGTGGGTGAGTTTGTTTATTTTTAAAGCTTCATGCTACATCTGAATGAGTTGATTCTAGTTTTTTTTTAGTGAATTTAAAATTTAAAAATTCTTCATTTCTCAACCTTAAAACAACTCAAAACGGAGTCAGTACGACTTTTCAAACAAATCCAATTTTTTAAGTAAATTGAACACACCAACGAAGTTAAATATAGTTTTTACAGCTTTGGCAAAATACCATGCACGAAAAGAGTTAAATTGACTCCGAATATGACTTTATTTACTCCGCTTTTTTTTGGGTGTATTCACCAAGTAAACTAAATTTTTTGTTTCGAACTTATTTTCGAAATTTTTTGACAACTCAATGTTTTTCTTTAAATTAGTTTGCTTTTATAACTGGGGCAAAATGTTAAGCAAATAAAATTTGTAGCTCGACTATTTATCAATTTTATTTAATTTTTATCTTTAACTGCGGCGCTATTAATAATAATATAGTAAATAATAATAGTAAATACATTTTATAAATAATAATAAAAAATAATAGTAAATACATTTTAGACTGCCAACAGCGCTGGCTTTCAGTATTTGGGAAAAAAACTCAAGCCTACTTTTTGGTTGGTTTTGTTTTTAGGTTGGAATCGGTTGCTAATTTATAGAGAAGTCAGCTGATGCTAAAAATTTAAAAACGATGGAAGATAAGGGAAGAAAAAATCTTAAATATTTTGAAACAAGGATAGTGATTGATATTGTGGAGAAAAATAAGGACATCATTGAAGATAAGAACTGATCGGTATTCCTAGATCTTTTATACGATCCACAAGTGAGGCTACCATTGCTCGTGGTAGCCTGAAGAGACTTTCAAATTCTTCCTCATATAAGTGATTCCAGTAGGTCCTATTATATTGGAATACTGGTCAGTGGCAGCCTCGCCCATCAGCCTCGCCCATCATCCTCGCTTTCTTCGCTGGAATTACTCGAGCTACTACTGCTGATGTAAAATAAATAAAATAATTAAATTGACGATTTTCGAAACAGCTGTTTCAAATTATGATAGATATTTCAGTTCTAGCTGAAATTTAGCTAGAATGAATTTATTAATATTAGTGAATATTTAAAAGGCGAAAACAGCACTCTAAAAAAAGTAAGGTTGGTGAATACGGGCCTAAAAATAGATTCTTTGAGGTATTTTGAACAAAAATCAATCACGAAAAAAAAATTGATTTTTTGAAAATTCAGGTGTGCACTGTCCCCTTAAACACGTCTTTCTCGATACTTCGTTTTCAAAATTGCGACGAAGCACTGACTAGAAATAATTCAACTAAAGATTTTGCTGACAAATTTTACACGTTATTTTAGACATATGTAGCTAAGTCCAGAATCTTTAAAACAATTAATTTTTTAATGATAAGTCAATTTTTTTTAGCACATAAAAAAAGTTCGATTTTAATAACTTTTTTTTACAAGTCCGCCATTTTAATTTTTTTTTACATATGTATATTTTAGGTTAGTGCACGACAATTAAGCATGCAGAACGATATTCTCTTTGAATTTTTTATTTCAGGTAACGACTTAAGGCTGGGTGCTTCCCAGAACAATTCACCTTTTTTCAGGGACTCTAATTTAATATAAATAATTATAAACAATTGAATTTAAAATTAAATTGTTTGTAAATTTTAAAACATCAATAAAAACATTTTAAAATATTAAAAATGATCGCATTTTAATTTCTTATTTAAAAAAATTTATGGAAAAACGTCAAAATTTCGGTCGTCACACTGGGCTGCTACCTTAAACGATGATCGCTTAAATGTTACGTGATGAGAGCTTTGCGTAAGTTTTAAAAAAGCTGCAGCAACCCAAGCTTTTGCTAGTTAAGTCAACGCAAATAACAGTCACTGCAGTCGATGCATAAAAGTTTTTTTTATCGACACCAAGCCATTAAAATAAAACTTTCGAGCTGCTTTGCCGTCAGCTGCGCAAACCACCTGCGCACAGCGCTCACGATTTTGATCAGTTATTTCTACTGTTGCTGTTTTTTCTTTTTTTGCTACACTACCAACCGTCAGCGTTGCCAACAAAAGTATACTGGCTCTAACCCCATTTAAGTTAATATAACTAACTTTAATTTTTGTATATGTGTTCGTTCATTTTTGATCATTGTTGTGTGCCGAAAGCGAACGAGACCTATAATTACAGCCCTCAGCAATGAACTGAAGCTCAGTTCAGTTCTGTTCTTCGGCCACGAAAGACTTCGTGGAAATGTTAAAGCGAACAGATTCAGAAATAATTGAACGCAACGGATATTTAAAAATATTAAAGACCAAGTGATAATTTTGTAAAAATTTACTTCAAGTGTTAAAAATAATTTAATCTATTATAACTAAATTAATTTAATTGTTTAAAAAGCCCAACATAGCAATGTGATAACATTAGAGTGTAAATAAAAATAATTAATAATTTAAATAAAAAAATGTTAGTTTTTGTGGCCTGACCTTTAGGTGTATACAATCCAATCAATACATTCAACTCGGTATTAAAACATAATAAAAAATTCAACAGCAACAAAGCATTCTATCAAAACCTTGCGTAGTTAATTTTTGGCTTTCAAATTAAAGCCATTTTAAACTTGGACTAAAAGTGGTTTCAACAAGTTTCAACACTGCTACTGTTTGACTAGCTATTTGTGGAAAACAATTGCTGTTTGTTAGTTTTGTGGCTGCTGTTTGGAGCAATTAAAAAAATTATGCCAACAGGTAAGTTCACGGTATTTAAAGAGTAAAGCTGATTAAAATTCCACAGCTGAACTTTGCATATGCTCGTTGTAATTTAAGTAACTCAGTCTTAAAGAAGCAATAAAAATAGTTGTTTTAATCGGAACTCAAGTGTTATGCAATTTTAAGGGCAGCTCGCTCTACTTTGATGCTTGTTATGCTGCTGCACTTTGTTTGCTTAGTTGCAGCAGAAACATCTTGATACAATTCGTTCGAAATGGAAAGTAGCTAAAGTGTGTTTTTTTATGGGAGGTAACATGACGCTAGAGTGGCTTCCTGAACACTTAAGTCGCTTGTGTTGTAGTCGTAAGCGACTGTTTTTCAAAGAAGTGTGTCAAACGCTTTTGTCCCATCAAAATCTCAAACATCCCAGCAAAAAAAGTGCTTCCAAAAGAAGCTAAAGTGGAAGGTAAATTCTTGAATTCCATCCCTTCCACTTTCATACCCAGAAGGCATTCTTTTAACATATGCATGTCATGCATGGAATGCTTTCCCTTATCTTCTCTAGAAGTGCTTACAGAACTTTTTCTATGGAAGATTTATTTGAGCCCTTCAATGAAAGGATTCTAATACGTGTTTTCCAGAAGAACTTTAAGAAGGCATTCCGTGGAATGGAATGGTTTTTGTGGTTAGGGGGTTAAAAAAGCCCTTGGAAAAATATCCCTTTTCCCGACATTATCGCGATTTTGGTGTTGGAAATAAGAAGTAAGAAATAAGAAAAACATCTGGCTATTTTCGTAATAACTCCTAAACCGTACATCCTAGAAGGACGATATTTTCCCCAAAATGTTTGTAATTACAATACACACACGACTGTGTTCTTAAAAATTTCAAGGTCAAAATTATTTTTATAAGTCACTTTTGGTAAAAATTATTTTTGATTTTCTAACTTTTTTCAAAAGTTTTGTTGGGTTTTGTTGGGGGTTTAAAAAATTCCACATAAAATATGCTTTTTCCCGATTTTCAAAGCATTTTGGTGTTGGAAGTAGTAAGTAGGGGTTTAATCAGGGGTTTAAAAAATCCCACGGAAAATATCTAAAACATATATTATAATTATATATAATTTTTTTACTATAATTAAATTTAAATACCATTTGGTTAGGTTATAAGAATGTCTCTTAAAAAACTTCTTTATTAGCCTACGAAGCAGCAGATTTTGATCTATAGAATGTCTTCTGGAAGCAGTGTCCCTAAGAATGCATGTCACATCTGCATCAAAAATTTTGCTGGGATATTGTTCTTAAAATCATCTTAGGGCAATATTTTAAAAGTAAAACGATTTGTGGTAAGCATGGTAGGCAAATGTGAAAGGAGCTTTAACTATCGATCGAATTTTGTCGAAGTACAATCATCAATAAATACTAGGACTGCCTTTTAGGTCTTATGACTAGTAATGAAAAACAGTTTTTGATAAGTGAAAATGGTTTTATTGCTTTTCAATGTATTTTTCAAGATGATCTATACCACTAACCACTTTTTCATTCGTTTGAACTAATTTCCGAAAAAGTTTTGCCACACTAAAGTTGGCACTTCCAAACCAGGCTCTTGAAGGACTGTTCGGGCACAAAAAAACTCTCGCCACTTATTTTTTCCATAACGAGAGGGAACAAGATGAAGTCATTGGGTGTCAAATCAGTACTTTTAGTCGAATGGCCCATAAACTCCACGTTTTGATTGCTCAAAAATGCTTTTGTTTGAACTGATGTGTAGGAGCTCGCTTTGTCGTGATGGATGTTGATCATTCTTCGGCGGTTGGTTTTCCATAAATAAATTATTGTGTACCATTTGGCATTAACAGCTCTATGTTGCTCAAGTAGTACAGCTGCTCATCAATAAGGATTGATTGGGTAATTGAGGTTTATTATATAAAATTTTTTAGAAGGAGGTTGCAAAAATTAATTGGAGGGTTAATGAGGAGAGCTCAGGGTTAAAATACCTGACCGAAGGTATGTCATGAACATGAATTCAGTAATTTAATGGCGTTTTCGTTTCTCGAAAAAATGTTGCACTTTTCTGCCATTTTTCTGCCATCTTCGAGAATTCCGAAATTTTTCTTCTTTTGAGGTCAACATTTTTGAGAAAAGAACACGATTTAGTTACAGAGGTCCCTATTTTTTTCTCAAGAGATTAGAATTTCCAAAAAGAGCAGAAAAAATGTTGCATTTTTTCGAAAAATGAAAATGCCATAACAGAATTGAAGTTAAACTAGTATACGATGTTCACTCTAAAAACCGATTGAAAAATCACTGTAGTAAATGTTCTGAATTTTCACTACATTTATTGGTGATTTTGTAAAAAGATCACGCTATGCAGCGGGTTTTTTCAAATCTGAAAAGTGTTTTCTCTATTTTTCACGCTATTCCGCGTGTTTTCGCTCAGAGAGTCCCAAAATATGTATTTTCTCTCCAAGAGTTATATATTCAAGATTTCGCCATGCTTACATCCGCTCTCTTTGTGAGCACTTGCATCAGGGTTGATAAATGACTTTTTCATTTTGGTATAAAAATTTAGGAAAAATTGTACTAAGTGAAAAAAAAATCAAGTATGTAATAATTATTTTTATTTAAATTAAAGTGTACGTGTTTTTAACAATTCAGTTCATAAACCATATAAGCACAAATAACAGAAGTTATTATTTATTTTCAATAAATCCCAAAGTTTTTTATGATCACAACAAAAAACTTATGAATATTTAAACATATTACTATATGAATTTTTTTAAAATGATATCAATAAAATCTATTAAAAAAAATCAAATAAAAATAAAGCTTAGAGGTCTTTTTATAACCAAAAATCAAAAAGAAATAAAATGAAAAAAAGCAAACAACGTTAAACAAAACGTGCACAAATCTGACACAGTCCAGCCGAAAAATGGATTTTTAAAAAATGTTAGCTAAGGCCTTTTAATATTAAAGTAACAAAAGAAATTAATGGAAAAATCAGTTTTTGATACTTTTCATTTGCTATATTACTTCTAATGTTGGGGCATTTTTTTCACTAGATCTTAAGGAATTGGTGTTTATTAAAGAAGAAATTTTTGCAATATGCAGTCTGTTTCTGCATTTGGTTTTTATTAAATATTCTTTTATTATTTACTGACGCTCAGAGGTTCGATTAGGATAATCAACACAAGTTCGAAGTCAATTTCGTTTCTTAAAGTCTTAAACTATTGCTACGCTAAAAAGAAATCGTCTCAAAACATAACAAAAACCAAAAATATAAATTATTTAGAGCTCCATTTTTATCACGTTTCCCACTTAAAATTTTTTTATAAATTAAGGAATAAATAAAAATCTGAAAAAAGTAAAAAAAAATTTAGTATAACATTAAATTAAATGTAAATTAATTAAAATAAAATAAAAAGTAAAATTTAAAATCTTATTTTAATTTTGTTGAAAACGTTCATGGATATTTATTAATGATCCAATAACTCTAACTTTTCCGGAGAATATTTTTCAACTCTTTTTTAAATCTGACATGCCTTAATCATGAAATTCTTTAGCATGGTGATGTGGCCAATATATTGAAGTGATCCTTGTTTTGTCGTTTTCGAGAAAACTTGCAGGTATTTTTGGATTCCTATGCTTTCCACCAAGTGCTCTTAATTCTGTGTTAATTATTGAGTGAAATAAAATGTACCGAAAACGCTTTGGTAGTAGGAAATATGTAAAATTGCACCAAAAAAGTACAAATGCACCGAAAATAGCAACCCTGACGTGCATATGTGAGGTCAGACGATGCTCGTTTGCTCGGCGAGCAGATAATTTTGTTGTTGCTTCCAATGCGAAACTGTCAAAAAACATTGAGACTATGAGCAGATGAGCATTTTGTAGACCGAGCAAAATATGTTCATTTTGCTCGCTGCACATCACAGTGAGCACCGTGCAGAACAGTGTTGCTGGGTGGCAAAATTAAAGTTTTTCTACGCTTAAACAACTAAAAAGTATTTTTTGAATTTTTTTGAGGAAAAGTAGTACTATTCTACTAAAATGTATCGAAAAAATAGTTGTATGAAACCTATATTATTATTATTATTATTATTAATTTAAAGGAGGAGAAAAAGTACTGAAATTTATGAAATGTCAAAATCTGCTCGCTGCGCGATTTCTGTCGTCTGACTTACCAGCGTGTAAGTTGCGAAAAGGGAAGGAAAGTGTTCATTGCACGCCGAGCAAACGAACATCGTCTGACCTTACCCCATGTGACACCAGAAGTGAAAGAGAAGAGAGTGACAAACTGACTGAAAAAACGTAGTCAAAATTTTTTATAGTGGTATTCGATTTGAAAATCTCCTCATTTTCTTGGTTTTTTAAAATGAAATAATTATAAATAAAAAAACAACGCTTGTCCAGAAAAAATAGAAATATTTTTCATTACCATCTTTGACAAAAATTTTGTATCTTATTGGGGTGTTAACTTACGTTTTGACACCTTCACAAAAAAATAGCTATGTTGCTCGATTTGTTTTGAGAGCAGTTTGACTGTTTCTTTCTTTGTATTTGTTTGCTTCCCAATAAGTCAATGAGATTCATTTGCTTTAGCATTAATAATAATGTTTCGTTTTAATAATTACTTTCATTTGTTGTGTATGAGTTGTTTTTGTGTGGGTGTTATTTCACATATGACGTAGGCGGGATTTTTTATATATTGTTTTTGTATTCCCTACTTTTCACGCTATTTCAGAGTGTTTTCGAGAGAGTCCTAAAAACTCTTCAGTAGCGATATTTTACGATATCGGAGCGGGTGGTATGCTTGACCTAAAATAAAAACCTCTGCTTTAACGTCATATGATTTCGAAGAGTTTATTCGAACAAGTGTCAAATTATATAAAACTTGAACAGTAGATTGGTCACAGCTTAATTACTCAAGCCTACTGAAGTTAGAAAGAGTAGCGTCTTCTGCTGTGTAATTGACTCTATAGAGTTGTTGTTGTTGTTGTTGTCATGTTCTATATTTACTTGGAAGCAAGGTTCATTTATAAGGTTGTGGCACTTGAGAGAAATGCTCTCTTTTTCGGCCTTTGCTTGAACTGTCACTGTGCTTTTCTTTGTTCTTTGCATTCATTTTCATGCTTTATAAATAACTACCTTATAAATGAGCCTTGCTTGAGCGACTTCACGCATTTCTTTATAAATAACTACCTTATAAATGAGCCTTGCTTGAGCGACTTCACGCATTTCTAGCGTTTTTTATAAGCGTAGACAAGATTGAAAAAGATAATTTTAGAAGAGAGTTTTTACAAGAGCGCAAAATAGATAATTTTAGGTGAGAGGATTCACGCATTTCTAGCGTGAAATATTTATTAATATGCTCGATGAGATTTAACGACAATTAATGCAGGCAATCAGTTGCCAGCAATTATTTTAGCTAATTTTTGTTAGAGTGTAGTTACTTAGCTATTGAAAAATAAATTAAATGTTTCAGAAAAATTTTAATTTCTAAAAACCGCACTCATGTCTAATTTCTTTAGAGAAGTTAGAATGTTATCTAATTTAACTTCTACATAAAAATATAAAAAAAATTTTTTTTAAATACATTAGTATAAAAATTTTGCTGGTTTTTGTGAGAACTACGAGTTTATTGGAGTTTAAAAATTTAGTTAAAAAATAAGAACAGTGCATTAGCCGACACTTTTTTTGAGCAACCATCAAATTACGGGATTCAACAGGAACAAACTTTAAAGACGCATTAATGTTCATATAAAATCGAATGTTTGCAAGTCCCATTAATTTCCAAGGATGACTTTATCTCACGTACATCATCGATGTTTTCTGGCAAAACAACCGTTCTTCGTCAACAACGACCACGCTGAAACCCATTGAACAAGCGTTTTACAGTCGCAAGGTGTGGTGGTGATACTTCATCAACAAATGTCGAATTATGTTGATCGATGCATTCTTATCGTTAATCCACGTTAAAAGTCGTAACCAATCGTATGAAAATGTTCATTGTTACATTCAAATTTTTTTAATGAGATACAATTTTAAACAACACAATAAGCATTAGTACACCAAAACTTTGTCAGCACGTTTATGCTAAAAATGTTAAATTGCCGAATGGAAGAATTGTCAAAATACATCTGACAATGTTAAGTGTTGGCTAAGGGCAAGACTTAAAAAGCAGCCTACGTAGAAAAAGTTATCTCTGTTTTTATGTCTTTGTCCTCATTCACTAATACTCACTTGAAACAGAAAAAATATCAATACAAATACAAAACTTTTTCTATAGTAGATAATTATATTGTTGCCGAAGAAGAAATGTTACCTCATAGCTAGAGATGTAACAAAATTTGCTATTTAACAAAAATTAAAAAAAAAGTATAAAGTATAATAACAAAAATTATTTTATCAAAACTCATAACTTTATTAGTTGTAGTAATTGTAAAGAAGATATCATGTTTATTTTGAAACAAAACAAGTAAAAGAAAAATTATGTTTACAAGTTTTTCAGCGACTTCGCTAGGAACAGGCGAAGCAACTTCATGCTCTTAGGGTTTTTAGGACGGAGGCGCACAGTGCGCTTTTTTTCGCTTTTAGGATAACATTTGTATTATCTCAGAAACTATAAAAGCTAGGGCTATCAAATTTTGTACAAATGAGTTTTAGACTAAATTATGTTTTTAAAGAGTAATTTTAAACTTCACAAAAACGTTATGCTAAAAATATTTCATATCGGATAACTTTTAGATATATCTCCTATAATACAATATTACAAAATTAACGAAATTTAAAATTTTTTTTTAACAAAAAATGATTGCTAATGTAAAATAAGGTCACAACTTGTTTTAAATTATGAATTCTATTTTGATTTTCTTTAAATTTTAGATTATCTTCGAAATCAGTGCATTTTAGAGCAACATTTGATTTATTAGACTTTTTTCAAATGAAGTTATTTTTCTTAATAGCAGCTAGATGTAGCAGGTTTTTACAGAAACATAAGGTAAAAGTACGATATTTTATGATAGCCTTGGACTTTAATTATGCTTAATGAACTAGATATTTTCTACTAAATTTTACTTAAATGTTCATTCCTTGAAAAATTTACAGTCATATTTCAACGATTTTTCTATTTTTATTTATTAACATTTTTTATTGTATTTTATATTAAATTCGATGGCGATTAAGACATAAAAAAGTAGAAAAAAAACCTGGAAATATACTTTGTTTAAGATTGACTTTATTCTTTGGGTTTTATTGAGCTTATTTTTATTAAAAAAAGTTTTTATTTATTATTATTAGTAAACCATAAAGATTACATTTTTCACAAACATTTTTTAAAACTTAGCATGATCCAGAAACTTGCCTGTAGCTATGAGGGCTAGTGTCGACAAGATATCCGATACAAGTAAATAGAATTAAAAACAACAGCAATGACTCAGGATCCGCGGGATCTTCATACCCGACACTCCATAAGGGAATGCCTTGCGGCAAAGTTGAAAAAAAAATGTAGACTAACCACTATATAAGTATTATTTTTAATTTAATTTACAGTTTAATTCATAGTGTAATGTTTTATAGTTAAATAAAATTCCATAATATAAAATTAATGAAGATTTTTGTTGTTTTTTTTCCCTAAAGGTAATAATAGGTTTTACAACAGGCACTTATTTAATTTGAACTGTGATGAATTTTTTAAAAAAAAAAACCATTTAAAACATCAAGTTTTTAATACCACATTCATAATTCATATTTTATAATCTGAAGAATAAAAATATTTTTTTATTAAATTTAACAAAAAAAAAAACCCCAAATGTCATCCTAAAATTAAAGAAGCGCACTGTGGAGCATCACAATAAATTTTAAATAAAAACTAGCAGGGGATTATCTTCAACTGAACCGAAGTTAAAATACCCCCATAGCCGCGTTTTGTTTAGTTAATTGTCCAACTCTTAAATGTTGTATTATTTTGATGATGTCACTTTTATAAGGCTTGGTTTTTGTCCAAATATTTTACATTTGTAACTCAGAGTACTTTTTATTTACTAAAGCTCGCCAGTAGTAAAAATTTTACCATTTCACTGTAACCCTTCGACCCACACTGGAATATAAAATAGCTTACGTGCTCAGATGAGCGTAGAAAGAGATAAAAAACAAAACTTTATCTATATTCTCAGTTTGCCGCTCAGTGGATTTTGCAAAGTTTTGTGTTTGCAAGAAATTTCACCATCTTAATAATATTCACACATGTTGCATAAAAAAATGCTTATTGTAGGGTATCCGCAAGAGCTAGCGAAAAATGTATGCGAAACGAAAACGAAAATTTACAACAAAAACCACTTTCGACCTACTTTTTGAGCAAAAATTTTATATATTAGAGGCCTATGAAAGCAATATAAAATATTGAATTGGTGAGGTAACGGTAAATATTTTCTTATTCCTTTGGAGTCATTTAATTGAACTCGAAAATTCAATAGTTTTTCTCATTCTGAGCAGTGTTGCCAGTATATGTATGTCTATTTTCCCACAAACACATGAAAAAATTCCCTATTTTTCCTTTTACATTCTTGAAAAATCTATAAAATATATTTCAAACATAACTTTATTTAGGTATACAATTTTAAGTACAAAAGTCCATTAAAGTATTAAATAACATAACACTCGTGTTCGTGAACACAAGCATACAAAAATTTGTATAACTGAAAGAATTATAGTATAGAATCTGTTTTAAAAACTATTTTCTCTGGAAAAAAATCTTTTCCATACAAATTATTTGAAACTAAGTGGATACAATAAAAATATGTAGTACTTTTGAAATTAATTAAACATTTTGTTAAAAGAAACAATACAAAACAAAACAATAGACATAGCAATATATGTACATTTATATTTATCGACTAATTCTAGAAATTGACAATTGCAAATTCATTTACAATTATAAGGATTTCTACTACTGACAGGAAAGCTACTTGACAAAACTCTCAACACACAAAATGGTCCGGACAAGAAATAATTACATGATATTTTGTGAACTTTCCAACTTCATGCCAAAAAAAGTATTATAAAAACTACTTTGTACTTTAACTTACAATCGCAAATCACCAGAATAACGCCATTAGTTCGCCATTTGAAAATAACCTTTTATTTGTACTACCAAGGAAAATGTTTCCTTTTTCCCATTTAGCTCAAAAGACGATTGAAAATCCCTCAAAAAGGGAAATTACTCTCAATATGGCATCATTGATTCTGAGGCAATGACCTTGCTTCAAGGAAATGCATTGTACTGAGAAAATCTACAGTTTTTGAGATATCGCAAATATTTTGATGTCATAAATAAGGTACATTTTTTTAAGATACTATCTGTGATAAATATAAGCAAAAAAGCTTTCGTTTACCGTTATTTTTCTAAACTGACTTTTTATACAAAAATACGTTGTACTGAGAAAAGCTACAGTTTTCGAGACATCGTCATAAATTGTATCCGTAAGAGATAGCTGAGATACATCTCAGCAATGTCAAAAATTTCCTCCTACACTTTGTTCTTCCATCTCTTATAGCTTATCTATTATTTAAGAAATTCTCTTTGAACTTTCAAATTTCAGGTCAAAGGTTACAAAAAGTATTTGGTGCACTTTTTTCTCTACTTTTATTCATATAAAAGTAAAATTATCCAAATCGGTTGAGAAGCATGGGAGAAAGTTTTGCCGAACTGTTTTGCCTACGACTTGGATCGGCAATATTTCCATAAATATTCTCCCAAGAATTTGCTGGTCCTTAAAATAACTTACGAAATTATTTATTTCAAATTTATATTATTTTGAGTTTATATTATCGTGATAATTATTATTATCTTGTGTTGTAATTTTAATTAAATATTTTTGCAATTACTTAGAAACATAATATCTAATTTTGAAAAATTTAGAAAATATTTTGAAAACTTATTTACCACTTACCACAAGCATTGCGAAAGGTTTACGAGCATCTGCTAAAATTTTAAGCTGTTGCGAAATCATAAGTAACTTATGCAACACTTAAACTAAACCAATAAGAATTACATGTTTGACAAAAAAAGCGTCATTATTTTTTTTTAAAAACTTCCTATCCAAATTGACCTCATTTTTGCACTGCAAATTTGTTTCGTAATTCTTCAATTGTGTTGGTCTTCACAATTAACACTTCATAAAAGTAACAATATATTAGACAAAGGTAACATGCTAATTAATCTCTTCACAGCTCATTATTTAGACATAATGATAATAAAAATGTTAAAAACACAAAAAATATATAAACAAATTAAGTATCACAATAGAAATGTAAACAAAAAAAATAAAAACTAGATAAATAAACAAATAGCAAATATAGTATTGACATTGTAATAGAAATACAACATTCACACAAACAATGTAATTTAAAATAAAGTTGATAACATCTTTTTAAAGTATTCAATTCTAATATGACCTCATTAGAGTTATTTTATTTACCCCTTCATGGACTGCACAAAAACACTTTCCGCATCTGCAGCTGCATTCTTGAATTGTTAATGTTGCGCATGCGCAGAAAAACCAATAAAATTTCAAACAAACTAAAAGCTAAGGCAATATAATTGCTTAGCAAGAAGTCGCATAAGAATAGCAGTAGACCAAATTGAATAAGTACAAACAAAAAAGCACCAACAACAACAGCTACAACATTCATCATCAAAAACCAAAAACATCCGTAAAGAACGTGTTTTTTATACATAATTTAAGTTAAAAAAACCGCTAACATAATTTTGGCCATTACAGTCTTCGTACCAGCCACCTTGTATCTCAAGCGAATGAGACACAGCCATCAAGTGAATGAGACATACTGTTGCGCATACGTCATGCATTCATTATAGTTTTAGTTTTTTATTTTACATTTTATTTTGTTTTTTGTTTACTGTTGTAAATATTATAGTTGTTGTTGGTTGGTATTGAATGCGTGCTTATTTAATGAAGAGAAGCCAAACAAAACAAAAAAAAGCCAACAAAGTTCAAATTAAGTAACCAACTTTAAGAGTGAAAGAGAGAAAAAGATTACACAGAAGGGAAAAGAACAGTTTTGCCAAACGTGAATTTTAGACTAAGCTTATTAAAAAAAAATTGAATTGTTCAATGCAAAACCAGTTAAAAGTAAGATTTGTTATAGACCTATTAAAAATAGGTCTGATTCATGAATGATTCTGATAAAAATTAAGACTGCGCATGCGTAGCAGAAAGCAGCGACTACAATTTCGAAAACGAACAACCAATTTTCGGCTTGTGACGCTGTTCCGGAACGTTTTCAACAATCAAAGGACAAAATGTGAATCACATTTTTAGGAGAATTAGTGTCAGAATTAGAACTGGTTGGCAAAAAATTCTTTGTAAACAGTTTGACGCAAGTTTGACAAAATTATAATAATTTTAATTAAAAATCATGCCAGTTAACAAAACGAGATTAATTAAAGAAACATTTAAAGCTTTAGAAAATTAATCAGGTTGTCTTGCTTGTCTGGAGCTGTATGACGTTTGAGTAAAATTTAATTTCTGTATAGATTGTTAAGTAGCTTTTGACTCCCAAAACAACCTTCAATTGATCGCAATATTCAATAATTACAGCTAGAATTATTTATATGTCAGTAAAAAGTAGCTTAAAGTGTTACTGTGAGTAACTTACTTCTTATGGAATTGCCACACGAATTAATAGCTATTCGATAATTTAATTTAAATAAAAATAATTAAAAAGTATTTGCCTTATGCATTTAAGCAAAGAGTTGAGAAGCAAAAAAAAAAAAAGATAGTCAATGTTGCAAGAGGCAATCTTTACGGTTTACAGGCACTACCACAATATGATTAAAAAAGGTCATGAGAAATTTTATTTTGCATGTAGAAATGCCAAAAATAGACGTTTCATGTCATTCATGTAACAAAAAAAAAAAAAAAAATTATAACAATTCAAAGAGTTCCGCAATTTTTATTTCTACATGTTCTAGATGTAAAGGTAAAAATATTACTTGTACCGTGTGCATTTTCTGCCATTTAAAATAATTCAAAATTTTTTTAACGAATGTTTCTTCTACATACTTTTTGTAACTCTATTTTAACACTTTTGGATTTCGCGACTTAACGCGAACGATGAATAACAGGTCATTAAAAGATTTATTTTGCAGATGGAAATGCCAAAAATAGGCCTAAACTGTCATTCCTGTAACAAAAAAAAATAAACAAAGATAATTGAAATTATAACAATTCAAGGAGTGTAGCTTTCGCAGTTTTTATTTCTGCATGTTCTCGATGAAAAGGTCAAAATTTAACGTGTACCGTGTGCATTTTCTGCTATTTAAAATAATATAAAATTTTTAACGTATGTTTTTTCTACAAAATTCTTGTCCCTCGATTTTAACCCTTTTGAATTTCAAAACTTAATGCAAACGACGAGTAACAGCTCATTAAAAGCTTTATTTTGCAGGTGGAAATCCAAAAATAGGCCTAAAATGTCATTCCTGTATTAAAACAATAAAAATTATAACAATTAAAAGAGTGTAACTTCCGCAATTTTTATTTCTACATGTTCTAGATAGAAAGCTCAAAATATTACGCCCGTGTGCATTTTCTGCCGTTTAATATAATTAAAAAAAATTTTAGCGTATGTTTCATCTACAATCTTTTTGTCCTTTGGTTTTAACAATTTTGAATTTCGCGACTTTTAGTAAGCAAAAATAAGAGACAAGTATCGTTTGAGTGTCTTTTCAGTGTGGCTTTTTACACTTTTTATATTCAAGTTTTAAAAATCCACCTGTGGCTTAGAGTGCGAGGCTCAAGTGTTATATTAAACGTTTTTTTGTTATATTATTAATATTTAAAATAAGAAAATTTGTAATTTCTGTAACCAACTGTGTATTCAGTTAGTGATAGACTTAAAGGAAATTGAGTTAAACACATTAAAGTGTTTTAGTTTTCTCTGATGCCTGCGATCTTCAAATAAAGACGAGTTTGCCATTCTTCTAACCGTCATTCCTGTAACAAGGTTTTCCGATATTTAATTCCTCCTCCAATCACTCAAAAGATACAAAACGCATACAAATCAATTTCATGACTTAATACCATATGCTCTTAAGAGATTTTAACTTACTTTGGGACAAAATAGTATAAAGAAACCATAATTTCAGCTATGTTCCAGCTTTAAGTTTTATTTTTACATTTATCCTTTTTTCAAATGAAAAAGCGACACTTTTGGTGGAATTAACTAAATTATGTTAGTGAGTTGTAATAATATATCTAGTATTTTAAGTTATTTTAATTTGTCAAATTTTAAGTTAACAGTTGATTATGCATATAAATTTGTTCAACTATTAAAATAATAATTATATATAGTATTTTATGTTATTCAAAGTATTCAAGTTTTAAGTTAACTGTTGATTATATATAATATAATTTTGTTGTACTGTTAAAATGTCTCTTTTATCTTATTCTATTTATTAATATCAAATAAAGATTGTGCTTAAATAATGACTGAATATGGTTACATAAATATTCGTTTTTTGCAGTTATTAATGCAATCATTTTCAATTTTATTTACACGGTCTTATGAATAACTTGTCTCGAAGAAACTAGAAATTTTTTGAAAACAATCCTTTAAATATATATTCTTCTTTTCTTATTATATAAAAGAATACTCACATATGTTCGGGACAGCAAAGCTTAAGAACGGCAGGCGCTATTTCAATAATTCTTTTTCTATTAGATAGCTATGGTACCCAGTTTGGATACAGACTATATAAATTTGCCAACCATTATTTAATTAAAATTAAAAGAGCATAACCACACAATTTCTTAATTCTTATTCTAAGCGAGAAAAAAGCTCTCTCTTTTGTATGCTCTATTTTAAAGACATTACGGTTGTGTGCAAATCTAAACAGATCTCCTGAAAATCCTTAAAGTGGCCTTTATGGCATATCGAACACAAAAAAAAAACTTAACATAATCAGAAGAAAATGAAAAATTTTTTGAGATTTACTAAAGTAATTTTAAATGAGAACTATATGTTTTTCAATTTTGTATGATTTTTCTGAAACTTGGTTAACTGAACATCATTTTACCACGGAATTGTTTAATGGCTCTTTCTATAACGTCTTCCCGAAAGATCGTTGCCCAATAACCACGGGCTTATCACGTGGGAGTGGAGTTTTGGGTTGCAATCAAAAATTCATTTCTGTGTGAACAACTACAGCATTCTCATAATAATGTTTCTCAATCAGTTGTTTTCGACGTCGATCAGATCATTGTCAAACTTTCTATTTCCAATTGCGTTGAACTTTTTCTCATAGTAAGCTACATCCCACCTAGAAGCTCCTTTGAACTTTATAATGTTAATTTTGAAAATTACCGTTCGGTTCTCGAAAACTTATCTTCTTCTCAGCATGTAGTGTTTGCTGGTGACTTTAACCTGGGAAGCATTATTTGGAAGCCTGATTGTAATGAATCTTACCTTCTATCATTAAATGCTCTTAGCCAGAGTGAGGCTCTATTAATTGATTTTTTTAGTCAATATGATTTAATTGAAATCATTAATGTTACGAATGATAATAATTGTATTCTAGATCCAATATTTGTGGATAAAGAATTTATCGTAACACTCGAGGTTCCGTCTTTACCTACTTTTAATGGCACTATTTATCATAAACCTCTTCTTCTAGAATTTTCATTTTATCAATACCAAAAACATTACATGATCATTAATCACTGTTCAACACTTGACTTTAATAAAGCAATTTGGTGCAATGAACGATTATTTATCCTCAATTTCCTGGGACTTTATCTCTCGTGAATTTGAGCTTTCCGCGGCTAATGACAGCTTTTTATCAATATTGAAACACTCAATCCGTCAATTTGTGCCCTTGAAACAGGCTGTTTGTAATAATAACCAGCCTTGGTTTAACAAGAGACTCGTTAACTTGAAAAACAAAAAGATTAAACCTTTTAAGCGCTTTAGAACTGATATTTTAAATCTGAATCTTAAAACCATCTACTTGTCTCTTAATCATGAGTTCAACATTCTTAACAAATTCCTTTACAACTCTTACATCTCCTCAACTGAAAAATTACTCAAGGAAAATAGCAAATATTTTTGGACTTTCATCAACAATAAAAGAAAATCTAATGGATTACCTAGCTCTATGTTTTATCTTGACTTCTCTTCAGACAGTACGGAAACTATTTCCCAGTAGCGGATGGAATATATTCCGAATATATGAAGCATCAATTACCTTGTAATGACCACTACTTCCGACTATATTACCTTACTATGCATAAAAGGCGTTACATTTAACATTGAATGAGACAGGAGGTAAGTGATCGCCTGTCTTCAGCTTTACCTAGAAGTTATGGAGTAACATACTACTTGTATTAAGTTATTCGAATATTTGCAAAATCACTGCATTACTTTTCCTTGTATGCTACATTACAGGTAATGAGGTATGAGTTAATTACTTCTGCTATATGCAGACGCATTACTTTTTGAAAAAAGTAATGCTTCCTTACCTGGTAATTTATTCTGTATTAGTTCTATGGTAGCCACTGGTAAATCCGCTGCTGGGTTGTAACTTGTTTGCTAATTATTTTATGTCTTTTTATTCTCCGGCTTCTAACCCTGATCCAGTATCACTTAGTAGCCCTTCTGAATCAGTTTTATATCTTGGTGATTTATCTTTTTCGATTGAAGATATTAAAGCTGCTCTGTCAAACCTTAAAAATAGCCCAACTGCAGGCCCTGATGGCATTGCTCAAACGGTATTGAAAAATTGTGCCGTATCTCTGGCATCACCCCTTTTCTTGATATTTAGGAAATCTTTATCCGCGAGTTGTTTTTTAGATAATTGGAAACATTATTATATCGTCCCAATCCATAAATCTGGTTCTATAAATTATAGACCCATTTGTAAACTTTCCTATATCCCTAAGTCTTTGATAAAATCATTTATGAAAAATTGTCCTCTCATGTCAAAAATGTTATAACCTCTGAACAACATGGGTTCTTTATCGGTAAATCAACATTGACAAACCAGGCACTCTCTTGCAATTTTGTTATTAAAAACTTTGAAGCTGGCCTTCAAACTGATGTTATATTTATTGATTTTGCGAAGGCGTTCGATAAAGTCTGCCACAAACATCTAATTTTTAAACTTGCCTCCCTTGGAATTCATTCAAATCTATTAAGATATTTCAAATAATACCTATCCAACCGAATCCAGTCGGTAATAATAAAGGATATCACATCTAGCATCTTTGAAGTTGCATCTGGTGTTCCTCAAGGAAGCCATCTAGGGCCCTTCCTTTTCCTTCTATTTATTAGCGATTTACCCACGGTCATACGTCATTCCCAGTGCCTTCTTTTTAAGGATGATCTTAAACTATTTCGATCTATTAAATCATGCGCTGATGTAAATTTACTTCAATTAGACATCGACTCAGTCTTTACATGATGTGAATTAAATAAATTACATCTCAATGTTTCCAAATGCCAATGTTTCACTTTATGTAGGTCATCATCTCCTTTAATTAGCCCTTATTCCATAAATTCTTGTGAACTTGAGAGGGTTACTTTAAAGAAAGATCTTGGAATTCTATTAGACCCCTGTTTAAATTTTAAAGATCACATCAATCTTATCATCATTAAATCTTACTCCATGCTAGGCTTCCTAATAAGGAATTCTAAAAATTTTAATGACCCCGAAACCCTAAAAAGTTTATATGCTGCACTAGTTCGGCCACATTTAGAATACTGCTCACTCTTATGGAATCCTGCTTCCTCCACTCAATCTCTTAGAATCGAAAGAGTTCAGAAAAAATTCACAAGATTCATGGTTTTCAAACTTAACTGGAACCTCCCTCAGCCTCCACCTTACACCACTAGATGTGCCTTAATTGATATTCTCTCACCTGAATCTAGACGTAAAATTCAGTCTGTCACTTTTATTCGTGATTTACTCCATCACCAGATTCAGTGTCCAGCTCTGCTTGATTTACTAGATTTTTTTATACCCCATCTCGATTCCTTAGGAGTCAGTTTAATTTTCGTGTACCTTTCCATAGAGCTGTTCATGCTCAAAACGAGCCTATTACACGTTGCAATACTGAAGCTAATCGGGTCTAGTCTATGATTGATATCTTTGATAATATTCCAAGAAATCGCTTTAAAATTAACCTTAAACTTCTCCAAATATATCATGTCTCGTAGTGCTATTAATTTTTGTCCAATTAATATCATATACACTTTTGTTTATTTTTTGTTAATTTTGTAATAATTATGTGATATTTTTATTACTGTGTTCTTTTTACATAATTTCCCACTGTTATTTTATATTACATTTTATTATCTTCTTGAGTATTACATAATTAGCCTATAAGAGTTAATGTCTCAGTATGCAGGAAATCTAATAAATAACAATACTCTATAATGTCCATAGGTGCCATGATGTCTAATTAAATTACCTCTCCATTTTTAAATATCCTTACAAAATTTTTATTGTTTTGTATTAAATTTCCTTGAGCACGTTCATTTTTAAACTATTAATTTTATATAATTATATTTAATTTATAATTATTATTTTATGGTAAATTTAATTTTAGTTGGTTATATAAAGTAGAATAAATAAAGTAGTCTATAAGAGAAACAGCTTTGATTGATGAAATAACTAATTAAAAAATAAATAAAAAAAATTAAGTCATTAAGTCAACACGGTAAGTGTGGCATATTTTTTCAAACCTAGAGCGCAGACTGTAGTAAATCCACCTGTCTTTTTCATGCTGATCATAAATCTGGATAAAGCAGGAAAAGTAATTTTTTCAGTTATAAAAGATGCGTTTTCTCAACAAAAAGCTAAAAAAGCAGTTCTCAAACAATGTTTTATCTAATGTTGAAATATTTTTTTGTTAACATGTCGTGTATACATTTAATCATTTTCTTAAAGAGGTTGGGGGGCCCCAAAAAATTCGTGGCCCGGGCCCCTTACGGGCTCTGAAAGGCCCTGGCTATAGGCATTAAATGCTTGAATTTTCTTATCGAACTTTGGAAAATTATTGCTGCGACTGACAGCTGACTGAAACAGCTTCTTTGGCTTATTTTCATTATTTTCCCATAGGGGGGGGCTAGGCCTTTCAGATCGTATGTAGATCCGCTACTGGTTACGCCAACCACTGACATCCCAGCAGCGGATTTGCCAGTGGCTACCATAGAACTAATACAGAATAAATTACCAGGTAAGAAAGCATTACCTTTTTCAAAAAGTAATGCGTCTGCATATAGCAGAAGTAATAAACTCATACCTCATTGCCCATACCACCTGTAATGTAGCATACAAAGAAAAGTAATGCAGTGATTTTGCAAATATCAAATCAAATCAAATTGTCGTGATGAAAAGAAAAAGTATTATTGAAAGAATAAAAAAGAGCGCCTTACTCTTTGTACTCTTCAAAATATGTTTCTTTATAAATAAGCTTATTCTTTATATTTACTTTAGAAGCCAGTAAGAGGGAAGGATATGACGAAATGCGTTTTATTAAAGAGGTGCGTCATTCATTTAAGTTGTTCAAAAACGCACATTTCAAAAAAGTTTGCATCACAAACAAAGCTAAGCGCCAGTCCATGGAGTTGGAAAAACCCTGAAAGCAACAAATTCAATCAAACATTTTTATATACAAAAAAAAAAAAATCATTTGTATTAGTATAACATATGTAGCATACATATTTATAAACAAACATTTACAAACATAAATAAATGAAATTCAAATTTAAAATATATTAAGCGGAATTTACATATCACCTTCAGAAAGTTTTCTGCAAAAATTTAAATTATTCTAGTCCAATCAAAGAGCATGTAGCAATTTTTTGTTACTCTCTCATTAAGTGTGGAGAGGGATAACGCTCAAAAACTTACAATAAAATACTTATAGAACTTGCTGAACGTGGTCAGTTATTCCGCCTTTATACTTTCCTTTCAATGAGATACAAATAAAGTGATTGCCTGCTTTCTGCAATACCAAGAAGTGCTCAAATAATTCATTACTTGTAATGTGCTAAGAAGCAGATGCTTTAAACTTGCTACGTGGCTATTTTTTTCATAATAAAGCAATTTATTATTAACTGAAAAATAGAACAAATTTCTGAATTCATTACTTGTAGTGCCTTGCAGAACTGGTTTTTTCTTTCTCATTGCTAATTGCTGTTACTAGTAATTCATTCTATAGTTGCTTCCAAAGAGTACATTCGAATAACTTAATACAAGTAGTATGTTACTCCATAACTTCTAGGTAATGCTGAAGGGAGGCGATCACTTACCTCCTATCTCATTCAATGTTAAATGTAAGGCCTTTTATGCATAGGTTAGGTTAGGTTAAAGTGGCTGCCTCAAATTGAGACGCACTTAGGCCAATAAGGCCCGTTGTGGTACCACAGGGGTTGATCTTCCTTCTCTATTCAAACCAGCTTGAGCTGTTCACAAAGCTTAGGATTCGGTATATCGATATTTCCGAGAGTTCTTCGGGGTCTCTGAGAAACCAGTTGTTTAGGTGAAGAAAACGTTTTTGAGCCAGCGCTGGGCAGGTGCAGAGAAGGTGCTCTGTAGATTCCACCTCCTCCTCATCTCTACAGCTTCTGCAGAAGTCGTTGTAGGGTATGTTTAATCTTAGAGCGTGCCTGCCAATAAGGCAGTGCCCTGTCAGGATCCCTATCATGGTGCCAATGTGATCTCTACTAAGAGATATGAGTACTTTTGAACGCTTCAGATTGAGTTTGGGCCAGATTTGCCGTGCTATATTACAAGTGTTACCTGCTGACCATCTTTTGTTGGTGTTAATACAGGATAACTCATGTGTAAGGAGTTTACATGTGGTGAGAGGAATACCAAGGTTTGTCTTGTCTGAAGATAGTTGTTTGGTAGTACCTGTGCGAGCGAGTTCATCTGCTCTGCAGTTACCTAGAAAATCCCTATGTCCAGGAATCCAGCATAGGATAATTTTGAGCTGCTCTGCCATCTCGTTTAGAGATCTGCGGCAGTTGAAAACTGTTTCAGATGTTATTTCAACAGTTCCTAGGGCTTTCAGAGCGGCCTGACTGTCAGAAAGTATGCATATATCCATGGAAGATATATCATTTTTCTGAAGCCAAGTTAGCGCTTCATGTATAGCAGCGATTTCAGCTTGAAAAACACTGCAATGGTCAGGGAGCCTGAAGGCTATATTGATGCTTAATGCTTCTGAGTAGACTCCTCCACCTACTTTGCCATCTAGTTTTGATCCATCCGTAAAGATCTCAATGACATTGTGAGGTGGATGGTTTTCTTGTTCCCACTCTTCTCGAGAGGGAATGGATACATCGAACTTCCGCTCAAAGAGTAGTTTTTGTGTGATGTAGTCAATGGACCTAGGTAAAGGAGGGAGAAATTTTCTGATACAAGAATGTCCTAGTGTACCTTCTTTCCACTGGGAGGTGGCTACTAGGCGGATGGCTGTATTAGCGGCCATCTGTTTAGCTAGGATATCAAGTGGTGTAAGATGGAGCATTGCGTCTAATGCGTCTGTCGGAGTGGTTCTTATGGCTCCGCTAATGCACAGTTCAGCTGAGTTTCAGTTTAGTATCCTATCCAGTATAAGGCCCAGGTATTTTGCTTGATCTGAGAAGATAAGACTTGTATTTCCCAGTTTAGGAGGGCTAATTTGAGGTACATTGTGTTTTCTTGTGAAAACTACTAACTCAGTTTTATTAGGAATAACGCTGAGCCCACAGCTGATAGTCCAGTTGACAAGAGTATTTAGGCAGTTTTGCATAATGTCTCGGAGAGTAGATATATATTTTCCAGAGGTAACAATAGCAACGTCATCGGCATATGCTATCACCCTGCACCCCTCTAGTTCTAGTTTGCCTAGCAGTTCATTCACTGCTAAATTCCAGAGTAGAGGCGATAGAACCCCTCCCTGAGGGGTTCCTCTTGGTACAGATCTTAGCGTGGATGCCGCTCCAAATTTTGCACTTATAATCCTGCCAACTAGCAATTTTAATGCATAGTAAGGTAATATAGTCGGAAGTAGTGGTCATTACAAGGTAATTGATGCTTCGTATATTCGGAATATATTCCATCCGCTACTGGGATAATACTGAAAAATAAGCGTTTTGACTCAACACTCAACGAGTTAAATCTATATTTGGTAATATTTGCCAAAATTTGTTTAAAGACAATTAATATTGCTGCACAGACGCCAATGCAATACATTTAGTAAATGAAATCAAACTATTTTTTCAGTGTGGCCACTAATCTTCGCATCTTTCGAAATTGCTTAAAATTTTAAATAAACTTTATTATTTTTGCATTAAATGCAAATTTTAAATTAGTGAATTCGCGGACTTTATAACTGGTTTATATTTTAATTTGAGATAAGATTTAATAATGATCAAAAATTTCACTGGACTATAAGTTTTTTTTTATATGAGTATCACGTCAGAACAGCATTGTATACTTTTATTTATTAATTCATTCGAAAATATGGCTTTTGGTGTATAGCAATAATTAGTTTGGAGATAAGTAGCTAAACATAAGACAAGACAACACAAGACAAGACACTGAAAAGAGTCTGCATAAAAGTTGTGCTATTAAATATCTGGTTCTAAAGTTTCAAATAAGGCACTAGACATTGTTTACATACTCTATGTTGCTGTAAGAAAAACACTTGTGTGTAACAAGTCTGAACTCCAATGTCAGTTAAAAAAACTTAGTCTTTGTGTTTCCAAAATAAATCCCCATAACATCACATGGTTTTAATTTTATACTCAACTTATAAAATAAAAAAAGACAGTAAAATAATGTACGAGTGAGTATTCGACACGCTTTGTGTCAATCTCAGGAACTGACAACACTTGAAATTGTTGATTATTGCTTTATGATCGTTTTGTTTGGTTGTGTTGCTTTTGCTTTTGTTAATGAAAAAAATACTTTACTTATCCGACTTTTTATGCCAGACGTTGTCAACACATTTTTGCTCAAGTTATCTGTAATTAGAAGTAATTTTGTCATAAAACTTGAAACGATTCAGAGCAATGAAGGATGGCAGTAAAACGATGACACGTAATATAGAGTAACGTAAAGGTGATATTTTTGATTTTTTATTGCTAAGTGTCATTAGAATGGTTAAAGTGTTGCAAAAATGTGTAACTTAAAAAAAACATTTCGTACAGAAATGAGAAAAAAATCACAGAGATGGATAATTAAGTAAGCGATTAGACAGATCTGGATTTGTGAATTCTCCTATTGTATTTTGTATAAACTTGTTGTTAGTCTTTTGTATTTCTGCTAACACTTAATTTTGTTATTTTAAGTGTAACATCAAAATATAAATTATTTCATAATTATTTTGCTGTTTTTTCTCTTTAACTTTTGCAATATTTACTCTTAAATTGAAAAAAAATTGCACAGCTTTTTTATCATTTTTAATTGTAATAAACATATGTTGGTCTATATTGCCAGAATTATATGAATTATATAATTCATATAATTATATAATTCAGAATTATATTTAATGTATGAACCAGAATTATCGTGATACTCTGTCAACAGATAAGTCGTCTCTTGTTTTATTAAAATTTAAGAAGCATTCGAATACAAAAACAATTATGATTAAGTATGGTTTTTCATTTTTACGTTGAACCGAGTTTGTTGTAAATTTTATAGCTTCAGTATAATAAAGAGGTGCGCCATTTTGTAACGAACAAAGCCCTTAATTTCTCAAGTTAATGAAACAGAGCAATTTTATTTGATTATAGAAATGATTTGCAATTACTTCGAATCGAAAAACGATCAACGATTATAGCTGCAATAATCGTTACATCGTTGTTAGAGTTGTAAATAATTAAAACAAATAAATGGTTACTTTGAAGATGTTTAAACAACTATTAAGTTTGAATTTTGTTTATTATTTAATGATAACTCAGTGAGTCATTTTGTGTAAAACGATTCCGTGTTTTCACTTGAAAGTAGAATTCATAATTTGTTTAAAATTATAGAAGTACCTACTGATTTTTTGACCGGTTTCTTTTCAATAAACTACAATAACTGGTATTTTTGCCAGCAACTCAATCACAAGAACAAAGTCGTGAAGAAATCATCTGATTTAAATTGATTGAGGTAAAAAACAAAAACAAGAAGAATGAATTCAAAAGCAATTCCAAGAATGAGGTGAACGTTGGTACTTTATTTATTCGGTTTGCAAAGGTGGGGGTTTTTTGTTTAAAGATCAAATAAATTCTGTCATTCAACTGCTTTAATTCTGTCAATACATTTTTTTTTGTAATAATTAATTGTGAATTTTTATATGCATTTAATTGTGAGCTTTTTAGATTAAGTAAGTTTGAAGACGGCAACAACAACACTTTTAGAACAACTTAGACTTTTTTTTGTTACTAGCTCACCTTGAATTTAATAATGTTTTACATTATAAATTATTATTTTTATAATTTTTATACGAAACACTTGTGGCAAAGCATGCATCACGAATTGTGATGAACCACTCACTCACATTTTCTACTCAAAGCTTAATCGTGCTCAGCATAAATTAATTGAAATAAATAACAACACTTTTATACATAATTATAAATCAAAAAATGCAATACAAATAAAAACTCATCTGTCACTGGAAAAACTTTACATACATGAATGAACGCTCAACAGTGGAGCAGGAATTTTTATTCGCAAGGAATCCCCTTTAATGTGAAATTTGTTTTTTTTTCTTATTTTTCCTCATAATAAATATTATGGTTTTTTATGGTCATTACAACTTTCGAAAAAGTAACGACTTTTCGATGAATTCAACAAAACAAGCAATTTAAAATATCACTTACCTTACTTTTTCCTTGTCATGCTTTTTATTATTTATTCCTGTAAAATGAGATTTTGAGCAACTTTCAGGATAAAAACTTGATTCTTCTGCTTTTTGTAAGCCCTGCTGCGAGTTTCCATTTTTTTTTTAACTTGCAAAGCCACCAAAGCTTGATAGCCTGGATGTGAAATCTGTAAATATTAGAGATATACACGCTAAGAAAACACCTTGTTTCAGTTATAATAAGAATCTATTACATAAAAGATTGAAGACTTTTTCTACTATATAAGTAACTAAAAACATAAACAACAGCGCCTGAGAAGGGAGAGAGATGACAGAAAACTTGATTATAAATATATATATTAGGGCGGGTCAAATTCTGGCTCAGCGAAATTCGTAAAATACATGTAATTTCAAGACTTTTTCTCCACTACAGCATATACAAATTCTGAAAAAAAGCTGTGCGGACTTTCGTAAATAGATTCATACACATACATTCATACATTCATATTTTATAATTGAGAACAAAATCTATTTACGAAAGTCCGCACAGCTTTTTTTCAGAATTTGTATATGCTGTAGTGGAGAAAAAGTCTTGAAATTACATGTATTTTACGAATTTCGCTGAGCCAGACCACCAAAAAATTCGTCCATACAAATTGACCCGCCCTAATATATATATTTATAATTGTAAAAAAAATCACGTGTGAGATTGATCGTTACTAGTTACTAGACCTCAGAATAGTAAACGTAATCGGACTATTTTTTTAGTTTACTCTTTTAGAATCGATTTCATATACATATAGTCCGTAGTATGAAAATTATAAATGGAGTAAGATCGAGTGCCTTTTTAAATCCCTCTTTAAAGCCTCTTTAAATCCCGGGATTTTCTTTCCGGACTCCCAGGATTTTTAAATAAAAAAATTTCTATTACAAAAATTCATGGAAATTCAACCATTTCAATTTAAGTTGATATGAATATAGAATTAGAAAAACCTTTTAATGAGGCTGGAAAAGATTGTGAGGACAGTGAGTGTGAGTCACTGGGTCAAAGACTGCAAAGTTTAAGAAGAATTTGCAACATCGGGGTGTCAGCTCTGTATTTAAAAATTTTCAGATATTAATAATTCTTCTGGAAATAATTTTGTTTTGTGATGAAGGCAATCGTTATCGAAACTTACAAATTACTTAATATTACCGTACAGCTATTTTTCCAACTAGCATAGAATCAGAATGGTGCTTCTTATTAGCGGGTTTTATTTATAATACTATCCGAACAAATTTCTCTAATGAAAAATAAGACACGTTGATCAGCTTATTACTTTAAAAATAATTAAAACAAAAAAATTTAATTTTGAAAAGTTTTTTCCAAACTTAATTTTTCGTAAGCAAAAAAAAAAAACATTAAAAAAATTGTTAAAAATTTATAAATTAAAACCTTAAACTGTTCTCTATTTTATTTTTTATATTTTTTGTTTTTTTAAATAATACAATTTGTTACTTATTAATATTATTTAAGTTTTTTTTGTGTTCATTAATAATAAGGGTATTCACAATTGTGTGGTATCGTGTTTTTTGCCATAGTTTAAAGCCACAATTATAAGCACCTTAAAAAAAGAATTTGTGGTTGGGAACCTCCCACTATATCTTTTTGTTACTATGCAAAAAAATTAACTATCCAATTTGATATATTTTATTAATATATGGCATAAAAAAGTTTAACTTGTATTTTTAACTTCCTCCATTTTGGGCTACTTAAACTTACCACACTTTTGGTTTTTAGAAATTTCATGTAAAAAAACAAAAAAATATAAAAACCGCTCGGTAAGGTGTGGTTTCAATACCACGGGGTTTCTTAACTGAACACTGAAAACAACGCAATTGTGAATACCCTTAATGTGTTTTATTTTATTTTGCTGCTTTATAAATGAATTAATTTACATTTTTAAGTTTGAAGTAATAAATAATAAAAATTTGTATTAATAACGTTTTAAATTATTTACTTCTTAAAATTTTCAATCTCAAACTAATCCCGGGCTTGAGATTTTCCCGAGAACGAGAAAAGCTTCCGGGACTGGACTCCCTAATACGTATTGAAATATCACACAAAAACATGTGTAGTGTAATTTTTATTTATATTAATTAAAAAAATAAATTTTATTTTCATTCATATTTATTTTAATCAATATTAATGTTTTTGTGTTAGGTGATATTAATAGTAAAGGAAATCAATCAACCTTATAATTAATTTATTTATGTCATAAAACTAATATATTTTAAAATATGAATAAAAGCATATAATACGTTCAGTAATATATAAGATGCGTTCATTCACTTCCTTTGCCTCTTATATATATTTAAAAATTCATAGTAATCGATCCTAACCCTCCATTACTAACATGGGTGTATTATGACCAGTAGCAAATTCAAAATTGTTCTGAGCATATTAGTAAATAAAATAATAAAAAACTATAACTACTAAAGCAAGGTTCAACTAATTTCGAATTTAAACATTTTTTAGATTTATGCACTTTAATCCTTATGATTATGAGTTTCATTTACGGATGTTTTTATACGTTAGTAATCCAGGTTTAAGGAGTAAGCTACAGTCACGTGTCGGAGCTAACACGTACACTTTTTTCGCATTTTTTTTTTATTTATTTTAATAAAACCAGGAACCGAAAATAACAGTTATTTTTAAAATTTTAAAGAAAAAAATCATTATGTAAAAATCCCTGCACAAAAGAAGTTAATACACCAAAATATTTGTTTATCTCTTCACTATTCAAAAATATGAAGAGTTTAATATTTTTAAGTTTTATTTTTTTTCTCACAAAATAAAACTTATTTTTGAGTTTTATTTTTCCTCACAAATATAAGTTGTCTTTTAAGTTTTACTTAATTATTTTTTAATTTTGCTTTTCCTCTCACAAATAACAGTTATTTTTTAAGTTTTATTTTTTCTTCAAAAAATAAAACTTATTTTGTTGACTTTATATGATTTAAATACAAATTCTAAATGTTTGATAGTTTAAATCATACTTGATTTTAAATACAAATTCTAGTTGTTTGACAAAACTTTAATAAAACTTATTTTTTAGTTTTATTTTTTCCCACACAAATAACAGTTATTTTTTGAAGTTTTATATTTTTGCTCTCAAAATAAAACTTAATTTTTTAGTTTTATTTTTTCCTTCACAGATAAAGGTTCGGTTTCATGTTTTAAATCACAAAAAAAAAAAATTGAGCTATATTCGAGTTCTAACTTTTCAATCTAGCAATTTCTAACTATTTTGTATTTCATCAAAAAGAATTTTTACACTTGTGAGGGAAAAAATAAAACTCAAATATAAGTTTTACTTTGAGTAAAATTATTACTTTGAGTAAAAAATCAAACTCAAAAAAAACTGTTATATGTAAGTGAAAAAAATAAAACTCGAAAATAAGTTTTATTTTGTGAGGAAAAAATAAAACTTAAAAAATAACAGTTACTTGGGACGGAAAAAGTAAAACGCAAAAATAACTTTTGTTTTGTGAGGAAAAAACAAAACTTAAAAGATAACTATTATTTGCGAGGCAAAAAATTAAACTCAAAAATACGTTTTATTTTGTAAGCAAAAGAAAAAACTTAAAATTGAACTCTTATTACTAAGCAGAAAATTAAAATTTGAAAAATAACTATTATTAAAGGATTTTTACGGATAGCAGTTACGGTCCTGAATAAAACAGAAATTCTTTAAATCATACACTGAGGGAAATATGTGCTAAAATTAAATGAAATTGTGTTCATATTAAGCGAATTTGTTTTTGAAGTAGAGCTTGAAACAATTTCATTTAAGTTAAACACAAATGTTTGTAAAGTTTTTTCGATGATATTTTTTAAAAAAAAAAAAAGTTTAATTTAAAACAAAAGCTTTTAAATGGTCTTTCAATGTAAAAATTTTTAATTTAAACACATTTATTTAAACGAAAAATGCTAAAACTTTAATATTTAAAACAATTGTTATAAAACTTAAATTAAGAATATTGTTATAAAATTAAAAACAAGTAAATTAAACCGCCATTTTTTTCTATGCCATTTTTTAATTTTTTCAAGTTTAAGAAGTCAGATTCGTGATTAGCGACCCCTGGGACCCCTCGAATAACAAATTTTTTTATTTCATTTGATAAAGTTTGTGTTTTATTGCAGCTTGAAATATTTTAAATATCAAAATAATTAATTAATTTTTATTTCATCTTATGTTCAATATTTTTAAGACTAATTCAAAAATATTTTCAAACAATCTAATGTAAAATCGGGGTCTCAGTTGTCTGGCAATAATTTTCAATGATTCTACTGAACATAATTTTTTTAATTTAATATCTAATTGCAACATATTTTTTGTTATTGGAAAGAAATAATAAGAGAAAATTATATATAAAAAAAAGGAAATGAGTTGTAAATTAAACATGCTTGTTTTAAATTTTGTTTTGTAGAAAAGCAAATGAGTTAAATTTTTGTTATAAAATTTTTTGTTTAATTTCAAAGTTTGTGTTTTTCTCAGTGTAGCACCTCTTAAGCGCAAATTAACATTTGCATATTTCACTAAATATTTCTTTCTATAATATATTTTTGTTTTTATATCCCCACGTATATGAATATGGATAAGGAGCATATTAACTTTGTCACTTCGTTTGTAACGCCAATAAAAAGGCGTGGCAGGTATAGAAAAGTGTATACATATATACTTGATCAGCATCACCTCCTAAGTCGATGTAGGCATGTCCGTCTGTGATTACGATAATAGCCGTAATTTTAGAGCTATTGTAACGAAATTTAATATATAAGCTTTTTATTAAAAAATGGTTCGAAAATGTGTCAAATTGGATAGAAACCACCCCTACCTCCTAAACAAAGTTACTTTACCAAGACGGTAAAATCTCTATAAATTCTACAAAAATTAGTCTAATTTAATATGCATTTTGAGTATGAGATTTGTAAAAATCGATTGAAACCCGGGCTACCTCCCATACAAAGTGACTTTATGAAATCAAAAAAATATCCTTAAATTCGTCTATGCACAGTGAGATGATTAAAAAAATTTCTGTTGCAATCAAATACGTTGTTGAGTTAACCCTTTATAAAGCAGAGCTGATACTTCACCGAACATTTTGGTATGAATAAGTTGCTTGCTTACCTTGTACACATAACATATATCACTTTTGATGGTGGGAAAAAACTATAAAAACTATTAATTTTCTGACTCTAAGAGATTTGTTAAAGTTTTGCTGTATCGAATTCATTTTTTTTTGCAAGTAAAACACAATGACCTATCAAACACATTTAGGGTATTCACAAGGTGTGCTATCATGTCATAATATCATATTGTCCTAAGATTTTACACTAGTTTTAAAACTTTATTGTTGCCTTCCATTTAAAAAAGTACTAATATATTACAACTCTGAAAGCTATGTTTATTGAAGTGTTGTTATCAAACAGCTGTTTCTTATTTGCATATATTTATCATGTAAAATTTTTGGACAATATGACAATATGACATGATAGCACACCTTGTGAATACCCTATATATTGATAACGTCTGAGGCACTTTCGTTTGGATTTCAACAATTTTGCTGTTGGCAATTAAAAATGCGAATATTTTCATATCACTAACGGATAGGATTTTGATCTCAGTGGTTTTGTATGTTTTCGATGATGACAAAAAAAAAAAAAAAAAAAATGAAAGCCATTTTGGTTGTCATTTTTCTCTAAACCAAAAGTAATTGCAGAACACCATGTTTTATGAATAAAAAACTTTAATATCTTGTCGTCAGACTCTCTACTAAAAATAAAGTCGTTAGAAATTTAAATATCTTCACTTCTTCTGGCATTAGTTTAATATATGCAATGCGTGACCTGTCAACACACAATTTTTTCCCCAAAACAATTCACGTAACTTGCAATTTTTATTTTTATTTTTAATTCGATGGTATTTGTTTGTCTATCTAGAATTATAAATATGTAAAAATAATAAATAACTTTGTTACGTCTTCAAAATGACATAAAAATATTTTTTATTTAGGTTTAATCTGTTCAATTTGTGGTTTGAGCAAACATTCGACAAACGTGTGTAAAAGAAATGTGTTTTAATCTGAAAAAATTATTTTAACTTACAAAAAAAAAAAATTGTCTTAAATCTTAATAACAATTGCTCATGATTTTTTGAGGTGAGAGAGATAAACTTCAAGATTTTCAATTTTATGTAGCTAAGTTATAATTAATTACAGCTGTAAGTTCCTGTTTCATTAAAACTGTATCTCTATGAAATTTAGAAAATTCTTTATAGTTAACAGTAATGCAAGCCACTTTCACTTTTGAATGACACTCTGTATAGAAAGTGAGGAAATGAGTGCAAGTTCTCTTTTGTTGTCGTTACGATTAAACCGGAAGCGTAGTAGAGTAGCATTCAGAATCAAGCTACAAGCTACAAAACAAAAATTCTGACCAAATGCGCTTTTGTTGCAAGCAATTGGTTCAATTATTCTAAAAAAGTTAATTATATAAATTGCATGTTTAACTCAAACCTGTTTTTACAGCAATTGCCATAATAGCTGACAGGTAGGTATGCTTACATGTAGTTTAGTTTAATTAATTTATTGCACGGTTAGGAAAAGTTCACTTACAAATAAGAATTTCTAACTTTGAGTAAATTTTTGGAGTAATAGATTTGGACGTCATCAAGAAATTTTAAATAATAAAAGCTCACCATTAAATTAATGTAATAAAAAAATTAAGAAAGTTCGAAGTACCTACATTATTAAGTACTTTAAGATAGATCTACATTGAGAAAAAAGTTTCTTTCTATCAAACAAGAACATTAACGGGCTCATTAAATATTAATCAAATTTAATTATTATTTTATAATTATTTCTTCTTATTATTTGTAATTATTTCTAATTCTTTATTAAATATTACTAAAGTCAAAAAAGTGGATTCAAATATATGTCAAAGAATTATTTAGTTACGCCAACCAAAACCATTCAAATAAATATCTGCTTTTACTCAACATATACGAGTTTTACGAGCTACTACTATACTTGATGTTCTGTATCGACATTGCTGTTATCAAATTTGATCTAGAATGAGCAAAAAGTATACTAAAGTCAAAGAAAATTTACTCAATATTTATGAAAATTTTACTTGTTTTAGCACCAAGGACTCTTTTTTTTCAAATGGAACTTTTTCTTTGTTAGAACAAAACAATTTTCCAAACAAAGTTTAAATTATTTCTTTCAAAGAAAAAATTCCATTTGAAAAAAAAAAATTCCTTGGCGCTGAAAAAAGTAAAATTTTCTTAAATATTGAGTAAATTTTCTTTGATTTTAGTATGATTTTTTCTGAGTATGTTATTGATTTTAAAAAACAATATATAAAAAACAACAAAAATATTTTTACTTTTCAATAAAAAGTTAAAATTTTTTTAAACAAATTCATGTTCAAGAATTGTTGCTGTTGTTTCTTTCTTTTATAAAATTGCTTGACCTAAAGCTCAATATAACTTTGTACAATCATTAAAAAGCCATAATTTAATTATAAATCTGCATGTTCTTTTGTTTCAAAAAAATTTTTCCTTAAAATTAAAGAAATTTCATATTTTTAAAACAAAAACTTGTGTTTTTTGATTTTAAAGTCGAACCATTTTCTGAGTGTATTTATGATTGGAATTTTATTATGTGAATGGAGTTTAAACGTAACTTTCGATACATTGTATTTTACGATTGCACAAAATAATTATTACGGTTTTTAACTTACGTGCAGTATATCGCAGATGTTCAACAGAACAATTTTGAGAACCTAAACGTCAACATACTAGTAGATAAGACGATAAATAAAAAGTTTATTTTTAGACAGATTTACAATTAACATTTGTTAACAAATAAGCTATATTCAGCAAACATGTGTCAATAAACTAAGCAAACATTTTGATTCATCTCTATCAAAAGTGCCAGTAAAGTTTGAAAATTTACAAATATACAAAGTGCCAGAAAATTTTGAAAATTTCCAAATTTTACTGGCACTTACAGATTATGTAAGAGTGAAAGAAAGAGTTTGAAAAACATGTCAACTGTTTTTGTGCTTAAAAATTATTCATACATACATTTTGATGAAGTGAGAACACTTTTATAGCTAACTATCGAAGGGAATTCATGTCCCAAGGTAATTTAGAGTCGTGGAGTTTTTGAAAAGATTTTAATTAAAAAACAATTAAATTTTTATTATCTATTTTATAACTACATACATACAAATTAAAATGCATGAAAGATATTTAAAAATTATAAAAAAAATACTGACATAATGAATGTGGGAAGCAATTATTCTTTTAAGGGTTAATAATATTTGTATTTCTTTACGTAGTGTTTGTTATTTATTAATAATACTAGCACTTTCGATACAATGTTTTTTTTCTCAATTTATGTAGATGTTTTTTGAACAAAAAGAAGTTTAGAAGTCTTTTGCGCCACTACTTTTACTGGTATGGAAACCAGTAGCGTAACTATATTTAGTGCGCCCGCCCGCAGGTTCCTAAAAGCGTCCTGCTATATATTTTTTTGCTATTTGTTTTTGCAGTGTACATTTTTTGACACTTTACGCGTAATTCGTAACATGTGGCAAAGCCAAAAATTATCAGTAGGGTTTGGCAAAGCCGGGTGACCTACCACAACGTCGTTGGTTTGGTGAATGGTCCTTAGAATAGTTGGATGAAGATAAACTTTTTTATTGAAAAATTTTCTGCAGCGACAAAGCTCATTTTTGGCTCAATGGGTACGTCAACAAATAGAATTGCTGAATTTTGTCTAAAGAGCAGCCATGGGCAGTTAAAGAGTTGCCAATGCACCCTAAAAATGGTCTGTTTGGTGCGATTTGTGTGCCGGTGGCATCACTGGACCGTACTTTTTCATAAATAATGAAAAATGCAACGGAGCAAGGTACCGTGCGATGATTACTGAATATTTTTTCGCCCAAAATGGAAGAATATGACTTGGTTTAAATAAAGTTTCAACAAGATGGTGACACATGCCACAACGCACGCGATACCATGGACCTACTGAGAGGCGAGTTTCGTGAGCAATTAATCTCACGGTTTGAAGCAGTCCATTGCCCGCCAAGATAATGTAATTTCACCCCACTAGACTTTTTTTGTGGGACTACGTATAGTCTCTCGTGTACAGGGACAAGCCAGCTACAATTGCAGACCTGGAAGACAACTTTAAAGCTGTCATTTGTGAGATACCGGCCGAAATGCTGGAAAAAATATGCCATAATTGGAGCTTACGGATGGAACACCTCAGGCGTAGCCGCGGGAAACATTTACATGAAATATTTTTTAAAAAGAAATTGGCGGGCATTGATGTAGCGCTCCAAATAGGCATTTCATTCACTATTGCAACTTTTCTGTTTTTTTTTCAATTTTCAAAAACCAAACGCTTAAAAAATCACCCTTTAAACATCAGAAGCTGACTTGCTAAAAATATGAAAGTAAAAATTAACGGCTAGAAATCTTGCAATAAATTTTTATACAAGCAAAGTTTTACAGAAATTTTTATTACAAAAAGTATTAAAGTTAATACTTCTCAATTCATTTTTAAATTTATTTTGTTATACATTTTAATACAGTTCAAATATTACAACGATATTTTATACCCTTGGTATCAATTCGATACTATGGTGAGTATAAAAAATAAATAAACTGGCCATTTCAGCCCTTGGAAGGGCTTTGACCTAGCTTCTATTGATAAATTTTGCTGTGCGTGTTATTAAATGTTTGTTCACAAATGAGCAAGAACTGGACCTATGTGTTTTATGCTGACTCCGAACGGCTTATGTTCTCAAGAAGCCTTACATGGCAATTTTTACTCTCTGAAGTTTGTCTTTGAGGAGAAAAAACTTTCTGTCTGAGTGGAATTGAACCCGGGCTATCACAGTTCTTTAGCTTTGGGGCCACGCACTCTAACCACTAGGCTACGGCCGCCACTATGGTGAATATTGCATTTAATTTCTAAGAATGCTGCATTATATTTTATTGAAATTTTGTATTAAATTGATGCTAGGGCTAGTATTAGAATTAATTTTTAATACAAAATCAGTATTAAAAAATAAAACGAATTGAGCATTCGTTTATAGTACAATTTTTATAAAAAATCAATTTTAATATTTGGCCAGTATTTAATTTTAATACAATTTTGGTTTGGTCATATATGTAAGCCAAAAAGTATTAAAATTTATTCCAAGATTTCTAACCGTGTTAGTGACGTGTAAATCGACTCCGAGCATAATTGAATCTTACTCAATGGAAAAAAAATATTTTAGTATAATCTGGATTTTTTTGGAAACCAGCGTCGTTATCCATTTAATTTATCATTTTCATCAACGAACTTGAGGGCGCCCCTGGTATAGTTGCGCCCGCCCGCAACGCGGGCTCTGCGGGCACGCTTTTTACGGAAACGCTGTTAATGGCAATTATTTCCGAAAGTTAAGAGAAAATTGAGTTCGTTATGAGGTTAAAGTTCAGAAGTTCAATTGGAGACTTAATTTCTCAATTTGACTTAAAATTGAACATTTTAAAAGTTTCTTTCTTTTTTTATCTCTGTCCATGAGAGTTAGCTTTATTTTAGTGAGTTGTTCAGGTTAACATTTTTATTTCATCAGTTATTGCATTTTTTACAAAGAAGAATTATTAAATTAAACATTTCTTTGAGTATTCTTATCATCTGTAATATATCTTATCGTCGTACTGTTTAAATTATCTTACTGACCGTGGCTTGAAAGTTAAAATAATTTTACTTAGTTATAAAAGTAAATATTATGGTAATTATGCAGCTTTAGCTGCAATCTTAAGAGCGCCAACAGCAACTTGAATGCCGGAACTGGTTATGTTATTTTACTATTGTGCTACACAATCGATAAGCTCTTGAGGTGGCCTTGAACACCTTTTTATTTTTTACTTGGAGCGAGCTTATTGTTTAAACAAGAGATTTTCGATTTATAACATACAACTTACAGTAGGAGAGGAAAAATAAGGTACACTGAAAAAAATTGTGTGTTCTGAAGCTCAGTCTGCTCTTGACTGCTTCATTGTTACTAGAAAAATCAGCGCAGGATGCTCTTTTCTATTTTATCAATGTTAAGTGAAATGCGGTTAAACAGAACTTAAAGAAGGTAGGTGAAGCGTTAACCTTCTAAACTCAGCTGGACTTTGAAGAATTTAATTCAACGATGGTGGTCTCATACTCAAGCTTGACAAAAAGGGAATTGGGTGCTAAGAGAGATAGTGAGCTAACAGATATATCTAGTAGAAAGACTTAATTAAAAAGAAAACGACTTAGGTTTCTAAATCAGCATTTCCATTTTGAACGTACCGGTCTTACGGAATAACCATCTCCGATTTGGGTGAAATTTTGCATGGAGCATAATGATGACAGAACATATTTCATAAGCCCATTGAGTCCCCAACCTAGTTTTTATACTGTCGAAAAGGTAATTTTGCCAGCTTCCAGAAAAAATATTTAAATTATTTACCGCAATTCGGTTAAAAAATGTTTGAGATATGAATTTTAGCAAAAATCGATTTTCGTCGTTTTTACTGATTTTTGTCAGTTTTGTGCACCTTGTAACTACGCCATAAATTACGCTCAACTTTTTCTTCAAATTAAGTTTTTTATTTCCGTCAGTGATGCTTCATGCAAAATTTCATCCAAATCGGAGATGGTCATTTCGTTATTTTATTTTTCCATTATGTTTATAATGGAATTGCTGAGGTGTTTTTTTCCCCAGCATTCTAGTCAACTTCAGCTAGAAGATTACCAGTGTATTGGCATTCAAAACCCTTCTATAAGCTGTTGAAGAAGCATATTCAAAAAGTAATATGCTTCAAAAGGAAGAAAGGGAGAGAGAGAGGGAGTTATAACAAAGTGGTAATTGGACACATGATGTCACTGATTATTTCTTAAATAAAATGTAGCTGCGAGGGCTCAAAAACTAAATTATTATATTTGTTCGAACGATAGCTGTTAAATAATGATTACTAATCGTAATTAATCGTAATGATTGCTAATCATGATTATGCACGATTCCTTTCTGTTTGTAATCGTAATCTAATAATTGCGACTACTAAGGTTTATTATTTGCAAGAACTTTGCGGTATTTATCACAATGTGCCCACTTTTTTTCAAGGCCACAGTGGAATATTCAAATTTATTTTTCATAAAAAACCAGTTTATAACCTTAATAGAATATATTTTTTTTTTATTAATTTTCAACGAAGGGCATATGTCCTTAAGATTATGACGCGCAGTGTATATAAAACTTTGTTCTGGTTCGAAAAAAGAGATTAACAAATTTTACAAATGCACTTTACTGCAAAACTTCCTGTAAGAAAATACGACAGACGAATAAAGTCAAACTGTTGTCTTAACAATGAAAAGAGACTATTGATCTTAACAACACAAGTCAGATTTTGTCAGATTCCGCTTACAGTTCTGCATTACAATGTCATGACCGACTATTTCATTCAAGCAGGAATTAACAGATACAGTAAACTTAATACATACGAGTTCTTATTATTTTGAACATGGTTCGAAATTCGTTCGAATAATGCGAAAAGATGCCATTTGTGGCGAATATTATACTGTTTCATGTGTAAGTAATGCCTTATCTGAATTCAATATACCAAACTTACAAACAAGTCTACCACAAACTACAATTGAAAGGTAAAAACCCTTTCTTTCCCTAACAGCAATTACGTCAATGTAAATTCTAAACTTAGTCTGATTATGACATACTTGTGATTGTAATACCCACATAATTATATAATTATAGCGGAAAATCAAACTACTTGTTTCGACCGTTTTATCGCGAATTTAAATTTAATATATGCAAATATATTCAATAAAATATTTTTAACATACAGGTATAAATTACAAAGTTGTTTTAAATTTTAGTCTGATTTCAATAAAAAAATCTCGGGTTAAACTATAAAACAATGCCTTTGTGACGTTAAAAATGATTACCGAAATAAATTTATCTCATTAACGTATATACTCGGAAAGAATTTGGACCATGCAAGAAGGCTATCTGTTTCCACTCAAGCATAAAGATCTCAACTTACGAATGCAGATGCTTAATTTCTTTTTCGAAGCAATTTTTACTTATTGTTTGGTTTTAAAAAAGCAGTAGAATGCCACAATTTCCTTAATTGTGATTTTATTCCAAATTTTTTATATGTATAGTTTTAAGAAAGCACAAAAAAGCTAATTTTGTTTTGCTTTTTTCAACCAGAATACGTCTGTAGTGTAAGTAAGCCACAAAGTGTCAAATAAATATTTTATAAAACTAAAAATTTTATGGATTTTTTATATTTTTCTGTAGTGCATAACATATCAATAGGTTGACAAAAAAAAATCATAGCTAAAAATTCAGTACTGAGGAAGAAATAGCAGTTACTTCGAAGCTCTCTCATCTGTGTGGATTTTGTGTAGTGTCAGTAACCACGATATATTTGCGTTTTTCCCCCGTTAAATCTTTAAACCTCTGTAAAATTATATTAAGGGTTCCCATCTAAGCATGTAAACATGTATAGCATTTAAACTTTTGATGAGCAATAAAGTGTAAATAGCGTAAATGTTGACAAAATGGCGACTGCGGCTACGACAACATTATGACTTTTTTAAGTTTTAAACCTTTTAAAAACCTTCATTAACATAGAAAAATAAATAAAACGTGTTCATATTTACTTCAACTACTTTAAATATGTAATGATTAGCGCCAAATATGTAATGATATGATTTACATGCTAGTTTACACTGCAAAATAGGCTCGGAAATGATGTAAACTCACGCCACACAAATTTTGACAGATAGTTTACGCGCATGTAAGTTCACAAGGTTTACAATGTTTACGGGTCAGTTACATGCTTAGATGAGAACCCTTATTATTTCTTTATGCTGTAACAACTCTCAGAGAAAACTTTGCAATGTAAAACAAAAGCAAAATAGGAAAGAAAAGAGTCATATAAATCTCTATGCTGACATGGAAATATCCTCTGTAGTGAAAGTAATTGCTGGAATTACCCCAATATATCCAGAAAAAAATTTCTCTAGCAATTACCTAATTTTCCTAAGAATTTCAATTAATAGTTAAAAGTGCTGAATTTAAGTAAATTCTTGACATATTCTTAAATCAAACCAATTAATTTCATCAGATTATAGAAACAAGAAAATTGTTCCCCTTCGTGTAATAATGCTTAAAATAATATTGAAATATTTTTATGAATTTATTGACAATATCTATGTGAAGAATCTTATTGTATATGATTCATGGCTTTTTTACCAAAATTTCGAGCTGCTTTAAAGAATCTAAATAAAACTATGAACTTGATCAGAGCAGCCTAACGCTAAAATCCTTTATAAAATTGTTGATCTTGATATTGTCCGTATTTTTAACTCAACTCCAGACATTGATTAAATGCTGTCTGGATTACGTTAACTAGACTTTTTTAATTTCCATTAAATGGCTTTATTACTCGAATTATTAATGGTTTATTATTCAATTTCTTATCATCAATTAAATTAATTGACTTCAAATTAAATAATCTTTATTTTAAAATTGTTTATTTTTAGATATGGCAACACCACATGAAAATCCCGCCTTTATCGGCGATGATGGTCGTACAACCATATCGCAGAGACGCCATAACATAGAGGAACAGACAGATGACAAGGTATTGTATAATATTTACTCTTATTTATTTCCATTACATTATTTTACCTTGCCATTTACAGCCATCACCGAAGCAAAAGAATGCCCCAGAACGTGATACCTGGGGCAAGGGTATCGAGTTTCTGCTTTCCTGCATCGCCATGTCCGTGGGTCTGGGCAATGTATGGCGTTTTCCCTTCACAGCTCTGGACAATGGTGGTGGCGCCTTTCTGATACCCTACCTGATAGTATTATTTTTGATCGGTAAACCGATCTATTATCTGGAGATGATTATCGGTCAATTTTCATCACGTGGCTCCGTAAAGGTCTACGATTTATGTCCTGCGATGCGTGGTAGGTTAAAAATATTTTATTTCCTTCCTAACTAGTACACTCTGTTGTTATTCTTAGAGTTGTTCAGAAATTTTGTGAACTTTCTGAGAAACTTTAAGCATTTCTGTTGTCGCATTTTCTGTTCATTTAATTATACTCCATTCTTATTCTACTCCATATTACTTCATCACATTGTTTTGTCTTCACCGTCCATATCAAGGCGTTGGCATTGGCCAGGTTATCTCCATTTCGTTTGTTACCACCTATTATGTGGCCATCATGGGTATGACTATGCGCTACCTTTTCGACTCATTTAAATCGCCACTTCCGTGGACACAGTGTGACGATTCATGGAATGCGATTTGTGTAGCTTCAAGTGAACGTAATACGGCATCAGATTTGTACACGGCCACGACATCGTTACCACTTGAGGTTGTTGGCAATACAACATTGAGTAATTTTACGGTCAGCGCTCTGACAAGCTTAAAGCCCATGTCTTCGGCCGAGTTGTATTTTCTGTAAGTCAATTGTTTTTTTGTTTGTTCTGTGTTAATTGTTCTTATTAATTTGATTTGTAATGGTGTCGGTGCTTTTGTGGTTTGGCTAAACATTATTAAAAATATTTTTTATATATTTGTATATTTTGTTTTTTTTTGTATTTGTATATTGTTTTGTTATTGCTTTGATGTGTAATAAAGTGTTTTTCTTGAAAATTTTGTGATATAATCTTGAAATTTATTAATAAATAAAATAATCGTATTGCTTCAAATACAAAGCTGTTTTTTGATCATATCGTTATATTACTACACGTATTATTTTCAATAATCGTTATTTTTTAATAGCTCTAATTTCGACAGTCAGACTTATCAGGAATAGTTTTTCACGCGGAATCGAAAAAGAGAGTTTTAATTTCTAAGATAAGGCTCAAGAACGTTTTGAAAATTTTTGTTTCAAATTTGTTCATCAACGGTTTATCAACAAATTTGCATTAAAAAATCTTTAAAATAATCTTAAGCTTTATCTTAAAAATTAAAACTCCCTTTTTCGATTCCGCGTGAAAAATTATTCCCGATATGGCCGATAATGGAGTTACAGGGTGATTAAAACGGACAAACATCGACGAAAACCTCGAAAATATATTTTTGCTGAAATTCATATGGGCATTTCCATTGTCACGCACGTAACGTTCGTAAGCCTTTTTTATTGTTAAAAATTAAAAAAGCAAAGAAGAAATTTTTATACTTTTTTGTCCTGTTTCAATTTTTGGATAGCATTCTAGTAGTACAATATTTAGTGTAAAAGGTGGAAGCAACCGAAAGTATTGTCCAAAGATATAAGCAATCAAAAGAGGACGCGTTACGATACAAAAACTGAAGTGGTTTTTCCTTGCATTAATATAATCAAAAAATCTGGGAAGTGTGCACGAGTTTTTTTATTAAAAATATTTTATTGTTTTCTGGAATGATGTTGCTATATATTCATAATTATTTCGTTGAAAAATCTTTTTTAATTATTACTATACAAGACATAAAGTAAAACGTTTTTTCCCTTCAAAGAAGTAAGCATTTTTTATAGTTTTATTTATTTAATTGAACTTTAAAATCATATAAAGTGTAATTCAGGTCCGTAAAAATAGAAAACTGAAAAAAATTGAATTAAACTTTATATTATATGAGTATTTATAATACTTATAAAATTTCTACTTTTGTTAAAACTTTTCAACTTTTGTCACCTTTTTTCTACTTTTGTTGCCATTCATCATGTTTGTTGCCATTTTTTCAAAACTCAAATTGAGATCAGCTCTCAGTACTCTCACAATATAAATTTAAAAATTTTTTCTCTGTTATGAAGGTTTAAAAAAATGTTCAGTAACATTATATATTTCAGTCGCGGTAGACCTTTTGGTGGAAATGCCCATATCTCAAACATTCAATTACTCATCAAATTATTGTGGAACTCAATGGGTTATTGAGATAAGTGGTAGTTTCCACATCTAAAAATAAATGTTTTTTTGCTTATCAAACGAATTTCTTTGCAGAATTTTTAATTTTGTACTACTGTGGGAAAGGTAATTAAAAGGACTTTGATCTAAAAATAAGTTTGTGAAATTTTGGCGGTTGGGGGTTCCATCCCTTGCTGTAAGGTAATTAATATCAAAGAAGGTGTTCAAAGAACATCATTCAAAAATGAAAAAAATTGTTTCACCTTTTCAAAAATATTGGGGTAGAGACTCAATGGGCTAGATATGGTTATTTTAACAACTAAACAAAAATATTTTTTAAATTTAAATTTTTGTTTGGATCTTAAAATGTCCATATCTCATGAACCCATTGAGATCCCACCATAATTTTGATATTCTTGAAAAGGTAATTTTGTTGGAAAGCAATTATTTTCAGCCGACTTCAAAAAGATGGAGGTTCTCAAGTTTGTTAGTTTTATTTTTTTTTTTAATGTATGTACATCGCTAACTCCTAAAGTACTTGCCCGATTGCCACAATTTTTTGTCAACAGATAGAGATATCAGACGCAGAGGTGCCCGTCTAAAAAAAATGAGCGGTATTCGACACAGGGGCGTGGCAATATAAGAAACACTTTGAATAATATTATCACTAGACTACTGAAATTAAGTACAAGGGTAGGCACAATTATTAATAGTTATGTTAAAAAAGTGGGCGTTATTTTATAAAGGGCGTGGCAATATAAGAAAACGCTGTAACTCGAATATAATTGACATAGGGTAATGAAATTAAGTACAGAGGTAGGCATAATTATGAACATTTACTGTGAAGAAAATGGTCTTTGTTGGATAAAAGGGCGTGGCAATATAAGAAAAATACTGCATCTCAGTTAATATTGACACTAGGGACTGGAAATAGGTACAGGGTTAGGAGCAATTAATTTAAAGTACGGTCAAAATAGTAGGCGTAACCGATAAAAGGCGTGGCAATATAATAAAAACGCTGTAACTCGAATAATATTGACTCTAGGGTACTGAAATTAGGTAGAGGGGTAGGCAGAATTATGAAAATTTACTGTGAGGAAATTGGGCGTTGTTGGACAAAAGGGCGTGGCAATATAAAAAAATACCGTAAAACTCAATTAATATTGACACTAGGGTACTGAAATTAAGTACAGAGGTGGGCATAATTATGAAAATTTACTGTGAATAAAGTGGGCGTTGTTCTCTGTTAATATTGACACTAGGGTACTGGAAATTGGTGCAGCGGTTGGAACAATTATTATAAAATATGGTCAAAATAGTAGGCCTAAGTCTATAAAAGGCGTGGCAATATAAGAAAAACGCTGAAACTCGAATAATATTGACATTAGGGTACTGAAATTAAGTACAGAGGTAGGCATAATTATGAAAATTTACTATGAAGAAAGTGGGCGTTGTTGGAAAAGGGCGTGGCAATATAAGAAAAATACTGTATCTCGGTTAATATTGACATTAGGGTACTGGAAATTGGTGCAGCGGTTGAAACAATTATTACAAATTACGGTAACAAGTGGGCGTTGTTTGACAAAGGCGTCGCAATATTAGAAAAATGCCATAACTCGAATAATATTGACACTACGATACTGAAATTAGGTACAGGGGTAGGCATAATTATAAAAATGTACGGTCAAGAAAGTGGGCGTTACTGAAAAAATGGCGTGGTAATATAAGAAAAAGACTATTTTTCAGTTAATGTTGACACTAGGGTTCGAAAATTCGTTAATAGAATGGAAAAAATTGTTATCATAATCTGTAAAAAGGAAGAAAAACTAACTTTTTAACAAAAAAAAAAAACCAACTTCAAAACCACTACAAAGTAAAAAATAATTTTAAATTACTTTTCACACTTATTCTTGGTTAAATTTGTTAATTTATTTATATATATTATTAAATTGGAAATCTTTTTACTATAAATTTTTTCTGTTTTGTATTATTATCATAATTATATTAATTTCTCCATGAATATAAAACCTTTAAAGTTGGCGCTTATATAATCAGACTTTTATTAAATAAACGCTCCGGCTTTAACGGTTTTAAATTCATGGAAAAACTAATATATTTATGATAATAATACAAAATAAAAAAAAATTAATAGTAACAAGATTTCTTATCTAATAATAACAAATAAATTAACAAATTTAACCAAAAATTAATGTGAAAAGTAATTTAAAATCATTTTTTACTTTGTAGTGGTTTTGAAGTTGGTTTTTTTTTTGTAAAAAAGTTTTTTATTTGGTGTTCCTCGCACCCCTACATCGAAATTAATTACCTTACCGCAAAGGATGGAGCTCCAACCACCAACATTTCTCAAAACTATTTTTAAATGAAGTTATTTTAATTGCCTTTCCAACGGTAGTTTAAACTTTACATTCAGTTAAGAATTGTTTGAGATATGAATTTTCGTAGAAATCTATTTTCGATGTTTTTGCCGATTTTTCCATTTTTGTGCACCCTGTTACTCAGCCAAAAATCACGTCTAACTCTTTTTCTTCCTTTCCTTTCTTTTTCTTTCCATCAGTGATGATCCATGCAAAATTTCACTGAAATCGGAGATGGTCATTCCGTGCGCCGCACAGTGCGCTTTTTTTCATTTTAGGATGACATTTGGGTTTTTTTTAAATTTTATAAAAAAATATTTTTAATCGTCAGATTATAAAACATGCATTATGAATGTGGCATTAAAAACCTGAAGTATTGCATGTTTTTTTTTATAAAATTCGTCAAAGTTGAAACTTTTTTAACAAAAGCTCAATAAAACCCAAAAAATAAAGTCAAGTTTAAACAATAATAACTTCGAGCACAAATAGTATTATATAGCAGTGGTGTATTTCAAAGTTTTGTTTTTTGGACTTTTTAATGTCTTAATCGCTATTGCATTTCATATAAAATACAATAAAAAATGTTAATAAATAAGAATAGAAAAATCGTTGAAATATGACTATAAAATTTTCAAGGAATGAAAATTTAAGAAAAATTTAATAGAAAATATCTAGCTAATTGAGCATTATTAAAGCCGAAGGCTATAACTATCATAACATATCGTACTTCTACCTTCTGTTTCTGTTAAAACCTGCTGCATCTAGCCACTATTAAGAAAACCCACTTCATTTAAAAAGATTTTAAAAATCAAATTTTGCCCAAAAATGCACTGTTTTTGTAGACAATTTGTACAATTTGTAGGTACTCTTAAATTTAAAGAAAATTAAAATTAGATTCATAAAGTTGTGACCTTATTTTGTATTAGAAACTATTTTTTTTAAAAATTTTTTTTTAAATTTCGTGAATTTGGTAATATTTTATAGGAGATATATCTAAAAGTTATCCGATTCGAAATATTTTTATCATGCCGTTTAAGTGAGGTTAAATAAACTAAATTTACTCTCTAAAAACATGAATAAGCAATTTTATGTGGGTTTTTTATTAAAAAATAATAGGGTTTGTTTAGGAGATAGGCGATGCAGTTGACCTAGAATTCTAATTTTTCTGTGCTGTTACTTAATTTAGGCTAAAACTCATTTGTTCAAAATTTCATGGTCCTAGCTTTTATAGTTTCTGAGATAATGCAAATGTCATCAAATCGAAAAAAGTGCACTCTGCGCCGGTACGTTCAAAATTGCTGTTTGTTTGTTAAAAATTTTAAGATTTCCATTGGATGAAACAAAAAGAAAAATCATTTGTTTGCTTTTAAGACGTAAGTTTATGAGTGAAACAAAAAACAAATATTAAAAAGTAAAAGATTTCTAAGACCTCATTAAATTATTTTCATGATGATGGAATTCTATGAACTTGCAGATTTTTCTATGATCTTTTGGAACTTGGGAATTGAGAATAAAAAAATGAAATTAAATATCACATTAAATATCACACCAACATAAAAAAATTACACGTACAGTCTTACTGTTTAGTTGTCTGTGTTAAAGTTAAACTAGCCTCTACCTTTTTTTAATAAAGTTACAGGGCAAACATTTTTGGAGCTAACAGTACCAATCTTTTGATGCATATCTTATTTTGTAGCCTCATTCTATTAGAAAATTAGCGAGAAAAGTTATTTTGCCTTTTGGGGTGAACTAATCCGTATGCGAAAAATTATTAAAAAAAATGGGATAGACAACGAATGGAGTTTGAAAATTTGAATAAAGTTATATTTTTAGCTGCAGAGTTGTTTTAAACCATTTCATTATCTGTATTCTTTTTAGTATTTGTTTTCTTTTCATTAGATTTCTATATTTCACTGAACATTTCTGTGTCGACAAGGAATAACGAATATATAACCACTTAATTCTGCAAGTATTACCGTTTGTAACGTTTCATATAATTCAGGAAAAAGGTCGGAGTTAGTACAATAAAAATAAAATAAAATAAAAGGAGTTTAGTCTTTATTCCTTGTTGACACAGATTTATGGGCTATAAACAAAAAAATTATGACACATTTTATGTTTTCATAAACAACCCAATGATAAACAGTTTAATTTTTTTTCACAATTGATTTTAATAACTCAATTCAATTAAAGCATTCGTAAAATGATGACCCTTAATAAATCAGTCGCTCAATTAAATTGACGCCACACATCCCAAACGCAGTTCTCACAATTTTAAAGATTACGGGCGCCAAAATTTATTGAGAAAACTAGAGGTAGCAACAGCAAATTGGAACAGAATATGATGAATTTATTAAAGTAAAGACTGCCAATAATGCTCTTACAGTAAAATTTTAATTAATGTTTAAATTTAAAATCTAATTAAATGTCTCTTTTAGAGACTGAATACAGACTAATCTTAATTTTTTTTAGTATATGTAAAGATATAGAATATATTTACCATCTCATAACCCTGCAAACATTTTGAATTGCCTCAGAATCGCCAACGAATATTTTGGAATATGAGACAATCGCTGGCGAGCGCATTTAGGAGTCATCTAGGTATCGCCGACTGTAAGTAGCTGAGGCTATAAAAGCGATTCGCCGGGAGATTCGCAAATAAATCGCCTAAGGGGTGCGTAAGCGACTTGCTGGGAAGAGTCGCTAACGATTCGCAGAGAGACAATTCGCTGACAAGAGTGGCACATGAATCGCATTTAGGATTCCTCAGCGATTTGTTGCGAAGCGTTTTTGTTGAACGTTACAAAATGCCAAATCGGTCAGCAAAAAGATCGGCCACCGCAAATCGTGCTAATATGAATATTTTCAGTTTCCATATGGCAATTCATAAAAAAAAAATAATTTTTTAAAATTTTTTCTACGATTATTTCTTGTGGAGAAGTATATAGAATAACCTGTTTCGTATTTCAACGATCGATTTGGAAATTTTTAAAAAAAAAACTATCTTCCAATTATCGCCGAAATGAGCGATGGAGAATTTCGAAGATTTTTCTTGAATCACGCATACATCGCTTGGGCGATCGAAAAGTGATCCTTCTTCCAATTATCGCCGGAATGATCGAAGGAAAATTTTGAAGGTTTTTCTTGAATCGCACAATCATCGCTTGGGCGATTGAAAAGCGATCAATCTTTCAATAATCGCCCGAATAAACGAAAGAAAAATTTTGGGCGATCAAAATGCGATCCATCTTCCAAAAAACCCTTGATCTAATCGCAAGTGCTTCGCAAAATCTGCTTTCCTTGCGATCATCTTTCAAATGTTTGCATGGAAAACTTCCCACTGAACCATATGCGAAGGTTTTGCGTAAAGGGATAGTTTTGAGTACGATTTCGGGTATAAATTTTTTTTAATTTTTGTTTATTTTTTTAGATAAGTGGCTAAAAAAATTTTAATTCTTTTGCAACATAGAAACCAAATTCTCCAAAACAACGATCCTATCCAATACCTCTTAAATTCTAGTATCACCAATATTAATAACAGAATACTTTTCTTAAATCTACCAAACTGCACCATAAAATTTAGTTTTTTCACTGTAAAATTAAACAAAAATGTCTATATATATTGCATATACAGTACGACCTCGCTCAACGCAACCAATTAAATTCAAGCCAATTGCGAAATCTGAGGTTATTGCAAAAACAGAGGAAAAATTTTATATTGGCCAATAGACCTATTTCCAAAAAAATATGCATTTTCTACACATTCAAATTAAAGTGAATCGAAAAATTTTTGTTCAGAAACATAATTTCATTTTATTCAATTTATTTTTTTAAAAATTGGGAAATTTTGGTCTGCACTTTGTTGCAATTTATACTTTGCGTACAATTTGGGTGTTGAGATTATCGAGGAGTTGCGTGTAGCGAGGGTTGCGTTGAGCGAGGTCGTACTGTACTTTATTTAAAAAGCAGTGAACTTGTTAATTAATGTATTCACTTTCCACTGCACCATATGCAAAAGTTTTGCGTAGAGTGATAGTTTTGAGTACGTTTTCGGGTAGACATTTTTACTTTTAATTTTTGTTACTATTTTAATTTTTGTAATCAATTTCTAGAGAAGATAAATTTCGTGAACAAATAAATTTCGTTCCATAAAAAATGCATTTCTTTTGTAAAATTATTAAGAAACTTATTTTGAGCCGAAAAAGAAACATTTTGTTATCATTTTAGTAGGAAACAATTACTTGTAAATGAACAATTTTTATTCATAAGCAATTACTTATAAATGAACAATTTTTTATTCATAAATAAGTTCAGAATAGTAAATGTAACTTTTCCACATTCTGAAATGAGTTCAAAAAAGAATCAAGAAATTTTCGCCTTCTTGTTACGTGCGTTTTCGGGTAGAAGATTTTTAAGTTAATGTTTTTGAATTAGCAGATCTGAACTACATCATTGATTGGACTGAATTCATTTAATTGATAAATAAAAATCATTAACAAGGGTTCAATGACCCCATAAAGTTTTCGTTTTAATTCTAATTTTAGTGTTTTCTAATTTCGAATAAATTTTGTTCTGTGGTCAATATTTCGCTGGGGATGACCTTGAATATATAAATACTTTGTCTAAACAAAATCAAATAATATTTTAACATTACTTTTAGTTTCTTTTTAATCATATTATCGATATGCAAATATACAACAATTTATGATTGGAAAAGATTATTTTCTTAGGTTGTTCGTTTTCTAACTCATTTTCGAACAAAAAAGGTTCGGTCTTGAGAAGCAATTCAGTCCGGCGAATTAGTTCAAAATGGTTCTTTTACGAGTGCCGGAAAAGAACTTTTGAATAGTTTTTTGTCAACTTGTTTCCGAGCAAAAAAAAGGACAATTGATGATTCTTTTCTTAGCTCATTTCTAAAGAAAAGAAGGTTTGCTTTTGAGAAACATTTTGGCCTGACGAATGAGTTCAAAAGGGTTCATTTATGAGTGCCGAAAATTAATTTTTCTACCCCAAAAAATTCATTAATGAATTCAAAAAAGATAGTTTTGGTTTACTGGGTTATATTAATGTTATCGTAGATAGAAATAAGCTGAGGACCGAAGCAGCCATTGCTCTATATACTTTGGTTATAATTTATTATATGCTTTAGTAAGTAATAAACAAACAAATCATTGAAAAAGATGCATTTCTGAGTGTCGAAAAAGTGCTTTTCCTTGGTTTGTTTTTTAACACGTTTTTAAACAAAAAAGGTTCGTTTTTGAGAAGAAATTTAGTCTGGCAAATGAATTCAAAATGGTTTATATCTGAGTCCCGAAAAATACTTTCTAATGATTCTTTTTTCAACTCGTTTTCGAAAAAAGAAAAAAAAATACATATTTGATGATTCTTTTTTTAACTCGTTTCTGAAGAAAAAAGGTTCGCTTTGAGAGGCATTTTAGTTCCACGAAAGAGTACAAAACGGTTTATTAATGGGTGCCGAAAATGAACTTTTCTACCCGTAAAGGTTCATAAATGAATTCAAAGTTGATAGTTTTGGTTCACTGGGTTAATTTTGAAATTTAATTTAGATTTTTTAAATGAATTGAGTAAACAAAATTATTGTAGTATAGATGGGGGCTCGTTCGCAGTGAATAAGCACAAAAACAATTAAATGACTCTTGAGTCTGAAATTAATTTTTTGTTGAAGAGCTTGGAATAATTTTTTTTAAAAATTTGGTTTTATAGATTTTTGTCAACAAATTTATTTTGCTTCGATATGATACAATCTCTGACACATATTGCAACAGACATTTTAATGAAACTGAATTGAATTAGACATCAAAATAAAATGACAAATAGTGACACGCTGGAACAAATGAAATGGCATGAAAACAGAAACAACAACAACAACAGCAGCAACAACAAAACTAACAAACCAAACGAAACAATCATCCACACTTTGAATACAATTCAATAAAAATGAATTGAATGACTGAATGACACTCAATGAACTTCCATCGATCAAAACGCAAAAACGTAAAAACAATGACGCGAAGTTGGTAGCCGTTCAATGGGCAGCGTGCAACTTTTAACATATTATTTAAGAAAACAATATTTGTAAAAAAAATTAAATTAATATTGCTTGAACTTGAAAATAAGCACTCGAGTGTTGTCAAACTTGATTGTGTTTTGTTTTCAAACAAAATGCTTAGACACTTTTCAAATAAACATATTGGGTGGTATGCATAAAAAGTGCAAAATGCATAAACTCTCTTGATTTTACTTGAAAAATCAAGTCGGAGCAAATGCTTACTTTTTATACATACCACCCATTATTTAAGTTTGCTTTATTTAAGCTAATGCTATGTTCACACTGAGAGCTAAATGCTCTATATAGAGAGCATTTACTATATATATTTGTCCCTGTTACTCTTACAAAGAGTAAAGAGCCGTTCGTAAATGTGAATTTCGTAAATGCGCATTTAGCTCTTACTGTGAACATAGCATAAGCAATTGCTCTATCAAGAGCTTCAACTTAAGTTCATCTCATTAGCTACTCTCGATCTCTCTCTCTCTCTTTCTGCTGCTTCTATTACTAACTGCTTCAATACAGCTTACAAAAACACTAATAAAATCTAAATGCACAAACTCGCGCGCAAGCTTAGCACAATTTCAACTTAATTACAACAAAAAAAAAATCCTAATTTTAAGGTATTGGTTTGGGACAAGTTTTCATGGTTTTCATACTGGCCACGTACTACGAGTCCATTTGTGCTATCATCACCTACTATCTGGTCCAGTCATTTCGTGATCCTCTACCCTGGGCCTATTGTCGTCCAGAATGGGGCACGCACTGCATTGATTCGATGCCACGTAATAGCGGTTTGGAGCTGAGCAATGTGAGCCACATTGTTGAGAGCAATGCAACACAGCGAGTGATCTCCAGTTCAGAGTGGTTTTTTGTGTAAGTGGTGGGCGTGGCATGCGGCGTAGAAGTTACTTAATTGGTTTATGGTCTTTTATTGCTCTTTATGTATGTATATCGCCTTTTTAATTGGTTTTATACTCTTTGGACTCTATAGCAAGGAGGTGTTGCGCGAACAGGACAACATTAATGAAGGCATCGGTACACCTAACTGGGAGTTGGTGTTGGGCCTGTTTGTCTCCTGGTTAGCCGTGTTTCTAATTATCATACGTGGCGTAAAGAGTTCTGGAAAGGCTTCATATTTTCTGGCCATTTTCCCCTACATTGTCATGGGAGTTTTACTAATACGCGCAGTAACGCTGCCCGGCTCCATTGATGGCATTATCTACTTCATCAAACCGGACTGGAGCAAGATTTTGGACCCAAAGGTAATCTATTCTTATTTAATTCGTTGTAATTTTGATTAATTCACCCTTTCACGTAGGTTTGGTACGCTGCCGTGACCCAGTGTTTCTACTCGCTGTCCGTTTGTTTCGGTAACATCATCATGTATTCCTCTTACAACAAATTCGGTCATAATGTGCATCGCGATGCCACCATTGTCACTGCCTTGGACACTTGCACTTCTCTATTGGCCGGCTTCACCATTTTTGGCATTCTGGGGCATTTGGCTCATGAGATAGGCACTGATGATATTGGAAGCGTGGTCAAGGGTGGTGCTGGTCTGGCCTTCATCTCGTATCCTGACGCTATTGCTAAGTTTAAGATGCTACCACAAATCTTTTCGGTGCTCTTCTTCCTGATGCTGTTCGTGCTCGGCATTGGTTCGAATATTGCCATGACCTCGTGCACTGTTACTGCGATTAGAGACAACTTTCCGCAAATTAAACAGTGGCAGTGCGCTCTCGGCATTGCCATAGTGAGCTTTTGTATAGGCTTGGCTTATGTGACGCCGGTGAGTCACTGAACTCATTCAGTGTTCTGCCAATATCCAATGTGGTACTATATTTAAGGATTTTCTCCGATTTTTATTATTTTTATAGGGCGGCCAGTTTATTCTTACTCTGGTGGATTATTTTGGTGCTTCTATGATTGCCCTCGTCTTGGGAATCGTTGAGCTTTATGTACTCGGTTGGGTGTATGGCGTGGATCGTTTGTGCAAGGATGCTGAATTTATGATGGGTCGGAAGATTGGCATCTATTGGCGTCTATGTTGGTCCATTATAACACCTCTCATTATGACACTGATCTTGATTTACTTCCTGGCAACGTATACGCCTCTTACATACAATGACGTCATGTATCCGACTTGGGCTTATGGTGAGTAAGACTAGTTGGTATCAGGTAAAAGTAAATTTGGCTGTGGAAGAGATTAAAAGTCGTAGAAAAATCAAACGATACTATATCCTTTATTGATCTGCTTTCGATGTCGCACACTGGTCTAAAATTAAAAAAGAACTGGCCAAAATTAAAAAAAAAGTATGCTAGGTTCATTTAATTAGTTACAACAAAAATGTATGGCAACAAAATAGGCATGATCGATCAAAGTCCATGCCTATCTCCCATACAATGTGAAAAAAACTTTTATAAGGGAGATAGAGGAAGGAGACAAGTAATTGAATACGCTTTTTTTTAGTCCCAGTCCTTAGTTTATCTGTTATCTGTATTATGGCCCTTAGTATTATCTGTACTAAATCATGCATCTATATACTTTAAACGTTTGGCCGTGAAAGTGATGTTCATAACCGATGGGCAGAATACGCACGAGAATGACTCGGAACTAAATAAAAAAAAATCTAAAAAATTAGAGTAACTTTTTGACATTTGGAGCTGATTGACAACCTTCCAACATGGAATTGCATATCAATAGTAACCACCCTTTTTTCATTTTTCATTGACTTCTTTTAAACTAAAATTTTTTAACACCGCACAGGACAAATTTTTTCCAATATAGGTGGAAAACAAGAAAAAAAGGTCTCAAAAATGGTTTATTTTCACTTACACTAGGTGTCATAAGTCTACGCCCTTGAAAGGTTCAGTTTATACAAATTTAAAAAAAAAACAACAAAAATCCATGTTAAGATTATATATGTTTATTAATTTAAATATATTACTTCAGCCACTTTAAAATAGGAGATTATTTTGGAAACACATTATCATAGTTTTTATAAAAACTACAAAAATAACTTAAAATTTTAAAAACTTGTACTTCAAAAGTCTACGCTCTTAAGAAAAATAATAAATAAAATAGTTATAAACAAAAAAATAGGCACAAAGTTAGTATCCGTTTGGATAGCCTCGACGTTTGAGAACCTCTCTGAGTCTATTTACCTCTGCAGATGATATCTTCTTCCACTCCTCGTCCTTGAGCACGTCCTTTAGCATTTTCTTACTAGTTATGGTTCGCTGACGGATTTTTCTCTCTAGTAATGCCATAGGTGCTCTATTGGGCTTATATCTGGCGATTGTGGCAGAGTATGCAGCATTTTTGAGACATTGTACAGGAACCAAAGCTTAACGACTTTTGCAGTGTGCTTTGGGTCGTTGTCATGTTGGAAATAAAAATCAGTGGACAACCTCAACTTTTCAGCACTCTGCTTTATGTTCCTCTTCAGAATATCTAAATATGTCCATTGCTGAATCTATAAATTTTAGATTGCCTAAGCCTAAAGCTACCGTACATCCTCATATCATGACTCCTTCTCCACCATGCTTGATTGTTGGCAGTAAATTTTCTTTATTAAGAGCGGTATTTTTGTTCCTTCATACAATTTGTCTCCCTTTCATTCCAAATACACAAATTTCGTCTGAGAAAATTACTTTTTTCTAAAAGTTAGGCGGCATATTTACTTATTTATTGGCAAAATCAATACGTTTTTTCGGTTTACCAAGGAGATGAAAGGTTTCTTTCGGGCAACATGACCACGGTAGCCGGCTTTTCTTAAAATTCTTCTGGCTGCGGATTCACTTATTCAGCCCTATCATGAATAATTCTTCACGCGGAATCGAAAAAGGGGGTTTTCTTTTTTAAGAAAAAGCTCAAGAATATTTTGGAAATTTTTAATGCAAATTTGTTCATCAACGGTTTATCAACAAATTTGCATCAAAAATTTCCAAAATGTTTTTGAGCTTTATCTTAAAAATGAAAACTCCCTTTTTCGATTCCGCGTGAAAAATTGTTCATGATAGGGCTGATTGTCTTTTTAAACTTTTGGTTGACATCAGCCGTTATTTGGAGCGCTGTTGTTTTTGGATTATTCTTAATAAGAGACACTACACTTCGAGTTTCCCTATCTGTTATTTTGCGTGGACGGCAAAATCTTGGCTTGGAAGTTATTATATCGGTTTTTTCAAAGTTTTGAATTACTGTTCGCACTGATGTCCATGCTCTTCCAAAAGATCTTCCTATAAGCCGATAATTTTGACCATCTCTCCAAAGTTTAAAAATTATTTTTCTTTCATCAACCTTTATTTCTTTTCTCTTCTCATTCATTGTATGAAACTTTTGAAAAACAAAATCCTTTTCCCGTATGAATTTTTTTTCAAATTTTTAAATATGTTTTTTACTTTAGTGAAGATGAAATGATGGTCACTTAGCAGAGAACTAACACAAAACAACTGATTGAAAGGAATGAGCGTACACTTTTGAAGCCTGCATTGCAAAACTGTGGCGTCATCAGTGCCGTTATTTGCAACGTTCTTTGAACGAATTCGAAAAAAATATGAGCACAGCATCATTAGTGATGTGCACAATAAATAGTCGAAATAAATTGAAACAAATGTTAGGTCTTTTGAAATTTTGTAGCTAAAGAAAAGTTTTTGTTCAATGGGAGCGTAGATTTATGACACCTGGTGTATATTATAAAAATATATCCCACTATTACGAAAACGGTGAAATAAGCGAGACAAAAACAAACAGTAACTTAATTTAAACGAGTTTCACATCAAAGTTTTGATGATTTTCACATTGTTTTAAGTATCTTTTTAATTAATATTATTGAAAGTAATACGCAAGTGTGGAAATTTTAAAAAGTGGAAAGCTATTTTGTGCTATATTACAACAAATTTGCCTTGAAAGATAAGTGCAGTGTAGCATAAAACATGTGAGTATTTTTTAGGCATTGTTTTTTTTACTTTGAAAACTAGAAGAAGAAAGTTAATTATTTCGCAATATTTCGATTTCAGCTGCATGTGAATTTGATGATAATTTTATTGTCTTTTTGATATACCAAAAAGTGGTTTGTCCATTTTTGCCTAAATTAGTTTTATTTACGGTTGACCAAAAATGGCCCCAGAACGGTTTTTAAAATTGTTGCTCAAAAAATAATTTCTCTAACTTCAGGGAATTGGGCATGGACAGGTTCAAAACTTTATCGTTTTTTACGATAATTTGAGTTAAGCTGTTATGACTTGTGACCATATAAATCTGTTTCTATATGAATTTTATTAAATATTGTAACATTTGGGATATATACATTTATAGAAATAATTTTGTCCAGCTAGATTGTTAAAATTTCGCACTGTGCACCGGCTCTTTCTGACAAACAGTGAAAACGGAATATTTTATAGATTTATTCATAAATAATCTACTTACCATTATTCCTTGTCACACTTTGGCACATTTTAAAGAGTCTTGTTATGCCTGCTTGCATTTTAGGCGACGATATGTATGTTGGTAGGAAATATATTTTCACAGCCCTTTAAAAGTTAAAGATTTTATTTTATACATTTATTATTATTAAATCCAAGATTTATGCTGTAAAATATTTAAAAATATTCATTGAGAAATGCCATCCCACAAACTCCTGTAATACTATAATATGGTTAATAGAAATATTAATCGAAACATCCAGTATATGATTTAAAGATCGCAAGTTTGAATCTATAGTACGGTTATGATTATTTTAAGAATTGAAATTAATTTGCTAAAAAATTCCATCATAAGATGCAGACAGGGACCGTAACGGTTATGATTTTTTTCATAAAGTCAACAAATAATCGTTATTTTTTGACTGATTTCATTTCGATAACAAAAAGTTAAATTTAACTTTTAGTTCTTCGATCAAATATATAAAATTTTAATATAAGTTAAAAAAATATAAGTTAAAATTTGATTTTAATTTTTTTTTTATCAAAAACAAAATTTAAAATTTTACTTTTAATTTTCGATCAAAAATAACAGTTAAAATTTGACCTTAATTTTTTTGATCAAAAATAAAAGTTACAATATGACATTTTTTTCGATCAAAAATATAAGCTAAAATTTAAGTTTAATTTTTTTGATCAAAAATAAAATTTAAAATTTTACTTTTATTTTTTGTTAAAAAAAAAACAGTTGAAATTTCAATTTTATTTTTTCGATCAAGAATAAAAGTTAAAATTTGACTCTTCTTTTTTTTGATCAAAAATATAATTTAAAATTTGACTTTTATTTTTTCGATCAAAAATATAAGTTAAAATTTGACTTTTATTTATTTTTATCAAAAATAAAACTTGAAATAAGACTTTTATTTTTTCGATCAAAAATATAAGTTAAAATTTTATTTCAATTTTGTGTGATCAAAAATAATAATTAAATTTTACTTTTAATTTTCGATCCAAAATAATAGTTAAAATTTTACTTTTATATTTTTTATCAAAAATTATAGTCAAAATATGACTTAATTTTTCGATCATATGTATAAGCTAAAATTTGACTTTAATTTTTTTGATCAAAAATAAAAGTTAAAATTAGATTTTTAATTTTCTATCAACAATAACAGTTAAAATTTGGCTTTTAATCAAAAATAGGGATTAAAAATTTGACAGATCTATTTCTTTTTAACTATTACAATAGTTTAAATTTTCAAAACAATCAATAGAGTACATTTTTTATTCTTTTACACCTACATTCGTAACATTTTTGCACAGAGGTAAAACATTGCTATCGATCTTCATAACGTTGCATTGCATCGCTTATTTGCTTATCATTGCACATTCTGTTTTCATTTATTTCGCAAACGACTGGAACAGCGACTGCAAGCATATGATATAGGAATTAAAATATGACTTTTACATTTGATCGAAAAAATAAAAGTAAAATGTAAGCTGTTATTTTTGATCGAAAAAATAAAAGTCAAATTTTAACTTTTATATTTGATAAAAAAATTAAAGTCAAATTTTAGCTTATATTTTTGATCGAAAAAAAAGTAAAATTTTAACTTCTCGTTTTGATCAAAGAAATAAATGTCAAATTTCAACTTTTGTATTTGATCACAAAAATATAAGTAAAATTTTAACTTTTTTTTGATTGAAATCAGATAATTTAAAATTATTAAAAATTATTATTCATTAGCTAACAAGCATCACATTGCTGTATGCCAGAATTTAATAGACTTACTCTTTCCATTTGACTTTTTGAATATTAATTTCGAAAATAACTGTTATTTTCGTTTCCTGAATGCAAAATCTATCTAAATTGCTTACATGGTCTAGAGAAAATAACGCTTTAGCGTTACTATTACTAACCAAGCATAGAAATATACAATGAAATCTTTAAACCCAATCATTAAGAATTGCAAATGGCATCCGACATGTTAAGAAATATTACTAGAATAGGAACAACATTCAATTAGTGATGGGCACTGTCGAGTGATTTCAACTATAGATAGTTTACCATCGAATGGACTATCGAACAATTCATTCGAATATTTCGTTCATTCATTGGCTGAATTCTATTCGAAAAAGCGCGCAGGTAGCGAAGTAGCATAAAATATTTTCGCTATATTAGATTGCGACCGCTCAGGGAACATGTTCTGCCAGCGCATACCATTCAGCATGAAAGTTATCCAACAGTTCCTTCCGCTGTATGCAGCCATTGACTTTAAAAAATATTCCACGAAACTATCGAATAATTTAAACCATCGAATATTCACTTATTCATTTGAATTAAAAATAGTAACAAGTGCAAAAAACTATCGTACGATTTTTACTATCGAATAAATTATTCATTCATTCGAATTATAAAAAATAGTTGCTAGTACAAAGAACTATCCAACGATTTTGCAGTGTTGTTAAACGGACTTTATCAGTTGAATTTGCAGTACTCGCGATCGTTCAATCAGTTGAAGATAAGAAAATGAAGTGCAAATGAAGAAACTATCGAATAAATAAAAAACTATCGAATGAATGAATGATTTGGAACTATCGAATAATTCGAATATTTTTATTCGATACTTCCCATCATTACATTCAATTACAATTTCAATTAATTTGCTGGAATAGACGCAAACAAAAGGCAGCAAAAATATGAGAAAATCTGTCGTTTTTATGTGTCGTTTTGTCTGATTTTAGGTACTGTTAAAAAATTTGTGTATGTGTTCTTTGGGTTTCTTATTTGAGGATTTGGTATTACAGGAGCATAGTCTAGAATTTTCAAATTAATCAGGGGTGTTATGGAATCCGACAATTGTTTTTCCATTTGAAATTGACCCAGATTTAATTTTGGTGTCATAGAAACCGATTATCGATTAAGAAACACAAAACCAACTTCGAAAATGAAACCAGTTTCTAAATCGATAATCGGTTTCTATGACACCAAAATGAAATCTGTGTCAATTTCAAAACCGATTCTGACAATTGTCGGTTTCCATAACACCTCTGAATGTCTTTCAGAGCCAATTTTATCTTTACTTTAAATTTAATTCAATTTTAATCTTACGTTTACCACATTCTTTCTCTTTTGTAGCAATTGGCTGGACGATCACTGCACTTGGCATTCTCCAGCTGCCCATCTGGATGTGTGTGGCTATCATACGTCAACCTGGTGACACATTAGGCGAGAAAGTGCGCGGTGCTTTCCGACCCAAGCATGACTGGGGACCGACGGATCCGCTGTTATTTGAGCAGTACAACAAAGAGATCGACAATGAATCGATTATAACGCAAAACCTGGGTTTCTGGGGCTGCATTAAGCGAAACATTTTTGGCTAGAGTGAGTGTAAATAGCAGTAGAAGCAGAAAGAAGAAGAAGAAGAAGAAACAGTGCCAGTGTTACAAGCTTGCCAAATTTTAAATAATGTACATACATATTTATTAAAAATTAAAAAAACGCCCTAAAAATCTTGAAACTTTGGACAATTTTTAGCTTAATCTATTTTAACTTTAATTATTATAACAGTATTTATGTACTTAAACAAAAAAGTTTTAAGAGCTTTATAAATTTATAATTTTAAATAACACTAAAATAAAAAACGATATTTATAGTAAGTATACAAAATAGATTTTTATTGAAAAATGTATAAAAAGGCTGTTATACCCCTTTTCCACAAGTTTGTCGTCTGTGCTGTTCTTTCCTTTGTATTTTCGACTTGCTGGCAAGAAAACTTGCCGTGTGGAAAAGGGGTATTATTATTCAACATGGTAAAAGAAATTAAAAATAGTTTTAGAAATATTTTCCAGCAGCTTCGTCGAAAATACAGATCAAATTGCCATGCTTAGGCGCTACCATGCCTGCAGGTAGTTCTTCCTTGTCTATGAAAACTCGCTGCGGGAAAAATTTACATTAATACACAAACATTAATAAGAAATAAATAAAGTTGAAGTTAAACTTAGAAAACATACCTTCACCATCTCTGCCTTGCCCGCACCACACATGGCAAAAATACAACATCTGGCATTGTTAATGAGCGGAAAAGTCATTGTTACACGCCGTGGAGGCGGTTTTGGTGAATCATCTATGGGCGCTATAATGCGTTCACGTTCTGCCAGCAGCGGATGCCCGGGAAACAGCGAGCAAGTATGACCATCTGGACCCATGCCCAGCAATAATAAGTCAAACTGCGGCACTGCACCATATTCCAGCTGAAACTCTTTCAATATCTTTTCCTCATAATCCTTAGCGCACTCCGCCAGCGAGATTTCTGTATCAATGCATATAAACTGCTCCAGCTTGAGAGTAGTGCGTGGTAAAAGCTTCTCTTTGAAGGCACCAAAGGTTGAATCGGCATCGTAGTCGGGTACGAAACGCTCATCACAGAAGAAAAACTTCCACTTCTCGAGTTCTGTATCGATGTTTGGTATTGCTTCGCAGAGGTAGTTGAGAACGGAACCACCTGAAAGTGAATTGCATGTAAATCAAAACATAAGCACAAGGTTAAAAGTCACAAACACACACACACTCCATCTCAGTCAACTCACCTGAAAGTCCAACGCGAAAGACGCCGCGTTCATTGAGTGCGCTTTTGGCGCATTTTTTTATCTCGGCCGTAAGACGTTGAACCACTTCTTTCTCGTTGTTTACAACCACTTTGTGCATGTTTTTAGAAATTATTAAAATATTATTAAGTAAAACTAGTGCCGAATACACGATATGTTGCTTCTTGGAATACGTTTGCGGTGCTTTCAGTTTGACAGTCAGCTGTTTGTGTGCTCCAAAGTGACATTCATTCACTTATCGCGTTATGCTTGTTTATTCGATTGGAACGCAAACCACTTGTTGAATGTTATGGTTGGGGAAACAAAAGCTTTAGAGACTCCAGTGTGAAAGCTTTTTGTATGTTTGGAGCTTTGTGTATAAGTTTTAACTTTTCCCGCTAGAGCCAAGTTGGGGCAGAGCTTTTACAGCGCTGCACAAAGTATTTAATGTGCTATTTTTATTCTTTAAGTTTTTAAAATACAAAGAATACTTTCAATCTGTATTCAATATTTGTATCCAAAAGAGTTTGAAAATATTTTTAATCAAATTTAAAAAGTAGAAACAAAGAAATTAGTTTCTAGTTACATTTGTGTTCAGATTCTATTTACTGCATTGCACAGTGTTTGATGTAGAGGAAATTATAAGGACAAAAGTCGAAAAATTAAAGTAATGGTTTTTATGTCAAATAAATTTTGTTGTCCAAATAAATGTTCAAAATAACATTTTCGAGTACGAAACTCAAAAACGTTTTGCATATTCCATTTTTACAACGCTGCAATGTTCACATTTCGTTATTAAAATAATAACAAAAAGTATTATTTACATTAAAGCTTCATTTTGAGCCCATTTAAAAGAATGTTCAATGTGAATGTAATGCAAATCTGTGAAACTGTGATATTGTTGTGTTAAAAGTGGGCATTAAAATAGAGCCAACCAATATAATTAAAAATTTTTTTTAATCTAAAAAGATATTTTGTAATAAAATTTTTCTACAAAACGTGAGTAAGAGTTCTCAGTTTCATGATTTCAAATTAATTTTTAGTGTTTCAAACAATTAAGTATCTAAAATAGGAAGAGCCAAGCACTGCAGTCCTGAAAACCGAAAAATTATTAAAAATTTGCGTAAACAAGATAAAAACCAAAGAGAAAAAGCCAGTATAGTTGGCTGCTCACATAAAATGGTTGAAAACACATTAAAGTTTACACAATAAACAAAAACATCCCAAAATAAGTACCAGTTTGCAAAGACGAATCCTATGTCACGTAGAAAAAGATCCGTTTGTGACCCCTTCCGCTCTCAAAAATCAATATACCTTAGACGTGGACAATTCAACGATTCGAAAACTTTTCATTAAAAATGGATTGAAGGATAAAGCTGCACGGAGGGTACCATTCCTGATCAAAGGTAATGTCCGCAAGCGATTACAATTCACAAAGGATCATGCTGATTGGCCAACGAGCAAATGGCGAAACATTCTTTGGTCAGATGATACCAAAGTTAATTTATTTAACTCAGATCGAGGCAGCGTTTCTGTGAGAACACCCCCCAATACCGAACTTCTCCCTCAACACACTATAAAATCGAATAAACATGGCGGTGGGAGTATAATGATTTTGGGGTTGTTTCTCATATAATGGCACAGGTCACTTATTTCTCATCGAGCGAAAGATGGATGCTTTATAAGACGCCAGGCTTTTGAGTGAAACCATGTTACAGTACGCAGAGTTTAATATGCCGCTTTGATGGGTGTTTCAGCAGGATAACGACCCGAAACACAGATCGAAGCGGGCAAAAAGATGGTTCAGACAAAAAGACATCGAAGTTTTAAGCTGGCCGCCTCAGTCTCCAGACCTTTATCCTATCGAAAATTTATGGCGAGAGGTTAAAGTGGCTCTTAGAGACAAACATCTAACCAAAAAATATATTCTTTTGAGGTAAATCAAGGACGCATGGGAGAAAATTCCTGCTACTAAGTGCCAAAAACTAGTGGATTCGATGCCTAGGCGTTGCTCAGCAGTTATCAGAAATAATATGTACACCACCAAATATTGAGGTAGAAATAATTATATTTGAATCATTTCAATTGATTATAACTTTTGCTTGCTCATGGGAATAGTTAAATACTATGAAATATTTGTTGAGTTCTTAAAGTTATAGAACGAAATATGTATAATAAAAAATATTTTCTGAGGACATGCCAAAATATAACAGAGTCCTGAATTTGAAATAAAGATTATTTCGTAGGAATGTTGGTTACGATGTTTTGCCTTTTTGGTATCGATATTTATTGCCTGTGCAAAGATTAATTTTTCACCACTCTGCCATATCCACATTTTGATTTCTTTTTTGAAAGTATATCTGTAATTATACATATTATTAAATTATGCTTTTTACCATTTTTTTAATCCGTATATAAATATATATACCTAAATACTTTTTAACTCTTTGAGGTACGGAAATTTCATTATTCAAAATACCCTTGAGATACAAGAAAAAAAAAGTCGAATATATTTTTCTTTTTTTTATTATTATTTTTTTTCATTATATTTAATGTTAAAATTATTTACCAAATTCATTAAAAAAAGTTTGTTTATTTTGTCCCAACATACCACAAAGGTGTATTTTTCATTGGTTCAAATTTTGTCCCATGGTACTTCAAAGAGTTAAAGCATGTTAAAGTCGCCAATTTTGTGTAACAATTTCAATTTAAAATAAATGAGGATATTTTAAAATTGGATGTATGTATATTGGAGTTGTTTTGTTAGGATAATCCTAAAGTAATACATGCTTAAAAAGTTAAATACTATTGTCTTCAGCGTAACCTTTTCTTAAAGAATATCTCAAATATTTTTGAAAATATTATTATTCTCGATAACAGGAATGTATGAATAACTAAATATTTGTGTTGCTTTACTTGTGGGTTTTAGAGAGGAAATAAATAACTAAATATTTGTGTTGCTTTACTTGTGGGTTTTAGAGAGGAAATAAAGGTCTTATGTAACTTAATTTGTGATCCCGGTATTGCTCTTATATATATATCTTATATGTATTAAATTTGTTTTCGATACATAAGCACTTTTTAAGTTACAGACTTTTGTCCTCGTAAACTCAAAATATCGAACACTGTGCATCGTTATTAAGTCTGTTCCGTACTCAATTTAAGTAACTTTAAGTTGCTTGAAAGCATTTCTTTACACATTTTCCAAGCTCGAGAGAGAGAAGAATAGCAAGTAAAAGGTTTGTTTCCGTACTCGATTCAAGTAACTTGAAGTTGTTAACAACCTTACACATTTTTCAAGCTCGAGAGAGAAAAGAATAGCAAGCAAAATGTCACTATCTATTCTATTACAATAACTCGAACTTTACTTGAAGTATCGCTTTCAAGCAACTTCAAGTTACTTGAATCGAGTACGGGAACATACCTATTGTGTGAGCAAACTCTATTACATTATTCAGGGGACTTTCTCAACAGCTTTAAAAAACACTTTGTTTTGAATTTTTGTTTTGGAAAAAGTATTGACTATAATTAAAAAAAAACATTTTAAACATAAAACATTATTAAGTAAAGGAACTTCGGGTATTATGGTATAGGAGGATAATGTGGTATAGGCTAATATCTCCGGTTTCGCGAAACTGGTTTTGACGCACTCTTGCTTAAATTCATGTAAACTCATAGAGAAGAAAATAGAGTTCAAGAAAATCAACGAAACCAAACACGTTTTCGAACAGTTGAACAAAACATGTGAATGCATTTGGCCGAGATTTTTAAGGAAAACAAGGAGTTATCTATTATTGAATACATTTTGCATTTAAGGTAAGTGATAAGTTTGGTTTCAAGAATTCATACATAATCTATTTAATCTAATAAAAAAACATAAGCTTTTCTATTCCCACCACACCGTCTTAAAGACGTCACCCAGTGGGCATTTTAGCGAGTGCTCCGCAAAAGAAGGCATGCTAGCACTGCTATTATTGGCGTCAATACACCTTCCATAATCACTGCATTGATGAGTACTTTGTAAGGACTACCTTTTGAAGGTTCTGATTCTTTTTATATTATTTTATATGAAAAAATTAAAAAAAAAATATTACAAAGAAATTTTAAATATACAGAAAAGTTTGTAAAAAAATGTAGATTTAAAAAAAAAAAAGTAAGCCGAAAGCTTGCTTTAATTTTATTTGTATTGATGCAAAATAAGCTATTGATTCCTAACAACCACGATAGACGAGTGGGTAAAATGCCGGACCGCTATATGAGAGGATCATCCCAGTGGGCAATTGCAGAAATCCGAAGGCCTTCTAGAAGGCCTGCGTTAGACACTCTTTTAACGTCAAACACTTTTTTATTGCTTATATGAAATGGGAAAATTTGTCAGGACTTCCGCTCTCCTTACTCAAAAGAGACCTGACAGAAGCGCTCTTTCGATAAGTCACATTAGTAGGAAAAGCAATATATGTATCAACTTGAAATAAAAAACGACTAACAATTTCAGATTTGAACCATTTTCCTCTCAAATGGCGGTCCGATATCTTACCCACTCGTCTATCGTGGTTGTTAAAAGTCAAAAGCTTATTTAGCATCAATAAAATGAAAGTAAGCTTTCGGGAGCACGGGTTCGAGACCCAACTCGGGGAAAAAAATTGTTTTTTATTGTTTTTTCTAAGTCTTCATATATTTCAAAACTGTTCTGTGTATTTAAAAATTTTTTTGGAATTTTTATATAAATTTTCTTCATACAAAACTATAAGAAAAGGCTTAGAGTTTTTCCATATAAATATTTTCATATAATATATTATAATATGAAATGTGTTAGTTTTCGGGAGCCCGGGTTCGAGATCCAACTCGGACAAAGAAAAAATTTTTTTGTTATTTTTTTTAAATCTACATTTTTTTACAAACTGTTCTGTGTATTTAAAATTCTTTTGGAGCTTTTTTTGTAAATTGTTTCATATAACATAATATGAAAAAATCAGTACTCATCAATGCAGTGATCATGGAAGGTGTATTGACGCCAATAATAGCAGTGCTATTACTCTCTCAGAGCACTCTCTGAAATGTTCACTGGGATGGTTCAAATCTGAGTGGTTTTTTATTTCAAGTTGATATTTTTATTACTTTTCCTTCTAACGTGACTTTTCGAAAGAGCGCTTCTGGCTGGTCTTTTTGAGCAAGGAGAGCGGAAGGCCTGACAAATTTTCCCATTTCATACAAGCAATAAAACGGTGTATGCAAGAAGTGTGGAAGGCCTATAAAAACCAAACGCAGGCCTGCTAGAAGACCTTCGGACTTCTGCACTTGCCCACTGTTTAGTACCGTCGTTATAATGTTTATTTAATTGTAAAGCAGTAAAGTGGGAGTATTAATAAACAGTACTCACAATTCTCTAACGGTTTTAATATGATTTAAAAAATTGGCCTGATTTCAAATATGATTTCAAAAATTGACAAAGGAAATTTGTACCGTTGTCTAAGTTTCTTCGTGTAATTCGACTTTTTTATACAAAAAATAATGTTTTCAAAACTTTTAACTTGAAAAAAAGTTTTTATTTACTCATCTAACAAAAATTACTACATCGATTTTGTTAGTATGTAACTTATCATATTCTTGCAATAAGCCTTTCCCTTTTAAATGGAAACGCTAAGTGTTTAAATAAAATCCTGATACGTTTCGCATTAAAGTTTACTTTCATTGAACTCCTCACTGAAAACAGGTGAACTCACGCACATACAAAGAGATGTGCTCAAACCCATGCTGCTAATGATAAGCATGGCAACTATACCGAACTTGGGTATGTGACTCTGATTGTGCGTTCACACACACACACCCATACATACGTGTTGGGTTTGTTTGTCTCTCGGATGCGTTGACACACTCGCATGAGTAGCTAATCCAAACAAACGATAAAACAGTGGGCTGGGAGAACGTGCCTTATCTGCATTGTTTGTATGTGGTAGGTTCAAGCGCCTGAGCGCATGCAATAAATATTTTATGGAAAATAAATTGTTAATATTTAGAAATAAAAAATAAGGAAATTGTTTTTCAACAACTATTTGTACAGTGCTTTGAAAGTTTTGCACATGTCAGAAAAGGCCATTCTTGTTATTTTTTCCCAGGATGCCTAAACTAATCATAGATTATAAAAACAAAAGGTTTGTGTATTTTTTGTACAGTATTTTTAAATTTATGCCACCATGGAAATAGTAAAATAAACAAATAAATAACGCAAAAAGCGCCGTAAGAAAAAACAACATGAAAGGAAAACAATTGCAGGTTGCAAATAACGATTATGTGTGCGGCAATATAAAGGCCAACATATCGAGGTGGAGGGTTGGCATAAAATCTTGCCCGAAAAAATCCGGCAGTTGCGTGAGCTCGCATACGAATGAGCAACACTGAATGCAGGAGCCAACATCGAGGCCACCCATCCACCCACTGCAGCAACACCCAAACAAACAGTGCAAACATAACAACTTATCGCACCGAACAGACCCTCCACACAAGCTCACTCAGCAATACATTCGCACACACTAACACACACATACCCACACATTTGCTAAATGCAAAATGCGATAATCGGCTGCAGCAACGTTATTTTGTGTTGTTTTGTTTACTTATTTGGCAATGTCTATCTGAGTATGTATGTAAGTATGTTGGTGTGCTTATGCGAGTGTGCGAAAACAAACACGTGCTCATAATACATATAGACATTACCTCAAAAGTTCTCACACACTCTTTGTGTGGAGTTGGTGTGGAAGCCCTCTAAAGTGATGCCATCGTTTTTTGTTTTTCCAACCTGCAATTGCAGCACCCACCCGCATAGTCTGCTTCTCGTAACTTAAAAATAATTTTTATTTTATATATAAATATGTGTTCGCACACCCTACATATATTGGGAGAGTATCTTAAGAACCTGGGAAACTTAAGAACAATTGGTCTGGACAAGACTTGAGAGTAACTCAACAACAACAAAAAAAATTTGCGGAACATATTTTTCTCATAGATTTCTACAGTGGCTCACAATGAAAATCGGCGAGGCATTTCTTAGCGCTTTCGCATTGGTTTCAGAAATGAATATATAAGAAGAAACATGGAGTCAATATTTTTTAATTTGTACATAACGTTAAAAAAATTAAATCAAAGTTTTAAAAACGAGCTTACATTGAAAGTCGGACAGATAGGGCATTCAATGCTAAAACTAAGAATTTAATATTTTGTTGTCAATTCTTTTTATTTTATGACTGCCTGCAGCTTTTTTGGCATGGGTGCAACCAAATTTTTACAAGCATCAGCTGCAATCTGATTCCCCTCTTCACTTAGGATATTTTTTAATAGATGTTCTATACAATTTTAATCTGGGCTTTGTGAGGTTATTTTTATGACATTTGGACAAATATCAAGTACACAATTCTTTACAAAGAGCGTCAAATGTTTCAGGCCATTGTCTTGGTAGAACTCAAAATTGTCTGCAATTCCAAAAGAAGGTAAAGTAGAAGGGAAAGTCTTGAATTCCATCCCTTCTACTTTCATACCCAGAAGGCATTCTTTAAATATTTGCATGTCATTGGGGGCAATGCTTTCCTTAATCTTCTCCAGAAGTGCTTCCAGAATTTTTCAATGGAAGATTTCTTTGAGCCCTTAAATAAAAGGATTCTAGTAGATGTTCTTAAGGAGAACTTTAAGAAGGCATTTCGTGGAATGAAATGGTATTTTAGGTTTGCGGGATATTAAAAATTCCACGGAAAATATTCCTTTTCCCGATTTTCGCGACATTTTGGTGTTTGAAGGTTGCGTTGAAGTGGTTGCGTTTTGTTGGGGATTTGAAAATTCCCACGGAAAATATCTAAAACATATATGTATTATATTATATATATTTTTTTTTTACTTTAATTGAATTTAAATGCTATTTGAATGTCTTCGAGTAGTGGTTTCCTCCACAATAACTCGAATGTTTCTTGAAAACACTTTTTAATAAGGCAAAGAAGAAGTAAGTGGATTTATACAATGTCTTCCGGAAGCAGTGTCCCTAAGAATGCATGTCACATTTGTATTAAAAATTTTGATGGGTGTACATTCTTTATTGGTTATTCTCTTATCTTGTATATAATGCTTGATTATATCGTGCACTGTTGATTAAATTTTTAAGGCGATTTGTGAAATTTGTCGCACGGGTTTTCCTTTCAAATAATGATCTATCACGAGCAGAATTTCTGCCAATGTTGACTGATTCACTTTTCGAGAACTGTTTATTTTTTTTTTTGAGAACATGACAGAGTTTCAACTTGTCTTTTTTGTTTTAAAAAGTTATTTTACTATTAACTGAAAAGCTTAAAAGAAGTCAGGTGTACATTCGTGTTAAAAATAAAATATATACATTAGGGCGGGTCAAATTCTGGCTCAGCGAAATTCGTAAAATACATGTAATTTCAAGACTTTTGCTCCACTACAGCATATAAAAATTCTGAAAAAAAGCTGTGCGGACTTTCGTAAATAGATTCATATACATACATTCATACATTCATATTTTATAATTGAGAACAAAATCTATTTACGAAAGTCCGCACAGCTTTTTTTCAGAATTTGTATATGCTGTAGTGGAGAAAAAGTCTTGAAATTACATGTATTTTACGAATTTAGCTGAGCCAGACCACCAAAAAATTCGTCCATACAAATTGACCCGCTCTATTATACATGGAACATATACATAAAAATTTTTGAAAATATGTCACCGCCAATTTTCGATTATTAAAATTCAGAGTATTTAAACTTAATTCTACTATATGCCAAAAATAATTTCATCCATGGTTTTTTGTAATTTTCAAAGATTTGACTGTTTGTATGTAAAATTAATAACTACACTGTGAGCTTTTTTGTAAATTTTTTCCCTGTATTTGATAATTTCATCGTTCTTCAATGGAACATTGTTATGACGAACAACTTTGCTGAACAAATAAATATGAAAAAATCGTTTGAAATTGTCTTAAAAACTTTTACTAGCCATATATTTCTGGTTTGCTTTCAAAGCTTCAAAGTAAAGCTCTGCAAAGAACCATCCAAGTACACCAGTTGTGTGTTGTTAGTTTTTCTTATACCTACTTGTATCTGTTTCGCTCTCTAAGCATTGAGTATGCATGGAATATTTCGATAACGATGGAATAGGTGTGAGAGAGTGAAATTACCAAGTATCAAAAATACTAGTTTGAGCACATACAGAACAAACAGATATATCGATAATACTGTTATCTTTCTTTGGTTTCAAATTTGCCAAAAATACGAAAAACGCACAGAAAGACACTCACCATTACTTTCTTTTAGTAGAATAGAAATAGAAAAACACAACATCAATACAAAGAGAACGATCTGGAATATCTATATTGAATGGATATATCCATTTAAAAAAGGGTTAACACAGATACTCCACTTAGTGGAACAGATAAAGAGAAAAAAAGCTTACACTATAATGAGAGCCAGAGAAAGAGATGATAAGCCCTCTGCTCATTCCAAAGCATATAAGTATATGTTCTGTTCTACTCCTTGTTGTATTTGTACCAATATTATCAGGTTTTTACTTGTTATATCTGTTTGTACAAGTAGAACGGATGGCTCGCTGCAGACCTTTACTTCAAAGCTTCAAGGCCATTAAAGTTATTCATACGCCATGATGTATCTATTTTTTTTTGTTGCAACTTATGCTGACTTAAATTTAGACTTTTTGTCTAAAGACCCACTCGGTTTATTTGTTCAGTAAAGTTGCTGGCCAGAACAATAGAAACAACTTTGCTGAAGAACGATGAAATCTCATTTACATATATTTTATACTCTATCTCGATTTCTCTGTTTCTACTTAATATTAAGATTAGCTTTAAAATTAATTTAAAAATATAAATTAGGTTTAAAAATCTTTTATTTGTATAATCCTTAAAAATATTATTCCAACTTGTACATTAAAAGAATTAAGTTTTTATCGCACTATAAATAAATAAGTAAATAAACATAAATGACTTCGTCGATTTAACGTATATTACCTACAATGTGTAAAACATGATAACTTTGTCAATGTTAAAGTCCCTCATATAATCTTTCAGTGTATATAAAAAAAAATATCAGACAAAAATCATAAACTAAACAGGACTTGCTTTGTCAGTATTAATAACGTAAAGCCTTTTGATTTCATAGCCTCCTTAGGTGTTCCTCAGGGTAGTTTCCTAGGACCCTTGTTTTTAATCTTTTTATTTATGATATATCCAAGTGTATATTGATTTTACACTTTTTACTTTATGCGTATGACCTACAAATGTTTAAGAAAATTTCCTGCTCTATTGACATTGCTAATCTGCAAGAGGAAATTTCGAGAGTTTTGATTTGGAGTCAAACCAACGGCCTTGCTTTACGCCATTCAAAATGTTTTCATGTTACATTCTCTAAACTCACTTTTAGTTCATTGTCCAATTCATATTTCTTATCTAATTCAATAATCCAATTCGTCCTTATCTACCGTGACCTGGGCGTTATCTTCGATTGTAAATTTACATTTGTTGAACATGTCAATTTTCTTATTCCTAAGGCATACTCTCTACTAGCCTTTATATGTAGAAATAGTACAGAGTTTTCAGATCCACATACCCTAAATATGCTGTTTAGTGCGTTTTTGAGATCAAGATTGGAGTACGCTTCCATTATCTGGTCCCCATTTTATACCTCAACATCTTTTAGACTGGAAAAAGTTTAAAAAAAATTTACCAGATATGCTTTACGATCTACAAATTTGCACGATTCAAACATTTCAAATGCGAATTTTGTAAACCAGACACGAATGTTTTACATCGTTCGACACATGTTTACTCACATGAGAAACTCCAATATATGATATTATGAAAGATGGGCCAAAAATAAAACATTCCTTAAATATATTATGATATATAGTATAATTTTAGTTTCTGTTTACGAGATGGTTTTTCATATTTTTTTTTTTAATTTGTACTATTCCCCAAAAAGTGATCAATTATTTTGAAATGATTTTTATTCAAAACGTGCAATATAAAAGTCCGTGTTTTATTCAATTCGTACCTCTTCAGTGTAGTACAACAAATTGCTCATCATGACCGACTGAAAACATAACTATTTTAAGTTTTTTTTTCTCTGCTTGTGTTTTTGCATTAAATGATATTTTGCTAAAAAAAAAAACAACTAAAGTAGCTTTGTTGTTGTTTTTGGTATTCATTGTTGGTTGGTGCTGTCGCTGCTTAATTGTGTGTGTGCGTGCCTGCCACTGTTTGTATTGTTCTTAATATATGATTGTGTTTGGTGTTTGTTTTTGTTATCAGCTACAATGCGCGCCAGCTATATACGGCAGGCGGAAGCAGAAATTATTGTAAACGGAAGTGGTAAGTTGTCTTATCTTATGGGAAACATGCAACACTGACATTTCCGTCACTAGCGGTGATGTAAAGCTTTAAGATATTTGGTTAGCGAGCGGTGAATTTAATTGATTTCAAGGAAAAAGACTCTCGTACTCAGGCGCTGCTACAGCGGGTGTATCAGGGTTGAAGCTCGCCTAGACACTTAAATTTTAGAACAAATCTTTCTAGAAATGCTATGCTTTGGAATAAGTCCTTTTCGTTTTCGATACAAGTTTTCGGGCTAAAACAATAAATTAATAAATTAATGTGATATCGCTGGAAGTTTCTAAGTTTTACCATTGAAAAGTTTGAAAACTTTTAATAAATCGACTGTTTATTTTTAACGCACTGTCGATATCAGTCAACATCTTGGCGTTTTAACTTCTAAGCTTATGCTATTCTTTCTACTTTCAAAGATATTGCTTTCAAAATTGAACACATATTTAGTTTATTGCAAAAATTGTATTTTAAATTACCAGGTTTTCAATCACCTCTTAGATAATTTTTTTGGAAATTTTTAAAAAAAGGTTTTTTTTTTATTTGTAAGAATTAATTCTGAAAAAATCTATTTTTGAGTTGCTTACCAAAGTTTTATTTTTTATCAATTTGCTCAATAGAAGTTTCTAAGCCACATACATATTTTGAAAAGCATGAAATATTTTATTAAGTATGTGGAGAAACACATACAAGGAGCTGATCAAAATTAAGAAATCACATATTTACTTAATTAATATCACCACATAAGTAAATTTGGCCAAAATCACCTGTTTTTCTTATGAGTGTCTGTATGGCTTTTTACACGATTTTACGTCACTGTTAAACTTTTGAAATCAATAAATAAAATCGATAATACGCAAAAAAAATATATGATTAAAATAACAAATTAACTACAGTGGATTAGAACCACGCCTGCCTCTTTAAAAATTGTGGCAAAAAGTGGCAAAACCTTAAAAATTCTTTGAAAATTGCTTTTTGTCTAAAATTTGGTAAAATCGGATAAAAACCGTGTCTATTTTTCGTTAATAAATACTGTATTAGAGTAGTAAAACCGGTATTTAGTACTTCAGAATTTATTTCTGCTACAGTCATATCATTTTGAGGAACAGTAAAATTAAAAATATCACATCCATTTCGGCCAAAAAGTTTTTACATGTAATACAATAAAATTTAACTCAACAAAAAATTTGATGGATTTTAAAATACAATTGAACCTTAAAACGTATAAGATTATGGTAAAAAAAAATCCTCCCGAGTTTCAAAATATTTTTATTAGATAAAATTATTTGTTTTTAAATTAGAAAGTATCCCAGAAGAACATTGAGAAATGTGCACGCTTAGAAATCTTGGAATATATTGTAATACTTTTGGACCTACATATATGACCACACCAAAATCGTATTAATATATAATATTGGCCAAATATAAAAATTCAGTTTTAATTAAATAAAAAAAATATTGAAATTTAAGGCTCAGTTTGTATAAATTTTGAATGCTGATTGCATATTAAAAAATTGGTATAATAGTATTTATAGTATCAAATTGATGCCAAAGGGTATAAAATATTGTTGTAATATTTTAAATGTTTAATATTTAATACAAAATTATATTGAAATAAAATACAGCATGTCTTAAAAAGTAAATATAATATCAGAATATTATCGAATTACTTCCAAAGGTATAAAATATCGTTGTAATATTCGAAATGTATTAAAATGTGAAACTAATTATATTAAAAAAATGTTTTAATCAATGTACGAGTATTAAATTTAATACTTTTTCAATTAAAAATCTTTGTAATACTTTGCTTGTATTCAGATGTATTCCAAGATTTCTAACTGTGTATGTATATTATAAAATACCGCAATGGCAGCAATTATTCGGACGTGTTTCGGAAAAAAAGTAGCATTGCGGTGCCCCTCATAACTTGGTGTTAGATCATTTGAAATCAAAGTTCATTCGTTAGATAATAGTTTTCACCAGGTAACGCTGGGAGGTTTTTTGAAATTTAAATTTTTCACTTTTTTGGAACACTTTGACGGAAAAAACGCGATTTTTGTTATTTTAAAATAAAAATGATTAAAAAATTTGAAAAAACCTCTTCAGCATTACTTCGTTAATTATGTAGAGAAATAGTGTTAAAAATTTCAAAAGGGTTGGTGCAGTACTTTTGAAGTTATGAGGGGCACCTACTTTGAAAACGTGACATGTACATTTAAAAAAAAAAATGAAACAAAAAAACAGTTTTAAAACCTTATTCTTCCCTGGTGCCATCCTCCTGTGGTCCTTAAGGCGGGTTACTTTTTTGTCGAAATGCGTTTTGCTCTATCTCTTCTAGTTTAGGAGATATAGAACACTTTTTGGAGCAATAGTAGGCCAAAAACATGTGGTTTTTCATCATAACTCCCAAACCATAGATCCTACAAGGACGATTTATGCACCAAAATGTTTGTAATACATATACCCACAAGACTGCATTCTTATAAAAATATTTTTTTTTCAAGAATCATAGTTTTAAACGCAATTTAAGGTGATTTTCCATTTTTTGTTTTTTCGTCATAACTCTTAAACCATACATCATAAAAATACAATTTTTGCACCAAAATGTACGTTAAGCCTCTGTTTACAAGACTGCATCCTTGGAAGAATTTTAAAAATTACATTACATCTTAATTTCATATGCCTTTTTTTAATTTTTTGTTCGTTTTTTGCCATAAAATTCGCCCTAAAATCCAAACTACATATCAGACAAGGACGATTCTTGCATTAAAATGATTGCAATGGCATCGTCCTAGAAGTGGGTTACGTTTTGCTCTATCTCTTCTAGTTTAGAAGTTGTATAACACTTTTTTGGAGTAGTAGTAGGCTAAATACATGTGGTTTTTTCGTCATAATTCCCAAACCATACATTCTAGAAGGACGATTTATGCACCAAAATGTTTGTAATACGTATACCCACAAGATTACATCCTTGGAAAAATCTTAGTTTTATACGTTATTTAAAGTGATTTTGCACTTTTTTGTTTTTTCGTCATAGCTCCTAAACTATACATCATAAAAAGACGATTTATGCACCAAAATGTTCGTTAAGCCTCTGCCTACAAGACTGCATCCTTGGAAGAATTTTAAAAATTATATCAGATGTTATTTTCATGTCTTTTTTGTGAATTTTTTTCCGTTTTTTTTTGCCATAAAATTCGCTCTAAATTACAAAATCCAAAACTACATATCAGACAAGGACGATTACTGCATTAAAATGGTTGCCATGGCATCGTCCTAGAGGCGGTTTACAATATGCTCTATCTCTTCTAGTTTAGCAAATGTAGAACACTTTTTGGAGTAATAGTAGGCCAAAAACATGTGGTTTTTTCGTCACAACTCCCAAAACATACATCCCACAAGGACGATTTATGCACCAAAATGGTTTAAAAGTCACCAAATTAAGTTATGCAGTAAAGAGATATACATATAACATATCCTTTGACATGCACATGGCAAAATTCATCGATGCAGGTAATATACAGCCGTGCAAGTTATAGATTACCACTTTGTTTACTTTGTCGCTCACTTTTCTTCTTGGATATAAACATACAAAAGTTACATGTTTCCAAGAATACATATTATGCGAAAGTTTAAATACATTTCAGCCTAAAAGACTTGAATTTAGTCCACCACACGACCAGTTTCCAGATCCACCCCTCCTCATACTGAAGAAGATCTAGGGAGCGGAAATACTGAAGAAGTTGTAGGAGGACGCATAATCACTAGTGGTTGAAGAATGTTTGAAGTTTTTGGCTAAGCTTTAAAGCGCATATAATTTACCATAAAGCTTGAATTTATAAATGTTGAGGCTGCATTAAATGGCGGTTGGATAAAAAAAAAATCTGCAAAATTATGTTATGTTGCACTTGTGTCCCAGAAGCAGCACACAATTTATTGACATTAATACCAAAGACAACAAAGGCACTAACGACAAGCAACACAAACAACAATTAGGTATGACAACAAAAACAATTGAACAGCAACAACAGCAATAGCAACAGCAGCGCACGCGACAATTAATCTCCATAAATGTTTACCGCGAAAACATTTTTGCGGTTCGCAGCGTCATGTTCACATGCGACAAATACAAACACACAAACGTACACCCACGCACACACAAACAAAGCGACGTTTCCTCTTTGCCAGTTGGCGCTAAAAACAAATGCTGACGCGTTGCCAACGAACATTAAAAAATGTGATTCTATACCAACAACAACAACAACAACAACAACAGCATAAAACCCATATTGGTCGTTAATTGGCGCAAAAACCGAAATATGCGCCAGCAAAATGCAAAAGTCGAAGAGACACACAGAAAGATATATAGACAAACAGAAATATACTGTTTTGGCTAAGCAAGCATTTGATGACGTTTAAGCAAAATGCTTGGTTTTTAGAGATGGTCTAGAAAAAGAAGTGGTGACTCTTGGCTAATCCATGGATTTTCATTGGAAAAAAATCAAGTAAGTCGCAGCTGAGCTGGGAAGAGCAAAGGGCACAGTTTTATAAATGCATTCGTGCTTTAACTTCAGTGTACAACAGTTTGGCCCTTTTTAAAAACCCCGCCCACTTTCTCAATGATTTCTCATAGTTTTGTGTACGCAGATCATGAATATGCAATTATTTTTTCGGGACACCTCTAGTTTGATCTCCACAGGACTTGAAAGTTTTAAGGCGCTTATATCTTACAAAAAAATTTTTATATAGAAAATTTATCCACCACTCAGAAAAAATTCTCAGAATATAAGGCATCAAGTTTAGAGAAAAATGGTATTGACTTTGCTCCAGAGAATGCCTTTCTTTAAAATTGATCCCAAAAATTCCCTAAAAATAGCAAAAAGTCTCCATGAAACAGAGAAATATTTTCTTATCAATAAAAAAACCTTGTTTTTAACAGAAAAATATTTCTTTATAACAGGTTCAATAATTTTCTTTATTGCGTTAATTTTTCCTGAAAATAGAGAAATATTTATTCTATTTTAATAAATCTTTTCTTTAAATTGCGTTTAAAGTTTCATACAAAAAAGAACACTTTCTTCAAAAGAGAGATATATTTTCTTAATTTTGGTACAACACATTTCTTTTTTGAGCACATTTTCCTCTAAAACAGAGAAGTATGTCTGCAATTATGAATAAAAATGAATATTTATGAAACATTTGTTTTAACTCAGTTGCACGCAAAGTAAAAGTATGAACATGGTATTGTGATTCGGTTGTAAAAATATTAGTTAAAAATATGTTTAGAGGTAGAGGTAGAATTATCGTCGTAGCATTGTTTTGTCGGAGCCCCTTACAAATATTCCAGAAATTTCTTCTGAAAAACGATTTTATAAATGCATCCAAATAACCATTGGTAATAAGCAACATTGTTTTGTGCAGCTATGTTAAATAAAAAAATCTTTTTGAAGGAACAATCGTCATAATATGCAGAATATGCAACACTTGCAGTTCACTCGCTCTTTACGCTTTACGCTTTACGCTCTTACGCTTACGCTCTACGCTTTACGCTCTTTTACGCTTTCTATATTTTTTCGTACCTAATTTAATATTAGATAAATATATCGTTTTAAGAAGACTTTTTTATTTTTTAGAAAGGATTTGAATGGTTTGTTTTTATTGAAGAAAATATTTCGCATAGTGAATTGTGTATCTACAATAGAGAAAAATATTCATTTTCTATAAATTTTCCTCTAAAAATGAGAATTTTTTAGTGCAAGAAAAATACTTATCATCAGTGAAGACTTATTTCTTCGAATATGTGAAAATTTATTCTAATTGAAGAAAATTTTATTTGAAATAGAGAAAATTGCTGTTATCAAAAATGGAGAAACTTCTTATCACGAAAAGATAGGTGTTTTTTCTGAGTGTATAATAACAAATTTGGTATCAAATTAAAGAGGAAAATTTGTCCATTTTATTTGAAAACCCTTAATATCCTTCAAGTTTTTATTTTCATTTAACAAACAAAAATTCTTGAAAAAACTTACCCTTCTGACTATGCATCTGCGAACTTTCAGGAAAATTGCATCATTGGTTTGCTTTTTAACGTTTCTTCAAGTGTCTTTAACATTATTTATTTTTACAATTTCTGACTTTTTCATGTATTTTAGCTCGAAATTGCTTTCCATTCAAAGTAATTAGACATATTCAGTATTTTTACAGTATACCCAATACTCAAGTTTTCTCTTAGATAAGTTTAAATAAGAAGTTTAAATTAAATCTTTTTGTCTAATAATTTTATTACATTTCTTAAAAATATGTTTTCGATAAAATTCCAAAAATTGTCAATTTTCAATTTAAACTATTTTATGAATACGTTGTTTATTTTAATAAAAGGTTATTTTAATTGCTTACAATATAGGATAAGATATGATAGGATAAGTTATGAAAGGATAAGATTTTCAACATTAAAAAATTTTTAAAGAAATGAACTCTTTAAAATTTCAAAGTCGTGTGAAGATCAAACTAGAGGTGTCTCGAGAAAAATATTCACATATTTGTAATCTGCGTATCCATAAAGATGAGAAACCATTTAGAAAGTGGACGGGGTTTTACTTACACGGAGAGAAAAAATCAAGCATTCTATGCTTGAATCAAGCAGGAAAGCTAACAGTCCTTACCTTCAATTGAAGCAGCATTTTTCTTGTATCGAGAATATGTAAAATGTCTTAGTATTAGAAAAAACTGCTTAGTACAAGAACCATTTTCTTAAAACTTAACTACCTACACTTTTTTAATTCTACTCTATTATTTTTCAGGAATTATAATTATAGTTAGAAAGCGTTTGGCGTTTAAAAGGTTTACGTATGCAGCAATTTAATTTTTAACGTACTAGCATAACGGAATGAAAATTTCCGATTTAGGTTAAATTTTGCATGGAGCATCATTAACGGAAGTAAAATACTTAATTTGGACAGGGTGCACAAAATTGACAAAAATTGGAAAAAATTTTGCAAATAGATTTTTACGCAAAATCATATCTCAAACACTTCTTAACCGAATATTTGGTATGAACTGCCGGTAAAAAGGATTTAACACACTTTAATCAAAAAATTTGGAAATTTTGGTAATCGCCCAAACCCAAAAATGAACAATCACCCAAAAAAAAATGGGCGTTTGTTCATAATGTACAATCGCCCAAAAAAGTGATAAACAATCGCCCAAAACTGCAAACATTCGCCCAAATCGTGAAAGGAATAGACGCCCAAAAATGGGGGCGTTTAATCATAATGTACAATCGCCCAAAAATATTTTTTCGTTATTTGAAATTTGGGAGTTTGTTAATTATGAACAATCGCCAAAAAAAAAAAACAAACAATCGCCCAAACCCAAAATGAGCAATCCAAAAACCAAAAATTTTTGCCGTTTTTTTTGGGCGATTATTCAGTTCCGTACTTTTGGGCGATTCCAACTTGGGCCGATTTAGTCTGTGCGAATATTCTCATTGTGATTGTTCATTTTGGGTTTGGGAGATTGTAACTTGGGCGATTAATCGCACAGCCGTATTAGTCTATGTGAATGTTTGCACAAGTTGCAATCGCCCAATCCCAAAATGTACAATCACCCAAAAAAAAATATACTCTCGTACGCAATGAAGTTTTAAAAATAAAAATCATTTTACGGCCATTATGTCCATCCCGAATAAGACATAACGAAATGAACAATCGCACAAAAAATATTTTTGGGCAATTATTCATTCTTCAAAAATTTGGGCGAACATTCACTATGCACAATCGCTCAAACTCAAAAAGAACAATCGCCCAAAAATTTTAGCATTTATTTTTGGGCGATTATTCATTGCATACTTAGGGCGATTGTAACTTGGGCGAATATTCGCACAGACTAATACTGCTGTCTGAATAATCGCCCAAGTTACAAACTCCCAAATTGTGAAATGAATAATCGCCCAAAAAATTTATGCGTTTGTTCATAAAGAACAATCGCCCAAAATTGCAAACTTCCACCAACTGAATATTCGCGATTATCATAGTGTACAATCGCCCAAAAATGTAATAAACAGTCGCACAAAAATATTTTTTGGGCGATTATTCATTCTTCGAAATTTGTTTGTTTGTTTATTAATCGCCAAAAAAAAAAAAGGAACAATCGCTCAAGCCCAAAATGAACAATTGCTTAAAAAAATCGCCAAAAATTTTAGCCGTTTTTTTTTGGGCGATTGTTCATTTCGTACTTTTGGGCGATTGTGACTTAGGTGATTATTCGTACAGCCGTTAGGGTGCCATCCCTTGCAGTGAGGTATCAAATCAATTAATTTCGACGAATGGATTCGAAGAAAACCATTTAAAAATTCAAAATAATTTTATTTTATTTTATTTTATTTTATTTTACTGGAAAAATTAACTTTTCAACGACATAAAAGTTAGGATGGGGCTTCAATGGGTTCATGAGATATGCACATTAGGCCGGAGCGAGTTTCAGAAGTGCATAGCATTGACTTGGCTCAGGGCACTTTCGACAGGTATTGTAACAAACATGTAAGCAGCTACAACATTTAAAAGCGATCTGATTTAAAAACTAATTGTATGAAAAATCTTAAAAAGTGGCTCGGTTAGTACAAACATAAAATGGAGCTTCACAAAATTTCGTCCTGTTCTGATTACCTCTTCCACTTCTAAGATATCCTCAAAAACGACATAAATTAAAAAAAATATATTACAAAAATTTTTGAATGAAGTTATCTGAACTAACCTAAATATTGATTAAATTTTTTCCGATATAACGTCATCTTCTTATTCCAGAATATACTTGAAAATGGCATATTTTTTAACATTGTAAAAATCGTTATAAATTACAGCCAAATCAGCTGATAAAAGGATAAACTAAGCACATACAATATTTCTTTACGATCTGACCCCAAATGCCTACTTTAAAGTGTCCTTGCAAATAGCATATGTATTTATTATGTTATGATTTCAATATAAAAATTAATAGTTTTCACAAACACACTTCACTGCAAAACTTCCTGTTATTGTAGAAAACACGATGTTGCTACACACACGAATAAAGTCAAACTGTTGTTTGAACAATGAAATGAAAATAATGTCAGCATACACAAGATTTTGTTTCCGCTTACAGTTCTGCATTACAATGTCATCACCGACAAATTTTTACAAGCGGGAGTAAGCATGATAAAGATCAATAATTCTGTGGTCAAAAGCACTAAGCGCTTAAGTCAAAAATTGCTGTTTCGAGTAATCTCGTGTTAAAGTTTTCAATCGCCATTTGAATTGTATGAAAGAGTCTTTTGTTTTTGTGTCATAACTTTGGCTAGGGTCATGCTAGAAGCTCCAGATTTTGTGTGCTTATAAAGCTATATGCTTGAAACACATCTGCATCAATAACTCAGTTTTGTCTTAAGTCGACTTAAGCGCTTAGTGCATTTGACCACAGAATTATAAGATGGAAAAGTGCATATTCAACATTTTATCTCGATATAATAATATCTTGCTTTTCTAAAATATCCTTAAACATCACGGTGTTCAAGAAAATTTTATGTTTTTCAATATTGTAATCGATTTCAATAGATTTATGATTGCTGATTCCGAATCTGGCAACAATTTGTTTCTATTTTTATTAGATCTTAGGATATATAATGTTGAATGAATGATATATGAGTTTTTAAGGCGTTCTTAAGTTAGGATTAAAAATTAAAGGATTGTAATAAAACCTTCAAAACAGACTTGAAAGATGGAGTTTCTAATCTGTTTTTCGTTTTTGCTCAAGTTTATTACATTTTTTATAATCGCTGTCAACAGAGTTTTTTTTTAATGTGGGAGATGAATTGGTTTCTTATTCGATTGAATATGAAATGTAGCATTTTTGAGAATATCACCATACATTTTTTAGGTACATTTGTTTAAATCCCGGGATTCAATGGGGCTTACATCGTTTGGTATCCCGGGATTTACTTTGCTAGTATTTATAGCACCTTATCACCTTCAACATTTCAAATTTTGTGCACCCTGAAGGCAAATATCCTTACCAAATATTCACCCCCACTAAACTCCACTACGATTTTTTGAACAGTGACTTTTCGCAGATTTTTTTAATTAATAAAATTTTTCACTCATTCAACAACTCGAAATTGTTTTAACGCCAATTGCAGGTGGCGTGTCGTAGCTTTCTTTATGTCGTTTATTATTTGTTATTAGAACTTTGCACGTTATTCAAAATGTTCACGTCATTTAGCCAGCCAGCATCGTGTTAATGCTAATTAGCCCAAAGCGTCAGAAACAAAAAAAAAAAAAAAAAAAAATAAAATCCCAAAAAGCAGTCAGTGAGAAAGAGTGTTACGGCAAGACGTAAGCAGAAAAACAACAAAAGAAAATGTTCAATCTCAGGAAAAACTTTTGCAAATACTTAAACGCACACGCACACGCGAACCAACACATTTAACCCTCTTTTCCTATGTCAAAAATTAGTGGAGAGAGGGGAAGAGCACCCATTATGAGGGTGCAAAGTGAGCAAAAATTTCTTGGCTCTTAGGCAAGAAATACTCGTTATGTGAACTTTTAAGAAGTTGGACCAGCATGCTAGTTGAAAATAAATTGTATAAAGTTAATTATAAATATTAATTAACATGCTATTGTTCGAGAAGGAAGTCAGAGTTCCAGGCTTTTGAGAGCGTAAAGCATTTACGTATGTTTAGTTAGAATTGATATCTTGTGTATACTTTATCAAATAGATAAGTTGTGATGTAGAGTTTTAAAAATGAACTCAAGACGAATTTATCTGTTTGAAATAATTTCGGTCGTAGAAATAATTTCGGTCGGTGGCGTACTCATTTTTTTCCTTCAGGTCAAAATCTCGAGATTTATTTTTCGTCATAAAATCCAAAACATATATGGACCACGGACGATTCTTGCACCAAATTACTAGCAATTATATAAGCCTTAAGATGTTTCGTTGACTTTTCGATCTATCTCTTACAGTTTAGGAGATATTTTTAGCCGTATGAAAATTTTTTTAATTTTTTAGTACGCAACAAAATTTAAAAATAAAATATATGTAGAAAATGCATCGTACACAGCTTAAAAAATTATTTCGGTAAAACTTTTCGACTGTCAAAAAAATAATTTTGATCCCAAATAAAGCGCCTTTCCGCGCTAGGACTTAGCGGTGCCATTTTAGGGGCATTTAAAACATTTTATAGTGTTTTTTCGACATAACTTCCAAACCATACATCATAAAAGGACAATTTATACATCAAAATGTTTGTAATTACTCTAGACACAATAGCATTATTCAAAAAATTTTAAAAGCCCAGACATTTTTTTCTTTTAAGGTCCCTATTGGTGCCTTTTTTTCGTCATAAAAACCAAACCATATATCGGACAAGGACGGTTCATGCACCAAAATGCTAGCAGTTACAATATTCTTAAGACGATCACAAAGCGTTTCGCTCTGTCTCTTATAGTTAAGGAGAGATAGTCGTATGAACAATTTTTGTGAATTTTTTAAACTGTTCTATCGCAGAATATGAATGAAGGAAATGTAAATTATGCGGTGGAACTACGATTTTGTTATGACCATATATTCTCTGTTTGTAGTTTGGGTTGTATTTGTTCATTAAATTACCATTGTTGTTATAAAAATCTGAATTGCTTTTTACAAATGTAAATACTTGAGTATCTCCAAGTAAAGAATCTCCAGACTATTGAAAAGTGCAAAGCTGTGTACAATTCTACTTTTACTGCAAATAATGCGAATGATATGCTTTTGAGTAATGAGCAATGGGTTTATCTTGTTTGAATGTGTACCACCCCAAACAAGCTGGTCCATATTCCGGTTTTGAGTGTAAAATTGCATAATAAATACCAGAGAACAGCTTGAGTGCATTCAAATGGCGTTTCGATTGTCTCGTCAATAAACGAGCACCGAATGTGCTTCTTGCATTTAAATTAATGCGCAAATGCATGTTACCAATCGCTGTTGATACGAATGCCTAGAGTGTGAGCGCTAGCGATTACGAACGTCTGTGACACAAGAATGTCAAACAAAGCAAGACATGAGGAACAATCGCCAAAAGCAAGGAAAATCCATGCTTTAATGCTCATTCGCACAAAGGAAAAATATCAGTTGCAGTGTTGCATTTTTTTATTCTGCGAATGTTGTTACCAGACACAAAAAATTGCAATACTATAAAATAATATTTTAATTAGAGTTATTATCGCGCAAGTTGGAGAAAAAATATGTCAACAATCAACTTCTATGCTAATTCGACTGCGAGGTGGATAGAAGGAATTGAATACGATTAATGTAAAAATTACTTTTATTAATATAGCCAATGGTATATAAAAATTTGTTTGAAGCCATAACCTTTGATTGGAAACAGATATTGGGGTTATTTTCTCATGTAAATTATTTTTGAGACATTAAATATAATAACAACATTTGAAGAGGCTATTTCAAACCATTCCATCACACGAATGGCTATCACTAGAATCGAAATATTTGAGGAATCTTCATAAATGCCATTGCAACCAAGGATTATTTTGAGGAACTGACCAAACAACTTAACCTTAAGCCTTTAATATTCATCGCACAAAGAAAAAATATAAAATAAAATATAATCAGTTATGTGGCGAATGAAACGAATATTTTATTAAATATTCTTATAAAATATTTAATATAATTTCTTTTTAACAAGATATTTATATTGTATCTTAAATATTATTTTATTATTTCTTATTTTGTATTAAAAAATAATTTTATTATAGAAAAAATAAAACAGTTGCATATCATAGAAAAAATATAATAACTATATTAAAAACCAGGGCTCGTACTTTGATGACCTAAAAACTGACATAAGTGACATAAAAAAAGCAAACAATTACATAAAAAATAAAGAAAAAAAAGCCTTAACAATAAAACATTACTAAACAAGTATTGCTGAAAGAAACTTAAGTAAGTTTGCAGAATAAAGTTTCTATTAGTTTTAGGATGGTGATGTGAAAAATCTGACTATACTAACGTATACGTGTGATTTCACAAGTAGGGTGGATTACACCTAGTAGCACTACATTCAAAATTATTATAAGCATAGAATTAGTGAATGAAATTAATAAAAAACTATGTATAACTTATAAAAAAGGTTTAACTAATTTCGAATTTAAAAATTTTTAAGATTTATACACTTGAGTCCTTATAGTTGTGAGTTTCATTTACGGGTGCTTTTAAAGGTTAGTAATCAAGGGTTAAGCAAACTCTTTTATATTATAAACTAATTTTTGTTTTCATTTTTACTGTATCTACTATGTCTACTGTAATATCTACAGATGTTTACTGTATCTACTACGTAACCGATTTTAATTTAAATGTAACAATTTTAAATTGTCCATATTCGCCGCTTTTGATAAATATCACAGACATCTATAATTTTGAATAAATCGTATTCTACGCCTTTCTTTGACTTTTCTAAACATATTCTGGCACCAAGTTCTTATAGAACTTTCGCAGTTCTTACACCCAAAACTAGAGGTATTTAATTAAATGAATCAAAATTAAAGACTGAAGTGTTTTATCAGTTCGATTACACAACATAACCTAAAATTTTAGCCATTCTTTGACAAGTTAACAGTTGTACAAAATTTCATTTATTAATAAATACCTGCTCGTTTTGAAAATCTCCATACATTTAGGTTGAATGCTCCTTTTTCTGGGCTTTTTCTATAAAATTATTTAATAAAACTTTGCAGCACACGTCGCTTCTTTACAACAGTTGTTAGAAGTATCTCTTTCTAACTTACACAACTTAGCTCAGCTCGTGACATTTGCTAAACCTGCACTTTCTCACATTTATAAAAAAAACAAATTAATAACAAGTTTGTGTTGGTTTTCATCAAACATTTTTTAATTGTGTTGGAGCTTTGGTTACGTTTGTCTTGAAGGGATAAAGAATGTTCATTGAAAGAAAAACATTGTTGTTATTTTACCGACAAACTTTCAATAATAGTTTGTTTATTAATTTAGGTCGCTTTCAAGATTAACTTTCATGCACTCTTGGTCCAAATTTTAGGTCGGGTTAGTTTACTGTCATAAAACTTGCTACTGGCAATACTGATTGCTCCACAGTAGAAAAAAGAAAACAAAAACTAAAAGGAAACAAACAGCACAAAGAAGAACGCGCTGCTAGAGAAGGTCAGAGTAATATGGAAACAACAAATATTCAAGTAGCAACTGACACTCGAGCTTTAAGCGAAGCATCCGAATGATCTCGTGGTCTGGAGGCTGCCTTTGCATCAATTCGCAATCGTGACAAAGTGTGCTTTGCAGCAATCGTTGTTTACGAACTCTAGCGGTACATATGCATTTTTTTCTTGAGTGCGATTACGGCTGACGACTATTGTAACTCGAGTGGCAAAAACTGACGAATGGTCTCATGCAAATCTCTGATAAATACTTATTAACCCTTTTTTTTTTTTTAAAAAGATCAAACAACTAAGGCATGCGCCTTATACAAACAAGGTTTGGTCTTTGACCTGAAAGGAACCATACGTGAACTATACGCCCATTATTGATTGGGCGAAACAACCTGAAAGACAATTTGAATTGCTTTGAGCCGAGGCTAGCGTTATGCCTTAACCTCGGCAAGCATTTCCAGCCCTTAGTTGTTCCTGTCTTTTTATTCCACATTTTCCACAACTTAGTTGTGGATTTTAAGTTTTCCATAATTCCTAAATGTAGGAAAAAACAAAGAAAGTGAAAAGAACCATGCCCGGATTCGAACCAGGGGCCTCTGGTTTGATAGTCAAGTGCACTCTCCACTAGACTACAAAGGCCAAATTTTGTGAGCAGAAAGTTTCGAAAAGATAAATTGGTCTTAAAGCTGACATGGCATATCGTTTCAGTGCGGTGCACAGTGCACAGAAGGTAGAAGTACGATATTTAATAATAGTTATAGCCTTCGGCTTTAATAATGCATAATTAGCTAGATATTTTCTACATAAGTTTTTCTTAAATTTTCATTCCTTGAAAAATTTACAGTCATATTTCAACGATTTTTTATTTTTATTTATTGACATTTTTTATTGTATTTTAAACTCAATTCAATGGCGACTTAGGCATAAAAAACCAAAAAATAAAACCTTAAAATATACTTTGTGCTCGAAGTTATTATTGTTTAATTTTGACTTTATTTTTTGGGTTTTATTGAGATTATTTATGTAAAACAGTTTCAACTTTGACGAATTTTATAAAAAATAGCATACAATGCATCAAGTTTTTAATACCACGTTCATAATACATGTTTTATAATCTGATGAATAAAAACATTTTTGTATAAAATTTTAAAAAAAAACCCAAATGTCATCTTAAAATTAAAAAAAGCACACTGTGCGTTTTGTATTCTGACCAAGTCGTCTTCGAGTCTACCAAAATACCTAAGTATTTAAAAGATGTAACGCATTCAATCTTAAAACAACCAGAACAAGATATATGGTCGTTATAAGTTAAAGCAAATAAGCAATATAAGCTAATTATTTGAAGTATAACATGTGAAATTATCTTACAAGAACTTGTCGCAGTTGGAGTGATGAAATATGGGCACGGCTACCGTCTTATAACGTGATGATCGTAGGACTTTTTTAATCAAAACTTGAAGAATATTGCACAAAGCAACTTTTCTTTTTTTATGAGTGGAATGGGTTGACCTATATATATTTTGTTCAAATAAAGTTTGTTGATATCTTTTGTGGTTTTTGAATTATTCCAATTTAAAGTCGTCTTATAACGTGACGAAATTTGGAAGTTTGTTTGGAGGTTGTTGTACATATTTCCAGAAATCTGCGAACATGTTACTTCAACGTTTTTTCGTCTTTCTACAAAATTTACTAAAGGTTACAGCTAACACATAGGGCTTTCATTACTATAAGAAAGCATTGCTTTCATAAAATTATGATCTAAAAACCTGATCTTATAACGTGACGATGCGAATTTTGTATTAAAATTTCACATATACGTGCAAAAGTAGTTCATATTTTATTTGTTTGCACATAATTAAGCCTAACAAAACAATTTTCGTTCCTTGCACGTTTCGGAAACCTGTATCATGTACCCTGTATCCTAAATTGTACCTATTATAAGTTGAGTAATTCTTAACCGAATTGGATGATTTAAAAACCAAAATGCAAGTTTTGACAAGAAGTACGCAGGTATTGTAAACGAGCTCGGTCAATCTACCCCTTCAGCTTTTGCCTTCGGGTGTACTCGGCACTATGTAAGGAAGCTATGTATAATTCTTAGCCAATTGGAATAAAATTCGGTATGTGCACGTTATTTGACGAAAAAACAACTCGTGGAAGAAAGGTATTTTTTACGAGGTACCTTATTTTTAATTTAATTTTATTTATTAAGGTATTTTTTTCAACAGTTTCAGTTGACCTGTTATAATAAAAATAAAAACAAAATATTCCGCTTTGTGAAAACAAAATATTGGAATTTGATACGACTTTTAGTTGTATTCATTTTATTGTATTTTAGTTGTATTTATCAGTCATTTTCAATTTTAAAAAGTAATTTTTATTGACTTCGGCTGTTGTCTTTTGCTTCTATGTAAGAGAAAACGAAATTAGAAAAAGTGCGGTAGAATGTCTTATAACGTGACACATGTTTGATCATCCTTATTTTCACACAAATATCATTTTTTATAAGATTTTATTAATTTAACCTAGAAATAGACCAAAAGCACTCAAAAAAATTATGCAAATATAATTGATAAGATTCTTGAGAAACTTGAAAAACAAACTTTTATATATTTTGATCTTATAACGTGACGCCTAAATAAGGATTTTTTTCAAACAAATCAACCAACTGCGATAAAGCTATTTTATATTAATTACTATGCTTGTGCAGTAAACGACATTGCATTTTACCGAACTGAATTTAAATAACACAATAACATATCAATTAATCAATAACATTAACCTTTTTCGAACACGGAAAAGGTTTTGCCATTTTGGACTGTTTCAGCGAAAGTTAAAAAATTATCAATTGTCAAGCTATCGGCGTTTACTTTTGTTTGACATTCGTTTTTTCCAACACGTCATATTCTAATCTTCCATTTGATAACCATGTGAACACTTACTTCAGGAAAAATTGTATTTTGCTTGGTTTCATTTCCCATAGCCACGACCATATAAATTAATCGAACTGTATTTTGCTACCAGCAACATTGAAAAACATAATTTTGGTTGTATCACTAAGTACCAGCTTAGGTATTGCAAACCAATGTCTCAAAAGACCAAGGTCATGATTACTGTTCGCTGTCAGATCAAGGATAGAACAACATGAGTATATGTAAGCCATATCATCAGCAAAGGCAACTGCTTCACTCCCAAACTCTATACTAAAAATTGAATTAATATATATTAGAAAGAGGACAAGTGCTAAAACCGAACCTTGTGGTACGCCTGCATAAATTTTTTAAAAAGAGCTGAATTTTGCATTTATTTTTACTCACTGCATCCTGTTTTGTAAATAGAAGCATAGCCATTTATAAATAGAATCTCTAAGATCACATTTGTAAAGTTTTTGTAAGAGAATCTTGTGATTAACTGTATAGAAAGCTTTAGTAATATCTATAAAAAGCGCGGCGGATTGTTTTTTATTGTGGAAATAACTATATAATTTGTTACAAAAATGTAAGAGTGCACCTTGAGTTGAAAGACACGCTCTGAAACCAAATTGGTGTTTACTAAAAAATTTGGTTTTGTTTAAGAAATTCACAATACAATTTTGACAAGTTTTTCATGTACTTTAGAAAATGCAGGCAGTATGGAAATAGATGGATAACACTGTGCAACACATTTTTCTAACGGAAAAGCGGACAACACTGGATGATAGTACTGGCTTACAGTAAAAAAACACTAAAAGGGTTTTGCAAAGTTAGCTCGCTTTTAAAAGATATAGGCATTGCAAGTTTGTTGCAGAGTATTTCTTAAAAATGAAGTGCTCATTAGGGCGTATCAAATTACAATTTTTTTCGAAATTCGTATTCTAAGAGGTCTCAAAAGTTGCATTTGGATCAAATTTAAAGAAAAAAAAGGATGCTTCCTCTCCCGCAAGGACAAAGTTGCTTTTTGAGAAAAACTGTAAGAAATAACGACCTAAATACAGGGACCGAAAATAACTGTTATTTTACAATTTTCAGATAAAAAAGGCACGACGAAAAAGTGGCCGGAGGACTTTTTTAAATATACCATTATTATCGTACTGGCACCAGATTCGCGAATATTAAATGCCTTTTAAATTTTTGGCTGTTACTATAAAAATTAAAATTAACTGTTATTTTTAGCCTTTTATTTTTTCGGGCAAAAATAACTGTAACTTTTTACTTTTATTTTTTAGGTCAAAAATAACAGTTATTTTTTGCCTCTTTTTTTCGGTCAAAAATATCAGGCAATTTGTATTTTTTCAAAGGCCGAATAAAAAACTTTAAAAACTAAAAAGTTTTATAGCTCAAAATGTGCGCGCTGATGAGACGATAAAAATTGCATAAAACTATTTTTGCCGTTCAAGTGGCCTTTAAAAAAATTCAAATTGCCTGATATTTTTGACCGAAAAAATAAAAGGCACAAAATAACTGTTATTTTTGACCAAAAAAATTAGAAGTCAAAAATAACAGTTATTTTTGCCCGAAATATTAAAAGGCATTAAATAACTAGTATTTTTGTCGGAAAAATAAAAGTTGAATGATAACTGTTAATATCTGACTTTTATGATAAAAACCATAACCAGTACAGTCCCTGCCTAAATATGCTTTGATTTTTATAAAAAAATTCCATATGTTTAAAGCAAAAGCAAATATTGACTTAAACTAACAATATCTCGCCAAACAAGATGCCACTCTCGATTTCTACCCTCAGTGTCCTGTGTGAAGGATATGCAAACCTTAAGGTACACTCGAAATAACACAGAACTTTTGAGTGTTATCTAATTGTCTAACTTTTAGTGGTATGAAAGTGTTAACGTTTTCCTTAAATTTGGCCACTAAAAATTTGCATAAGAATTTTTTTAAAATTTTTTAAAAAAATTCTTTTAAATTTTTTTTAAAATTTGCCAATGAATTTTTCTTGCTTTTGAGAAATTTATAAGTAAATGCAGTTTTATAACTTTTACATATGAATTTTTATAAAATATCTTATCTCGGGCATCAGAAGTGGTACCGAAATAATTTTCTGAATTTGGATTCTTCAAATATTTTTGAAAGTATATTTTTAAAACACCAGGTTAATACCACTATTCCTTTTCGTATTTCGCTTTTTAAAAAAATTGTTCTTCCTAGCATGATATTTACATATTATTTCGTCAAAACAACTTACCTCAGCATTGACAAAAATGTTAAACTTAAATTTAGAGTTTTTGAGCTTCCCGTTCGATTGGTCTTAATTAATTTAACAATTGTTGTTTAGATGTGTTTTAAAGAAATAACAACCATAAAGGAGATATGAACAAAATTGTAAAATTTCATGATAGCAAGTATTTCTTTTAAATATTATAATCAGCTCATCTTTCAAGGGCTATAACAGTAAAAATCGAACTAACTTTGCAAAACCTTCTTAGGGTTTTGTTGGTCTAGATCATAGATCGGCACTCCATACCACAATTGTGGAAAACCAATTCACACAGACGCTTACGCTCTTTCGTATTTTGCGCTCTTTCGTTCAACCACACAGCGCAAAATATGTTATTTTGTTCATTCGCCTTTGAGCCACCGAAGTGAGAACATCGTGCGCAAAATGGAAACTGAAAATATATGCGAAAAATTTTTCTTATTTAGGAATGCCTTTAATGAAATGCAATGCTTAATTTATTACACAGCATTCAAAAGTCCACGCGAAGACGCTTTTAAAAGGCATTATGAACATTCTCATAATGAATTAACTAAATTGAATAGAGTTGAAAAATATAGGATTTTTAGGGAAAAAAGAGATTCTGTGTTACAAAAATTCAAGTTATGGCTTTCTGATATGGAAGCAACAGATAATGAAATGAACCATCTGGAAACCCAAAAGAAACTTAAAGTGACATTGTCAACCATAATATCTCTTCATATAGCAAAACATGGCAGACCTTTTACTGACGGAACTTTTATTAAGAACATTTGCACTGATATTTTGAATAAAATAAATTATAAAACTGATGTTGTTCAATCCATTCCCTTGTCCGCGAGAACCATAGCTCGACGTATAGAACAAGTAGCTCACTCTATTGAGTTTGAAATTTTGAAAACGGTGAATAACTGCAAATATTTTTCCATATCATTAGATGAGAGCACTGATATTAACGATCTGTGTCAATTAGTAATTTGCATCCGAAGTGTAAGTTCTGATTACGTAGTTTTTGAATCAATGATCTCCATGGAAACATTACATGGAAATGTTACGGGAAAAATTTTGTTTGATATTCTAAATGAAAACGTTTTCTCCAAATTAGATATGAGTAAATTAATTGGAGTGTGTACGGATGGTGCTAGCGTTATGGTTGGTAGAAATGATGGATTTGTGGGTCAATTGATAAAGCACGGGATCGAAATGTCATCTCTTCATTGCATCATCCACCAGGTTGCACTTGCTTCAAAGTTTTTGAGCACATTTCCTGCCATGAAAACAGCAGAGAAAATTATAAACACAATAAGAGGAGGACATCATTCTCAAACCCATAGGAAATTTGTTCAATTTCTTAAAAATACCGACGCCGAACATTATGACCTGAAAATGTTCACAGAAGTAAGGTGGCTCAGTCGTGGCGATTGCCTTTCCAGGCTTTACGATCTAAGGGATAAAGTAATGCAGTTTTTGAAAATCGAAAAAATAGATAATACTGATCATTTAATAGATGCTTTACAAGACAATAGCTTTAATTTGGATTTTGCATTTTTAACAGATATAACCAATTTCGTAAATAAGCTAAACCTTCAGCTTCAAGGAAAAAATAAGACTGTTTACAATTCATACAATAGCATTTTTGAATTCAAAACAACACTATTTTTACTTTTAGCTAATATTCAAGAAGAAAATTATTCAAGTTTCCCAAGAGCATCATTTTTTGAAAATATTACAAGCGAACAAAAGAATGAACACATTGACATAATAGAAACCCTTATAAATAATTTTGAAAAGAGATTTAAAGACTTTGAAGAAATGCAGCCGTTATTTAATTTATTTGAAAATCCTTTAAAATGTGATGTAACGAAGTATGAATTCCAGATTCAATCTGAATTGATAATTCTCCGAACCGAAATAGAAATGATCGATGAACAGCATATTGTAGAATTCTGGAAAACCATTGATGGCAGCTTTTACCCAAAACTAAAAGCAGTTTCTTACAAACTGTTAGCTTTTTATCCTTCCACCTACTTTTGTGAACAAATTTTTTCCGACCTGAAATTCATATGCTCAAAGCAGCGAAATAGATTAACTAATTCTCCTCTAAAAAGCATTCTTTTAATAAGAAACTGCGATAACAAAATTAACATTTCTGAACTTATTAATAACATACCTTTGCCATAGTATGTTTGAAATAGTTTCATTAAATCACTTTTGTGTGCAAGTGTACAAATTTTAAAATCATATGCAGCATAAATTTTTTCACTGCAGAATATTTGCTCTCACCAACACACACTCAGTTTGAGTTTTGCCGACCTCTGGTCTAGATCAGTGCTATCGACCTCTGTTGGTCTTTTTGCCGTTAGATTCCATGACCCTTAAATTGTGGCACAGTGTAATTATTCGGTAAGTGATATCTCCTTTTTTAAATAATGGAATAACTTGTGCTTTTTTTAGTTCCTCTGAAAAAACTACTGCATCAACGCTTTTGTTAACCAGATGGAACATTTTGTCAACAATATTGTGTACTATCAGTTTAACAAATGTATTCGAATAATTATTTTCAGTTATGGCATTTGAGTTTTTAGAGACATTATAATTTTATACATTTTCGAAGAAGATGCTGGAAGCAAAGATACTGTTTTTGAAATGGTTCTTCCTCTAAACAAATAAAAGTCGCAGAACTTGGAATACAACTACCTACAATATTTGTAAAAAAATTATTTAGTATGTTGTCTTTGTCTACATCATTCGTTATTAGTTCACCATTTACTTTGAAACAGAAAATTTCTTCTGCATTATTTGATTTGTGCAATAAATGATTGACAAGCCTTTACTCTTTCTCTACATCGCCCCTGAATTGATTTCACTCATTAATATAAAAGTTATTTTTAAAACTAATTGTATCTTTTTGAATTTCCTTGCAAGGAGCCTTATACTGCTTTTTTAAGACAACATTGTTTTTATTTTTTGTAATCTTCTTTTACAGTTTGTTTTTGTATTTATTTTTTTAAACAGTTCATTTGTCATCCAAGGTTTAAGCCTCTTCGTACTTGAATTTTTCGTATTGCAAGTAAAAGTGCAGTCACTAAATTGTTGGTTTAAAATGACCATATATAAATCAAATGCTTTCGATGGTTAAGGCTTATCATCAATTCTGTCCCAAAACTCAAATCTCAATTGATAATTTAATAATGCATAGTCAGTTCTAGCAGAAACATGGTCACCGGCTTTTCTATTTTCTTTTTTCAAATTTGAGATGATTTGAGATTTGCAGGTTTAAACATAAAATGCTTAATTTTTCTCCGTGTATTGTAAAGGCACAAAGTAAGTATTTTCTTATTTTTCATGTTAGTATTTACCTAAATTTTGAGTAAATTTAAAATCTATACTTAAATTGCTCAGACGTAAACTTTAAACATCTTTAACAATACGTTGTTAGATGTTTGTAATTTTAGAAATGATTTCGAATTGTAAAAAAGTCTTGTGAAAATCCCTGCTTAAGCAGTTTCTTGCTACATTTATATTTGAATAGCATTTGCTACTTTTTCTCCACCGTGTTTCTTTATTATGGGTTCATCTTCGTTCAATTTAATTTAGGCTATTCGTAGCCTCTGAATGGCCTATAATTTGTAAAGAAAAAAAAATGTCTACTCCACATAAATTCTAAACCATTTAAACTCCCGTGCCTATACCGCATACCTAGAAAACACCATTTGCGGCGTTTCCCACCTTTATGCATGATGTCCTTAAACAAAAATGATCCAGTTTTTGCAACAAGACAATCCTAATCGCTACACTTACGCTTATTTAAACAGGCGCCAGTGCAGCAGAGCCCAAACCACCAATCAACCCACACAACCTACAGCTAGAAATCTACAAAAATAATCCCATCACTCATACTACGCTCGCGCTGTTTTGCAACTGCTAAGTCTTCCATCGAATGGCACAACATGTTGCCAGACATAAAAAATCCTTTCTCAACCCAAATGCTACAGCAATAATAACAACAACACCTACTCCAACAAAATGAGTGCAACAGAATTTACCATTTTCCATCAAAAGTGTTTTAGTGTGTGTGCGTGTGAGTGTGTGTGTGTGTGTTTGTGTGAAGGTCGCAGCTGTGAATAATAACATCAAAGGAATGAAAATTGTTAGTTTCGTTCTTGTTTCCATGAAATTCCTGTGTAAACAATAATCTTGAACGGTTTTTTTACCCCCACACCGATGTACACGAGCTGCTGCTGTTGCTGCCAGTTGGTGCCAACAACGAACAAAATTGTCCCGAAAGCACGCTATGGTTACAACAACCCACTTTACAGCCCACCGTTTTGAAGACTCAGCAGCATTTGTAACAGCAAAGCCAGCAACAAACAGCTGACGTTGACCCACGAACAATCAAACGAACGAACGTACGTCGCGTCGAACAGCCACACTACCCACACACAGTGTTGCAAACTTTTTTAGCAACGTTGAAGCGACGTCGCAGAGAATCGAAGGAGCAGAAAAAACCTTTTCTGGTAATGCAAAGTTTAAGCAGCTGCAACAGTTCGCACAAACGATGCCGCATCATATCAACGAAGAAACCGGCAATTGTGCCAAAGTGAAATGTTGCTCAAATTGGTGGCAAGATGAGGCCGGCCCACTAATGTAGGCGCCAGCCAGTCGTCCCGCATATGACCCAGCTTCAGCTGTGCTGCCAATTCACCAGCTCATGCATTTTGTCAACATCGGCTAGGGTTGGGGTTGGGGTTGGGGTTGGGGTGGAGTGGGACCAGGAGTTGCCGAATGGTGTCGGCTGGGTGTTAGTTTGGTATTTCGGTTATTTCCGCTGTCGATGTTGAAATTTTGTGTTTCTCTAACTTCGCGTAGACATCGCAATGAGCACTGTCAGTTCAAGCAGTTGTCGCTCCCACGTTGCTTTGTTACTTGCCATCGTCTTTACCATTCACCAGAGTCCTGCGTCCTAAGTCCTTTGCCAGCCAGCTAGTGTCGCCTCATAATACGAATGAATGATGATGGTATGAAAATGCAAATGGATTTGTGCCAAGTGCTGCTGCTGTTATGTGTTCTTGTGTTCCTCTTGGTGTCTGTGTGTGTATGTCATCTAGCGTCCACTAGAGCTAGAGTGCAAAAGTGGACATTTTCTATTTATGCAAGCAAAATAAAAGAAAATATCAAAAATTTGTCTCTTGGGCTCAAGTGAAAGAATGAATGAATGAATGAATGAATGGATGTTGGTGGGCTGCTGCTCCTGCTGCTGCTGCTTTTGGTACAAGCGTCGTAAATTGCAAGCAAAACTTGGTTTGAAAAAAAGTTTGTCGAAATGTTCTTTATTTGTTGTCGCTGCTGCTGTCGTTGTTTTCTACTGTCGAAACATGTGTTGGCACACGATAAAAACAAGCACTTAGCCCAATGATTGTAAATCGAGAAAAATTAAAAATGCTAATAAATTGTTTACAGTGGATATTGTTGCTGACGTGGTGAGGCAAGAACAAAAATGTTCTCGGATGTCAAATCAAGAAGTTTACCCTAAAATCGACATGAAGAAGTGAAATTTTATAAAAGAAATTAAGGAAGTAAAATAGATTTTCATAAAAGGCATAAAATTACCCGTGCTTCTTTGTACTTATTTTAATGTGGAATCAATCATTTCAAATGGAATTTCAAAATTGTAAGCCCTGTTAGTAAAAGCAATGTACAATAAAATACTACAAAAAATATTTGAATTGAATAATTTTAAAAAAGGGTTTGATCAGTACCCACTTCTTTTTTAACTAACCGGTTCTGGACTGCGAAATTTAAAATAATATTCATATTGCGCTCCACCATTTGGAAATGTTATTATGAATAGATCAATTGATATATAAAATACATATATCAATTGAAATTCAGAATAAATCGATTGAAATTCAGAAAAATCAAGGTGATAATACTTATGGTAATAGTATTGGTAATGTTATGGTAATGGAAATGTTAGTTGCAGTGGCTGTGATAACATAACATAACATATCATAACATAACATAACATAACATAACATAACATAACATAACATAACATAACATAACATAACATAACATAACATAACATAACATAACATAACATAACATAACATAACATAACATAACATAACATAACATAACATAACATAACATAACATAACATAACATAACATAACATAACATAACATAACATAACATAACATAACATAACATAACATAACATAACATAACATAACATAACATAACATAACATAACATAACATAACATAACATAACATAACATAACATAACATAACATAACATAACATAACATAACATAACATAACATAACATAACATAACATAACATAACATATTCAGCTTGAAATGAATTTACATTTAGACACTTTGTAAGTTCAACAGTAAGTTTACTGTTACATTAAGACACTTTGTGATAGAGCTTAAAAAAGAAAAAATCGAGTTGAAACACTGTCAGAAAGAATTTAGTTTATTATAAGTGTCAACTATTCGACTAATAGTTTGCTCTATATATAATTCAATATTTTTTTTAACAGGAACTATCTTCTTAGTCTTATTTCAACAAGAAAGAGTTTTAAATACAGTAGAAGCTGAGAAAAGTTGGCATTATTTTAATTTTATATTATGTAAATTTATATTTACAATATAAATTTCGGCCTTTGTAGTCTTGTAGAGAGTGCACTAGACTATCAACCAAGAGGTCCTTGGTTCCACAGCTTAATTGTGGAAAATGTGGAATTAAAGAACAGGAACAACTAAGGGCTGGAAATGTTTGCCGAGGTTAAGGCATAACACTAGCCTCGGTTAAAAGAAATTCAAATTGTCTTTCACGGTTTTTTCGTCTAACCAATAATTTACGTATGGTTCCAATCAATTCCTCTAAATAGTCTATCCCTTTCCTTTCAGGTCAAAGACCAAACCTTGTTTATATTAAGCGCATGCCTTGGTTCTTTGATCTTTAAAAAAAATGTTTTTTAAATATTCAGATATTGTGTAAAAATTGAGGAATAGTCCGAGGTGCCATTTGATATAAATCTATGACATGACAAAAATTCAAAATGTAATTTATCAAAACTGATGATAGAATTAGAATTACAAAAGATGTATGAAGCGTTATATTCCATTATATTTCATTCAGATTCTACATAGTAAAAAATATGAGCATAAATTTTATACTATTTTGTATGCATATAAATCCAAACCAAAAATTTTTAAAATTTATACCATCAAATCTTATAAATTTGTCCAGACCATTTTTCTCGTCAGACCAATCGAAACCACTATATTTTTAAATTTCCCGATTTCGGTGAATTTTTTTCTTTCGAACCGGAATATATTTTGATTAACACATGATATCCATATGAAATTTTTAAATTATATTTGTTTTATTATTTTTATAATATTGAGTTGTATAAAATTTATAAATTATCTGGAATAAAAAAAGTTTATACCACACAAATGTTATAAAAAAGATAAAATTTACCCTCAAATTTTTTACTGTGTACCTTTATTATTTTCCAAATTTATAATTTGTCAAAAACTTATTTTTCTAAAATTTATGAAAATTTCGATTTTAGGAATCGCTCAGCATCGAACTTTTACTAATGAACTAGCGAAGATCAACACTTACCATTAATTGTATGTGTGTAATGCTTGTGTCCTTAACACGCAGACACCGCAACTTGTCATTGAAATAAATGAAGAAAAACATGGTAGAAGGTGAACCACATTTTTCCCAGCCAACATACCCTTTCAAAATTCACACACCAACCCACAAAAAAAAAAAAGAAAGTAGAAGGTCTTGAGCTCACCCCGAACAAAAAGTTGTTTACTTTTTTCTTCTACCCAGCTGTGCGTAATTAATTCCTTTGCAAATCCTCACGTGCTACTGTGCGAAAGAATATTTATATGTGTGCGCCACACACATCTGTGCGAGCGTATTTTGTAGTGCGTGTGCTTGTGTGTTAAAAGTCTGCACTTTTTCACAAGGGGTTAATATCGGTTAATGAGGGGCACAGCCGAGCCATCAGGCGTGAGTCTAACAAGTGCAGCTGTGTTAAAGTTTGAAATGTCTCACAATTATAACGGGAATTGATGATACGGCACGGGATTGCCTCGCGCAGTTTATGCGGGATGTGATGTCGACGATGTTAATGGTGATGGTTACGATTATTAAAAGGATGGTTACTTACTAGTGCCTATTTGAAGTTTAATTTAAGTTAATGTAATTTTCAGTTATCAGCTGCAAAAATCGATGATGCGATTTTATTATTTTAACAATAAAGAACTGAAGATGTTAGAAAATTTGATGATTTTAATGAAAAACATAGGCACAAATAATTTCTCTGTGCTTATTCTTGTAATCATAACGAGACCAAGTGGATATTAATCAAAACTGATTTACTCAAAAAATAGATATTGAGAAACCGCAAAACAAGACTCAAATTGATCGGTAAAAAAAATTAGTTTACGACTATTTAAACACGTTATCACTATTAATTATAGTAAAACCCTCCAACGATAAGGTCTGTCGTTTCAAAACCACTTCAAGTTTTGAGGATTCCAAATCGCAAATTTAGATGTTTAGCTTACATCGAACTTTGTATATTATTTCATACATTTTGTCAGGAAAGTACCAGAAGGTCAGACGGTAAATAAAGAATATTATAGAAGCGTTATGCGATAGTTGAGAGCACAAATTATTTAAAAAAACTTAAGATTTGTTGAAAGAAAACGCATGGATTTTGCACCACGATAACGCACCATCTAACGAGGCTATCATTGTTTACAAATTTGAGGCCAAAAAATCAACAAATGCAAATACCGAACAACTACCGTATTCTCCTGATATGACTCCGGCCGACTTTTTTCTCCTTCCAAAACTCAAATTACCATTTTGAGTCACCAACGACAAAACCAACTAACGACAAAAGCACTCAAAGTCAGCGTCAGTAGATATAGAGGACAGTTGTACCAACTTAGCAACAAAAAAAAGATTGACAATTTCTTTAAGCGGTCTTTGTAATAAATAAATAAAATTCCGATACTTTCTTGACAGAATGCATTAATTTGCTGTTTTCTATTTGTTATATCTGAGAGACAGTCAGTGACTATTTATTGTACCACTCAAATTATTTTTGTTTAGTTATATAAATTAATGCTAAGTCGAATGGAAGTCAGATAAAACTTCTGGTAACAGAAAAAGTCACACTTGTGATCATAAGGTCATGACCAAACCAGTTTTACTGAGCTAAACTTTCATTGTTAATTTTTTTAAATTTTAATGTGTTTTGATTACTTTTAAGCTTTTACTGAAAACTCAAAATAAAACAAAGTAAGCATTAAGAATTAAAAAAAAATACTAATTGAATTAAATTTCTTACTAATTAATTTTAAGATTTTATTGAAAACTCAAAATAAATCAAAAGTAGCATTAAGAATTATAAGAAAAAAATAAAAACTTAAATTTCTTTGCATTTTGAGAAGAAATCTTCTTAGATTTCACTATAGAAATTGACTTTAGAAATTATTAAAAATTGGCACGAATTCACAATTGATCAAAAACATCTGATAGTCACTGAATGACCAGTAAGCTCACACACGTAAGTTATGGCGTTGCCACTTATTTGATAATACTAAAAGCTTCTTTTCAGGCTTTTTCGAAGGGATTTTCTAAAATGTAGGATATCATGAAAGGGAATCGCAAAATTTTTTCTTTCAGGAATTATGAGCAAATAAAACACAAAATGGTCACAAAATGACCTCAAGGTAACAGATGTGTTAAGGAAAGCCTTATTCAACCCTCCGTGTGTCCACTATCCATGACATCGGCCTACAACTTTTTGCAATGCTGCTGTATCTTAAATATGCACTTTGATGCATTTTGGTGCATAATTCGTCCTTTTATGATGTATGGTTTAGGTGTTATGGCCAAAAAACGAAGAGAAAGTGGAAAATCACTAAAAATTACGTATAAAACTAAGATTCCTGAAAAAATATGTTTTTCTAAGAATGCAGTCTTAGGTGTATAAATCGTCCTTGTAGGATGTATGGTCTGGGAGTTATAATGAAAAAACCCTATGTTTTTGACCTACTATAGCTCCAAAAAGTGTTCTATAACTCCTAAACTAGAAGAGATAGAGCAAAACATATTGCGATAGAGACGTAACCCGCCTTAAGAACGATGCTATGGTGATCATTTAAATGCATGTATAGCCCTTGTCTGATATGTAGTTTGGATGTTATGGAGAATTTTCAATTAAAAAAAACGAAAAAAAAATTCACCAAAAAGGATTTATGAAAATATGATGTAATATTATTTCTAAAATTTTTTTATGGTGTATGGTTTGGGAGTTATCGCCAAAAAACATAAAAAGTCTCAAAAACTCATAAGTAGTCATATGTTAATTATCATAATAATTTTGGGTTCCAAAAACTTCTTATCTAAAACAAAAACAACATAGCTCAACAATGAAGACGCAAAAACTTATCATTTACCTCAACAAAAATTATTGAAACATAAGCTCGAATAATGTTGTAAACGAAAATATTGTAGTTTTTCACTTTTCTTCATTTTACAAGCACGTGAAACGTTATTCCACTGACTGACACTATAAAATGCGATAAAAATACCCCAAACTGCTTTGTTTTTACACAGCTCTGTTCTGAAAAATTTTGAAAAGTGATTTCTTTTTTAATTAAACCTTTATAAATCTGGCCAGACGTGATAAGCCAGATAAACGAGAAAAGTTCTCCGGATTTGGACTTAGCGACCCAGATAGTATTAAGTAGGTATGGTCACTACTTTAATTTTAATTCAGACTCTCAAAAAGGAGTTTTTCTGAGACTAGACTATATGTATTCGGATTAGCTAAATTCAAAAGGGTTACTTTTAAAGTTGAACCCAAAAAACGCCAGGGATTTTCTCCAATGTAGGATATCATTAAATGGAATCTCAAAATTTTTTCTTTCAGGAACTATGAGCAAATAAGACACAAAATGGTCACAAAATGACCTCAAGGTAACAGATGTGTTAAGGAAAGCCTGCCAAGGAAAAAGTGGCATGTGTAAAGTTTTTATGAGCTTAATAGTGCAGAAAAGTCCATATATATCATAACTCATAAACCATATATCCTACAAAGACGATTTATGCACCAAAATGTTTGTAATTACAATATTCACACGATTGCATTCTTAGAAAAAATATTTTTTCAGTGATTTAAGTTTTTTTATACTTAACTTTTGGTGAGTTTTCTTGCTTTTTTTTAGTTTTTTCATCATAACTCCCAAAAAATACATCATAAAAGAACAATTTATGCACCAAAATGTTTGTAATTGCAATATCCACACGACGAAATTCCTAAAAAATATTTTTTCAATAATTTTACATTTTAATACGTCATTTTCGGTGATTTTCCACTTTTTATTTGGTTTTTTCGTCATAACTCCCAAACCATACATCACAAAAGAACAAATTATGCACTAAAATGTTTGTTAAGACTCTGTCTCCAAGACTTCATTCTTGTAAAAAAATTAAAAATAATATTCAATTGATTTCATATGTCCCTTTTTTCTGTAAATTTTATCTCTAGTGGTTCTGAAATATAACGATATATCAAGTTGCTGCAAATTGCTGCAGAAAAATCAATCAGCACCACAAAGTGATCTAGTCAACCTTTCACTACATTCATAAAACTTTGACAATACCTGAAAAAATCATTACTTTTCTTCTACGAAAGACAAACACGATTCTTAAACTAAATCAAAAATACCTGCACATTTAAATAGTCTTTCCTTTAAAATTACAACATATACAAAACAATTTTATTGTTATTTATGACAAACTTTCTTTGATGTTGATTTTCCATACCGAAATTTGGTGTTTTATTTGTAAATTTTGAAAATATTTAAAGTTTTGTTACACTCTTATTTTATGCACATCAATCAAAAACATATGTTCACATATTCACAACTTCCAGAGCGTCATAATCGGAAAGTATTTAATTAAAATATATAGTTATTTAAAAAAAAATTGATATAATTTTATAATATTTTGACTATTTCTGCTCAACTTATATAGTTTTTATACCAAATTTTAACAATTATTTTTTGTATATACTGCCACTTAAACGTGTCAGCTGGACCATTGTGCGGCGAAGGGAATTATTGCTTGTGAATTGCCATGCGAAAAGCGGCTGACTCTACAAAACTGACACTCAGTAAAGATGCAAAAAAAGGTATCGGTGGAAAACCGACATTTACAAAACAAAATCGGTTATCCGAAAGTTTTTTTTTTAAAAAGTGGCCATCACTAATTTCAATTGATCTTTTCTTAACTACTATTGATTTTTCTTAATTTGGATTGACCTTTTCTGAATTTCAAATAGAATTTCTGAATTTCAATTGATCTTTTTTGAATTACAATTGGAAATGGTGTATATTTCTAAAAAGCTTGCCCCAAATTTTTTGCAGGATCCTGCTTTTAAGTTGAAGGGACACTCAAAAGTTTGCTAAAATATTTGAACTTAAAATAGAAAATACAATTTGAAAAACATTGAGGGAAAAAAATCACAGAAAATAAAATTTTACTGAAAACAAAACTAAGAGGATATAGAAAGCAGCAGCAGTAGCAGTGGCAGCATTAACAGAAGTCTGCAAGTGGCAGCACTGGCAGCCAAACAGAAGTAGCTACAGGCGTCCAAACACACACACATCCAAACACACGCAAGCACATACAACAGCTCACCCAGCGTAACCGAACAAAAAGGACTCGACTGAACTGAAGTCTGGCAGTGAAAGCAAGATAGAGAGAGAGACGGACTTTATACAGAGTGAGAAAGAGAATGCAAGCAAAATTTTGTTATTAAAGATTTTGAATACCTAATTATGAATCTGTCAGATGCAAAAGTTTTTGGCCAAAAAGCAGAATCATTATGAACAAGTTGGAACTGAGTGCGAGCGTGTTGTTGTTATTGCTGTTGTTGCTGCTATCGTTTGTATTTATTTCTGTAAAGTGAAATGTTGTTGATGTGCTGCTGCTGCTAGTGTTTATGTGGTTATTGTTGTTGTTGTTGTGGCTGTTGCTGTTGCTGTTGCTGTTGATGCACGTTGAACTCCACCGTTGTGCCAAAGTGAATTGCTGAAGAAGATACACGGGGGGGAGGGGGGAGGAGAGGGGTGAGTGTTGGTTGCCGATGATAAAACCGGTGAAGGATGGAAAATGAAAATCCATTTTCATGTCATTCAATTGAGTTTCCTCCATTCAGCTCTGTAAATGAAAATGTTGTGGCATATGAAAATTAATTGCCACCGGGCAAAACGAAAAAGCTGGCAACTGTGCAAAACAACAAAAACGACCACAACAGCAAAAAAACACAACAACTCATATGGAAAAGTTTACTTGCTTGTTTTAAAAAATTGTTGTTAAATCAAGCTGAATTCTTGGTAGATACCTTTTTGTCCATTAATAGTAAAATGGTTTCTGGTGTCGTTCCAATAAAAAACCTCCTCACCCGCAGACACCAAAAACACACGGAAAAATGGAACGCTCATGTTTTTTGACACCTATAAATAGTTGTCACACCTGCTAACAAATTGGTGGATATGTTTGGCAAAACGGTTCGAACATGTCAATTGACAGGGGAGCAACATATTTGGTTTTTTCATTGTTTTGTACTTTTTTTTTCTACATCTAACCACTAAAACCAACAACATGTACGAGTACATAAAAAACGATAAACTGTGTTGCGTGTTTTTTGGTCCAGAGAGGTTAGAACACATGGCGACAACATGTTGGAAAACTCTGAAATAAAAAAGCGAAGTAAAAGAAACATATGAGCCAAAAATGATTGCCTCAAACATTTTTCTTTTTACTATTGTTGCAAACATGTTTATGTTGATGTGCAATTGTTAAAGCATTTTTGGGCAGAAGCTTTTAATGAAAGGGTATGTTTTCCGATGAGTTTCTTTAAAAAAAAAATTATTCGAATTTTGGCCAGAGATTCCACGAATAAACTTTCTACTTAAACATACGCGAAAATTTGGAATTTCGTAAAAGTTTTCAGCTAAAGTTTTTTTTCTATATAATAATTTTTTTGAACTTAAACTGCTTCTTGCTGTGTTTAAAACCTAAGATTTCGCAAAACAAAATTTTTTTAACGTTTATTTCATTAATTCTTTTAAGCACAATATAAAAATGTATTCAAAACACATTTTTTAAAATAAATTCTTTTTCGCTATTATTTTTTTAAAACTTTATCAAAGCCAAACGTTTTTCAGTTTCCAAACTTTATTGGACCTCAAGTAATGATGTGAAGGTGATCTATGATTTCTAGCTATACAAATCTTAAAATATTGTATTTGATGGAATATTATGAAAACAAAAATTATACATACTTTTAATGAACAAAAGAGAGTTTGAATAAACGTAAAAAAATATAAAAAAAATTGTATATTAATAAAAAAAAATTATATATTATGTAAAATTAATAGCGACTACTTCTTCGACTGTACTTCAACTTTTTATTTATTTATTTATTTATTTCTATTTTAACTATCAACAATCGTTTAACAGTTTGAGTAATAACATATAAATTATAAAAAATATGATATAAAACTAATAAAATGTAAACATAATTATATTAAAGAATATTACACTTTTATAAATTCATTTTAAACAATTCTTAATAAATTTTGTTTAAAAGTTTGTCAATTCAGAGTGAGATCTATTTGAGTACTTATGGAATTGAACGCTAAGCACATATTATTAATAGGATCATTACGGCCATAGTTTGTCCTATGATACGGAATGTAAAAAAAATCTCTTTGCCTAAAATATCTCTCAGGCGCATATGTATATTCTTAACAGAGCGAGGAGTTGCGCGCAGTCTATATGTGACATAATTATATCGCGAACAAAAATAACAAGAAAAAATTTACGTCTGGAGGCTAAGGTATTAAGACCCAGAAGAGCACACCTAGATACGTACGTTGGCATAAAATTCCAATTTAATTTAAACATTATGTAACGAGTGAAACGTTTTTGTATTTTTTCCAATCGCAAAGAATCTACCTCGTAATATGGATCCCAGATCACACATCTATATTCCAAGATAGACCTTACTAAAGATAAAAATAACGTTCTAAGGGTATATGGATCGTTAAATTCCTTCGAATTACGCCTCAAAAAACCCATCATTGCATTAGCCTTAGTAATTATGCAATCGTAAGGGTTGGAAAAAGAAATTTTTCTATCAAATAGAATTCCCAGATCAGATGTAGACTCGACACGTGAAAGACTACTATTTGCGATTGAGTAATTAAAAAAATTTGGTTCTTTTTTCATATAAAAAGACATAATGTTGCATTTGGCAACATTTAAATAAAGTCTATTAACTGAACACCATTTAATCATATTGTTTAAATCAATTTGAAGAAGTCGATGGTCGGAAGTTGAAGAAACCGAATTAAACAGTTTAACATCATCAGCATACTTCAAACAGTTAGTATGCTGTAAAAAGTTTGGGAGATCGTTGATGAACAAGACAAACAATAGAGGTCCAAGGTGGCTTCCTTGGGGCACACCAGAATGGTTAGTAATAGATTTTGAGTAGCAGTTACCAATACGAACAACTTGATACCTATCAGAAAGCTAATTCCTCAGCCAGGATAACAAAGAGGAATGAATCCCCATTAGGGAAAGTTTTTTAACCATAATGGAGTGCTGAACTCTATCAAAGGCTTTGGCGAAATCAGTAAAAATTACGTCAATTTGATTGCCTTTTTCCATTTATGTTTTAATGAAGTGAGAGAACAGTGTTAGGTTTGTAGAAGTAGATTTACCACTAACAAAACCGTGTTGGAATTCAGAGATAGAGTTTTTAATTCTAGCATAAATGTGTTTTTTGACAATTGACTCAAATAATTTAGGGATCAAGGGCAATTTTGATATCGGTCGATAGTTCGCTATATTTTGCCCAGAGCCAGACTTATGGATAGGGACTATAATGGATTCTTTCCAAATATTCAAAAGCAGCGCTGTCTTTAAAGATAAATTAAATAAAAGCGCTAATGGCTGGGCTAGCACAGCTGCGCAGTTTTTTAGAAATATTGGGGGAATATTATCAGGACCAGTTCCTTTATTAATGTCTAGAGTGAGCAAATCTTGTAAGACATCATCATCAGAAAGAACTAATTAACCCATATCAATAATAGGGTTGTCATTATAATAAAAAGGGCAGTTCACGTCATCTCCGTCGTCTAATAAAAAATTCGATTGAAAATAATCAGCAAAAAGATTTGTGACGTCTGAAGTGCTACTTGCAGTTTTTTCGTTAAAAAACATATTTTTAGGGAAACCCTTCGTGTTCCTTTTTTTATTTAAGAAATTCCAAAAGTTCTTCGGATTTTCTCTAATATCAGACTCCAGCTTATTAAGGTGAGATTTGTAGAGCGATTCTTTAAGAGATGCGTATTCACTACGCGCCTGTAAATAGTTTTGACGAAAAGATATATTTATTTTACTTTTTTTGAACAATTTGTTTATACGGTTTTTTAATTTTGAAAGACTTTTATTGAAAGCAATGCCTCGTTTAAGTTTACATTTTTAAAAACAAATGCTGGTGAAAATTTTGTATGGGAGGTAACCATGGTAGAAATTATTTTTTCTTGAAACAATTTTATTTGAGATTATTGATGAAGTTGTTTGGGCTCAATTATATTCACAGTTTCAATAAAACAAATACCGCGTTCTAAATTGTTTTGTTATATGGGAGGCAGCCGTGATTGTAGGATAATTTTAAAATATGTTTATCCTTGTAGTTTTCCTAACTGTTTTATAGGATGAAAGCACTGTACGGCTTTGTAAAAAACTATGTTTTTGATTCTTTGATCTCATGGTTAAACATTAACAAATAATGACGTCATTATAATGTAGGCAATCGCTTAGCAACGACTTTGCAAGAATATTGCATGTATTTACTACTCGCTGAGTAAAGATACTACCATAAGTATTATGATACAACACATGGTAGAACTAGTAAAGGTATATGCATTTCTGACTGCTCTCTTTTTCTCATAGCCAGAATTGTCAAACTCAAGCATTTTGCTATTCTTGCCTATTTTTGCTTTCTTATCGCATTCTCATCGCTTTCAGATTTTGTATGAGCTGTCAACTTCGTTTTGACAGTTCCGGCAGTCTGTCTCTCCGAAATGCATATACCTTCTCTAATTCTACTATGATACAACAGTAAAGATTGCTAACAATCCTGACAAAAATAGACAAAAAATTTATGTCGTCATGCAGAGTTGCCAGTTTTTTCGTACTCCTGGCGGCCAATTGTCGACAACTAAACCGCTAAAAAAGTTAAAAATTTTTTCCTAAAATATTTTTAGAAAATAAATTAAACCATAATATTTACATAACGTCATAAATATTTTTATTATATTTGTACCAAAAATTGCAGCAGAAATTGCATAAATTTGTTATGGTTAATACATATTCTTATTAATATTAATTAATATGTAAAAAAAGATCCACGATCAGATTCTTTTTTTTTAAATTATAAAAAAAAACTATAAAATAAGAACAATAAATAAATTAATAAGTACACGGTCTAAAATCTTAAACTAATTTTTGGTTCAATCGTTAAAATTATGCATTTCTTGTCTATTAGAATTTAAGGGCTCAAATTTTTAGATATTTTTTTAATAAATCCAAAAATAATATTTTTTGCATATTGGAACACTCTAAAAATGCAGCGTTCGGCTTGGTTCGGTTCTTATGCATGTTTATCATTTCTCTATACATGTGGCTTCAAAGAGCAGTTTGTAGAGCCATAAACTTATAACCTAAGCGTAGTGGGTTTGTACTCCACAGGTTTAGTTATTTTTTATTTTTACCGAAAATATTTTAATACAAGCATGCATTAAGATTTACAGCTCTATTCTGGCATCATCGTCACAAACAATTGATACTGAAAAATTGTGATAATTTTGATCTGGTCTCTATTGATCCGTATTCTGTCTTAGCTGTCTCAACCGAAAAGCTTTTTTAACTCTCCACAGAAAGGTGAAAAGCTGTTTTGTGTAATGGGCATAGATTTGTATACATAAATGCATGCTGATAGTCAAATATTCAGTTGGGCGCTTAAAAGAGTTATGTTTGTGCCCAAATGTTAAAACGATGCTATGAAGCACTGGTTTTGTTTATGTTAATGGCTTCAATTAAGTTACTGCAATCAGATTTGTTTAGCGATTAATCGTAGCAAACTAATTTTTTAACACATTAAATAAATCACATTAAATAAAACTTAATTTTAATGTTTGTAGTCGATTTAATTTTAATACAGTTTCGGTGTCGTCATATATTAAATACAGGCGGCCGTATTCATTACATTTGTTATGCACTCGTTAAAAACTGTTTTAGTTAGAACACAAACTATCCCTTAAAATGCTGTTTATGCATAAACGTATTTTAAGAGCATTTTAAGCAATATGGGAGTTTTTAAAAACAGTAAGCAACACTTCATCAGCTGACAGCTTAACGAAAGAACTTGACGAAAAACAGACTTTTTGTCGCCAGAAAGTAAGTGCCCTGTTACGGTGGCGGTCATAGGCTCATCATGGTCATGCATTATTGTTGTTTCAATGTATATTAACAATTTGAGAGCGAGAGCAAGAGAGTAAATTTTCACCACCACGGTCACTAAATGATTTGAAAAAAATATGAAATCATGGGATCAAACCAGTGTTGCGTTGTGAACTTAATCACAATATGTGTGTTTATGCACGAAAATAGTACACTTTTAGTGTAAAATGTATGAAAGCAGTAATGAAACCTGCTTAATAGCAACACGTCGGTTGTAAAAATACTAAAAGTAGCAAAAAGTGTACTGGTGCTTAGGCATCATATGACCACCAGCATAGCATACTTTCGTCACACAGCTCATCAAACGAAAAAAGAGAGTAAAAAGTATCATGACCAAGGATCATATGACGACCACCGTAACAACACCCATAGCTGATTTTGACAAGTTATGTTAGGCATTAAAAAAACAAAAAAAGTGAAGTGAAAAGTAAACAAAAATATAAAAGCAATGGACATGTTCAATATTTTGATTATCTGCACTTGAGTGGAAGAAGAAAATCCTTTTCCAAAGCGCCGAAAAATGTATAGAGCAAGGATCAACCCCTTTGAACAAAACAACGACGAGGAACGAGTAGGAACGATGTTCAGAATGATTTTAACGATCGTTAAAATACTCTTAGAACGTTGATGATAATATACGTTTATGCATAACAAAATGTTTTTCATTGTATAACTATCGCTAAAACAGGTTTATAAATACGGGGGAGGATTTACAACAATTTAGTCCAAGAGTTTTGAGCCTGTAAAAACTACGTATAGAGAATACTAAATCTATAACATCCAAAAAATATTGATAGTTTTTAACAAATTGTAAGCAGGTCACTATGTACTTCATTGTTTTTAAGTCCAGAATTTTCTGGTTTGGAGTACATAATTTCAGACTTAAAACGTTTTAACATGTCTTTTGTAGGCTCAAAACTTTCGCAGTATATATTAATATTATAAGTATAAATTCATATTCTTAAGAGAGCCTAAATTAGCTCAAATTGCATTTTATTTCGTTTTTAGATTTTTGAGTGAAAAAAATTGTATGCCCTTAAAAAATTTGTTGTCTACTCCAACAATACTTCAACAATGTAATATAAATACTCTATAAAACTTCTTACCATGAACCCAAATTCTGCCTTATATCGTCTTTTCTATATTTTCGTGTGCCTTCTTGATTTTTTGGTATTTAAGCGCTCAAACTGAACAAATTCAAGCAATATCAGCTGTTCTAATGTTTTATGTTGTGGTAGTATCGTTGCTCGGCAAATTAAGATTTAGAGACAGGAAAAATGTTGACTTTGTAAAAAGTGTTGTATAACGAAAAAAAGGATTTTAGAACTCTTGTTAGGGAATCTCGCCAAAATATCGCCAAAAAATGTTTAAAACGCCTTTTTTTCGTCATCTCACCAAATCAAAATTCTTCTCGCCAAAGTGTTCGTTCAAACCGTCAGATATCGCCACATCTGGCATCTCTGTCATCATGAGAGCGCGGAGAGAGCCACTTCAGGAGCAAAAAAGCAACAAACGAAAGAGTACTCTCCCTACTCTTATTACTCTTTAGTAAACTGAAAATAAGTACATGCTTTAAAATTAAAGAAACAATTTTGAAATAAGAATTTAACATATTTGCGTTTCTACAAAGCCAAATTTAAAACAAGTGTGCTTACTTTTCAACTACAAACTGATCTCTTTTTTTTATGACTTTCTCTTATTTATTTGGAATGACAGAAAAAAGTAGCTCTCTGAGATATATATTACTACTAGGGAAGTCAATTCCTTGATCCTGAAATCCGGACGATTTAAACCCCTTTAAATCCCGGGATTTTCTTTCCAGGATCCAGGGATTTTTTTAAAAAAAATATTTCTTTTACAAATATTAATGTAATTGTAACCGTTTCAATTTAAGTTGATATGAATATAGAATTAGAGAAACCTTCATATTGAGGCTGAAAAAGAGTGTTAAGACGATGAGTGTGAATCACTGGAGCAAAGACTTTGCAAAGTTTTAGAAGAATTTGCAACATCGGGAAGTCAGCTATGTATTTCAAAATTGTCAGATATTCTGACTTGGGAATTAATTTTGTTTTATGATGAAGGCAATCGTGATCGAAACTTACAAATTGCTTACGATCATCGTACAACTATTTCTTCAACTAGCATAGAATCAGAACGGTGCTTCTCATCAGCAGGTTTTATTTGTAATAATAATACATACAAAACTCTCTAATGAAAAATATGAAGCGTTGATCAGCTTAATGTATTGCTTTTAAAATAATTATACGAAAAATTTACTTTTGAGCAGTCTTTTTCAACCTTAATTTGCCTTAAATACAAAAAAATAAAAAAAAAACGTAAAGACGGTTTCTAAAAAAAATGTTTAAGATTTATATAATAATAATATCTTAAACTGTTCTGTGTTTTATTTTCATATATTTTTTGTTCTTTAAATTAATGCAATTTGCTAGTCATTAATATTATTTTAATTATTTTGTGTTTATTAACAATAAGGGTATTCACAACTGTTTGGTATTGTGGTTTTTTGCCATAGTAGAAAACCACAATTATGAGTACCCTTTAAATAGAATTTGTAGTTGGGGACCTTCCACTATAACTTTTTGTTACTATGCAAAAAAGTTAACTATCTAATTTGATATATTGAGTTAATTTATCGCTCATTTCGTGCAAGACTGTCACAACTCAAAATTTAGTATTTTTCGGGAGAGTCTTATGAAATTTTGAAATGACAGGACGATCATCAATTGAAAAGGTAGACTGAAAATTGTTAAGAATATTTGTAGTCCATTAAATTTTCTACCAACAATATCATACTTTTTTTCATTTTGCGTCAATAGTGAATTTTTAAGCAATATTTTTGCAAGTGTCTGCTTAAATTGTGACATTATTACTACAAAAACTCATTTAAAAAATGTTTTATTTTGAGTTGTGATGATTTTACTATAATATGATAACATACTTTGAGCTAGAGAGATGACATGTTTTGAGTTGGTACTTCATTACCAGGGAAGACAATTATATGCAAATGCATATAATATATGCTTTTGCATATTTGGACGTTTTGTTAATATTTTGCATATTTATAACGATTGTGCTTATTTGTGCATATTTTTACATATTTTTAACTTTTCGAACAGATTTTAGCTTGTAATCGGGCAAATTTTGATACTTCCTTCACATCTGGCAAAAAATATACTACAAAATATAAAATATACATACAATAAAATATACAATATATATATATAAAATATACTACAAAAAATATACTACAAAAAATATTTTTATTTGAAAAATGCTTTTTGGTATAATAAGTCGTTATTATTGAAAAATTATGCAGAAATTTAAAATAAATTCTGGTATAAATAGAAATTAAACTTTATTGATACAAAATAGTGAAGAAATCGCTAGTATCGCAAGTATCTGTAAAACCGTCAATTAACAGCAAATCGGTCTGGAATTCACTCAAATTAAAGATATGATCACAATAAGGGTGCTCACAGTTTCGTTTTATCTGGTGTGGTATCTTTGCCTACTGTTAACTTTATTTTGCCATCTGGTAACTATTTTTGTATTTGTTTTGCATACAAAATAAAGATAACACAAAATATTACAATATATTTGTTTTGCATACAAAATAAAGATAACACAAAATATTACAATTGCCTTTCTTTAAAGCGTGTTTGTCTTTTGTGGTAATGTGGTAATGCTAACAGTTGATTTATTTTATTGTTCAGAAATCGGACGCAGAAGATCCAATTGGAAAGGAAAGTGAAATTGGAAAGGAAAGTGTTGACAAAAATTGACACAATTTATGTTAATTTTAGAATTAATATGTAAAGGGGTGCTCACACTTTTAATGAGCTATCTTTCTAAAGTTACCACATATTAACTTTAAAAGAAAACTGTGAATACCCTAAATGCATATTCCTGTTTATTTAACTCAAAAAACCAAAATTTTGAGCTGTAACGGTCTTGCACGAAATAAGGATGTGACATAAAAAAGTTTAACTTGCAGTTTGAGCTTCTTCCATTCTTGCAGTTAGAAAATAACTGGCAACCGATCAGTTGTTTATGGATCTTTAAAAACCACGTTCGTTAAACATATCATTGAGCTACTTAAAATTACCACACTTTTGGTTTTAAGAGATTTCATGTAAAACAATTATAAAAAGCGCTCGGTAAAATTATAAAAACGCGGTATCAATACCACGGGTTTTTTTTAACCACACTGAAACAATTGTGAATACCCTAAATGTTTCTTGTTTTTGATGCTTTATAAATGAATTAATTTAAATTTTTTAGTTTCAAGTAATAAATAATAAAAACTTGTATTAAAAAAATTTTGAATTATCAACTTTTTAAAGTTTTCAATCCCGAATTAATCCCGGGATATAGAAAAGATTCCGGAATCGGACTCCCTTATTACTACTTATCATAATTTTACAAATGAGGTATCGTTGGAAGAATAGCACAACTCTAATTTTTAATATTTTTGCAGATTATTTGGATTTTTATATGGACTTTTAGAGTGTGCTTTTTAGCAGTAGGATTTTAGTTTTTTGAACTAATTCTTTCATTTTTTTCACTCATGAACTTACATGCGTCTTAAAGGTAAGCAAATGGTTTTTAATTTATTTTCATTAAATGAAAATCTTGAAGATTTAAAAAAGTACTTATTTTACTCACCTAAATTCATTGGGCTCGGATTTTGATGTCCTAAAATAATGCATAAAATGACAAAAATGAGCTAAAAACTGCAGTTAGTGACCCAAAAACTGACAAAAATCACCTAAAAAATTCAAACATTTACATAAAAAAATAATCAAAAAATAAAAATTTAAAAATACAACATTTCTTAACTGAAAATATATTTTATAAAATTTTTTTTCATAGCGTTACAGTTATTAAGCACTCACGAGAGAAAAATATTTAAAAGACGATATGCCATCGATATGGATGTAAGTTCCTCTTCTAATTTCATAGTATTAAAATTTTTACCACCAAATATTTTAGCAATGGAGTTAATAAAATCTAGCATATCCTGAGTTTTTATCTTACACCTGTTTCATCTTTCTACATACCCTTTTGTCAGTTTCGCCACGCGCAAAGCTTTTTTCATCGAGGTCTATAAACAAAGCTACTCCTTTTTTGAGAGGTAATTTTATGGATTGAATGAACTCTATTTTTAAAGGAATATCTTTAAAAATTTGCATTTTTACATTTCTTTGTACTTTGTACTTGTTCCTTGAAATAAAAGGAAAAAAATTATTTTATAATGGCACTAAAATGAACTTAAAAACCGAAAAAAGCTCTAAAATTTAAAAATGTCCAAAAATGACAGTAAAATATCTTAAAAATCGCTAAAAACTACCAAAATATGCCCAAAGTCAAGTAAAAGTTACGTGAAACTACAACAAAAAAAAAAAACAACGATAAAAAATTACAAAAAAAAAAATTACTTAAAAACTTTTCATATTTGGAATTAGCGAAACATAAATGGACTTTCTTAATAACCAGGAAATGTCTTATAAGCAGCAGAAAAAAGATGACATGTCACCGAAATCCTAGTCCTGGTAATCACCTATTTATATGTCGTGAGAGCGTTCAACTTAACTCATACGCCTCGTTGATAAAATATATTAAATGTTTTTTGGTTTTTGCAAGGTGGACTTATATTGGGTGGGCTCTTCGGGCCCCAATTTGTTGCCAAAATGCCAAGCAAAAGGGAATAGATAATTCATCTCCTAAAAACTTCGTTTGGTTTCTATAAGGCAATAATTGCGGTACCCCCAAATATGTCAAATCCTTGCATAACGAGCTCACTCATACTCTGTGTCAATAGTATTTCATATATATTGTGGATGCTCGAATGTCTCGGAATAAAAAAAGAATTTCATCATTTTTAGCATGCAGAAAAGATGATATATAGATTGATATTTCGTAATTTATAAAAATGTATGACTTAAGTAATAAATCAAAGTAAAACTTTGTTCCAATGTCTAAAATTTGGTGTAAGAGCAAACAATCAAATTCCATTATAAAAAATGAGTTTTCAGCCTAGAATAGTATTTTAAACTCATTTGGTCAACTAGGTTCATATTTAATTACAGCAACAACAATTAAAGCAGCCTTTCATCAAGAAATGCATTTCATAATGCTGTCCATTATGGAATGTCATTAAAATTGATAATTAAATATTGAATAAAAAAATAAATATATTCAATAATGACAGCACAACAAAAAAACAAAGCAAAATTCAGCTTGAATGCGAATTTCCGATCGTGCGTGCAGTTGAAATACAATTAATTAATCAGCTGAATATTAATTTTTGGGCATATGCTTAATTTACATATCATTGCCATCATAACCAGCAATAGCAACAACAACAGGAGCAGCACTGGCTACGACAAGCAATCATTACAACAAAGTGCAACGATGTGTCAAACAAGTGTGAATAATTATGTATATGTATCTATCTATAAAATATGTATTAAAATTGCAGACCTTTGATAATGGCAACACGTTGTTCCAAATGGCACGACAAGCGCAATAACAACAACAACAACAGCAACAGTAACAGCAGCACTAGCTGTTGCTGCAACTGACGTCCTGAGCTTAACGTTACGTTGCGCTCTTGCTATCTTGCTTTAGCCGCCAGCAGCAACCTGTCAGCAATTCTCTTTCGATGTTGTTGTTGTTGCCTTTTGTTTCTGTTGCCGCTTCGTTGATGTTTCTACAATAGTGATGTTGCTGCTGCTGGTGTTGTTGCTGCAACAACAGCTGTCACTGCAACTGGCAGCATATTTCAAATATTCACAATTGCATTCAATGTGCTTGCATCGCAGCTCACAGGCAATGAAACAGAATTAAATTATTTAATAATTTCTCGAGCCAGTGCAAGTAGTAATTATAATAACAATAACAATTAAACGAGTTAAAACGCATCATGACCAGCAGCAACATCATTATGTGTTGCAAATTTCATGAAGCGCCTTTGAAACTAGCAAACTTTATAGTATTAACCACTTGCAACATGCTGGCAACATCTACCCAAGATTAAACAATGACACTAATGTCAACGACATGCTAGGCAAACAGCAAAACTTGGCAACTTTTTTCTTTAGCACCAAGACCAAACCAAGAACGACAAAACAGGAAAGACAGCAAAAGGCGCCATTCATGCTGAGCTTAACTGCAGCAGCAGCAGCAGCAGCAGCAATATTAACACGAACACCAACTAACGGATAGTTTGTTGTCTGTCGCTGATGGAAGTTGACGGAAACGGATGCTAAAAGACGCTCATTAGTTAATTTGTTTGGTTTTTTGTTTTTCCTAGTGGGTTGAAGAGAAAGAAGGTTCTTTTTAGCTGCATGCCAGGAAAGTTAAGTGTGACTAGATATAATGGGTGATTGTTTGAATGATTGTGTAAATTACATCCTTTTTTCCCTCCTGAATTGATGCAGACATAAAGAAAGTCTTAGAAAAGGATATCGTTTGTGTGCATGCTGCGAAGTGTCTCCCCAATCTATGCTTCCAAATGGTCTGATATTTTATATTTACAACGATTTTCTGACTTACAACCGAGGGTCCGATAGTTTGCTACAATTATTTCAAATGTTACAAAATTTTCAATTTCAAAAAAGCTGAATCCAATGTAGAATTTATTTTTGTAATACTTAAAATTTCTTGAAAAGGTATAACAGTGAACCCTAAACTCAAAAATTTTTTTTTAATAATTACAGGACAACAACGTCATCGGCGTAAGTTGCCACATTTATTGCACCTCCTTTGAGTACAGTGTGAATGTTGTCTACCAGAGTCAGCCACAAAAAGTGGATATAACTGCTTCTGTGATCTCTTTCCTCAACACACTCATACACGGTCAAAAAACCTTGTACTAAATTATAATAAACTAGTAAAAAAAGCCTGTCCTATGACAGGTCTTCCGCACACTTCCTTTTTGGAGCCATTTGCCGAGAGCACTTTTTTCTCTTTTTAAAGTTTAATTTTTTATTCAATTGAAACTTTACGTATTGAAGCAGTGATGAAAAGGTAGTTAGATCAAAATCGTACTTTTATAAAAACCTAATATTGTCAGTGATAAGTATCGAATATATTTTCTGTGCATACTTTCAGGGTAAATATTTTTGAACAGTGTGTCTTGTTAAAGCACTTTACTGTTAAAAAATAATTACAGTTTGAGAAATACTGTGTGCGGAGCAGCATGCTTGCGTTTTATGTATTACGATGTGCATACTTTCAGGCTGAACAGTTTGGCAGATATTGGGCACTGAGCAGCGTGCTTGCCTTTTATATATTAAGATTATATATGACCACACCGAAACTGTATTACAATTTAATTGATGCCAATATTAAAATTGAGTCTTAACCAGGGAACGAAAATAAACTCTAACGTTTCGTTCTTTAAGGTAGTAAAGCGTTCATTTGAGAGAACTGAACGTTTATGTTGTGTAGCATTCATTACCAAGGCCATTATTCGGTTGCGTTCAAGTTGCATACTTGAACATAAACATCATTGTTCCGTAGTATAAGCTACACTAAAGAACCTTATGAGAAGCGTTGTTTGAGAGACTGAGAATGCAGAGAGAAAAACATTTTATCTTTGTTCAAGCATATGCTGCGTGTCAAGGGCGCATCCAGTTTTGTAGGTAGCATACATTTGCAGGGCGCTCTTGTTTTAGTATGAATAATCAAAGCATTTTTTTAGCTATTCAGTTTATTTATTTTTATACTCTTTCTAACGCCCATAAAAAGGCGTGTCTGGTTTAGAAAAGTATATTATATATTCTTGATCAGCATCACTAACTGGGCCGATTTAGCCGTTTCCGTCTGTTTGTCTGTCTGTCGACACGACTCTTTTTTTAACACAGCTGCTAAGAAAATCTCAGTTTATTTTATTAATGCGTGTTATCACGTTATGGCTGGAGAATTCAGAAATTAAAAAATTAATTTTTCTTTGTTACATGTAAGTAAGTTCACTTGTATAATATAATTTTTTTATAGAATATAAGACTACTGTTTAATGTTTATGGAATTGTGTTTCAATTGTACATGTTAAGGTCATGAAATCACGCATTCCTTCGAACAGCCATATATGGCTTCTGACGGAAATGAAACTACTTTTTTACATAAAGTTTTGTTTGTGTATCTAGTTAATCCATTTTAAACAAACTCAGAAAAAAGTTCAACTTTGAAATAAAAAACACAGGTATTTGTTTTAAAATCTGAAATTTCGTTAGTTTTAAGGAAATCATTTCTTTAAACAATATCAATTTATTGCATCTATTTAGCATTTATTTCAAAAAATTAAGAATTTGGATTCAAAAGTAAAATTTTATTTGTTTTATTTTTTATATTGATTTTAAAAATTAATTACACACTCAGACTACAATCAAAGAAATTTATTTTTTCAAATTTTTTTTTGCAAATGGAAATTATTCTTTCAGAAAGAAAGAAATTTTCTTTAAAGGAATAAACTATTTCTTTGTTTTGGAATTTATTTCTTTATTTTAAAGAAAAGTTTCCATTTAAAAAAAAAAACAAATTGCGCTGAAACAAATAAAATTTTTATTTTTAATATTGAGTAAATGTTCTTTGATTTTAGTATGCTTCTTTTCTCGGTGTATAAATCCATAAAAAAATTTTAGCTGGATCATAAACCGTGTAGTAGTGGGTTAAGATTCTATCTAAAAATAAAGATGAAGTGCGGAAATTAGTGGCTAGGTAGAAACAACGCCTAACTCCCACTCACTTTATAACAAGATTTTTTCTCTTAAAAAGTGTCAAAATTTATTTAAATGACTTGAAATTTTTACATGTTTCGATAGTTAAAACTCACCATATTCATCACTATTTTTGTAATGTAAAACAATCTTTATAGAAAGTACTTAGGTATTTATAATTAATATTAGAAAAGAGAACATCTAAATGGTTTAAAGATATCTGACTGACACTCCAACGATTTCACTTCAACGTCTCTTAAGTCCTTTCAATGGCTAGGCTAAGCCGAAATAGTATTTTTTAGGTTAATACTCCTATCATAACGGTTCTAAAAAAGATGAAGAAACATACCTTTGATTTTTACCTGCGCTACTTACTCTTAATTTTATTATCATTTTAAAATCATTTTAAAATTTAAAAAATCCTCTTATTTTTATTATCATTTTATTGTCATAAAAAGTAAGAAAAAACATTAATATGATTTCTGTACGGTTGGTTTTTCTTACAAAATAGGACAAAAACCCAATCCAACTGACTTTAATGTCAAATATCTCTCCAAATTTATTTTTGTCATGTTAGTACATTGTTTTTTATAGAACCAAATTAATTAAAAAAAACCGTTGCAAGATAATATTAAAAATTACTTTCTGTCGTGTCCAATATGTTGGACAAATTCACTGAAAGAGTTTATATATGCTTTAGCGCTCGGCCCTTCCTGTTCAGCAAGATCCGAGTGCGGCCCCTTGTGAATTTTACTATATTAGTGCGAACTAACACAAATAAGATGATTGCTGAACTTTCATGGAATTACACCGCACAGTGGTGCCATACTGTATTCATGTAGGAATAAAATAGAAGGATTCCTCATTGACCAATAAAATTATGCGTGTGAGTTATAATTAGAAAACAAACAAACCCGCCCCAAACCGCGACTACTTTCCATGTAACACAAAAACTATGAACGCTACATACTTTTATTGTAGATATAGTAAAACAGCTCTTTAAAAAAAGTATACGAATTTATTTATTCTTTTGTTCGTTTAAGATAGGTTCGCAGCCAATTATTTTAAATGTTAATATTAACTTTAAGATTGTAAGCAAAATACAATTTCAATTCATAAGGAATTAAATTTTTTAATTTAAGCTATCACTCTGCTCTGTCAAAAATAATATTAGCATTTATTTACCCTCTTGGTTTCTTTTAAGCAGGTTCGCAGCCAATTGTTTTAATTTTAATATCACCTTAAAGGCTTAAGGGTTATAACAAAATTGTCACGAGAAAACTATTTGATTCCGCGTTCACACCACTGTGCAACTCTTCGTGATTCTCAATGCTATGAATAGAGAATAATGATGCAATAAAACAAATACAATTCGACAGTGTTAGCGTCATCCCAGTGGTAAATTAACTCACCATATAACCTCTTAATTTCTTGTTACGATGTAGATGACAGTCCTATTTAAAAGTACTTCGATTTTTTTATTGCGTACTTTTATTTTTTTTTATTATTTGGCGTAATCTAAAGTAATCGTGATTATTTTTTGGTTATTTGTAATCTTAATCAATTACTAATAGAATTTTTTTTGCATAAGAATTGTTTTATCATTACAACTATTTTTTAAATATAATGTAATTGATTACTAGTCGTGATCGAAATTTCCCAGCTAAGGTTTGAACTTTAAAAAAGCAAACAGTTTTATTAAAGTATACTTCTTTTATTTGGAACACACTAAGTCTTACCAGCGGGAAAAAATTATTGCTTCTGCTCAGAGTTGCCAAGTTAGCAATATTATAAGCTAACATATTTTTTCGGAATTTATCTTGAGGTTTTGGGTGTATCTGTCTATGTTATATTTCGGTCTTTTTTTCACAAATGGATTTCAATGACAAGTAAATATAATAATAATTTATTATTTATAATAATAATAATGTAATAATTTTTGCAGTTTAAAAAAAAACATAAGTAAACTGCATTTACTACTGTTATTTCCATGTTATATAAAAAATTTACAATAGTGAAAATGACAGCTTTTTAAATTTAATCCAAAATAAAAGAAAAAACCGTTTGTAAGTAATTTAACGTGTATCTATCTTAACTCAAAATATTAGCAAGTATAAGTATGGTATTTTTCAATTAGATATTAAATATTTGATATAAAAAATCAATTTAACTTTATTTTTAATAATAGTTGACACAGAAAAAACGCGTTCGCTAGTATTAGACGTTGGGCAAATAGTTAACAGAGCATTAAGGAGACACTCAAGCTTTTTTGTTCTTTTCTGAAAGCGATCTAAACAGTAAATGTAAATCTTCTACGAGTCAATCTACACGCTGGTCACCGAATTGACAACCCTAATCTTCTAGCTTTTTCTAGCTTGTTTTGAAAAGTGAATATTTTTTTAAAAATAATTATTTAAAGTTTTCAATGCTTGTTTTTAAGTGTGTTGCCGGCTTTTTTTTAAGAAACAATAGAAAAATTGTTTGTTCCGATCTGTTAAGGTTTTAATGTTAGCGCGTTCTTATGAATAAAATATTTGCAAATTAAAATTTTCATTCACGCAAAATAAAAACCTATATGTGTATTTAATAACATAGAATGGAAAGGTAAGTAAAAAGCGCAATGAACATTGTAAAAACAAAGCATGAAAAAAAATAGAATTGCATATGCGTAATGTGATATAGTGTTTATTGAAAAAGATTTAAAACATGTATTTTGCTATTGCTGCGACATACCAGAAGGCTTCTTGAAATTTAATATTTCAAAACCCTGTGTCTGTATATAAATATTACGATTCATCTGATGATGAGGGAATTTTTGCACAAATTGAGTTAAATATCCAAGAGTTGGTTGAAAATACATTTTTTGCATTATATATATAATTTTATACATATGAAAAAGTGTTGGCAACACTGATTCTGAGACCCAAAATGAGAGAGAATAGCCTACGTAAAAAATATCGTATGCCGAATGTGTTGAGTAGAGAGTATGCAAACATAATTATAATGTAGTGTATGCCATGCTGTCGAACGATACAGAATAATAACATTTATGTTTGTCTCCACTGACATATACGCAACCGAACGGAAACTCATGCCATGCGAGGCACATTAAAATATCGTTCGGTTTATTTTCGTTCCCTGGTCTTAACCCTAATAGTACTAAGCATGGGCGTCCACACGGGGAGAAGGCGGGGGCACTTGCCACACACCCTTAGGCAGTGACAATTTTTTATATACGTTCATTATGTATGTCAGTATATGTATATTGAAGAGCAAACAAAAATACTTTTGTAGTTAGATTTATGTATAAAGCTGAGCTAAACCGAAACTTCTTAAAAAGAATGTTGTACTCGTTGCACAGTGGGAGGACTTCATACAAGTTCTGGCCAAAAGTAGTAAAAATAAACCTACAGCTTTCAAATTTAGTATGAGTTCTTTGTGCAATTAAATAAAAAATATATATAAATTCGGACAACAGACACGCCCACCTTCCATATGAATTTTTTCTAAAAAATTTTAAAAATAAGCCTAGAGATCTGTGCGCTTGTATCTAAAATATAAAGGTCATCAAAACAGTAAAATCTCTTTCAATTTTACAAAAATTAATATATGGACTTGATAATTTGGAATATAAGCTTTGATATTTAATATCCACTTTAAGTATGAAATTAAACTCAATCGTATGAAAACCACGCATAGCTCCCATACAAAGTTACTTTATTAAAAGGGGAAAATATCTTTAAATAACTAAAAATATAATAGGGAAAAATATCTTTAAATAACTAAAAAAATAATATATTGACTTGAAATTCTTAATATATGTTTTAACTTTTAATATGCACTCTGAGTTTGAAATTTGGCACAATCTAATGAAAACTTCGCCTACCTCCCACACAAAATGACGTCATCAAAGTAGTAGAATCTATAAATTCATAAATTCCTCAAAAATTAATTCACTACATAGCATGCGTAGCTTTAATAAGTAAAATGTTCTCTGAGTTTCATAATTGGAGAAGTTGCAATAAAACCACGTCTATCGTCTATGCAAAGCGACAACAAAACCTTAAAAATTTTGAATATAGGGGGCTGTAGGGATTTTTAGCTATGTCTTAGTCGAATATCATTCTTAACTAACTATTAAACTCATAACATAATAACCAGGGCTAGGATTTTGATGACATGCCATCTTTTTTCTGCTGCTTCTAAGGCATTTCCTGCTTATTTAAAACGTCCATTTATGTTTCCTAAATCCAAATATGAAAAGTTCTTAGGACAGTTTTTTGTCATTTTTCATCGTTTTTAGTTTCCAAGTCATTTTTACTAGATTTAAGGCATTTTTTGGTAATTTTTAGAGATTTTGAACTTATGTTGTTGTTATTTTTGGACTTTTTAATTTTTAGGTTTTTTAAGTCATTTTAGTCTAATTTTTTAATAATTTATTTGTTTTTTTTTTCGTACTAAAAAAAATATCAGAATGCAAATTTTTAAACATATTCCTTAAAAACTAGAGTCGCTTCAATCAAAACATTACTTCTCGATAAAGGAGTAGCTTTGTTTATAGACTTCGATGAAAAGAAAGCTCTGCGCGTGGTGAAACTGACGAAAGGGTATGCAGAAAAATTAAACAAGTATTAGATAAACCCTCAGGATATGTTGGTATAAAATAAATTTTAATTTAGTAATGTTTTATTTTTAAGGATACATTTTTTGACTATTTTTTATGCAATTATTTCCGTTTTTTAGGTCATTTGTTTCAGGTTTTAGGTAATTTTTGTCATTTTTTAAGGTAATTTTTTGCAGTTTCTTAGGTCATTAAAATCCGAGCCCTGATCGTAACTATTTAAATAGCATATATACCAAATATTTTTAGCATTTGATGCATACATACATATAATTTATATATACATATTCTTATTATCTGAGTACTACATATCATAAAATCAAGACATAAAAAAAGAAAAAAAAATAATGTGTAAGTAGACTTATTGCACCTACTATTTTCTTCAAAATTTTTTAGTGTTCCCTAAAACTTAATTGTGATCATTTACACCACTTTTTGTTATTTTTAATGTAATTTAGTTTTGAAGACACGCAAAAAATGATAAAATAAATTATTTTTTGAATGATGTTCCACGAGAAAAAAATTACATAAAACCCTCCTTTTGGGCAATATCGGTGGCAAGAACCATATTTTTCTAAAAATATATATTCATTAAAGTATACCATTTTGAAAAGTCAGGAAATATGGTTTTTGATGTTTTTTTTTTATCAGTAAAAGTTTCCAAAGTTTTTAGTTTTTATGCACTAAAAATGCTAATTTTTAAAAAATCACAAAAAATATATTGTCTTAACAGCAAAAAAAAAAAAAAACTAAAGTTTCAGAAAAATTATATATTATATTTTTATTGGTTCTTCATTTCAATTCCGTTCTCTTAAGAACGAAAAAGTACAACACTTACAACTGCAGGTAGAAAAAACAAGTGATTTTCTCATTAAAAAATTTAGAATTTGAAGCCATTTTCTGAACAAACTTTAAAAGATTTCTGAGTGATTTGTTTTGGTTTTCCTTATCTGATTTATGAACTGTCGATTCATTATCAAATCAATATCAAATGTACAATATCAAAAATTTTCTTTTTTCTATTTATGATCACGATCTCCAACTGTGCGTCGCATTGTGGTTTATATGACAATTCTAGCGCGAATTAAATCAAAAAATCAACATATTTTTTTCTTAAAAAAAGGCTATTAGGTTAAATATGCCCATTCAAAAGGCAACTGAAATTCACTATTTACTTTGTTGTACAGAGAAGCAACATGGCTTGGTACTAGGGCTGCCATGTTTTTTTTGAAAAAAAATCGGGATTTTACAAAAAATAAATCGGGACATAAGAAAAAAAATCGGGAAAAACATGTATTCATGTCGCTCGTTTTTTTCAATAACGTCACAACTCAAAAAATGCAATATCTTAGTTAAGTACATAGAAATACTTGTCATAGATCAATTTTAATTGTGTGAATGATAACGATATCTTATTTACTTTTCGCGATAGAGGAAAATGTGTCGCTCAATAGTTCAGTATCACAGCAAAATTTTTGATGCAAGTGTGACATGCATTCTTACGGACACTGCTTCCAGAAGATATTCTATGTATCAAACTGTGCTACTTTTTAGACTTATAAAGAAATTCTTTCAAGTGACATTTTTATAAAATCCTTCTGGAAGACATTCAAATGGCATTTCAATTCAATCAAAGCACAAAATTATATATAATTATAATATATGTTTTTGATGTTCTTCGTGGGATTTTTTAAGCCCCCAGTGAAACCCAACAACTTACTACTTTTAACACCAAAATGCTTTGAAAATCGGGAAGAAGGATATTTTACGTGTAATTTTTTAAACCCCCACAAAACCCAAACACTTTTCATTTCCAACGCCAAAATCGCTAGTCTAGAATGTCAAGAAAAGGGATATTCTCCAAGGGATTTTTTAACCCCCTAACCACAAAAAACATTCCAGTCCATTTAATGCCTTCTTAAAGTTCTCCTGAAAAACACCTACTAGAATCCTTTGATTGAAGGGCTGAAAGAAATCTTCCATTAAAAAAGTCCTAGAAGTACTTCTAGAGAGGACTAATGAAAGCATTTCTCCCAATGGCATGCACATGTTAAGAGAACGCCTTCTGGGTATGAAAGTGGAAGGGATGGAATTCAAGAATAGACTTTCCCTTCCTCTTCGGCTTCTTTTGGAAGCACTTTTTTGCTGGGATGCTGAGAATAAAAAAACTTAAAATACGTTTACTGAAAATCGATTTTTTTGAGTAAACTTCTTTGAATAAAAAGAGCGATATGTAGTTTTAAAAAATATATTTTATTACCCAAGGAAATAAAACCACACCAAACAGTGCGTTTTTCAAGTTTTATTGGCAGCTCTTGAACTGCCTCTGGCTGCTCTTCAAATGTATACGTACAAACTGTAAGTGAAGAAGAATATCTGTACAAATTTAGTGATGAAGAAATGAAAACATAGAAAACATTTTTAAAAAGTAATAAAAATAATAAAAAATTAAAGTTTTTTCTAAAGTTTTTTCTAGAGTTTTTTCTAATAAAAACAATATATTAAAAAAATTTGTTTGTATTTCGGAAAATCGGGACATTTGGCGTCCCGCTTAAAGTCTTCGCAGAACGCACATTTTAAGGCTGAAAATTGGGAGAACCCGCGTAGAAATCGTGACCTATCAGCCCTTTTTGGTACCGTCAACTCGCGCCACGTGCTTGCTCGTCTAGAAATATTGCTATCTTGTGATTGTGATTAAAAAGTACTTTTTTTCAAAAAAATTCATTGTTTTTTGAAAGCTTGTAAGTGAATAAAATCTACAAGGTATATATTACAGAATCTGTGGCACTAACAGTTTCGCTTATTTTTGCAAACCGACCATATGTGAATTTTTGCATCTCATTTAAGAAAAAACTGAATGATCTAATTTTGCTGAAGCTCATTGAGGTTAAAGTTCATGCAGTCTTGTAGCATGTCTATAAGGTTCATCATTTTTCATTTTGTTTTATAGAATCTGTGGTACTAAGAGTTTCGCCTCTTATTACAAAGTGACCAAAAGTGCATTTTTGCAACTCATTAAAAAAAAAACTGAACGCTCTAATTTTGATAAAACTTTTTGAAGTCAAAGTTCATGCAGTTTTGTAGCATGTCTGTAAGGTTGCGTCGTTTCTTATTTTATTATATTTTATTTTATATATTCTGTTGTACTAACAGTTTCGCCTTTTTTTACAAAATGATCAAAAGTGCATTTTTGCAAAGAACAAACTAAATGATCTCATTTTGATGAAACTAATTGAGATCAAAGTTCATGCAGTCTTGTAGCATATCTATAAAATTTATATGTTAATTTTGTTTTATTGAATCTGTGGTATTAACAGTTTCACCAATTTTTGCAAAATAACCAAAAGTGCATTTTTGCATCTTATTTAAAAAAAAAAACTGAACATTTTGGGAAAATTTTCATGAAATTTTTTGAGGTCAAAGCTCATGCAGTCTTGTTATATATCTGTAAGGTGTTGTCGTTTCTTATTTTGGTTTGTAGAATCTATTGTACTAGCATTTCCACCCACAGGTGCATTTTTGCATCTCATTTAAAAAAGAACACAACGATCTAATTTTGATGAAACTTTTTGAGGTCAAATTTTCATGCAGTCATATAATGTATTGTAATTTTTAATTTTGTTTTATAGAATTTGTGGTACTAACAGTTTCGCCTAAATTACCAAAGGTCGACAAAAGACAAGTTTTTCCAGTAAAAGGCTTAGGAATTTCCACTTTGATTTGACTGTTATTTATGTATAATTAGCATGTAGGTAAATTTTTAGTTTGTCACTAAGAATGCTTATTTTATTTTATTTACATTTCCTCTGTTAAAATTTTGACTAACAGAGCTGTTAAGTTTTTTTTTCGCCTGATGCTAACTTCACACAAATAGAAGGGGTATACATATTAACTTTGTCACTCCGTTATTAACGCCGATAAGGAGGCTTCGCAGGTAAAGAAAAATATGTACAGTGGAATTCGGTTATAACGACCCTGAAGGGACCAAAATATTTCGTCGTTACAACCGAATGTCGTTATATGCACACACCATTTTTTTTTTGTTCATTGTTAACTTAATTCATATATTATAAAGAAAAAAATTTATTATCAATAATAAAAATAAAAACATAAAACTTAGGGTAAATAAATACAATGGCCCATTATCATAGTCAAAATAAAAGTCTACTCTAAATTTAGTATCAGCATTTTTGACAGTTTTTTAATATAAAATGTTGTCAAAAAGCTTGCACTACATTTGAAGTCGACTTTATTTTGACTATGATAATGGGCCAATAAGTTTTTTTGTTTCTTTGACTTCCTGATAAGAAATATTTTCCTTTTCAAACTTCCATCCATGTTTGCAGCAACCAAAACTGTAACACGAACCGTCAAAACTTTTCCTCCTATACACTTTTTACCTTAAAATTTTAAAATTCTATCGGGCATGAGTTTAAAGAAGAACTTTGTTTCATCAGTATTATACATTTTTTCTGAGTCCTAATACTTAGCCATCTCAAAGTTTTGGGAAAAAACTCTGTAGTCACCTTGGGAGACATCACCTGCTTCACCTGAAACCTTGCAGTTAACAATGCAGTGTCGCTATCGAAAATGGTAAATCAAAGATTCTAAACAAGAAAAATGCGTTTTACCTAAAATTTTAACTAAATCATTGGCTTTTTCGTGTAAAATATGATCGGTTAGAGGTATTTATCGCCATTTTTAGATTTTCTACATTTTGAGGAGGTGTGATCCTTATATTTTTCCTATATTTCCATATGATGGATATTGAAGAATATGACTCAAGAAATTCCTCGGCTTTATCAAGCCGCCAGATTATTGCAAATTTTTCTTCTATGATGAACGCGTTACGTTTAGTTTGTGGAGGCATTTTGAACACAGTAAAAAATCAATCATGCATTTGAAGGCACAAATGTATACTGAGCAAAATCACATGCGCAAATGAAGCTATGCAGTTTTGTTGCCAATGAATTTTATATGGTTATTTCCCTTTCAACAAAGCAAAAATTGCAAATATGTTCAGTGAATAATGTTTGTTCACATATAAATAAAAAAATTCATAAGTAAGCAAATCTAGTCTCAACTTACTTTCGTCGTCGCTATATGTGAAAATATTTATTATGTGCATTATTCTGTATCACGAACAAGCACACCAACGATAAGAAAGACACGAGAAGCAAGTATTGAAGAAAGTATAAGAAGAAAGTATTGCTTCTCGTGTCTTTCTCATCGTTGGTGTGCTTGTTCGTGATACAGAATAATGCAGTATATTTTATGAAAACTGCGTCGTTATATGCGAATTCTTTGTCAATATATCCACCGACGTTAAAAGCGAACGCAGTTCCTAAGAAATGAGAAACGACGTTATAGCAGAAATGTTGTTATAACCGAGGTCGGTATAAGTGAATTCCACTGTATATTCTTAGCATCACCTTCTGAGCCGATTCAGTCATGTCCGTCCGTCTGTCCGTCTGTGATTCCGATACAGCCGTATCTTTCGATTTAACGTAACGAAGTTCAAATCTGATTTCAAAGTTTTGAAAAATATTGCGTTCAAGTTTTCCATCGCCATGCAAGTTATATGAAAGAGCGTTTTGTTTTTGTGTCATAACTTTGGCTAAGGTCATGATAAAAGCTCCAGATGGATTTTGTGTATTTATAGAGCTTTATCAACAACTACACAGCTACATCAACAACTCAGTTCTGTTTTAAGTCGACTTAACCCATTATTGCTTAAGGCTCCTATAGACGAGCAACTAGTCGAACAACTGGTTGATCAACTGGTTTTTGTTTTTTCCTACAGACACAACTTTCAATTGAAACAAGATGTTAATATTCAGTTCAAAACATTTTATTTATAAAATGCCCATAGCAGAACTTCAACAAAACCGAAGAAAAAAAAATTCAGTTTTCCGTTTAGTTGCTAAATTTGCTAAAAACACGACAACTATTTGATCAACTCGATGAGCTTCAGCCGAAAAAATCAAAACTTTTTGGTTTTCAGCAACTGGTTGGAAAACTGGTGGAAAAACTGAAAAAAACCAAAAACCCACCTACACACTGCTTATTTTCATCAACCAGCAACCATTTTATCAACCAGTTGTGCGATTAGTTGCTCGTCTATAGGGGCCTTTAGCGGCGCAGACATAAGCTTTTAATTACAAAAAAAAAGAGATAAAGTAAGAAAATAAGCCAATTCGGATAAAACCAACCCGTAAAATGTTTATGTATATTACAATGCTTTATAATTTTAAAAAACATATTTTTAAATTATACCTATATAATTATCAAAATTATATAATTATTCCTATAAGTTCATGAAGCAACAGTTTTCAATGACACCAAATCTTTACATAACAAACTTATAAGCAAATTAAGCAGATGGCTTTATCAACTGTTCAGTAATTTTCTGTGGCTTCTACAGTTCACTCACTTTGGCAAGCTAAAAGGCACAATTTCTGTTTAATCAAAGCGGTATTGTATGTGCTTTTTTTGCCTTTTAAAGCAAATTTTTTCTAATATTTTTAAATACAAAAAATGTAGAACAAACCTGACTGCATTTAGAATAAAATTACTATTGATCAGTAATTTTAAAATTTAACTAAATCATTATAGAATATTATAAGAAAAATTACAATACGACTTAAAATTAAACACACAAATGTGTTAAAAGTAACTTCTTCAAATACCAACAACAAAAACTTATTTACTAAAAAACCATCTCAACTACGTAAAAGGAAAGACAAAAAACCACATAAAATAAAATTATTTGCAATTGTTTACGAGTTTCAATTCAATTGCAACACCTGCAACTTCCTTCCTGTCGATGTAATGCCATAGATATAAACATACACAGACATAAATTTCAATTTTTGTTTCGCACACAACGCACACGTGCAACAACAGGAGTTCAGGTGCAAGAACTTATTAGAAAGACGCCTACAAAGCACCTGCAACAACATTATTTCCTGTAGTTTAAAGATATTTCTAACAACTCGGGCAGTAGAGTAGGTTGTTCGAAATGGAGGCAGAGCGTTAAAATTTAGTTGCAAATTTCATCTTTTATGTGTTTAAATGTTTCCCCCGGAATTACAGCTGCTGGCATGTGCGGTCGCCGCGACTACAGTGCTTCATAGATGACGTGAACCACTACTGTGACCGCGTCGACCACCTGCCGGGCCATTTGTACTCTTTTGCTGCTGGTTTCATTTGTAGCTCGTTCGTTTTATTGTCTTTGCAAATATTAATATCTATAAATTTTTCGTTTTGTTTTTATTTCACCTTTAATAAGAATGGTTAGACAGCTGTTGGCAGCTGCTGCTGTTACTATTGCCACTTGTCTGTTTCTATCTTTGCCGACTGCCATTGAAAAATAATGTGTCCCACATCAACATCAACAACTACAAAAACAAGCTCAAAGCAACTCTTGGCCAAGGCATCAACTTGTGAATGAGTTGAAAATGTAGCAGACGCGGATATCGAAGACCTTTTAACGTTTCTTATTGTAGAAGTAGCTGTAGTTGGTGTATCTTATAGTTAATAGTATAGTCAAAGTGGCGCCAACTACATCATGTTCAGAGGCTTTGTGGCGCCACGTATAATATTGGCACCAGAAATTTGCTGTGTGCTTGTCGCAGGTGTCGCAGTAATTTGAAGAGATGGACAATAATATTTTAGTTATAGTAGTAGTTGCTTCGTTGTCATTTCTATCCTAAGTGCCCTTTTACACGTTTCAAGAGTTGACGGTCAAGTTTTCCCTTTGTGGATGAAAGACGAGGACTTCAACGTGCGAGAGGTGGAAGTTCAAAAGGGAACAGGGTTGATAAATGACTTTTTCATTTCGGTATACAAATTTAGAAAAAATTGTACTAAATAAAAAAAAGTATGAAATAAATTTTTTTTACTCCACGCAGACTGCGTTAACTTTGTCACTCCGTTTGTAACGCAGATAAGAAGACGTGGCAGGTATAGAAATGCATATATAGTCTTGATCAGCATCATCTCCTGAGCCGATTTCGCTAGGTCAATCTGTCGACACGATTACAGTCACAATTTTAAAGCTATCGTATTTAAATTTGTTGTATGTGCTTATATTAAAAAACAAAGATTAACTTCGAAAACAAGAAAAATCGGATGAAAACCACGCCTTCTTTATCAAACAATAGAATTTCTAAAAACGCATCAAACATTTTTTGATGTTACTTTTTATAGTGGATATAAGCTTTGAAGTAAAATATTCACCATATATTTCAAATTTGTAAAAACAGTATAAAAACCACGCCTACCTCCTAAGCAAAGTAGATATATGAAAACGGTTAAGTCTCTAAAAATTCCACAAAAATTAATTTAATAAATTGAAATTATGAACATATGCTAAGTATATGAACATTCTTTTTGAGTTTAGAATTTGGCAAAATTGATATAAACTCGACCAGTCTTACAGATCAAAGTAGCATAACTTTTATAATTTCCACAAAAATGTGTGTATTAACAGCATATTTAACACATAATCTTCCATATCTTGAACGTGTTCTACATTTGAGTTTTCGCAAAATTGGATAAACACCACAGCCGTAATCTATACGAAGTGACGTCATCAAACTTTAAAAACATGCATAACTAAGAATATATTTTGGGGGGATCTAAACTTCGACCAAGTCGAAGATAATTCAGTTCATAAACCTTATAAAAAAATTACAAAGGTTTTATTTATTTTTAATTAATCACAAAGTTTTTTATGATCGCAAAAAGGAACACAAGTGGTCTTATAATATTCATAATATAAGTGAAGTTATATAATATGAAATCAATTTAATTTATAAAAAAATCATATAAACATAAAGTTTAGAGGTATTTTTATAATTAAAAAACAAAAATTTATATAAACGTGCGAGTTTCTTTAGTTACCTCGATATAGAAAAGACACTAACATTTTTTAAAATCAGATTCTGCACAGATGCCTTTAGGTCAATCACCCATCCAACCGAAATCTGACACAATCCAGCCGAAACATTTTTAAAAAAACTTTAGTTAGGGACTTTCTATGTTGAGATAACAAAAGAAGTTCATGGGAAAATCTTTCAGTCAAGCAATTCATCACTTTCAGTGAAATGTAAGAAATTTTTTCATTTCATATATTACTTCTGAAATCAATTTCGTGGCATTTAGTTTAAATAAATTGTTACAATCTATTGTTTTTATTAAACTTTCAAAATAAAATTTTCTTTTAACATTTGCTGCCGAGTGAATAGTTGAAAGAATTCCTTTAAGCTGGATTCACTGATAACCTTCAGCATGTTTTTGTGAGATTTAAAATAATGTTAATCAAGTTGAGAGCGAGCGTGCAGCAAGTTTTCTCTCTAGGCAGAAACTTCATACAGAAAAAACTTGCAAAACATGCTGAAGGTTATCAGTGAATCCAGTTTAAGCAATTTTATATAAATTGTGAAAATCGACTCTTCAAAAATCATTATTTATGTATTTTACAGAGTACCAAAATTCAGAACTAGATAAATTTTTTAATTCTTTTAAATCTTTTGCTTACTTAGAGTTCTTAATTCTCTTTTTATTATAGAGTGAAGGAAAACGTACCGAAAACGCTTTATTAGTAGGAAAGTAGGAAAAATATATAAAATTGTACCAAAAAAGTACAATTGTACCGAAAATATCAATCCTGAAAAGGAATGACCAAGAATTGAGTCGTGATACGTGTACAGAGGTGTTCACACGTCTGTCAAATGATTGAAGTAAATCGCGATTTTTTCCTCTCTTTTACTCACTCTAAAATTTTTTTAAATTTTAAATTTATTTCTGCTCACACATGACCATTCAGGAAACAAAGCACTTTGAAAGCACTTAACAAAATATTAATAGCGCTTTGTTCTCGTTTTAAATAGCGTCTTTTTTAACATTGCCATGTCATTGGGAAAAAGACCTTTGCTCTTGCAACGGATGGTGATTTGCAAAGGCACTTTGCTCTCGCTTCGGAAAATGATTCCAAAAAGGGCTTTGTTTAAGCTTCAAAAAGCGTTAAAAAAGTGCTTTGTTCTCACTTCAAAAAGGGCTTTGTTCAATCTTTTAAAGTGGTGTTTTGAATACCCTAATCACTTGCCACTCATTTTATTACCTTTTTTAATCACATTATAATATTATCAATTAAACTATTTACTTATTCAGTTAATTATTTATTTTTCACTATTCCAATACACTTTCTTATACTTTAAACTTTTCGAATGCTAAAATGCTAGTGATGACACGAATGCTAGTGATGGGAGTGTCAGTAGTATGGAAGTAAATATCGAATTCGACAAGATATTCGAAGTAATCACAAAAACTTTTTTGAGGCACTAAGAAAAGCGAAAGCAAAGAGCTTTTTTACAACTCAGCTCGCAGCGAGAGCAATGCGCTTCACAAAAGCACTATGCAAAGGTAGAATAAAGCATTTTTTATGTGCTTTTTAATAAAGTGCTTTAAAATTTCCGATAGGGGATTTTTTGATTGAAGTACCGATGAAGGCATTTGTTACTCTTCTGCCTACTTTTTTGCCTACTTTTCTGCCTACTCTTCCTTTTTTCTCTTCAAAAAACTGCTTTTGTGTTCAAATAAGTACTTTTTTAGAAATAATTTGCTACGAAACAACAGACAAGTAAAAATATGCAAACCTTTGACTGATTGATGTAGATCTGGAGCTCAATCATAATTTTGACTGATTCGATAAAGAGTTTGAAGTTAATTTTCACTCTCGCAGAGAGTTCATTTTTTTAAAATAGGAAAGCAACAACAAATTTTGATTGATTCAATCATTTGACAGACGTGTGAACACTCAATAAGAGAGTTAATACTCAATTGCTGAGTGAGAGCACAAATAAATACAGAGATACGAAATAACATTTAATAAATAGCTCTGTTCCCGTCTTTTTCAAGTCAAATAGGAAATTTGACAGAGAAACCAAAACATCTTTTAGAAAGAGCATAAAATACTCAAAAGTAAGGGAACGCTTTCAAGTAAAAATCGCCCAATTGCCAACGAGATATGTGAAATCACGATGCAGAGTTATATTTTTGTGTGTTCAATCAGTTACTACTTTGTACTACTCATTATTCACTATAAATTTATAATGCAAAACAATTAAAAACACCTCCAGAATTCAAAATCATACAAAAGTACATATGTTAGTAATTTATAATATGCTATGCTGCAGGTTGTCTCCTGCAGTATATGACAAAAAAAATCCAGTGACTTGCATTAAACATTTTGCATCCGGGTACAAGAACAATCTGTAGCTTTTTCTCATTAAAAAATCTCGAGACAGAATGTCAAATCTTACAATTGCTTCTATAGAAAGTGAAACTGCTACGTAAGGAATGGCTAAATGGATGGAATGGATGAATGAACGAATAAAATTAATGTAACAATGAACGAATGACGGAATAAACGAATGCATGACGGAAAATACGAATGATTGAAATTCGTATTTTAAATAAATTACACGCTCCCAACCAAGGTTCATTTATAAGGTTGTGGCACTTGAGAGAAATGTACTCTTTTTCCCGCCTTTGCTCGAACTGTCACTGTGCTTTGCCTTGTTCTAAGCATTAATTTTCTTCATTTCTTTTCATCCATTCCGACAGTTCGACCGAGCTCGCTCTCAAGTGCCACAACCTTATAAATGAGCCTTGCTCCCAACAGAAAAAAATTCTTGAGTTCTAACAATGTCTCTCCCAGTGGACTTCTTGTTCATATCTTCGATACACGGTTAAAAAACTTGGACTACTTTTTAATCCAAACTTTGGTGTAAAGGAATTTTTAATCCAAGTAGTACTATTTTGTTATTCTTACTCTAGTTTAATTTAGCTTGATCTCGAACCCACGTTTCTGTAAGGAACTTACTTGCATTCGTAATGATGCAAAAGAAACGAAACCTTGTTAAGAACTGAGTTGGATGAGTGGATAAGGTGTTGGACCAGCACATCAGAGGACGTGTGTTAAAATCATGAAATGGTTAGAGTAAATTTTTAATTTTGTTGAATTAGAAAATGTTAAACTTTTCCTTGGATTAAAAAGCAAACAGTTTGCTGTTTGCAGTTGATTCGTGATTCTGTATCATGTCTCATTACGTAAGGGGGCCCTTCTCTTTTTGTGGTTAAGCAGATGCACGGTATCCTCCATGCCGATGCCTGGCTAGTAAGGAGAAAATTTAACCCTAGAATACTAACCTACGTAAAGTTTACTCACTCCTTGTGAGTATTGATTCAATATTTAACTAAATATTATATAACTAAATATTTTTGTGTTGCCGTTTTTTTATCTTTTTCCAAACAAAACTTATGGCTAAAAATTTTACTTATTACTTATATAATATTCGCAGTGTTTTCTTTATGCATTTTTTTAGAAAGTAACATAAATCTGTTACTGTAACTGGTACTGTTACATATTACTGTAAATCTATACTTGTAATAAAACTGTAAAAAATAACTGTGCATTGAATATTTTTTCGAAATTCTTTTTGCACTGAACATTTTGAACGTTGTAGATTCCAAAAATGCAATTTTTAAAAATATTGTCTTACTGTCTGTCTGTCTGTCCGAACGCATATCACGTTATAACTACTGGATGGATTTTCTTCAAACTTCACATGTAGGTTCCTTACGTCCCTGGTAGCCTTACATGGGCTACTTTTTACCACAAAAGTAAAATAATGAAAATTAAAAACGCTGAAAAGTGAGTCAGAAATTAGAGATACGTTTGAATAACCTATAAAAGAGGTTTTGGTAATTAAAAGGGCTATAAGCACCACCGGACAAGTTTTGTTTATCTTTAATGAGTACCCTACAATATGCATTTTTTTATCCAATATACGTTAATGTATACTAACTTTTTCAATTTTCTTATGGATAATAGAGTAAAAAAAAATTTCCATTTGTTTGACACCAATAACATTTTCATATCTTGAAAACTATAGAAAATCTCAGTTCAATGAATTTTTGTATATAACATCATTACCTACAATCAAAAAAACTATTCCAAATTCTAGGTTTAGACTTTTGACACGAATAGCTTCTTTGCGTTTCAATATATTTCATTCAATCTTCTTTTGTCTAAAAGTTCAATTAAATTATTTGCAAAAGGTTACTGCAACAGTTCCGTTCGCTCAGGAATTATATTTTTAATATTTTTTTTTAAAAAAAAGTCCAATATCTTTTTCTCCTAAAAAATGGTAAAAAAAGTTGTTTTTGATGTAAAAACAATAAAAACCGAAAATTGTAATTTTTGTACTATTTCATATGACGTATCATTTTTATGCAAAAACTATTGCAGCTGGACACAAAATTGGTTTTTCTATTTTTTTAAGAAAAAATAGTTTTTGATTTTTGTGACGAAATCAATTTTTTTTGTAGCATAAAATATATTTTTTCATTCCAGCTAAATTAATAAAACTGATTTTTGCATTAAAAATTGTCTATCCTAAATATTATCCTAGTATTAGTTCGTTTACATATTGCAAAAAAAATTTTTGAGATATTAAGGCCTCTCCTTAAAATGCAAATATTTTGAAAAACCGCAAAATGTAGCAGCTACATTTTTGTATGAACTATCTGTGAGACTAAAGGCCCAACCAAAATAGACATTTTGCTTCGTAACGAGTAAAAACGTAAGTGTTCGGTTAAATGCATATTAATGTTGTTACCCAAAATGAGCAAACGTAACTGAACGAAACTAAACGAAACAGTTTGACAAGACGTATTATTCCGTAAGAACCGAACTGCTAGCGTAGCAACTCGTCAACAACAGCTGTGCAGAGTGCGTTTTTATTTTATTTTCATCAATTTGTTTCAATTTCGCCATTATTTCACTCATTTTTCACAAATATTTATTAAAAATTACAAAATGCAATTTATAAATAAATAAATAATACTCGATTGCCTACTGATCAGCTGTTTCAGACGACTTGAGCAAATTGTTTCATTTTGGGCTAAGTCCGTAAACATCCGTAACGAGTGCAGACGTTCGTCAAAATGCTATCGTCTCGTTTCGTCTATTTTGGTTGGGCCTTAAGACTTAACAACAAAATCAATTTGTGCACAAACATATGCGAACAAAATTTGTTGTCAGGCCATCAAAGTGTTGGCTCAATTTTTTTATTTATGCCATACTTTTCATCGCTAAACTAAATTAAACCTAGATTTGTGGATCAATTAATTTTATTGTAAATTTATCGTCATATCTTCTCAAAATTTGTCCATAACAAAAGAAGTTTTAAAGTTAACAACTTTAATCAGCGCATTTAATACAAACAACTGCTATCTTGGAGTTTGAAATAATTTAAAAAAAAAACACAAAAATAAAAACAAAATAAGCAAAACACAAAAATAAGTTGTTGCCTTCTTGAAAACTCACTTGATCTAAAGCTCACAATCTTAATTCATGTAATTATTCAATAGATCATAAAAACTAATTAACTTAACTATGGCAGAGCACGGCCAAATAAGTTTAATTAATGTCAAATTAATTAAATAATCTAATAATTGATCGATTTTTCGGTCAAAGTCATGTGTAATTGAACATTTGGTTGTGAAAATAGCCACATTTCAGTTAGAAAACTTGCGAAGCAAAAAACTCGTTTCATTTCTATGGTGCATTTCGACAAAAAATCGAACACTAATGAATATTGAAATAAATGAAGAAGCAACTAGAACAGATGGCAACCCTTGATAGAGTTGATGGTGGTGATCTAAAATGGCCTACTGCTTTGAAGTGTCATATAATTAGCAACCATACCATAGTTTAAACAGTGAGTTGATCACAGCTTAATCACTTGAAGACTACTGAAGAGGAATATGTAGCGATTTCCGAAACAGACTGTCTAGTCAGCTAAGTGATTGACTCTATACAGAGTTGTTGTTGTTGTTGTTGCCTTCTTGAAAACTCACTTGATCTAAAGCTCACAATCTTAATTCATGTAATTATTCAATAGATCATAAAAACTAATTAACAAAACTATTTTAAAACAGTTTTGTCGCAATGAGCTACTAGCCTTAGTTCACGATTTATCCTACGAACTTAAATTCTTGCTTTTAAGTCTTGAACAATGTGAAAGGGGTCTATGCTTTCAATCATAACACAATTAAAAAGACACATTACGGAGCATATAAAATTTAGAAGATAAGAAAAAACTACATTCGAAAAAACATAGCAAAAGTAAACAAAAAAAAAATCTATTAATCTACCTATCTGGGATCATTGAGTGAGTGTTGTTTTTGTTTTGCGTTGCTGTTGTTATTTTTAAATTTCTCGAATGGTCGAGGAGAATCATTCATAACAAAAGAAACGTGAAAAAACAAAAAACAATACCAAACTATGTCCCACTGATCTGATCTGCTTCTCGCATTTACTCTATGGTGCTTATTATGGAGCGGGTTGCTGCCTGGACCTGCCTGCCTGCCTGCTTCGGCGTTTACTCTGCGGGCAGCCTTATGGAGCCAATTTTTACATTCGCATCTAAGGCTGACCGCAGAGTAAGCGCCGAAGCAGACAGGCAGGCAGACAGGCACAGGAAAACTATGTGAAAAAAAGAGAAAAAAGTTATTTCTATCTCGTTTCTTCGCAGGGCCTGCCTGCTTGCCTGCCTGCTTGCCTGCCTGCTTCGGCGTTTACTCTGCGGGCAGCCTAAGTGTTGCAATAACGACTAAGTGTTACCTACTTGTACAGTTGTGCCCTGAGCACTTAACATCGATTAAAATGATCCAGCTCACTTACTTTGCTTGCAAATGCGGTGATATGATCCTGATCTCCCATGAAAAAACGCAGCTAATGTTAGCCTTGTTAGATGGTGCGATATCGTGGCGTACAATTTTTTTTTCTTTTTCGAAGAATTTGTTATATTTTTCATTTATTATCTGACCTTCGTACAAGAATTTTGACCATTCTTTCAAAAAAAAAAAACATCTTGTTTCCTTTGCAATAATTCTCAAATATCACAGCTTTGCCGAAAACAAAATGAAAACATCACAGTTCCAATCAGAACATTAACATTTCAATTTTGGCAACCACTCCTTCCTTCTTTTGATATCAGCATAGAACGGTGTACATATTTGTGCGTTTTATTTTCTATTCTGATTGACTTTCTCGAATTGCTTTTACTCTAGCGCGATGTCTGGCTGCAATCTCTGCTATTTGTTGACATGCCGAAAAAAATTAACGCTGACGACACACACAATAAACATCTTCTTTATCACCACCAAAACACGCCGCAAAATCCAAGTCAGCAATTCAAGCTGGTAAGGAATGGAGTATGAAATAGAGTCAGTCACAAGCAAGGCAGGAAGGCAGGCAGAATTCATTTTAGCTTCAGAAAGCACATTGATGATAAGCAGCCAAATGCTGAGGGCAAACACAGAAAAAATTACACTGTTGACAAAACGTGGCTGCTTATAAATGCAGAATGGGAAAGTAGCAAATGCTTGTTTAGGATTGGGTAAAGTAAAGCTGTGGCTTTTGTGCTACAACTGGCTTATTTCGTTTTGAATATTAAACAACAGAGTTTGGGCAACATTTTAGGCAAATTCAAACAACTTGCATGAGCTGTAAACTTTTGTCATCACTAAAAATGTTTTCCTTTTGCTAGTCATCGTAGTTGTCATCGTCCTCCTCGTTGTGATATCTCAAAGAAACATTCATTGATGTTTGCTTATCATTACATTCCATTCGAACGCCAAACCATGGCATGCTATCCCACTCCTTTCCATCATTTGCCATCATTATCACACCCTCGCATTTAGCACCAGTGTTGTTCCCACACAATTTGTGCAATTCAGCAGCAGTTACAACAACAACAATACAAGCACACACAAGCTCTAACAACAATTGCCAGTCGTGATTCCAATTCTTCTTTATTTGTGGCATCAGCATTTTTGTTGCTGTTGTTGGTGTTTGTGTTGCTGTGTGTTGTTGCTCTTGCATGTTGCATGCTAGCTGCTCCTGCTGCTGCCTTTTGGTAACACTTGTGAGCCTAATTTACTCGCTCCAACTTAGCCCGCACATGTTCACAGCCAACACCAACAAACAGCCAGTCAGCCAATTTAGCACCCCACCCACTCACACATTTGCACACATACACACACAATTGTTGTTTGTGTGCTCAAATCTTACCTAATAGCATTTTTCATATTTTGCCGCCTGATGCGTTGTCGCTGCTGTTGTTTATGCCGAGCCTTCTGAGCAGTGTTGTCACTTTATCACAAAGTTGTGGCAGATCTACCACTTTTTCGACTTTTCGGGCTTCTATCACTTTTACCATCCACTCAATGAAATTTTCCAAATCTACCACTTTTTTATTTCAGCCAGAGTTCTTAACTAATTTTATGATCTATAAAATTATTACATGAATTAAATTGCGAGTTTTGGATCAAGTAAGTTTTTAAGAAAGCAACAACATTTTAACATTTAATAATTTTAACAAATTATTAGATGCTCTTAGAATTAATAGTTCCATTACTTACTGCATGTTTATGTTAAACCAGAATTAGTCTCCTTTTAGCTCGATATACTTTGTCCAACTTTCCTCCAATTTTTTGATCCCATTCGAAAAATACGTTTTCGGAAGGTCCTTAAAATAGGCCTCTGTTTTGCTGATTAGCTCCTCTCTGGTGGTGAATTTCTTTCCGCCGAGCCATTTCTTTAGGTTTGGAAACAGAAAATGGAAGGAGGAGAAAATAGAAGGAGTCCAAATCTGGAGAATATGCTGGATAAGGAAGCAATTCGTACTTGAATTCATGGAATTTTGCCATGGGAGCTGGGCATGTGTGAACGCGCATTGTCTTGATGGAAGAGCATTGTTCTCCTTCAAAGCCTCGTTAAAATGGTCCAATTCAGCTTCATAGTATTCGCACAGTATCAGTGTTGCATTTAAAGTTATTACGCGGGAAATTAAGAAATTTACAAACTTCTCAAATTGCCCTCGTATAAGCAGAAAATTAAGCATGTTGATGTGCGCTTGCTTGATTATTGTCAAAAGCTTACAATAATACTCAAAATTTATACATATATATAGAATTAAACATTTTAAGGGAGTTTTTAGGCAAAAGCTATTCAACTTAATGCATATTTAAGAAGATGTTTTCTAAAAAAGTATATTATATAGACAAAAAACTTAATTTGCATGTTAATCTCCGTTTAGATAAAATTACATTTTTTTTGTAATATGTAGTTTTTATATAAATATCGCGCTGAAGTTGGTGTGCTTAAAAAAGGTGAAAGTCAGATAATAAAAAAAAAAAAACAAAATGCATTCGAAAGTAGACCCTTGAATACACATCATTTACCAAAATGGATTGGAAGTATGAAAATTAAGAAAAATTTGAAGCGTGAAAGAGAAAATCAAAAAATTTACTTTATTTTTGACCATATTGAAAAATACTGAAAAAATTTTGAATACAACAGTGCACACTTTGTAGCAGGCAAAGTAAATGTATTCATGCAGATGTCTAATTTAAACTATATAACATATTTAAAAAAAAAAATCTTTTTAAATATTATGATGATTGCCCAACAGTTAAAAAAAGTAATAGCAATAATATTTTTAAAATATATCAGTATATATCAGTTACAGTAGAATCTCAGAAGCCAAAAACTTCGGAAATTAGAAGCCTTTCCAATTTGTTGTCACTACGTTCTGATATTGTTGTGACAAATTTGAAAAAACCAAAAAAAAACAAACCACGATCACGGATTTTGTGCAGAAAAATAATTAAACATTTCCAACATACATCATTAGGTCAAAAATTTTAGTTAACTATATAGCACATTATAAATGTGTTATTGATATTTTGATATTTAGTAGTATCTACTTTATATCTTTAACGTATTAATTTAACAATGTAATGAAAAATTCAACTTTTAAAATTTTACCTCTGAAACAAACATATTTAAAAAATTAGAACTTGCCGATTTACTAACTTCTTTTAATTTCTGAGGTTACTGTATTTTGTTAAAATGGCTCTGTATAGAATATTGTATTCACACTGTAATGCAATAAATAAATTATTTAACAGAATAACAAACCTACTAACCTTTTTCTGCATCTAGCGCTCTTTTAAAACTCAATCTGCCACTATTTTGAAATTTCCAAGTGACAACACTGCTTCTGACCTCACTCTTCTGGAGTTGCTTGTATTTTCTGTTCGGCTTTGCTGCTCGGCTGTTGTACACCGCATGGCAATGTATGATGACGAGTGTTAAGCCAACAACAGTTGTGCCTCACATAATTGTTGTTTGGAGCAACTAATCCTGATATCACATTTTAAAAAATATTGTTGAATCTCAATGTACTTATGCTTAAAAAATCAATCATTTTATATGTGAGTAAGATTTTAAAAGTTTAAACAAGTAAAAAAAGTGCACCCTTAAAATATCGCATTTAGGAAAAATTCTTGAAATTATCTACAATAGCTGTGTATTTTTCAAAGCGAGTTGTAAAAAACGACCGCTTATTGTATGAAAAGTCGCTTCATACTCGCTTAAATAGGCGACTTTTCATACAATAAGCGTTCGTTTTTTACAACTCGCTTTGAAAAAAACACAGCTAATATTTTACGGAAATTAATTGATTATCAAACTTCAATTTAGTGATACAAAAGAAGATTAAAGGCAAACTAGGCAAAATAAAAATTGATAAAAATATATTGGTCATTTCATTATCAATTGAATTAAAATATTCAATTCAATTGAAAAACATTGTCTCGGGTGGGCAAATAAATATTTTCCTTTTATATACAATTTTTTTAAAAAAATATCAATATTAAACTAATTATTAAATTATTTAATACATTTTGTCGCAGGTAGCTTTACGTATAAGGCGAAATTTTGAATTAAAAAACGTTAGTTATAATCGCACAAGATGTCAAATTAAATTTAATAAAATTTTTAAAGTCACTTTAAACATTCTTCTCCAATAGGTATTGTACTTTAACTAATAGTACAGGCAATAAATATGTGACTCAAAACCTATTGATATCAAATTTTAATTAAAATTATTGGCCCATTATCATAGTCAAAATAAAAGTCGTGTCTAAATTTAGTATAAGCATTTTTGACATTTTTTTCATACAATATGTTGTCAAAAAGCTTGCACTAAATTTAAAGTCGACTTTATTTTGACTATGATAATGGGCCATTGAGTTTAGTGTAATATGGGCCATTGAGTTTAGTGTAATATTCGAGTTATTTGATATATCATTAATATTTTAAACAAAAAAGTTGTGATTTCTGTAACCAACTGTGTATTTAGTTAGTCATAGACTAAAACTATGATAAACTTGAACTATGATAAACTATGATAAAAAGTTGGGGAAAAGTGTTTTAGTTTTCTCTGATGCCTGCGATCTATTATAAAGATGCCTGCGAATAAAGACTATTTTGTCATTCCTGTAACCGTCGTTCAAAAAACACAAAATGCATACAAATTCAATTTCATGACGTAATAGCTTGTCAACCGGCGTCAAGCGATTTTAACTTATTTTGTGGTCAAATAGTACAAAGAACCATAATTCTTACTCCAGATTTTATTTGTTTATTTATTAATTTTTCAAATGATAAAAGGGCACATTTGGCGGAATTACCCATACGTTTAAAAATTTTGTTTAAAAATACCCAAAAACTGGAAAAGTGTACGGACTGGCTTAAAAAAAAATTATGGCAATCTTAAGCGATTGAAAAAGAGCCTTTTTCCAAATGTTAGATACAAAATTTGTATTTCGAAAATTCCTTGTTTTATATTGAAATAAAAAAATACATATCAAATATTTTTGACTAATGAACTATAAAAAATTTAATGAAAAAAAAAAAACATTTTGCGGTGGCAAATTTTGTACGGAATGCCTTATGTATTCTTGATCAGCCATGTTCACCTGTCATCCTGAGTCAATTTCGCCATGTCCGTCTGTCTGTCGACACGATTTCAGTCGCAACTTTAAAGCTATCGTATAAAAATTGTGTTCATGTGCTTTTATTCAAAAATCAAAGATTAAGTTCGAAAATAAGCAAAATCGGATGATGACCTCACCAACTTCCCATACAAAGTCACTTGATCAAAATAATAAAATCGCTAAAAATGCCGCAAAAATATTTGTAGTGACTAAGAATTTTGCACATAAGCTTTGAAGTAAAATACTTACTACTGTAAATTTGTAAAAATTAAATAATTTATAATATGTAAAATAAAGAATTTTGGTTTCGATACCTCCTTGTCTTATATTGAAATAAAAAATACGTATCAAATATTTTTGACTAATGAACCATAAAAAAATTTTTTGGAAAAAAATTATTGGTGGCAAATTTTGTTTGTCCACCTGTTTTATATAGTGACTTTAAGTTTTTGCACATAAACTTTGAAGTAAAATATTTTCCAAATACTGTAAATTTTTTAAAATTGGATAAAGACTAAGACTTTCTCCCATACAACGTGACGTTATCCGATCGGTAAAATATCTGAATAAGCCACAAAATGTACAGTAATGACTTAAAATTTTGCACATATTCTTTGGTTACACAAATTTACTATATAATGGTTAAATAGTGCTTATTTAAACTTAACTATGAGGACTTAAACACTATTTTTCGTATACAAATATAGTTCGAGAATTGTTTGACTGCTTCTTTGTTTTTAATTAATTATTTTATTTAATTTTTTATCTTTATTCAACTAATTCTTGTCTAATTTTTGTATGTTTTATTTCTCAATTTTATCTATTAATAGCAAATTGCATTTAATATTTTAAATACATAAGACCCTATGTACAGGGTCCGCCAAATAACTTTTTTTTTTAAAATTCTATAAAAAAAAACTACTGTACATTTTCTCAAATTTCTTTTTTTATTTGAAAGTACAATTCTTCCGGTTAATTATGAAAAATAATTTTATTTTATTTTATACACGATCAGTCCAATTTTTAAGCACATTATCGATTGTGTGCAGCTGTATTTCACCAATGGCTTCACGAATATTGTCCTTTAAAGCGTCAATTGTCTCTGGCTTGTCGACGTAACACTTATCATTGAGGGCACCCTACAAATAATAGTCCAACGGTGTCAAATCGTAGCTCCGAGGTGGCCAAACGACATCAGCTCTGCGGCTGATAATGCGATCTTCAAAAACAGGGCGCAAAACATCGAGTGTAGCTTCGGCTGTGTGGCACGTAGCGCCGTCCTGCTGAAACCAAATGTTGCCAATATCCTCCTCTTCAATTTTTGTGAACAAAAATTCGTTCAACATGGCCCGATAACGATCGCCATTGACTGTAACGGCCACTCCTTGCTCATTTTCGAAGAAAAATGGCCCAATTATGCCTCTGGACCAAAATCCGCACCAAACAGTGACTCGTTTTGGGTGCAGCGGCTTTTCAATGTATGCGTGAGGGTTTTCTGTGCCCCAAATGCGACAATTTTGATTGTTTACATACCCGCCAAGATCAAAATGAGCTTCATGTGAAAAGATGATTTTTTTGGCAAAATCGGCATCTTCTGTGAGTCGATCGCACGCCCACTTCCCAGCGTTGTTCAAGCGTATACACAACCATATTCGTTCAGCGGAAGGATAAAACTAATTATCAGTCAAATCAGACATGAGCTAAGTGTTACCATTCACGAAATAAGCACTAGTTGAAAAAAAAGTTATATGGCGGACCCTGTACTATCTTGTGTATCGCTTTAATTTGAAATTCGTATTTCCTCTGTATTCGCTACTAGTTTTTTGAGCTACAGAATACAGCTTTGTGAATCATTGTGTATAAACGTTTATGATATTTGCTGTTGTAATATTTTTAATATAATGTTTCATAATAAATAACTACTACTACTTATAAAAAAAAATGGAATTTGTTAAAATCGAATGAAAAGTGCGCCCACCAAAAACACCTTAGCAAATGTTTAAATCTCGTTAAATGCAACCAAATCTAATGTAATGACTTGCAATTTTGCACATCAAATATTCACCATAGAATATATGAAAACAGTTACCTCTAAAATTTCAAAAAATTTATTTTAATGAATTAAAATAATGCATATGTGTTAAGAATATTAAAATCCACTTTGATCATGGCAAAATTGTATAAAATTCAGCCAATTTTCCATACAAAGTGAGGTCATCAAAATAGTATAATTTTTATAATTCCACATAAATGTGTATTAACAAAATTTTTAACACATAATCTTCCATATCTGAAACGTTCAAATATGGAATCATCAAACTTTTAAAACATGCATCACTTAGAATATAGTGTGGGGGTATTTTAGCTTCGACCCACTTGAAGATAATTCTTTACTAGTTTTGTTGTATACTTATAAAATCATTGATGTTTCTAATGTAACAGTATTTTTAACAAGTTTCTAGAATCACACAAAGAAGGTGGTATTATGTCCGCTATTTTATTTAAAAAAAAAAATGAAATATCGTGCTGTGTTTGAATATATATTTTTGAAACGTGTACAACCAAAAAAAATTCATTTGCAATTATTTTAAGGAGTATAAAGACTTTACACTAGGGCGTATCGAAAAATTTAGATCGTATTTTAAGAGGTCTCAAAAGTTGCATAGGGTGGTCAAGATCTTCCAAAAAAGTTTTTAGGATAAAATAAGGATGTCATCCTCTTCCACAAGGACAAAGTTGTTTTTTAGAAAAACAGTAAGAAATCAAGATCTCAAAATGCTTTGATTTTTGTGAGAAAAACTACATATGCCTTAAAGTAAAAGTAAATAAAGACTTTAACTAACAATATCATGCCAAACACGATGCCACTCCCTTTTTTTACCCACAAGGTCCTGTGTGAAGGATATTAAATAAAAGGTACACTTGAGGTAGCACAGAACTTTTCATTAATATCTGATTGTCTAAATTTTGGCGATTTTGGTTATAGTGTTGACGTTTTCTTAGATTTGGCGAATTAATAATTTGCATATTTTTTGCATATGCATTTTCTTGTTTTTGAGAAATGTATACTTGAATGCAATTTTTTATTTTTTTCAAAAAAAGTAATGTAAGGTTTTATATCGAGGGCACCTTAATTTCCTTAATTTAGATTTTTAAAATGTTTCTGAACAACACCCTTTCCAAAAATATCAATTTACGAGACCAGGTTAAGACCACGATTTGTTCCTATTTTGATTTTTTAAAAAATTTTTCCTTCCTTAAGAATTTTATTATTTCGTTAAAACACCTCAACTCAGCATTCTTCAAAATTCACAAATTAAAAAATTAGTGTTTAAAGTATATAATAGTCATAAAGGAGATATGAACAAAATTGTTACATTCATAGAGTAACATTTTTTAAATATCAAAATAGGATAAAAAATCGTTGCCTTTTCCTGCTGTTTTAAAATAGATAGTTTTAGACAGGGTATTGTTCAAAACTATTTGCGGAGTCCGAATTAAGTAAATTATTTTCGGTACCAATACTGAGATATAAGTACGGCCCGAGATATAAAATCTTATATTTATTTTTGCGTAAAAGTTTAAAAATCTCATTGAAGTATTCATTTTTCCAAAACAAGAAAATGCATATGCAAAATATATGCAAATTATTAGTTCGTCAAATTTAAGGAAAACGTTAACACTGTAATCAATATCAATAAAATTTAGACAATCAGATAACAAAGACATCTCAATAGCAAGTGTGAGCCATATTTTAAGTGAAGTTTTGTGTTTCAAAAGTGAAACAAAAACACATTCGAATAAGACTTTATCAGCAACATTTAGAGAGTTTTAAAAAGGATAAAAACGATTTTGTGTGTCGATTAATCACTGCAGATGAGACTTAGGTCTACCACCACGATTCCAAATCAAAACAAGAAGCTAAGGAGTGGTGTGACTTATGAAACCACCTGGTATTATAGCTTTTCTCAGAATTAACCCTTAAGGAAAAAGTGGAAGACATCCATATGGAAGTGAGGGGAAACATTCTTCATATTATCTTTTAGGAGCTTATGGAAAGTTTTGAATTGATGTGGTTTCCAAGCCGCTTCCGTAAGAATGCGTGTGAAAAAAAAGCAATGCGACAACGACACGCTTCTTTAAGAATGCATGTGAAAGCATTAATAGGTTTGTTTCCGCATTCATTTTTAAGACATCGGAGAGGAATGTTTATCTTTAAAGACATCATGTGTAAAATAAATGGAGTTTTCATTGGATGGGAATGCTCACTATATTCTATGGAATGTTTCCTGTTAAAATCTTTGCCTTAAGGAAACCCACTGAACCATAAGCGAAGGTTTTGAGTAAGGTGAGAGTTTTACGAACGTTTTTTGATAGTTTTTTTAAAATCTTTTATATGTTATTTTGTCGCTTAAAAGTTCTTGCTATAGAAGATTAAATTCGTTAAAACTTTTCCCATAAATAAAAAATTTTACTTATTTTGCAAAATTCATAAAAACTTCTTTTGAGTCCAAAAAGAATCATTTAAGAAGGTAAAAATTCCTCGCAAATTAAACATTTTTGTTCATAAATGAGCTCATAAACGAGTTCATAAATGAGTTCAGAAATGAATCATAAATGTTTCTTTTATGCATTTTTAAATGATTCCAAAAACTAATAATTTTGTATCATATCAGTAGAAACAATATCTCATAAATGAACCAATTTTGTTCATAAATGAGTTCAGAAATTAATAATAAATACTCCTTTTTTGCATACTAAAATGAGTTAAAAAAAGGAATAATTTAAACCTTTGTTGATATTTTTATAATAGTAAATTAAAATATTAACCTTCTTATAAAAATTATATAAACTTTTTTACCAGTGCGAATTAATTATCGTCATAAGAAGAGAGATAGATGTACTGCTATACGTTCGAAAAATGATTTTCCTTTTCATCTATCAACAAGTCTGTCGTAACACTTCAACATTTCGATCAAACATTAAGATCAAGCCCAAATAGAAAGAAAACCACGACAACATTCCATGCAAAAAAGTAATCGAATAAGTTCCCCAATAATTAACTTTACTAATTTGATGTAATAATATATAACAAAGTAGCCATTTCAGCGCTTGAAAGGACTTTGACCCAACTTTTAATGATCAAATTGTGTTGTGCGTGTCAGTAACGGCCGAATTCTTCACCCAGTATTAGCGCTAATCCGTGTACTAGGCAAGTTCGTGGCATACAAACTAAATTTTCGAGTGCCGAAAAAGAACTTTTCCATGGTTCATTTTCCAACTCCAAGCGCGTTTGAAGCGAATTTCATCTGGGGGGGGGGCAGTACAAATGGGGGGCAGTACAAATGGGGGCAGTACAAATGGTGGTGCAAAAAAAGTTCACTCAAATTGCTTCACATGAAACATGAAGAAGAGAGAAAGAAGAGGAAAATATATAATACAAAAATATTATCGTTGTAAAAAAACTGATATTTTGAATAACTTTTCTTTTTAAATTGTTTATCTAGCTAAAAAAGAAACTGCCTCCTTTCCCCCCGCTTGCTACGCCAATGTCTAACTCATTTCCGAAGAAAAAAGGTTCATTTCTGAGAGACATTTTCGTCCGGGGATTGATTCAGAAAGGGTTTATTTCCGAGTGCCGAAAAATAACTTTTCTATGCTTCATTTTCTAACTCATTTCCGAACAAAATAAGGTTCATTTTTGAGAGGCATTTTAGGCCGAGCAATGATACAAAAAGGGTTCATTTATGAGTGCCGAAAATGAACATTTCTACCTGAAATGGTTCATAAATGAATTGGAAAACCGTAGTTTTGGTTCACTGGGAATCCTTAAACTTAAGTCTAATTTTAAAACTCCAAAGCTACATGCTTTACCTTAAAATTTGTATTTTTAAATATCTGACAAGTGAGTTATATGCAGCATTTGAAGATATTTTTAAAAATGTGCTGCTAGTACAACCCCTGCAGCGGCTAAATGACAACAGCAGCTGATGTTGTGTTCATGACAACAACAACATAAAGCAATACAAAACGCTTTAAACGAAAGACCGGCTGGTGTGCCCGCACTCAACGACGGCTGCTGCTCCGGCTGCTACACAGAGTCGAGCACATGCCAGGCAGGCAGGCAGGCTGGCAAAAGCAGGGCGCCCAAAGGCAACTATTCGCAACTGCAAACAAAGCCTGCTGCTGAAAAGCAGCGCAATGTGAGGAATGCGGCTGTTATTCTTGGTTTAAGGGAGAGGTCGTAGAAGCAACCCCTTACCATTGTATTGAAAAAGAGAGCGCAGAGACAAGGACGAAGGCAAATGTTTGTCAAAAAATTGTGTTGGTTGGAGTGCTTATGAAATCCTTAGAAGCTGGGTACGATTGATATGAGAAAACAGCTGTTTGCGACGACTGCGCCCGACAGCGCAGGCGCTATCTCAAATAGAGAGAGCGGAATGTTTGGTCTTACATATTTTTAAAAAGTAAAACAAGCAAAAGAAACAAGGAAGATCTGCTTGGCAAAGTAGTTAGTTGTTCAAATGCCAAGTGGACGTCGGCCGTTGAACACATTAGCGCGGAAGCACTTAAGACGCTTCCAGTGAAGTTGGACTAGTTCGAGTAACTAGTTGTTGTTAAACATACTCACAGAAGAGAGCGAACCGGTTGTTTTGTTGTGTATGCTTGTTTGGTAGTTTTTTGCTTCGATGATTGGGGAGGCGATGATGGAGCAGCGCTCGTTGCAAGGCATGCCGACGCGCGTAATTTTAGTTAAACGTTTGGCGTTGAGCAGGCCGGTTGTGCGAAAAGAAACGTGTAAACGTTTTTTAAGTTGTGCATTATGAAATTTCAAAATACTTTAAAGGGAATATATTACAAACAATAGACCAGTGTTTTTAAGTAAAATATAAAAAAAAAAACATTAATGGATAAAAGCAAAGTTTAATAAAAATCTTATAGAGATTTTTTAAATTTCAAAGCAAGAAAAGAAAAATGTGCGAAAAGGTGCAAAAGTGAAAATTGTGAGTTACAGTAAAACGCCTAAACTTTAAAAACTTGAAAAAAAACATCGCTAAAGCTGATATCAAATTTTTTTTTAACAAAGTGAAAATAAACGCCTCTTAATATTGCATGAATGTTTTCCGCATAATTAACATGCTTTTTGATTAATAAGAAAATCCTGAACTAATTAACTAAAAGCGAAAAGCAGCTGTGCAGCTCCAATACATAAAAAATAACCAATAAATTATATTATAACAAAAGAAAAAAAAAGAATAACGCAAAAATAATAATAATAAAAAAGCAGCATAAAAATATCTACTTTACAAATACATACACACCCACTCAAACGCACATTGGTTTAATATTGTTTGTTTACAAACAGCACGCGAACGTGTGTGCCTGAAGCACAGAAAGAGAGGGAAAAGATTTTGCACGTGTTTTCCAAACACCTGAAAAACTCGTATGCGTCACGCAATTCACACAAAAATAGCTACAAAACACAACATTTTTCCATTTTCTTCATGTTATTGCATTACAAAAACAGCACCTAAATGTCAATGCACAGTGTTTTCCTAAGAAAAAATAAAAACAATTGTTGTTGTAATATTTGTAATCTAACTTTGCTTATGTAGTTGTTGAAGAAAAAAGAAAAGAAAAAATAGGTATAAAAACATACGAAAACAATTGAGCAAAATTGATACCCTTGAACAAGTTGAATGCACTTAAATAAACTGCATTGCTTAGCAATCGACAACAACAACAATAACAACAGCAACAAATTCACTTCAATTGACAATGAAATAAAATAAAAATATTCGACTAGTCATAAAAGTAGAATAAGCCACACGAAGGGACTCTGTGCAAAAAATAAAAGCAGTAAAAGAAAATCAAACAAAGTTGCTGAACCTGTTTTTCCACTGTTGTTCCAGCCTTGAGATAAACGCAAATCTTTGGTGTTTGCATTCAAGTGAACGTGGTGGTGGATTCACTTAATTCTGTCTGACCAGCAAAGTTGAAGTAAAATATGGTAAGTTTAAAGCAAAATGGAAAAAAATGATAAAAACACAAAAAGTATTCGAAAATCAGATTATAAACTTTTATATGACTCTCAATAACTCGAACTTTTGTTATTTTTATATGAAATTTACCGGGGGTTTTTTTTTAGAAAACTGTTCTACAAAATTAAAAAATAAATTTATATATGTATCATTTTGTATTGTTTGAAAAAATTGCTGCTTTAAAAATAAACTGAAGGGGTTTTTTCATTTAACCCATTTTCTGCCGCGCTGCAAAAATTGTTGAATTTTTTGATACAAAGTATATTTTTAGAGTAATTAGGGTACCCTGATTCCAAATCAGTCAAAAAAAAAAAAAAAAAAAAAAAATTAGAAAAACCCATATTTTTTTCGTTGTCATAAAATCAAATGTTCTATTAATCGAACGTTGGCGCTTAGCCCATTTCTATTTTCATGTTAGCACAATAGAAATGGGTAATAGAAATGTCGTTTGTTGGTTAAATTTGACATAACGTATGGGATTTTATGGTATGGAATAAGCGAAAACGTTCAATTAATCGAACACTAACTTTGACTCATACCTGTGTCATCCAGGTGTTGCCAGGTCTTGATTTTTTTATTGCAAAAGATAGCTTTGTCTTTTGGATAAAAGACCTCATCATTACTTTCTTTTTTTAACTACTATATAATATTATTTACAAGAAAGGTCTTATGGCAAGGTATTTTTAAACCACACCCCCCCACCGCCTTGAAATTACGGGTGGTGATGGTGAATACCATTTTCAAATAGCCAATTGTACAAAGTAATATATGATATCAACGATCTTCCTGATATCATTTACCTTCATAGTTAAAAAAATTATTGAAAATGGACAAATTATACGTTCGATTAGTCGAACGCCGGTTGGAAATGGGTTAAACAGCTAAAAACAAAACTCAGGGACCGTACCGGTTATGGTTTTTATCAAAAAAATCATATGTTAACAGTTATCATTTAGTTTTTATTTTTTCCGACAAAAATATTAGTTATTTTATGCCTTTTATTTTTTCAGGCAAAAATAACTGTTAGTTTTGTCTTTTATTTTTTTAGGTCAAAAATAACAGGAAAAATTAGGAAAAAAACAGAAAAAAAAAAATTAGGAAAAAGATACAGGGTGTTTTACGGTTTTAGTACGTGTTTAGTATTATTGATCTAGAATCTAAACTACTCACCATAAAATAAAAAATAATATTTTGTATTCTAGAAAAAATATCAGATTTTTCATAAGTATATCAATCGCTTTCGTGTCATGTGCTGTAGCGGAGAAAAAATTTTGAGATTATCCAAAAAAATATTTACAAATTTTCTATCTTTTGTTTTAGCGGAGCTGTTACTGTCCAAAGTTAGAATTTAAAAAAATACTGTTGATTAAGTGTATTTTTACATGAAAAAAAGACATTTTAAATTTGGACGATTACAGCTCCGCTAAAACAAAAGATACAAAATTTGTTGATATTTCGTTGAGTAATCACAAAATTTTAGCTTAGCTGCAGCACATGACACGAAAGTGGTTGATATATTGATGGAAAGGCTGATATTTTTTCTAAAATAAAAAATATTTTTTTTTATTTTATGGTGAGTAGTTTAGATTCTAGATCAATAATAATCAACACGTACCAAAACCGTAAAACACCCTGTATCTTGAAAGTTTTACAATATAGGAGGAAACTGAGTACGGAGTTGGAACGAGTGTTGAAAGTACATATAGGAATGAAAATGGACTTACCGGATCCGAAATTCGTATACTAGTATTATTTATCCAAACATGTATGAATATAAGGGCGCTACTATTATTTTGACCGCAACTGTAGGTACTAACCCAAATATTGATTATATAAAATTCTTCCGATATAACGTTATTTTCTTATTCCAGAATGTCCTTGAAAATGGCATCTTTTTTAAAATTATAAAAGTCATTTAAAATTAGGGCCAAATCAGCTGATAATAGGATAAACTACAAACAGAGTGCCTACAGAGCCTACTTCAGAGAGTCCTTGAAAATAACATATGGATAAAAATTATTTATATCACGTTAACATTATAAGGATAAAAAAATTTAAGACAGAATAGTGCTTATGCGAAATTTGATCTCATTATAAATACTTCTTCCTTTTCCAAAATATTTTTAAACATCACGGTGTGCAAAAAAATTCTATGTATTTTCAATTTTATAGTAAATTTCAATATATTTATGATCGCTGATTTGAAATCTGGTAACAAATTTTTTCTATCCATATTAGATCTTAGCATATATAATGTTGAATGAATGAAACACGAGATTTTAAGGCGATTTTTAGTAATGATTAAAAATTAATGGGTTGTAGTCAAATCTTCAAAACAGACTTGATGGACAGAGTAGATTATGTTTTCTAATCTTAAAATGTTTGATTGCATAATCGTATGTTATTAGAGTCTGAGTCAGAAAAAAGTTTTTGTTGTCTTCCTCGTTTCTGATCATTCTTTGATTCCTTATCCTCACATAGAAGTTCAACTTATTTAATGCAACTAAAACCTTGTTTTTAAATTAGTCCCTTTTGTTCAGATATCTCCAAAAGCCATTTTTTAGTATGCATATTTAGGCCCTATTGAACAGAAACATAAACTTTTATGCAAAAAATATTGGAAAAATTTACGATTTCCTTAATTTTTTTTTTGGTGCAAATGATAGGATTTAGTATTTTAAGTGTTAAGGCATAGAAAAACAGCTTTTGTCAAAAATGTTAAATAGGAACTTTTGAACAGATACTACTCATTTGCATTAAGTGTTGTTTCAGAAAATATTTCAACAAAATTTTATTGCAATTTCTCAAATTTGGATTTTTTTCATTATTTTTTTATTGAAACAAGAAATAAAATAATATTTTTTGAAAAGTAAAATATCACAACTCTGGTACTTTTAATCCGATTTTTATTTTTAATAACTCATTTAAAACAACAATTACATTAAAAACGAAATGCATACCTGTTTTTTTTTTAAAAATGACTTCAAGAGATGTTTTGAACTCTTGTAAAACGCTTCTGCATTTATTGGTCTCTTGAGCTAGTCTTAAAAGTCTATCAATCGGCACGAAACTTTATAGATTTTATTTTTATATCGAATCGACTATTTTTAGCGTCTATGACGTCAACAATTTAGTCTGTGGGAGAGCAAACATTTAATATACAGTGGTGGTCACGAATTTAGCGCACTCTGTGTTAGTAACTCTAATTTGAAATTTTTTACATCTTAGCTTAAGAATTGTAAACAAATATTTTTTGTTGAGTATTGTTTATGAAGTTAACTCTATGTACCGTTAGTTGGTTTCTTAGTTATTCTTAAATTTTCTGACATATTTCAGGTAGTATGAATCAATGTGGTTTAAATGCTGGACACGAATTTAGCACAGGTTAGAAATACTGTTCCATATCGAATTTTATTTTCGTTAATTAAACTTTACTAGTAAGATATACTTAATTTATTATATAGTAAAAGTTATTATATAAACGCATTACAACATGTAGAGCAGTATTAGAGCACTAAAAATGTAAAATAGCGACCTAGAGCGCGAAAAACAAAGCAAGAGAGGGCCATTTGATTTATAGAGCTTCACTTAGTGATCCTTTTAAGACCTTAAATAAAATTTAGCATGAAATTTCATCAAAATATGGCATAAATGTATACTCAAAAGGCATAAGAAGACGCTTGAATGAAAACAATTTCCGTAGCTTTATAGCCCAACATACAAAACATGTGTCGCAAAAAAATATTAAATGCAGTCTTGCGTTTGCAAAAGAATATTTAAAAAGTCAACGAATTTTCGGAAAAATGTGCTTTGGAGGGATAAATCAAAGTTTTGCGGGACAATAAACAATAGGGCTATTCCCGATTAAGGGCAAATAGCGTGGCATCGTGGCATTTGCAAAATATGATGGCAAATATTTTCAACACAACAACAAAATGTACAGATTTGCATTTGCCTGACTGTGTCAAATTTGCAACACTAAAATTGCATTGCATACAGTCGAGCATGGGCAAAACTTGTTTGCCAATCAATCAGCTGTCACATTTTAACCAAACGCCGCTAATAAAACAAAATTAACAGACTCTGATATGGAACTCACTTTGATAAATAATACACTTTGATAAATAAAAATCAAAAACACCACAAATACTGTTCGTGCTGTTTTTTTTTCTCCAAAACAGCTGTGAGTTTTGCTTGCAACAGTGTTCTAAAAAGTGTGCTCACAGTTGATGGCAAATATTTGGTAGGGCATACATTTGCAAAGCTATTTGCCCGTAACTGGGAATAGCCCTAATATGTGCGGCGTCCTCAAAACATGCAACACAATCCAAAGTACACGCTCAAGACTATTAAACAGGGTGGCTGAAATGTTATGGTATGGGCGGCGTTTTCATGGCACGGAGTTGGTCCGATTGTTAAAATTTACCAAAAAATGGATCAGCACGCTTACAAAAACGTACTTGTCAATACCATGATACCGTTTCAAGAGGTTAATTTGCCTCTTTAATGGCGTTTTATGCAGGATAACGATCCAAAGCACAGTGCTCACATAGTTAAGAGTTGCTTGGAAGACAAACATATTGATATTTTGAAGTGGCCATCGCAATCATCGGACTTAAACCCGATTGAAAATCTGTGGAGGGATGTCGAGCAGCAAATACTAACAGTAAAATCCAAAAATTTGGCAGATTTGTTTAGGGAAATCCAAAGGATTCGGTATAGTATTCCAAAGTACCGTTGTGAGGCTTTGGTCGAAAGTTTACCAAGGAAATGAGATGCAGTAATTAAGAATAAGGGATTTCCTACTAAATATTGAGTTTTATGCTATCAATTTTGATTATATTTTTCATCCTAGACATTTTTTCGCTCGTGTGCTAAATTCATGACCAAGTCGAAATGCTTATTTTTTATTTGATTTTAAGTCCTATAAAAAAAAGTTTTGAAATAAAAAAATGTATATATTGTAAGAAATAAAGAGGACATAATACAGTGACTCAAAAAATTGATCGCATGTGTGTAAGCCGCGCGTGTATCAGTATATTGTATACAAATTATTAAAGCCACTACTGTAAAAGTAACGGTTATTAATTGTGTTATATTATTATTCGCATTTGGCAGTAATATATATATAAAAATTTCATTGCTTATGTAACTTTTATTTTAGTGAGACTTCCTTATTTAAGGTAAAACTAAACTAGTTTTTAATTTTGTAACTACAAAATTTAATTATTTGAAAATTCTTTCAGATGAAAGCAATATCACCTGAAAAGTTTAAGCAAATAGAACATTTTTTGCGTGAGGGTGTTTCTCATAGGCAAATTTCCCGATCTGTGCAGTGCTCCATTTCAACAGTTAGCAAAGTTTGCGCTCAATGTGAAAATTTGACGATTAAGAACTGTGCTGGACGAAAACCCATTATATCAAATTTATTAAGACGTCGAATAATACGTCAAATTACACATGGGGTACATAATAATGCAGTTGAAATAAATAAAAGCTTGAAAATAAATGATGACATTCACGTTTCGGACGAAACTATTAGAAATGTTCTAAGAAAAAATGGTCCTAAAGGTCGCTCTAAGGTAAAGAAACCCTTATTGTCTAATCGCCATAAGAAATTGCGCCTCAAATTTGCCCGTAAGTACAAAAATTACACCATTGACGATTGGAAAAAGGTTATATGGTCCAATGAAACCAAAATTAACAAATATGGGTCTGATGGGAAGCAGTGGACTTGGAGAAAAAAAGGTGAAAAATTATCCGGTAGACATGTTCAGCCAACAGTGAAATTTGGGGGAGGCTCAATAATGCTGTGGGGGTGTATGAATTGGATGGGAGTTGGGAAGTGCCATAGAATTTCAGGAAAAATGACAGCACATGATTATATTAATGTTTTAAACACAAACCTTTTCCAAAGTTTGGATATGTGGGGATTTGCTTTGGAGGAATCGATTTTCCAGCAAGACAACGACCCAAAACATACGGCTAAGATAACAAAAACGTGGTTCCAGGAAAACTCTATAAACGTCTTGGACTGGCCACCTCAATCGCCTGATTTAAATCCGATTGAGCACTTGTGGCTGGAGCTGAAACGTGGATTGAGTGATGGTGAATGTGCGCAACGAACACTCGATGATGTCTGGCAAAAAGTCCAGATATAATGGAATGCACTGCCACAGGAATTATGCAAAAATTTGGTGGAAAGCATGCCACGAAGAATAAATGCTGTTTTGGAAGCACGCGGAGGCTACACAAAATATTAGCTTTTAAACTCAAATAAATGATTGAATATGTTTGAATATGTATGAACAAAGTCGGAATATTTGAAGAAATCATGTATTTTTTATTTCACAAAAATTGTTTTGTACAAAGTTCCAGAACACGAGATCAATTTTTTGAGTCACTGTATATACACTAAAAAAAAGTTAATTAAAAATTTACAACGAATAAATGGAAAATATAAGTATTTTTTTACTTTTTTAAGTGTGCTAAATTCGTGACCACTACTTTACATACAAAAATACCATTTGATTTATGGATATCAGAAACTATCAATATATTTTTTTTATTCAAAACCCCTCCTTGGGTAAATTCTGTCTACGGGCCTGCCCTGACTCACCCTACTGAAAACAGTATAATTATATTTATCAGTACTGAAAATTCTTAAAAATTTAAATCTAAATAAAAGCCGATAAGCCTAGCAGCTAGTGCTTTGTAATTTTTATTAATATATAATATTAATTACACTGTAGGTAAATTTTAAACTTTTGAAAAGACACAAAAAAAAAAAACGCTGAGACACGCTAACTTAATTTTTGGCAATATAATTTAGTGGCATACTCAATTTTTCCAAATCAGATCAAAATATCGAGATTTTTGATATATGACCTTAATTTTTTTTACATTTTATAGGTCTAAAAAATTTTTATAGTTTTTGACAATTACTTTTTATTGTCTTTTCAAAAATACCTCCAACGTGAAAATCGAATAAGCCTTGTTGAAACTATGATTTTTCAAATAAATGATAAGCAATTTCACTTTTTCTTCCATTTGGAGCAAATTTGAATGTTGAACGTAAAAACTTTAAAATAAAATTTAAAATTCTTGTACTCAAATTAGTATTTTTATTTCATAAGTAGATTAAATTCTGAAAATTTAAGCAAAATCGAAGGTGGTCAAAATTTTTGGTCTCCAAAGATAAGGAAAATTTAGCTAAAAATGGGTCTAAAAGTGTCTAAATTTAAATCGCAAGTATCTCGAAATTTGTATCTGATTGGGGAAAAACTGAGAATGCCACTAAATTCTACGACCAAAAAATAAGTTTCATGTCTCGGCACTTTCGTGTGTCTTTTTAACGTTCCTACACTGTTATAGTTAATAAAGAAATAAAAATACTAATTTTTTTTGTTGTCTTTAATAAATGGACTATGGAAAAACCAGAAAAATTTATACAACTCTATTAGTTTAAATGAGCTCGTTGCTTAGAAAGCTCTCAAAAATTTAACGAACTTTCTTGTTATGTTGCCCTTAAATATTTCATAAATAACTATAATATTCAAATCTTACTCAAGCAGATCCATGGCTGTTTGCAGCTGTGATAATTTAGTATATCTTTCCCCTGCTCATCGCCATTTAGTTCTCTTTCCCTACTCTCTTGCAAACAACTTATTCTGCGTAGAAAGAATTTTGTTATTTCACGAAAATTTTATACAATTTTAATACATTGAAAGTAAACGCATTTGCTTAAAAAAAAAAACAATTGAAGACAAAAATATGTGCACAGCTTTTCTTTTAATGGTTTGCAGATGTTTTTTAGTGCTTTGTTTTGGCACATTTTTCTAAATTAATGGATTTTCCATAAATGCTATGAAAAATGTGTGCTAGATTGGTTTTTAGCTACTGTTTTATGGTATAGCAATTAAATAATTTGTTGTATTTGAGATTTTTAGCACATTTTTAAATTATGTTGATATTCGACATGTTGCAACAGTAAGTATGTGACGTCTGTCAAAAACTAATGGCAACAGTTTGTTTGGACCATTATCAGTGTATTTACTATAATTTATTGTTTGTTTTTTTTTGCTTTTCTCGTTAAGCTTTCGTTCCATCACTAGTTTAAGATCGACATTGGTGATGTCAAAACATTTTGATGTTTGACAATGGTTCTAAAAAGTCGTGTGTCAAGTATGAGCAGATAATTATGATATTTTGACATACATACATACATCTACGGGGGGTAAAAGAGGGAATTTCCCCCTCATCTCAAAAATCATTCCTAAAAAAGTAATTTTAATATACATATTTTTGTAATAATGGATCCGCCATCTAACGTTTTTTTTTTCAACTAGTGCTTATTTCGTGAATGGTAACACTTAGCTCATGTCTGATTTGACAGATAATTAGTTTTATCCTTCCGCTGAACGAATATGGTTGTGTATACGCTTGAACAACGCTGGGAAGTGGGCTTGCGATCGACTTACAGAAGATGCCGATTTTGCCAAAAAAAATCATCTTTTCAGATGAAGCTCATTTTGATCTTGGCGGGTATGTAAACAAGCAAAATTGTCGCATTTGGGGCACAGAAAACCCGCACGCATACATTGAAAAGCCGCTGCACCCAAAACGAGTCACTGTTTGGTGCGGATTTTGGTCCAGAGGCATAATTGGGCCATTTTTCTTCGAAAATGAGCAAGGAGTGGCCGTACAGTCAATGGCGATCGTTATTGGGCCATGTTGAACGAATTTTTGTTCACAAAAATTGAAGAGGAGGATATTGGCAAAATTTGGTTTCAACAGGACGGCGGTACGTGCCACACAGCCGAAGCTACACTTGATGTTTTGCGCCCTGTTTTTGAAGATCGCACTATCAGCCGCAGAGCTGATGTCGTTTGGCCACCTCGGAGCTGCGATTTAACACCGTTGGACTATTATTTGTGGGGTGCCCTCAAAGATAAGTGTAACGCCGACAAGCCAGAGACAATTGACGCTTTAAAGGACAATATTCGTAAAGCCATTGGTGAAATACAGCTGCACACAATCGATAATGTGCTTAAAAATTGAACTGATTATGTAGGCTACTGCATGGCCAGCCGAGGCAGCCATTTGAATGAAACTATTTTCCATTATTAACCGGAAGGATTGTACTTTCAAATAAAAAAAGAAATTTGAGAAAATATCCATTAGTTTTTTTTATAGAACTTTCAAAAAAAAAAAAGTTATTTGGCGGACACCTTATAAACAAAAATTAAATAGGACTTTCTAGGTTTAATCTAGCCCTGCGCAATCGCTTATAATTTCAACCATGCTGACATGATATGACGCTGTCTTCGTTACGTTGAATAAACATTCTTCCCTTTAGTCTTTCTTTTTTGAACATTAAAAAAATATTGCTTGTACGTCCAACTGAACAAAAAAAATATGAATTCTGTAACAAGGATTCTATTATAAATTCCACAAATTAAGCTAATAAAGTACGTACAGAAGGCCCGAGCGATTTTATGGAAAAAGTAGTCTTATAGCCTTGGCAAAATCCTATGTTGCTAAATAATTCATGTACACGAAAAATATGAATCGCACACAAATAACTCGCAAATTCGTAAAATAACCGTCAAATATTTATTTTGCACTCAATTGAAAGCTTTGACTTTCTTCTCTCTTACTAAACTTGCACTTTTTTACTAACATGATCAGTCGTCAACATGTGTTCTAATAAAGAAGATGTTCGAAAATTAATTCTGCACACGAAACTAAATAATTCACATTTGTCTCATAATGACCTTGCAAAATTACTTAAAATCCCAAAATCAAGGGTAACATATGCATTAAAAACGTTTGCTAAGACAAATTCAATAAAACGGCAGCATGGAAGTGGTCGAAAATAAGTGTTTGTATATAAGGAAAAGGCAAAAGCTGTTTAGTTTGAGTTCAAGCCAAATCGTAACCTATCCATAAGAGAAGTGGCTAGCAAACGTGGAGTGTCCGCAGCTTTTGTACAAAAAGTGCGTAAAATAAATGGCATACATTCGTAAAAAGTCAATGATGCCCCTAATCTAGGGCTGCCATAAGTCTACACCACTTAACCCAGACACCTTTGCACATCCACCCAAAAACAAATACGCAATTTTCACATAGTACATTGCCGTTTATTAAAAAAATATAAACAAAATAATTCACACTTTGGTTTTGCTTTTTAGTGCAGGTTTAAAATTCTGTGCACGTCATAGAATAAATACATTTGAATTGCATAATGCATTCCAGGGCTTTCTTTCCTTTCTCCATTGCGAGGAGACCATTGAAAATACTCGCTTAACATTTCCTTTTTGTCCTTGAACAGCACACAAAAATTGTAAAATTTTTAACTTGTTTCGCTTTTTTAATTTAGTATTTAAAAAAAAATACTTCCATTTTTATTCATTTACTCGCATTTGTAAAAATTGTTTTCAGTTTTCACTGATACACTTTTAATTTGTCCTTCAATATTTTAAATCGGGACATTTTTTACAGTGCACCGGGACACAGGGACACCGATCTCAAAACCGGGACATGTCCGGAAAAACCGGGTCGTATGGCAGCCCTAGCCTAATCGCACCGACAAACAAAATAAAGTCGCTAAAAACCGATCTCGCAAATTGTACGATACAGTGCTTCAAAAATATTCTTGTGTAATAATGGACGTCAAAGCCGATCTAAGGCAGATCAAATGTGCCTTCAAAAACGATTATTACCGTTAATAAAGTGTTATAAAAGAACACCACTGTTTTGGCCTGATTTGGCCACTTGTCACTATGGAAAACTCACTTTGATGGTACGAGCAAAATAATGTAAATTCCGTCTCAAAGGACGTAAGCCCACCGAATTTTCCACAACTTCGACCTATTGAAAAATATACGCAGAGAAAAAACATAGTTGCAACAACAATGTTTTAAGAGTATCATAGTATGATTCGGATTATGATTGTTGATACTATGTTCTTAAACATATAATGGTTTCATGGTAAAATGATTACAACAACTATATTTAGAAAAGGAATTTTTCCGTTGGAACCAAAATATTATTGAAACAATCATTATTCTCTTGTTGGGGCGAAAATGAAATGATTGCAACAACTTTATTATGAATTTCTTTTTAGGGACCAGAATATTATGAAGCAATAATTTTTTATTTTAATGCACATTATTAATTAAGATATCCCTAGATTGTCTGCCATTGTCTGCTGCCGAAAAGATATACTTATTCAATTGAAAAAACTTTTTGAAAAACTTTCTGTCTGAGCTGGGGTTTGAACAGCGGCTCTTTCGCTTGCGAGCCACGCAGACTACCAGTAGACCACAGCTGCTACTATCGGTCGCCTGACTAAAGTCATTTATAAACATGGTACATTGAGTGCATTGTCACAAAAATAGCAATATTTACGGTAAATGGAAATATGTTTGCTACAATCAAAGTCGAAAATTTAATTTTATTGCGTGCAGTCTTTAGGATAAGGCGATTTATGACAAAACATAGGTATTGAAGAGTTGACAAACGAAACGGCACATAACGAGGAATCAATAAAACTTATTGTTTCTGAATAAAGTGAAAGGTTTCCTGCAAACTGTTCAGCCATAATAATTTCTTTCGATTTTTGACTATGTGCTGCTTTGTTTACCCACGATCAAAAAGTAGTTCAGACAAACATTCAAAATTCTAGTATGTTTGTCTCTATCATAATATTCACATTTATCATTTTTGCTGCAACTAATATTTGAGCCAATTATAATATGTTGACGATAGTATGATTTGAACCATAATGTTATTTTTGGTACCACAATTAGTAAATAATGACTTTATTAAGGCAACAATTTATGTTTGCAGGAATAGTACAATAATTTCAGTAAGCAAATTATTATTGCAGTAATCATGCCTCAACTATGTCTTTTCTCTACGTGTACTGGGCTCAAATGAAACGTAAGCTTCTAAAATATAAGAAAAACACAAAAGATGAAACAAGTAGTAGATATTTTTGGACTAAAGCATCCACCGAACTCTAATGAAAAACATAAGATCTAAAGTACGAAAACTTGCTTATTCTGTATGAAAGAATTAGAACCAATTGCTTAATTAATAACTATCTGAAATAACCTATTTCCCTATTTGAGTTTTGTTAAAATCGTAATTAAACATACTTGATTTTAAATACAAATTTTAGTTGTTTGATAGTTTAAAATCGTTTCACAAGATCACAAAAATTTCTGATGAAGCCTTTTGCAGGGCCAAAATTGCAATAAAATCAGCTAGTGATTTTTTTCTTTTCATATTGAAAAAACTTTGTTGTTGTTTCTTTGGAAAGATTCGTTAGAATAATTAATTGTTCTAACCTTGACCTAAAGGTCAATAAAAGATTTTAAACTATCAAACAACTAGAATTTGTATTTAAAATCAAATATGATTTAATTTATCAAACATTTAGAATTTGTATTTAGATCATTTAAAATCAACATAATAACTAACAAGGTCATTTAGAAAAAACTTTAATCGTTATAAAACTTTTGAAGTTACAACACAAAATGTTCAATAAATTTTTTTTTTAAACATGCCTTAGATGACTTTAGGTAAGGAATATAATAACTATATTTGAAATAATATATTAGGTCTGTTCGCGTAGTCGAATGCAAACGAAATATTTCAAAAGTTTTTACTAGAAAGTGCCTGAAAAACGTTCGTTTACTGAGAGAATTGGGTAATAGAGAGGAAATCACATTTTCTCTCCGTTCAAGTTTTTTAAAGTTTTTACAAGAAGAATGTCATCTTGTAAAAAGATGAAAACTGTCAAATGGTAGCTGTGTGTGTGTGTAGCAGCTGAGTTTTTTAGAGTTTCTTAGACGTATTTGATATTTTTCATTATTTTACCAGAAAGCGTTCGTTCACTTTTTAAAGTTGAAGTTAATTCTCTCTCAAATTTATTAATTTTTACGTTTTTCATTTTTTTACCAGAAAAGTACGCGAACAGACCTATTATTTATATAAAAAAGTAAATAATTAAAAATTAAAACATTAGCTTATCTTTTTAAAATGAGATTTGCAGCATGACTTTGATATGATTGTTATATATTTTTATTATTATTTTTATAATTTTTTATTTATTTTAATAAATTTTTTTATTTATTTTTATTATTTTAATAACACTTCACAGTTTGGTTTGATCTACAACTAAATTTTTATTGAACTTTTGTGTACCTAAATTTTTAAGTTTATATATATAAGTTTGTAATAATGGTGAATGGTGCAAAGTTTCTGAAAAACCAAACATTAAAACATTAATGAAAACATTTTAAAAACTTAATATTGTGAATAATAATCTGATATTTGCGACCCCAAACCCGGTATTTAAGGCTATATTGAGGCCGACATTTTATGTTTTTAACATTTGTTTTCAAATATGCGACTCCGTAAAGCTTCTTGTACAAAGTTTCGTACAAATACGATTAAAATTGCATTTTTTCTATCGAAATTTACAATTTCGACATATGATTCGAAAAGAACGATATCAAAAACCTCTCTACACTATGTTTATAACAGAAACGACCACATTGTGTCTGCCATTTTGATATGTCATCACATTCCAAATCAGCAACCTCGAAAACTGCCATAAAAATCACTCCAACTTTGTGGTTACTACATCGGGTAAAATTTACAGGTAAATTTTCACAAGTCAATCGAGCCAATTGCTACAATTGAGCTAATTAAACAAAATAAGTCCATGTGATAATTTATTAAAACAAGCCAATTAATACAAATAAATTTATTTTGGCCAATTGAAGAGAAAAGCTCATTTCTGAGAAGCCAAAGCTCATTATGCCAATTCAGTCAATTGAGCCAAGGAAGCCATTTTCTTAATAGCTGTGCTATGAAAGCCTTAAGTATAGCCTTATGAGGGTAAAACTGAAGTTTTAATGCAATTTATTTAACGAAATAAAGGTGTTAAATGAGCATATGAGTGCTCGTTCGTACCTGTTTGAATAACTCTAAATTTTTGGTGTTTTTTATTGTTTGTTCTCCTTTTCTGCTGCTGACTACTTATGATCGCATGCAGACGATGGCACATATTAAAAACAGATGACAACAAACTAAATACAATCCACCATCACAACACTAAAAACAACAACAATACAAACACATACTTACATACATATGTATTATGTACGGCCGATGAAAAAGTGCTGCCAAATTAGTTAGCAGTGGCAAGAGTAACGGCTGTTGATGCTGCTGCTTTAGCGATTATGAACAAAATGTTGCTGACGTTGATGACGCGTCTGTCGGTCGGTGTCTGTTTCTTATTGGTTTTTATACTTCATCTGTTCATAATTGACAGCGTTTTTAGAATCAACAAACTAAGGAAAAAAAAAATATGAACGCATGCAGGAATTTAATAGACTGTCCCGCCGCACACTCCGTTTATCTCATAGCGTTTGTGTGGGTTTTTTTTTTTGGTTTTATTCGACTCAGCCATCGTTTCATGATCGCTGAACTGCTGTTATGGCTTTTTATTTTGGTAACACTTGGATTTCCAATTTGTTTCGCATTGCAAAGTAATGCTTTTTTTGTGCTATTTTTCCCCATTTTTCTTCACTGGAACCTCGTGCAAAAACACCTGCACAAATATGTAAACTAGAACAACAACAACAACAACCCATTGAATTATAAAATAAATGATATAGAAAGCAGTTCGAAGACAATAGAAATTAACATATGCAACAGCAGCAGCGTCTGTTGAAATCGATCGATCCCAACAGACATTTTCGGCACCTTTAACTTTTTGCCAGTTGAGTCAGTTAAACTCGGTGGCGGCGTCTGTTTGTTTCTCTTCTGTTGAAAAAGCTGTCGTTATTATGTTCAATATCAAGTGCAAAATTCTGTCATTATGACGCAAATTAATTTTAAAAATGGTAGATGAACAGATGTTTTTTGCATAACTTGTTTCGGATCAACAGATAAGTATGTATATAAATAAATTTAAAAAATTGTCCACATTGCAAAATCCTTTAGTTGTTGATCTTTAAAATAATTTAAGTGCGTAATTATGGCTCAATGTTCGTTGAAGTCTTATATTTGGGACTCTCCAGAAACCTCAATTAAAAAATATAAAACTTTAACGTATATACTTTATAATATTTATAATAATCTCATTATCAGTTTACAATAAAAGTTTTTCTAGATAAACTTTGTTGTGACCATCACCTAAAGATGTCTTCTGACAATTCGATCTAGTAAGGCTTTGTATCTACACCACACAGTGCTTTGCGCAGTGGAAATAAAAAAAAAATTTTTGTTCCCGGAATTGCACAGATTTGATATAATTCGAAAGATAATACTCCCATTAAAAGTAAATCCAAAATAATGTTGCTAAAGAATTATAAATCTGGGCACGACAGCATGTAAGACTTGTCCAACTTTTTAGTAATTTGCAAGGTATTGTTCGATGTGTTCTTGATGCTCAGAGAAAGAATTCTTCTAAAAATACATTTTTAATCGAAAATAAAAATAAAAATAGTTTTAAAAGTATCGACTCTGTTTCATTTTTGCTTTGTAAAATTTTTGAGAAAAAAAATCCCTCTCTTCCTCTTTTAGGCAATTATATGTATAAATTTTTGCCTCTACACTAATAAATTGCTTGAAATTCAAATCATGTAAAAAATCTATATAGGTTCACGGAGGTACCCCTAAAAACTAATCGATTTAAATCATTTTAAGCATACATCTATTACTTAATATTCTTAGCCTTCAGTCAAGATCAGTCAACTTTTGTGTCTACCTCCCATAAAATAATAATAAAATAAATAAACTGGCCATTTCAGCCCTTGGAAGGACTTTGACCTAGCTTCTATTGATCAATTGTGTTGTGCGTGTTGTTAAATGTTTGATCACAAATGACCGAGAACTGGACCTACGTGTTTTATGCCGACTCCGAACGGCTTATGCTCTCAAGAAGCTTTACATGGCAATTTTTACTCTCTGAGGTTTGCCATTGTCTGCAGAGAGGTGACGACCGAACAGAAAAATTAATTCAATTGAAAAAACTTTCTGTCTGAGCTGGAATTGAACCCGAGCTACCACGGTTCTTTAGCTTAGGGGCCACGCACTCTACCCACTAGGCTACGGTCGCCACCTCCTAGTCCACCGGTCTACCTCCCATACAAAATTTTTTATTTATTTAGTTAAGTTAAAGTCTCCGCCATCAGTAGCTTACTGACTAGTAGAATTTTAAAATAATTATAAACTCCATACGTAACTTACAGACTAAATGAAATATAAAAAGTTATAATAGAAATATATTTAAAGACAAATAATTCATAAAATTGAATTCAATATAAATCTCATTTGATCTTTAGAACAGAAAAATCTAAACTGTTGCAAGTATTATTCAAATTAAACATTTGGAAAGCACGATTAATAGGTGCATTAGCTGCATAATTACAGCGCACTATTTCTTATTAAAAAAACATAATAGTTGCTAAGGATCCTTGCAGGAGCATTGAAATCAATCATTTCTAATAATGCAGGGCAATCAATGAACAACCCATTTATAATATCAAAGACGAAAAGCAGTGATAGCATATTTCTTCTACTCTCCAAAGTTTTTAATCCAATTAGAAGGCATCTAGTATTATATGAGGGAGGTTCACCATCTACATTAAAAGATCGTAACACAAACCTCGTGAACTATTTTTGAATACGTTCGAGCCACAATTTATAAGAATAATAACAAGGGTTCCAAATAATGGCTGCATATTCCAATCTAGAACGTACCAGTGACGTAAAAAAAACTTTTAACGTATACAGGTCCAAAAAGCACGCACTATTCCTACGAATGAAATCTAACATGGCATAAGCTTTAGGAACAATATAATCAAGATGAGGAATGAAAGTAAAATTACGATCATAGACTACACCTAATGCACTGAACACAGTTAAGACGGCAACGAGTTCATGACTCCACAAAATATTATTTTGCATGCTTTTCTTATGGAGGTGAATTTGGTGAAAATGTCGCAGCTATATGGCAATGTTGCTGTCGCCGGTATAGAATTATTTCTAATTTGATGAGCGACACCAGCTCAAACATAAGGGTTTGTGTAAGCGTGAATGAAACAGTTGTATGATTTTTCCAGATTGTTGACTCTTTCTTCATGTCGAGTCGTAGTGTCGTGTAGTCGTGAATGTGCTCAGGGCATTATTTCTAATTTGATGGGCGACAACAAATATAAGGGTTCGTGCATGCAAGAATGAAACAATTGTATGGTTTTTCCAGATTGTTGACTTTTTCTTCATGTCGAGTCGTAATGTCGTGTAGTCGTGAATGTGTTCAGTGCATAAGTCTTTGAATTAATCCACAGAAGTCAGTGAATAGTTAGCAATATGATACGCGGACGAAAGGAACGAGTCAGGTTTGGATAAAGTCATGGACACACATTTACTAAAAACTAGGCCAAGACCGTTATTGCAGCACCAAACATACAAATGATTAACTTCTTTTTGTAAAACAGCGATTTCATTGAAATTGCTAATTTTAAGAAAAAGCTTTATATCATCAGCATAGAGCAAGTGTTTGCAATTAGAAAAAACTGAGGAAATGTCATTTATGAACGAAATAAACAATAAAAGCCTTAAGATACTTTCTTGCGGAACACCTAAAGTTGGTATATATGAACAGGACTGAACGTTAGCAAAAGCAACTAAGCATTTTCTATTTGATAGATACGACTCAACCCAACTCAAAAAGCTGGAGTGAAAACCTAATTTTTTAAGCTTTTTGGTGAGACGTACAGTGAGACACTTAGTCAAACGCTTTCGAAAAATCAGTGTAAATAACATCAACCTGGCATCCTTTAATCAAAGCTGAAATACTGTGTTCTGAAGAGAAAACTAAGTTAGACATAGTAGATCGGCCAGGAACAAAACCATGCAGACACGTAGAAATAATATTCTTTACTGCAAAGAACAATTTTTTTATTATAGACTCAAAAAGCTTTGAAATATTTGTCAGATTAGAAATCGGTCTATAATTGGCTACATTATTTTTGCTCCCAGATTTATGAATTGAAGTGATAAAAGATATCTTTCAACTATCAAGAAAAGTACCAGAAGATAGAGAACTGTTAAAAATAAAAATTGATGAATAAACTAGACTATAGACACAATTTTTAAGAGAACAGAACAAAGTCTATCCGAGTCTAAACGCGTTGAAGACTTAAGTCTAATGTCTTGAAAACCTGCGAAAAAAATTATGTAAAAATTTTTGGTATTTTTCTTCAAGAGCTTAAATTTACTAAGCATATAAAATTTCATTATCATAGGAACACTGCTTTTATTTATTTCCAAATTGTATGAGCGCAAAGCACTGCGCACCATTTTCACATACAAAACAGATCATTTAGGAATTCCATTTGAAATTCAGAAAAGATTAAAACTTAGAAAATATAAACTTAAATTCAGAATTTCGTTTGTGATGCATAATAAATCCATTTAAATTTCCGAGCAGAGGATCAATTGAAGAACAGTTGATTTGCGTTAGAAAAATTCCATTTGAAATCGAAAAGAGAACAAATTAAATTCTATTTTATATACAGAAAAGATCATTTAAAAATTAAGATAAGAAGATTCATAAAAGAAAAGATCGTTTGGAAACTCATAAAAGATCAAATTAAAATCAAAAATATCATTAAGAATTCAGAAAAGAAGAAATCAAGTTCAAAGTCATATCTGAAACTCAGAAAATATTAACAAAAATTCCGAAATTTCTATTGAAATTTAGAAAAGAATAATTTAAATTCAGAAAAGATTAATCAAAATTTAAAAGAGATAAAATGAAAGCGAATACAATATTTGATATTAAAAAAGATCAATTGAAATGCAGAATTTCCATTTAAAATTTAGAAAAGATCATTCAAAGTAAAAAAATCAATTTTAAATTCATAAAAAATCACTTGAAATTCACAAATTGAAGGGCTTATTGCAATGACGTGATAAGCCACATGATATAAGAAATAAATTTTTTGGGCTAAATACATCACTTAATGCATTACCGTTTCATCTTCTTATATAACAATTTGTGGAAAATCAATCTTCTACAATGTTGTTCAAAAGTGTCTACGGACCACTGTGCATAATTTTTTTCAAATTTTGTGCTAGCTTAGCTGCTATGGCAGATAGTGAGTTATGTCCAGAGAAAAATGACTATAAATGCAGATAGAGGTATTTGTATAGTAGTAAGAATCGCCATTTTCAGTAGAAGATCAATAGTTAAAAATTTGCTGTTTTTATTGTTGATGTTTTTTTCGACAATTTTCGAATTTAACAAAAAATTGAAAGTTAAAAGATCTTTGACTTATATATTTTCATGGGAATCTCAAGCAAAGTTATGTTTTTATATTATTTGTATTTGAAGTTGTCATAAAAATGATGATATTCGGTTGGAATTATAGCTTTCATTTCCTGTAGATGTTTACACTTGTTCGATGCGATTGAAAGTTGAGTTGTATGCAATTGGGCAGGTGTCGTATGTCTAAAGTTTTTTTGAATTTTAACGGGGAGGTCGGTATAACTTTTGTCGAAATCAACTTTTAATTTAACGGTGCTGATGGGCTCATATGAAAATGATCTAAGATGCGAAACTGTTGGATCACCGTTTTTGCGACTTGGTCGAGCATTTAACAACCACAAATTTTGCTGCCCATTTTCATAAACTTCACATTCTTGGTAAAAACTGAATTCAGAGGAAACTTGTTTAGCTAACAAGATCGAAAAACCTTCCCAAAGTCCTTTGTTAATAACGTGGAGTCCATAAAAGACCATATAAAACCAGAGCTACACCAAACTCTAAAACATTTGTGCTAGTCTAGCTGGAAAATATTTGTATCAACAAAGTGTATAAATTTTTCAAAGTAAAAAATCTTCATAGAATTTTTCAAAATTACTTGTTTTTATTGCAGATAGAGGTTTTTGTGTAAAACAAGGTGTAAGGATTAGTTTTACGCTCTGATATTAATACCATAGATGGATGGCAACCGAGGCCATCCATAATTTTGGCATTAAAAAAAATACTCAAAATGCAGATAGAGGAAAATGAATGTAGGCCCTCTATATAATATTCAGTTCAATTGACATTAAAAAAAAATAAATTGATATAATAAAATTGAAAGGTAAAAAATAATATTTTTTATAAATGAGCATTACCAAAATCATAACTTGAACCCGTTACGAGTCCGTCAGTACGCATTTTGCTTTCTTATGTTTCGACGAACATGTTTCGAACCCGTTACGAATATGTAAAAAAATGGTCACAACGTTAAAGTGCTTATTGCCTTTTCAACAATATAACATTTAGAACGTTACTATCGGATTTACCAATAACGAGATATTTCGGTCGACCAACTACCAAAAAAACACCTCTTTACCGATATCTTAAAAAGCTCATAAAAAAAATACTTTGGTCCGGGATTCAAACACAAAAGAATTGTTTGTAAGCCAGTGTAATTGTTGTAAGGTAGCGATACTTTTAATGAGTGTACTAGTAATAGTAATGGTTATGGCAATTTGAATAGTTATCGTTTTGATGCAGTGATGTCAATGAAAATACACGCAGAAAAAATAGATTTGACACAAACTTATTGAAGGATACTATTATTATGTTTATTATTACTATTATTATTACTTAATTTATTCTTTTTTGTTCTTTGAGGTTTGCCACTGTTTGCGGCTGAACAGAAATATTAATTCTATTGAAAAAACCTTTTGAAAAACTTTCTGCCCGGACTGGGATTGAACCGTGGCTCTTCCGCTTACGAGCCAAGCACACTACCAGTAGGCTACGGTCACCACCAATCGTCGCCTGACTAAAGCCACTGATAAGCATCGTATTACTTTCAGAAGCATAAAATATGAACATTGTGATCTTATTTTTCCGCAAAAATATTTTTTTGTCACATCAGTCAAAATATGTTTACCTGGAATTGTAAACAAACATTGAAATGTTTGTCACAAAAATAGCAATATGTATGATAAACAAAATTTGGTCAGAATTGCGAAATTTATTTACGGTAAATAGAAATATGTTTGCTAAAATCAAAGTCGAAAATGTCATTTTCTGCGTGTGTTGCACTCAATCGTTGCCCTTCATGTGTACAATGCAACAAAAGTGTGCAATTCGCAAAAAGGTAAAATTTTTGAAAAAATATTTCTGACAAATATGACATGTTCGAGGTAAAATTTATTATTTTACCGCAAACATATTTTGGAATTGTTCTTCACAAAAATATTTTTAGTCACATCAATAAAAACATGTTTACCTGCAATTGAACGCAAACATTGAAACGCTTGTCACGCAATAGCAAAAAATAGCAAAAAATAGCAGTATGTATGATAAACAAAATATGGTTAGAAAAGCGAGATATATTTACGGTAAATAGAAATATGTTTGCTACAATCAAAATCGAAACTGTAATTTTTCTGCGTGTAGTTATTTCTGTGAAGATCGTTATGGTAACGGTAATCGTTATGCAATAAACATGCAATAACAATAGAGTTCAGCTACTACAGCTTTTTCGCACTTTCTCCACATTAGACTATCTTAAGAACCAACTTAATATCATTGAAATATCTCAACGATATACATAGATAAAAGTGGTCCAAAACAATCCAAAGTGAGAAAAATTTACCCACCATAATATGGGTTGGGCTCAGGGACAACGCAAGACATAACAACTAACCATGCGTTAACATAGATCTAATCATACATTAGTTTTCAATCTACTTTTGAGTTGACCTTTCGATAAGTTAACATCAAAAAAGCTACAGTTGCTAACAAAGGTAATCATGCGATTTAAAGGAGCAGTAGCCATATAATTTGTGCTACTAAAAGGTAAGTAAATTAAATTGTTAGCGTTTCTACTGCTTCTACGGTTAGTGCTAAATTTTATAAGAGTTAGGAGTTCCGGTGAATCGAATACACCAGTTATGAGTTGTTGTAAGTAGACGATATCAGCAGACTTCCTTCTCTCATTTAAGGATTGCATTTTTAATAGTTTTAAACGATCCTCATAGGGAGGAAGATTTAAAGTGTCAGTTCCACTTAAGCCCCTTAGAGCAAACCGAACAAAACGTTTTTGAATTCTTTCTATTCGTTCAACATGTACATTGTAACTTGGCGACCAAACTTGACTTGCATACTCTAAGTGAGGTCGCACAATTGCATAATACAGCGTTGTAGTTGTAATCATACTATTAAATTCTTTGGCCCAGCGTTTTATAAAACCGAGCATAGAAGACGTTTTTTTACAAATGCTATCAATATGAACGCTAAACGATAGCTTTGAATCCATGCATATACCAAGATCTTTGACAGAATCTACACGATATAAAGACGTATCTTTTATCTTATAATCAAAAATTGAATTATTCCTTTTTCGCGAAAATTTATCTGGTTTGGCATTTATCTGGATTAAGAAACATATTATTTTTAGAACACCAAACTTCAAAGGATTTTAAATCAGACTGGAGTAGAACTGAATTGTCTTTAGAATCTACTTAGATTGAATTAAGTTATATGTTCAATTTTAATTTTTAAATTTTTATTTGTTTTGCCTGAATGTAAATTGATTTTTTTTTAATTTAAATTTAATTTTTGGAATATCAATCGAACTTATCTGAATTACAATCGATCTTTTCTGCATTTCAATCATTTGCAATTGTAAGGAAATGGTGTAGTTCTAGCTACTGAATTTTTCGATATTGAACCACATTTAAACCTTGTGTAACTTAATAATTGTATGTACTTAACGGCTGATTCTTAACCACTTAAGTGCTGAACTCAAATACTTACGAATTGCCAACTCAATTATGATAATGCGCCCATTTAAGCTGTCGTGCTTAAGAAAGTTTTGTTTGCTGTTGGTTAAATTTGAGCCAACTGGTTGTTCTGTCAAACAGCAAGTACACACAATAACAAATACAACATCATCAATAATACAAATTTTAACAATAGGCACATGTGGCAATGACAACGAGGTTCCCCAAAAAAACACACACACACACACACTAACATATTCCAAGCAACAGCAAAAAATGAACATGCGACCCTAATCAATTTCTTTGCCCAATTAGGCTAAATTATTAAAGAAGCACAACCAACTTTGACAGCTTGAGTGCGCGCAGAAGAAAATAGTTTGGTTTGCCTTGCAACAGCCTGCAATATTAGCGATATGCAAATGAAAAAAATAATATGGAAAAATCAACAATTCAACCTCAAGTCATTTCTACTAATAAGAATAGCTTAAAAGCTTCTATTGTTATTTTTTCGCTTTAGCAGTGCAGTTGAGGTAATTAACAGTTGGAGAACAACTGTTACTGACAGTTCATCAGATTGAAAGTGGAGGCTAACGCACACACACCCACACCCAAAATATGTGAGTATGTGTTGTGTGTGTGTGTGAGTAACTACATGCATATAAATGTCATATTAATTTAGAAAATTAATGACAGCTCGTAAACAATAGCTCAAAGCTAAGCGCGCTGGTAATTGAAATAAAAAGGGGGGAAAAATCGAATTTGCAGCACTGGCCGCAAGTAATGCTTCGAAACTCAAATCAAAATATGACAAATGCACCTGGTTCGCTCGCTTATTCCTCCACCACCAATCACTTCCTTCCGCTTCATATGTTCAACAAATCAGCAATTATGGGGCGCCGCAAGTATGTGGTACTCATATTGTTTGTGGATGACAATATAATCGCTCACTCAGCAATGAGTGAGTATAAAATAAATAACGGTATCGAAAAGCAGCGGTAAACTAACCAGTGTTGAGAGGTCATTGAGGGTGGAATGGTGCAAAATAACAAAAAAGCAAGGCTTACTTGTAGTGTAGGAAAGAAATTGAAAAATAGCTCAAAGTTCAAAAAATTGGAATAAGTTTTTACGAGTAAAGTGTTATAGGTTTTTCTAGATTCCTTTAAAACGAAGCGTTTTGCATCAAAGGATGATATTTTGTGCATATTGTATTCCTAGACGTTATTGCAGCTATTGAAATAAACAACTGTCATCATAAACAGCTGTTATGCGTCACAGATGCTATGTACAGCAGCTGTTATAATTAACAAGTAAAAACTCTTTTCAGTACATTTAGTTTAGCTTAAGACCTTATGCAACAGTAGAAACAACAATATGAAAAAACTATAAAATATTTTTTTGGATAAAAAATATGCTTTAAAAAAATTAATTTTTGCCTGAAATTATTGGTTTATTCTAATAAAAAACACTCTGTACATAATACATAAAACACTAATACTTGCATTTTATGACAATTTCACAAAAAAATAAGAAATATTGATCTTATAATTTGACGATCAGCTATTCGTAGCTCGAAATTCATGCCCACAAAATTATAAGACAATAGTAATATAAGTCAAAACCTAAATGTCAAAAAGTAAGGTTCGACATGGATAGTATAAATTTTAAACTACTTATTTATTAAAAAAAAAAAATAAATATATTTTCGGATCATCAGCAAACAAGAGGCATTGTGAATGATTGATGAAGGTAGATCATTTATAAATAACAAAAATAAAAGAGGTCCCAAGTGACTACCCTGTACTGACTTGATGTTTTTGAGTTTAACGATTTGAAAGCGATTTTTTAAGTAGGAGTCAATCAATAACGATTATCGTTACTTATATTTTGTTTAGCGCCTGACTTGTGGATTGAATCAATAAGAGACGATTTCCAACTTTAGAGAAAATACCACGTCTTATTACTATGAAGATTTTAAATAGGGGAATAGATAAATATATAGCACAATTTTTTATTACAATGGGTGCAATACAAACAGGACCACCCATCTTTTTGCATTTTATATCATTTAAAATCTTTGACTTATTCTTCGTCGATTTAAATACAAATTGCAAATATTTAATGTAAATGGAGAGGGTAATAAATCATAAGAAGAAAGAGTGTCACTATTTGAGTGCACAGAAATAGGGTAGTCAGCAAAGAAATTTCAGATGGTTTGAGTGGCGTTAGATGAGCAATCAAAAAAAAAACAACATGTATTTAAGTAGGCCATTCGTTTTATTTACGTATATATGTCAGACCAAAAATATTAAATGCTTTTAAATTTGATTCACTAGTTATTATGTAAGAGTTATAAAGATAATTATTGAGTCTTTCATTGCTGTTGATGCTGAAGATAATTTAATTTTAACTGTAGATCATCTTTGCATTCCATGGTGAAAATAATAATTTTTTTTTTACAACGAATCAATAAATAGCTTCAGAGCTTTTCATATATTAATTTCAAAAGTATTCCAAGCAGAAAATCATTCCAAGCTAAAAAATGAAGATAATTTGTCATTGCATCAAAGTTGTCTCTACGATGAATTTATATACATATCCATATCCAAATCCATATCCATATCCATATCCAAATCCAAATCCATATAAATATTCATATCCATATCCATTTCAATATCCATATAAATATTCATATCCATAATCATAACCATACCCATACCCATACCCATACCCATACCCATACCCATACCCATACCCATACCCTTACCCATACCCATACCCATACCCATACCCATACCCATACCCATACCCATACCCATACCCATACCCATACCCATACCCATACCCATACCCATACCCATACCCATACCCATACCCATACCCATACCCATACCCATACCCATACCCATATCCATATCCACATCCATATCAATATAAATATCCATATCAATATAAATATCCATATCCATATCCATATCCATATTCATATTCATATTCATATCCATATCCATATCCATATCCATATCCATATCCATATCCATATCCATATCCATATCCATATCCATATCCATATCCATATCCATATCCATATCCATATCCATATCCATATCCATATCCATATCCATATCCATATCCATATCCATATCCATATCCATATCCATATCCATATCCATATCCATATCCATATCCATATCCATATCCATATCCATATCCATATCCATATCCATATCCATATCCATATCCATATCCATATCCATATCCATATCCATATCCATATCCATATCCATATCCATATCCATATCCATATCCATATCCATATCCATATCCATATCCATATCCATATCCATATCCATATCCATATCCATATCCATATCCATATCCATATCCATATCCATATCCATATCCATATCCATATCCATATCCATATCCATATCCATATCCATATCCATATCCATATCCATATCCATATCCATATCCATATCCATATCCATATCCATATCCATATCCATATCCATATCCATATCCATATCCATATCCATATCCATATCCATATCCATATCCATATCCAAATCCATATAAGTATTCATATCCATATCCATATCCACATCCATATCCATATCTATATCCATATCCATATGCATATCTATCCAGATTTTTAAAAAATGTGAAATTTGTAATGGGAGCCTCCAAATGAATGTAGATAGTTAATGGCCTTGTGTGGAAAAAATTTTGGGTCCATTTGGCCCTTATTTCGTTCTTAAAAACTGCATATTCCGTGAGACACGACTATTTAAAACAGATCGATCACATATTTGAGTACATTTTTTATTTTATTAGTAAACAAAATTTTGTTCCAATATTCAAACAGATGTGGTTTCTAATTTCCCTTACATTTAGAATCACCCTTATATGCATATCTTATTCCTTTTGACATACACTTTGCCTTGATATTAAAACTCGTGAGAAAAGTGAGGCAATGAGAAGAAATAATGTTATACTGATCATCTGAGTTGTATGAAGAAAAAAATAAAAAAGGGAGATAAGGCTCTCAATTCATCTAATACTGTAAGAACTGTGCAAAAACCAATTTTTAATTTTAAATTATTTTCTTACATATTTGCTTTGTTGTAAATTACAAGTGCAGCACAAAAAAAAAAAAAATAGAGTAAAAAAATAAAGGCAATCAATTCATGGAACTATCAATCAACCAAGTGATTAGTTGGCTCATTCGACAGAGTGTGTAAGACCAGCCCTACACCACAAAGCACCAATTTTAACAGCCGTCATGTTGTTGTCAAACCCACACCTTAAACACCAACCCACGTATACGTTCGTATCCTTTTTTTTACCCGACACTCTTTACCGCAATGTCAGCTTTACTCAACATTTACCGAATACTCAACGCTTGAGTAACGATTAACGACATAGACTAATGATGCGACACTTGCACGAGACGCAGGTGAGCAGCGCGTTGCACATGCGACGCACGACTAGGACGATAACGAAGAGTACTAAAGAAAGGAAAACAAAAATAAACCAACATGTTTCTAATGGGTGTCAGACCAAAAAGCAAAAAAAGTGCCAAGACTCTAAAAAAGGAGTAAAATAAGTTGATGCTACTGTTGTTGTTGTTCGCTTGCTTCTTGCCCAGCTGTGACTCGGTGTAGAAAACAGTGCTTGGCTTGCGTTATGTTGCTATTTTTACGGTTATTAGCAGAGAAAGTCGTGAATAGTGTTTAAATGGCGGAAACTACGAGCACTAGAGATGTTGTACGAAAAATGCAAGCAAAATCGAATAGTTATTTTCAACAAGAAATCGTTAAATATTTAAAAAAAGACATTTATTTTTAATTTCCTTAAAAAGTTTAAATCTTTTATTCAGTTTTTTGAGAAAAAACCGATTACTTTAGGTAGTCCATCTTACTATTTTGCTCTTAACAAACGGTTACTCATATGTTTTACACCATTTCGTGCGTACATTCTCCAGCTTAATTACTGCCGCAACGGTTTTAGTTGCCACTTCGCAAAATGAACGGTGAAAATTGAATACTTTCGACTTTGACAGCTCGTTACTTCCTCTCTGTACATCCACTGTAGCCAAGCTGTATGTGAAGACAGCTGCAGAGGCATCGTAAAAATTCCATTGATGAGGAAAAAGACGTTAACATCGCCTTGTAATGGCGCAGAGATAATAAGTTTTGTGTGTGCGCGCCCTCGTAAATAAACACTTGTAGGAAGATGGAGGAACATGAAAACAAGAAGAAGAAAAAGTCGATGATCCATCAAAAATGTATTTTACAAGTGGTAGATGTCTGTATTTTGCGTTTTAGCTTTTTTTTTATGGGGCAAGACGTAAAGATACATTTTGATTATCATTAATTCATCATTTAAAAATATGTTTTTAAAGACACCAGCTGCAGCTATTTTTAAATTTGAAGAGTTAAAACTGGTGATCTATTTAAATTAGAGTATGTATGTTTTGACTGCCCTCCACAGCCCAATCACAACTAAGGGTGTAGACAGGAGAAAGGGGGCAACTGCCCCCACCTTAATTTCTGATTTTATATTTAATCGACGGATTTTGAAGTTGGTTCTATTTGTGATCCTTTTTTAATGTGTCGTTTTACGTTTTTCTTTGAAACTACACGGCTAGAAATCTTGTACTAAAATTGAAACTTTTTTGTACTATAGCTTTGATTTCAATTCTAGTATTTGCAAAATACTAAAAAATGGTTTTAATACAGCTTTGGTTAAAAACGTAGTACAAGCTCGGATTAAAATATAAAAATAAAAAAATAAGAAACACCGTGAGATTTAGTTTGTAAACTCACTACTCTAACCACCGGGTTATTGACCTATACATAACAAGCGCGTTAAACAAACATATGAACCAAGTTGCCTGACATTGAGTCGCAGCCTGGTAATGCTAACTTTTTATAGGTCTTAGTCCAGATTTATAGCCTTATTCTGGTGATTGACAACTGTAAAATCATTGACAAGCTAATATTTTATGTGCTACTTTTTGGAGCCATGAAAATGTTTCCCAAAAATTATTTGTTATGAATATTTTTTTTAGTGCTGACAGTTTTATCAAGTTATGAGCTTTCGATTACAATTTAGAAAATATATTTTCATAGTGTTCAATAAATTAACAATTGACAATCACCAGAATAAGTTCCTTAGTATCCAAATGTACTAGAATTTAGTATAAATTGTATTGAAACCAAGAAGTTATACAGAATTGTACTTTAATTTCAGCCAAAAATGGTGAAATTTAAACCAAAGAGCTAAAATTTAAACGAAAAAGCTGAAATGAATGCTGTTATATTTATTTTGGTTTTAATTCTAGTACAGAAGAGTTTTAATTATGAGTTAGTATTTGCAAAGTTTAACTTTAGACCGCTAGGTTTAAAAAAATGCTGCAATATTTTAGTGGGACTAAAGCAAATCAATATTTTTAACCCTCTACTGCACACGAAGCCATATATGGCTTTTCATTTTCAAATTCGAAAGTTGATTTGGTCAACATGAGGTAGCTGAATTTCCAATAACCAATCCCCAACAGACGAAAATTAGTCGAACATATATTAGCTTAGTACTGTTCTTACGCTCCCTGAGGTTATGATCTACGACAGCTTAGCGGAGTTTGTACAGGAACGGAGTTCCTGTTCTTCTCAGTTCTTCTTTCGCAAATAAAATAAAAATTTTACTCTTTCCCTTACTCCAACTCTATCTTTTACTCTAGTTTAAACAGTTAAAAGTAAATAAAGAGGTTTGTGAAAAAAAAACAGAAAATCGTTCAGGAAAGCAAAGGTTTTGATCACAAAAATTCGAGTAAATATTGTAATTTTTGCCTGTTCAACAAACCAACGAGCTCCAATAAGGTTTGAGTGAATTTTTTTTTAAACCCATAGCATAAATCACATTCAGTGCAGTTAAAGGCAACAACTACTTAGTGAGTAGCACAATAATACAAAATCAGAAGCCATAAATTTTGCGGCTAGTACGTTGATGCCATATTTTTATGGCTCACTTCAGGCGGCTGTCAATGCTGTGTGCCTGGTCGGTGGCGGTAAAGATTGTTTTAGGAACCACACACATACACACTCCCGCTTACACCCCTAGACACACACAAACACTCATTCACAATTGGAACAAAAGGAAGTTTCTCACAAAAGCCAAAACTAAACATGAAAAATTCTTATCTGCTGCTGTCAGCTGACATTTTTCGCAAAAATTGCTGCGCGCACTGGCACTAGCAAGTAAAATGGAGTGAGTTGTGGGCCAGGAAAAAAACTGCAAAATATATTTCCAAGCTAAACACTGATTTTTCGTAAAAATGGTTAGGGAAAACAAAGTAAAACAGCAACAGCAGAATCCCTAAATTGTGCGGGAAAATCAACAACTAGCAAGACTAAAGCAAACAACAACACAAAAAGTAGAAAAAACAGAAAACATTGGGAAACCAAAAAATAATAGAAACAACACTGTTTTAAGTATTGGCAAGCCAGCAATCTGAGTAAAATGCAAAATCGCCAAAAAAAGAAATGAAAGCACAGCACAAAACATCGCCATTTGTTGTTTATCGCTGGCTTTGCTTGTGAGTTTAACGAAAAATTTCTGCGCTTTTTAGCTTAGGTTTTTTAGAAATTTTGCACAAAATTCCGCTGCAACTGGCAGGTTATTAAAAAAAGGGTGAAAAAGGTGCTCACCGGTTGGTTGTATGCAATGTTTTATTCTTTGCTTTGAGTGGTTGAGGTTGAAAGAAAAAATGGAAAAATATTTTGCATATGAGAAATGCGATTTTCCCACGTTTTTAGGAGATTTATTAAGGACATACTTTTTTTCTTTAACCTGATGGAACGAAAATGGGTTGGTGGTGGGGAAGGGGGGCTATTATAGGATAAAGTAAGTTTGGGGCTATTATTGTGTAAATATGTTTTAAGTATAGATTTATTTTTGGGCTATGGGTAAAAAATTCGGAAATAACAAAATATTTACAACTCTGGAATCTTGAACCTAAACAATAATGGGGGCGAATCAAAGACAAAGTAGTCTAATGAAGAACTATAGAAACTTGGCTGTCAAAACGTCGGAATAGATATAAAATTAGTCTTTCACCATTTCCAATAACAACTTCCACTATTGATTTTGGCTTCGATTACGAAAATTCTAGTATCTTTTGCTTTTACAGGGCTTTTTTCCGTCTAACGAGACCTGCATTTTTGTGGTTGTCCTCTTACTATTATCTTTCAATTCAACTATTAAAATATTTTCAACTCTGGAATCTTCTACCTAAACAATAATGGGGGCAAATCAAAGATAAAGTAATCTAATGAAGAACTATAGAAACTTGGCTATCAAACCGTCGAAATAGATCAAAACTTAGTCTTTCACCTTTTCCAATAACTACTTCCCCCATTGATTTTGACTTCGATCACGAAATATCTAGTGTCTTTTGCTTTTTCAGGTTGTCCAATGCTTGTCCCTCTAATGGGACCAGCATTTTTGTAGTTGTCCTCTTAATATTATCCTTCTTGAGTGTCATCTTCAATTTACTGTCCACTGAAAAAGTCAACGTGACCAAGCTATAGAATAAGCTTGAGTTTTATGCGCTTATGTTGGCGTAAAGATGCCCATCCAAAAATGTTGTAAATTGATAGGTAGATCTTCCGAAATATCTTTCTTCCGAGTACTACAACGTCTTTTTACCACAACTGTTCAACGTCTCTGTTTTCAGGTTACACACATATTAATTTATATATATTTGCATTTATATACATACATACTAGTAGGTCACACTCTCCTAGGCTTCGTCACGGAAATTTTTTTGATCACTCTCTTCTTAAGATAATACAACCATCCGCATAGAAGCCACCTCCCACTGGAAAGAAGGTACACTAAGAAAATTTTGCATTAGAAAATTTCTCCCTCCTATGCCCAGGTCCATCACTCAAAAGCTATCCTTTAAAAGAAGGTTCGATGTATCCAATACCTCTCGAGAAGAGTGGGAACTAGGAAACCTTTCGCCTAACAATGCTATAGATATCTTTACCGATGGATCAAAACTAGATGGCAAAGTGGAGGAGTCTACTCTGAAGCATTAATATCCCTGAAGCAATACACTGCAATGCGTTATTGTATATTGGATGCGTTAACTTAGCTTCAGGTAAATAAGATGTCTTTCAGGCATATCTGCATTCTATACGATAGTCGAGCCGCTTTGAAAGCCCTAGAACCCGTGGAAATAACATCTGAAACAGTTCTCAACTGCCGCAGATCTAAAGATGAGATGGCGAAGCAGCTCAGGATCTTTCTATACTGGATTCCCGGACATAGGATTTTCTAGGTAACTGCAAAGTAGATGAACTTACTCGCACAATTACCACCAAAAAATTATCTACAGATAAGGCAAGCCTTGGTATTCCTCTCACTACATGTAAACTCCTTACACATGAGTTATCCTGAAATAAAACCAACAGTAGATGGTAACAGGAAACATGTGTAATATAACGCGGCAAATCTGGCCCAAACTCACTTTAAGCTTTCAAAATAACTCATTTCCCTTATTAGAGACCACATCAGTACCATGGTAGATGTTTTTACAGGGCAATGCCTTAACGGGCAGGAAGAGGAAGAACCTTCATTTTCTCTGCATAGTACATTTCCTCTGCAGTTGCCCAGCGCTGGCTCAAAAATGCTTTCTTCACTTAGGCAACTTCAATGACCTTCACGAACTCTCACAATCTCCGGTAATCCGAATCCTAGGCTTAGTAAATAGCTCAAAGTGGTTTGAAGAGAAAAGAGAATGAACCCTTGGTATCACAATGGGCCTCATTGGCCTAAGTGTGACTCGATTGAGGCAGCCACATTAATCTGACCTAACATAACATAACATAACATAACATAACATAACATAACATAACATAACATAACATAACATAACATAACATAACATAACATAACATAACATAACATAACATAACATAACATAACATAACATAACATAACATAACATAACATAACATAACATAACATAACATAACATAACATAACATAACATAACATAACATAACATAACATAACATAACATAACATAACATAACATAACATAACATAACATAACATAACATAAAATAACATAACATAACATAACATAACATAACATAACATAACATAACATAACATAACATAACATAACATAACATAACATAACATAACATAACATAACATAACATAACATAACATAACATAACATAACATAACATAACATAACATAACATAACATAACATAACATAACATAACATAACATAACATAACATAACATAACATAACATAACATAACATAACATAACATAACATAACATAACATAACATAACATAACATAACATAACATAACATAACATAACATAACATAACATAACATAACATAACATAACATAACATAACATAACATAACATAACATAACATAACATAACATAACATAACATAACATAACATAACATAACATAACATAACATAACATAACATAACATAACATAACATAACATAACATAACATAACATAACATAACATAACATAACATAACATAACATAACATAACATAACATAACATAACATAACATAACATAACATAACATAACATAACATAACATAACATAACATAACATAACATAACATAACATAACATAACATAACATAACATAACATAACATAACATAACATAACATAACATAACATAACATAACATAACATAACATAACATAACATAACATAACATAACATAACATAACATAACATAACATAACATAACATAACATAACATAACATAACATAACATAACATAACATAACATAACATAACATAACATAACATAACATAACATAACATAACATAACATAACATAACATAACATAACATAACATAACATAACATAACATAACATAACATAACATAACATAACATAACATAACATAACATAACATAACATAACATAACATAACATAACATAACATAACATAACATAACATAACATAACATAACATAACATAACATAACATAACATAACATAACATAACATAACATAACATAACATAACATAACATAACATAACATAACATAACATAACATAACATAACATAACATAACATAACATAACATAACATAACATAACATAACATAACATAACATAACATAACATAACATAACATAACATAACATAACATAACATAACTTAAAGCACAGCACTGCATTTAAATGTTTCTCACTCTTCGTCTTGCTGGAGGCACTGTGATAGCTTATTACAAATAAGAGAAGAGCATAGAGCAACATGGAGTTTATTGAAACTCCTAAAACATAAACGCGTGAAAAGAAAACGATTAAGCAATGCGTCGCAGCTGGGATGATTTTTAAAAACTTATCATTTTAATTAAATATACTTATTAAAATTTCGAAAAGAAAATACCCTTATGAAGTGCTGTAGCCAAAATATGATATTTAAAAACTTTTTTCATAAAAATCGGCAAAATACTTTTGAAGTTAAACGGTAAAAGTAAATTTGAACTTTACTTTTATATAATGGTATAGATAGTTGGGCTTTCAATTACGGGATCCCGAATCCCAAAATATCGGGATTCCGAACCATTTTCTAGTCACGGAACCCCGGGATTCCTAATCAGTAATTCCGGGATTTACAATAAAATATAAAAACTTTGGGAATCTATAAATGCAACTGCAATGTAAACGACGGGTATTTTTTTTATCAAAATCACCCTGTTATTTTTTTATCTCTCTCTCTATACACTTTGAAAGACTATTTGTTAGTTTGTTTTGGTTTGAATCTTAAAAGACTCTGTTTACCAGGCCATTCAACTTTCATGGAATTTTGAAAGTAGCAACAGTCTTGTTACTATACTATCGTTTTTTTTACCATAAAAAGAATATTTCATTCACATCATTCGTTTTTTTTATTATAAAAATAATATTTTATTCACATCATACTTTTCACTAGCCGCTAACTCATTTATTTAAATAAAAAGCTTGGTTTTCTTTTTAAATTTCCTTAAAAGATAAATTTATGTTGTTTGTTTTGATTACGTTTTACGTTTTGATTTACGTTTGTTATTTAATGTTTATAATAAAGTGAAACATAAGATATTTCGAAATATTTGTTGTTTTTATTCTGAAATAAATGTAAAGTTTTCTGAAGTATAAAAAATCATAACTTTTCTATTAACTTATTATATAATTTAAACATTTAAAAATTTTACAAATATATTTTTTTAAAAACATTATCATACCATAATCGTTATTTTCTAATTTAATTTTTTTTCGATCTGATTTAATTCGGTGATGTATATTTTTTAATCACAAGTTTTTTCCCTAAAAATACAAAATGGGATTTCAGAATTCGAAGTTTTATTCTAATTATTGTTGAATTTTTTTCTTTATATTCTTCTTTGTACATTACAACAATCTTTGTTTACATTAGTAATAATGAATTAGTCTTGGTGCTGTCTTATAAACTTTTGAGTGTTTTTAAATATTTTAAGTATGAATAACGATTACGCTTGGATTTCTATTTTAAAAATAGAAAAATTTAAAAATTTTACGTATTTCTTTTTGCAAAACACAGAAATGAAAAAAAAGAGTTTTTAATGGTCTCGGCTTTTAATATATCTAAGTGTTTTTATTTTTGAGAGTGTGGAGACTGAAAACACGTGAAGGTGTTTCATAGAGGCCATATAACTTTTGAGAAAAACAGTTGCTAGGCTGTTTCCAGCTTCGAAGAGTTAAAAGGGAAGGTAAATATACTTCGCAGTTGCTTTTTGGAAGTTCAAATGTTGGTTGGATATGTCCCAGATCAGGTCGGTTAAAAAAAGTCACATGAGTAGGATCTCTCTAAGATACGTTGTAGCATAAATGTGTGGTCGATGGTGGGCTTTCTTGGTCTGTAGCCACACTGGTAAAATTCAATCGGCTGTATAAAGATGATCTTTGTCGAATCTCGACAATTTGAGACTGTTAGGACTCTCGACTATAAGACGAGCGATAGTTAAGTGACTAAGACGCAGACCCTGAACAGTGTCATTCGGCTTGGAGTTTCTGGAATAGCATTGCTACTGCCAACATTGCTGTCAATGTCACCAATCAAATTCTTAGCGAAGTCACCAAACAGTTGCCTCTACATTATCAGTGTACTTTGCATATCTGTCATTAAATTCTATCTTACAATTCCTTTTTTAAAAGGGCACGATTTTTAAAAACAGACTTAAAAAATCTTACTTTTTCGAAAAACTCCGGAATTTTGTTACAACTCAATTGAATTCAATTAACTAGGGTCACTTTAAACAAGTCCCACAACTGCTTGTATAACAAGGAATACCAGGCCATAGCACGCACAAATTTTCAGTGCAGGTGACGACTACATCCTTTTAAAAAAGTTGTATGCTGTGCCTCAAAATGGCGACCCGAGCGCAATACAAAAACTCCTCTACTAAAGCATTGTATTTTTACCAAATTTTTCGACTCTGTTTCCCGAATTAAAAAGAAATGGTGCCACCCACCAAGTGCTCACTATATGTCACCGTCATCCCCAATTCTCTTACTTAAATACCCCCATCGCCCTTTTTACAAATACACAAAGCAGCTCTACGAACAACTTAACTTCAAAAACAAATGCCATTTAAATGCAAAAGTAGAGGCTAGCTAGCAAACCGAAGCCAGGCAAACTCCAACAAAGTGGAACCGTTCGGTGTGGAGCGCAGCTGTTCAACACAAGGTAGCAGCCAAAAAATGTGCCCAAGTCACGTTTTACATGCAGACTGCCAAACAACAAATTGGAAGCGCACAAAACAAAGAAACACGAAATAAAACAAACGAAATTATTAAAGGAGAAGCAACAACAATAACAACAAAGAGAATTCAACGAACACGTGTGCCAAAAAATGGCTCTTTAAGTGTTGTAGCACCCCAGTGGTAAAATGCCTCATGACAAGATATGTCTTCTCTCCCTAGCAATGTAAGTTTGGTACGTTCTAAACTTGTACCGAATTTATATTTACATTTACAAACGCTTCGAGTCAGTTAAATTCTTTGTAAATATTTTGTCAGTGAAAATCTGGCATGATAACTGGTGCGAGTTCCCGATTTGCGGGAAATTTCATGTCGATCGGCGAATCGGGGAATGGGCTCAAATATGTGGGGAGTTTAATAATTTATAAAATTTTTAATGATTATTTTCGGGAAATTTAATAGTTTATGTACAGCCCAATTCTGAATGATTTTTTCCGGGGAATCGAAAAGGGAGTTTTTATTTTCAAGATAAAGTTCAAAGACATTTTGGAAATTTTTTGCCAAATTAATTTTTTTTAAAAAAAATACGTTTATATTTAATTTATTTACACTTAAATTTGCGTTTATAACATTGGAAGGTATTGCACAATTGATAAAAAAATTGAGCATGGATTTGCATTTCAGTAACATCATAAATGTGCGAAGTTGACTTACATACTTTGGGATCTGGCAATCGACATATTTTAGCTCCAAAATTTTATGTCCTGACTTGAAAACACATTGTGCTTTTTGATAGTTAATTTGTATTTAATTTATAGCGAATCAATTCCATTTTACATGTACCGGAAAAATAAAAATGACGGAAGGACCATATTTAATTTTGGTGAAAGACCTCAACCACAAGCAACCAAAATTTCCCAAAATTATTTTTAAATTACAGTCCGTTTAATTACGTTTCCAACGGTAGTTCCAACGATTTTCGAAGTTTTTGCCGATTTCTGTATACCCTGTCTTGTAACTCCGCCAAAAATAATACAAAACTTTTTCCTTCAAATTAAGTCTTTTATTTCCGTCATGCTTCATGCAAAATTTGTCCCAAATCGGATATGTTCATTCCGTACGGCCGGTACGTTTAAAATGGATTTGCTGTAATATTTTTTTATCAGAATGAATTATTTTTATACTATTTATAAAATTCTTACATTATTTATTGTTATGTTAAAATAAAAAAATCTATAAGTAAATTCGTTAATATTTTTTTTTGAGGAGAATTTTATGAAAAATCGGGGAATTTTGAGAACCACTGCGGGCAAAACCAAAAAATGAGTTGACAACCCTGGTGAGAACCATTCGTGGCTGAAACATTCCTGATAAATTGTAGAATTTCAAGGTCTGCTTCTGCAAATCTAAAGAAATGTTTTCCTCAACTGCACTTACAACAGAACTATATTTAAGCACTTTTCACAACTACCCCAATACGAATCAGGTAAATCATAAAATAATATTCTCAACATCAGAATTTATTACTGGATTAATAAAGACAAATATTTTGTATATCGCTCATTTATCATTGAAATGTAATATTATTTGCACTGACAATCTCCGATTTGGCTCAAATTTTGGTCTTGGATTGTTATATAATTTCAAAAATCAAGTCCGAAGTGGAAGATTTAAAGTAGTTTTACCGCGGACCCACAGCCATGCGAATGCCAAAATTGGGTCTATTTTGAGACAACGTAGCTTAGTCAATTTGAATTCGATTTTAGTAAAAAGGGTATCATTGAAAAGGTTATTTCGTTTTTTAAAAGGGAAAAATATAAAACTTTTAAAAAAGTGGCAGCAAGTTGACCTATTTTTAATTTCAAAGTCTTATACCATGCAAGCAACATACGCTATATTTTTTTTCATTTTTATGATTTTCATTTTTTTTTTAAGTTCCGTTACCTTTCCAACGATATCAAATGAAGTTGTGCTCTTGGAGGGTTCAGAAGTTATGGCGTAGTATGAGAAGTTTTGGTCAATTTTCAGTACAAATTCAATACCCTATTTAAGAAAGTCGGATTTTTATTGACTGAGCTGCATTGTTTCAAAATAGACCCTATTTATAAAATTCGGACTAATAAATTTATAAAAATTTATAATAAATTACAATTAAATTAAATTCAATTAAAATAAATTTATAAAAATTTATAGCTTCAGATTTAGCTTTCTATCCAATAAAACAATGCAAGAAAAAAAAAAATTTGATCCAAATCTTAGATGGTCAGTACAACTGATATTACCCTTCATTGTGAAATAGGCAATATAAATTGTTTACAATTAATTAAAAAACAACCTAAAAACAACCTGAAAAACAACGGGAGCAAATAACGAAAGTTTACACTTGCTTAATTTCATGCACAAATTTTTCATAGAGTGATGCTTTTCTTTACCATATTCTTATGCTTTGCTTATCTTTCTCCACTTGCATTACCGATTACAATCGGATGTTCTAAAACTTAGATGTAATTATGTGAAGGAGACGATGGGAAACATTCGGGTCAAATGCCAAATGTTGCACTCTATTTACCGCTGGGACAGTTTGAAATTTTTAGGCCGCACTCGAAAGGGTTCTAAGAACCCCTACCGCCTATGACAGCAATGGAGGACATTAGTGATGTATAGCTGGAGGGGGGGTTCGTGTTAGGATTTACGCCAAAAGGTCAGTCAGCTCATTTATTATGCAGCGTTGCGTGTAAGTGAAGGACTGACTTTCGCTAGCGGCAGCGGCGTCAGTAACCGTGGCGATGAAATTGGCTCCACATTTGCACCCACTACAGACGCTTCCCATCTGTATTACACCCACATGCCAAAGCCACTTCGAGCTGGAACCCGCCGCCTAATTGCATTTTTGGGGCTATGGCTGAATTGTGGTTGTTGGCGCCGGCTGTGAAGCCTTGTAAATCGCATTTAATGACATTGCAACGCACACATTTGTAACCGATGTTGCCACATTTTGCTACTTTTTCCATGACGGCGTACAGCAGCAGCAGCAGTAGTTTTTTCAAGTTTTTTGGATACCGGCGGCTGTTACTACTGTAGTGCTCGTTGCTGTTGTTGTTGGAGTTGTTGTTCCTACTGATGACTTTGCAGTAGTTGATGCAAGTGGTTCGTCGTCGTCGTATGTGTTTGCCTGTTGTAGGCAGCACATGTTGGCACGTGCGGCTGCTGCTGCTGCTGGATTGTTGTTGTTGCTTTTGTTTTGTTGTTGTTGGAGTTCAATTAAAAATGCGACTGACAGCAGGTGTAGCTGATTGCTGACGTTTGCTAGGTTTTCGGCAGACGCTAGCAAAACTTTTTCATGTTTGCAGCTAAAGTTAAAAACGTATTGATAAAGCCCAAAGGCGCGAGTGTGTGCGTGCGAGTGTTTGTTTGAGTACATGCAAGGTTCTGTTTATGTCAGTGAGATGACATTTGCAATTGGCAGCATTGGCAAGGCTGTAATTATCAAAGATTGGTTTTGTCACATTGCAAAATAAGTGCATTTATTGCTTCGATTTTCAAACTACTTGTATATTGTAAATTCTGTGAAATTCAACTTAAATGATCGAAATGTGGGCTTCAAAGTCTACATTGTATAATGTGTATATATAGATACATATATATGTATAAAGTATAAAGTATACTATACAAAGTATACTATACAAAGATATAATAGCGTTCCAGTAACTAACTTAAAGAAATGCGCGTTTTGGGTAATTTTGAATGACACAGTGATTCATCCCACACAAAATTTTAAAACAAGGGGATGAATCAAGTTAAAGACAGAACTGAGTTATTGATGTAGATGTGCTCCACGCATATATTTTTATAAACACACAAAATCTGAGCTTCTAGCATGACACTAGCCAAAGATATGACACAAAAGCAAAATACCCTTTTATAAAACTCTTATGGCGATAGAATATATTGAAGCAAGATTTCTCGAAACTTGGAAATCAGACTTAAGCTGTTATCGTTTATCGACACACATATATATTGTCGTGGCGACCGTAGTCTAGTGGGTAGAGTGCGTGGCCCCTAAGCTAAAGAACCGCGGTAGCCCGGGTTCAATTCCAGCTCAGACAGAAAGTTTTTTCAATTGAATTAATTTTGGCAAACCTCAGACAATGGCAAACCTCAGAGAGTAAAAATTGCCATGTAAAGTTTCTTGAGAACATAAGCCGTTCGGAGTCGACAGTAAACACGTTGGTCCAGTTCTCGGTCATTTGTGGTCAAACATTTAATAACACGCACAACACAATTGATCAATAGAAGCTAGGTCAAAGTCCTTCCAAGGGCTGAAATAACCAGTTTATTTTTAATTTTATTTTATATATTGTTTGAATTTTCTATATCACATCACAAACAAAAATATTTTTAAATCCGGCTTACAACCATGCCTAACTTCTATATAACAAAACACTTTAGACAGCTATATTTTTTGTATCGGACTTATATTTAAACAACTTCGTCAGGAATCTTAAATAGCTTATCATCTTAACAGTGAAAAACAAAATAGTTGTTTTTAACATTTTTTTCTTTTTAAAATAAATGCTACCTAATCAAACCCTTATATTTTATTCCAACTTTTGAGTGCTATGTCTCAGCAAAATTAAAATTTTTAAAAACATATGTTATTGAAATTTTGTATTTTAATTGTGCATTTTCTCTTTAGTGCATTTTCTCTTTTGTATATTTTCTCTTTTGTGCATTTTTACATTTTCTCTTCGAACGAAATTTCGCAGTTATTCGCAGGCATTTTTTTAAAATGTTTAATAAAAGATTATATATTAAGATTGTTATAGCTAGAAACTTTAGATCAGCTTAGCGAATCAGTTCTGGTCGAACTTTGACTACAGACCCAAAAAAATTATTATTATTATTTTCTTGATAAAATAATTAAAAAAAAAGCAATAACTACAAAATATTCATCATCCAAAGAATGTGCTTCAAATACTAGGGCGTTCAAGTGAAGGCACCACCAAAATACATTCAAATACATGAAATTTTTGAGGGTGGCAACTAGGGCTGCCAGGTCACGATTTCCACGCGGGTTGTCCCGATTTTCAGCCTTAAAATGTGCGTCCCGCGAAGACCTTAGCGGGACGCCAAATGTCCCGATTTTCCGAAATACACTTTAATTCTTTATTACATTTTAAAAATATTTGCTATGTTTTTATTTCTATGTACATAACTAAATTTGTACAGATATTCTTCTTCACTTACAGTTTGTACGTGTCCATTTAAAGAGCAGGCAGAGGCAGTTCAAAAGTTGCCAATAAAACTTGAAAAACGCACTGTTTGGTGTGGTTTTATTTCCTTGGGTAATAAAATATATTTGTTAAAGCTACATATCGCTCTTTTTATTCAAAGAAGTTTACTCAAAAAAATCGATTTTCAGTAAACGTGTTTTAAGTTTTTTTTTTATTCTCAGCATCCCAGCAAAAAAAATTGCTTCCAAAAGAAGCTAAAGAGGAAGGGAAAGTCTATCCTTGAATTTCATCCCTTCCACTTTCATACCCAGAAGGCGTTCTCTTAACATATGCATGTCATTGGAAGGAATGCTTTCATTAGTCTTCTCTAGAAGTACTTCTAGGACTTTTTCAATGGAAGATTTCTTTCAGCCCTTCAATCAAAGGATTCTAGTAGGTGTTTTTCAGGAGAACTTTAAGAAGGCATTAAATGGACTGGAATGTTTTTTGTGGTTAGGGGGTTAAAAAATCCCTTGGAGAATATCCCTTTTCTTGACATTCTAGACTAGCGATTTTGGCGTTGGAAATGAAAAGTGTTTGGGTTTTGTGGGGGTTTAAAAAATTACACGTAAAATATCCTTTTTCCCGATTTTCAAAGCATTTTGGTGTTAAAAGTAGTAAGTTGTTGGGTTTCACTGGGGGTTTAAAAAATCCCACGAAAAATATCAAAAACATATATTATAATTATATATAATTTTGTGCTTTGATTGAATTGAAATGCCATTTGAATGTCTTCCAGAAGGATTTTATAAAAATGTCACTTGAAAGAATTTCTTTATAAGTCTAAAAAGTAGCACAGTTTGATACATAGAATGTCTTCTGGAAGCAGTGTCCGTAAGAATGCATGTCACACTTGCATCAAAAATTTTGCTGTGATACTGAACTATTGAGCGACACATTTTCCTCTATCGCGAAAAGTAAATAAGATATCGTTAGCTTTCACACAATTAAAATTAATCTATGACTAGTACTTATATGTACTTAACTAAGATATTGCATTTTTTGAGTTCTTGAGCGACTTTATTGAAAAATCGAGCGACATTCATACATCTTTTTCCCGATTTTTTTTTCTTATGTCCCGATTTATTTTTTGTAAAATCCCGATTTTTTAAAAAAATACCTGGCAGCCCCAGTGGCAACCTTATCATGAACACACCATTAATGTCAGATCAATCTGTCAATGAATAGTGACGTTACAGTGTTCTAAATTAAACAAATTTTGGTATTGTTATAAAAGTAGATAGAAAAAGAAAGAATTTCGGACCTTCATTAAGCATTACTTTTTGCGTAACAAAAGTGCGAAAGAAACAAAAAAGAGAAGCTAATATAAGGTGAATCTGCTCCGTCGTATTCAACCATAAAATATTGGATTGCAGGGTTCAAAAGAGGTCGAATCAGCGCAAAAGATGAACACTCCGGGGAAGCATCAAAAACAGGGACTACTTCAGAATGTATTGGAAAAATTCACGAATTCGTTTTGGACAATCCGAAAGTGAAAGTGCGTGAGATAGCTGCAGCCGTAGGCATATCAAGTGGGTAGGTTGTTTCAATTTTACAAGAATATTTGGGTATGAAAAAGCTGACTGCAAGATGGGTGCCGCGTTCGTTAGCAATCGATCAAAAACATGAACGTGTTCGCACTTCCCAACAATGTTTAGACATGTTTAAACAAAATTTGACTAATTTTTTTGCGTAAAATAGTGACCATGGATTAAACATGGATCCACACCAGAATCTAAGGAATCAGCAAAAGAATGGTTAGCTCAAGTGGAAGTGCACCAAAATGAGCGAACACTGAACAAACGTCCGGATAGCTGTGTTGGCTTCTGTTTCTTGTGATTCAAGTGGCATTTTCTTCATCGACTATTTGAGAAAAAGATAAACAATAAACAGCAAACTATTGGATCGATTGAAGAATGAAATCACAAACAAACGGCCCCATTTATTGAAAAAAAAATTATCGTTTTGCGAGGCAATGCTCCAGCTCACAAATCGATCGAAATCATGGCACGAGCTACGCTTTGAACTGCTTCCTCATCCCACATATTTTCAAGATTTGGCTCACAGCGACTATTATCTATTCCCAAACTTAAAAAGGTGCCTCCAGGGAAGGAGATTTGCGATGAATGAACAGATCGAATTGGAAACTGAAGCGTATTTCGGAAATCTTCCCTGTGAACAAAAACTATCTCTTTTGAATTCATTTATGAACCTTTTCGGGCAGAAAACTTCATTTTCGGCAGTCATAAATGAACCCTTCTGGACTCATTCATCGGATTAAAATGCCTCTCAGAAGCGAACTATTTTCTTCAGAAATGATAAAAAAAAAAAAAATCAATTGTACCTTTTTTTTGTTTGGAAACGAGTTTAAAAAAGAACCATTGAAAAGTTATTTTTTGGCACTCAGAAATGAACCATTTTTAATTCTTTCGCCGAACTGAATTGCCGCTCAAAAACGAAACTTTATTGTTCGAAAACGACTTAAAAAACGCAGCATAGAAAAGCACCTTTCCGGCACACAGAAATGATTTTTTCAATCATAAATTGCATATCTAATTGCTTGCAGAACTAAATGTATTTATAAGAAAACAATGAAATTAGAATTAAAACGAAAACTTTATGGGGGCATTGAACAATTTTATTTATAGAGACAAAATTAGGTGGATTCAGTCTTATCAGTTCATCAGTTTAGATCTACTAATTAAAAAATATAAAATAAAAATAATTCTACCCTGAAACGTACTCAAAATTCGAACTTTACGTTTGTGTTCAGTAAAAAGGAGAAATGTTCATAATTTTTTATTGAACTCATTAGAATGTGAAAAAGTAACAATCTAGCAAGAATATAAAAAAATAAAAAATTCGAAAACGTACTCAGCCCGTTGGTCATGTTCAGCGCATACTTCAGACGATGCTCAAGTTTTCTATAAAAACTGTTAAACCTCTTTCTGTCATCAGAAAAGCAAGGATTGATTAATATTTTTTGACCATTTTGAAAATGCATTTTTTTCAAAATTTTCTTTTTATATTTCTTTCAAAATAGTCTAGCATTAAAAATAATTTATATGAACAAATTATCACAATATCTCTTTCCGATAAAAAGTTATTAAGGGTTCTCATCTAAGCATGTAACTGACCCGTAAACATTGTAAACCTTGTGAACTTACATGTGCGTAAACTATCTGTCAAAATTTGTATGGGCGTGAGTTTACATCATTTCCGAGCCTATTTTGCAGTGTAAGCTAGCATGTAAATCTACGTGTGTGAATGAGGGTTGCCTTTGGTGCTAATCATTACATATTTAAAGTAGTTGAAGTAAATATGAACACGTTTTATATATTTTTCTATGTTAATGAAGGTTTTTAAAAGGTTTAAAATTTAAAAAAGTCATAATGTTGTCGTAGCCGCAGCCGCCATTTTGTCAACATTTACGCTATTTACACTTTATTGCTCATCAAAAGTTTAAATGCTATACATGTTTACATGCTTAGATGAGAACCCTTATTGTTAAAAATCTATTTTCACACTACATGCTTGACTGTCTTAAAGGGGGCAACCTGAGTAACTCACGAAAAATAGGCGTATTTTTAGGATTTTTTTTAGCTCACTGAAAATGTCAATCAAAAATCTGTTAAGTACGTTTTATAATATAAGTTTATTATATAATATAAGACATACGATAAGTAATTTTTTTAAAAAAATTTCAAGGCACCAATTTTTTGAATGGGCCCATTGGCCACTTTATGGTCACCTAACGTCTTTAATTTTTGATCTGTAACAAAAAAAAAAGTTTGGTCAGTTTTTATACATCAACAGCTGTCGACACACGTAGGATCGATGTATTGATTTTTCGCGAAATGGTGCGTGATCGAACAAAACAGTTACAAAAAAAAAGGTACCAAATTGTTGATAAAACAAAAAGTGAGCAATATTAAAAAAAAAATCCTACGTGTGTCGATAGATAAAGGTATTTTTAATATATTGTCAAATCGATCGCTGAGGATTTGTTCGAGTTATGTGTATGGTCGTTTAAAAAAAAAGGTGGTTTCGATAAGAACGCGTTTAAAGTTTTAAGTACTAAAAATTAGTATTATAAAGGGTGGTTTAATTTTAAGGGCCGATGTTGATTTTGAATAAAACACAAATTATTTAGGAAATTATTGTCATTTCTTTTTATTATGATAATATTGGTATGGTTCAATTATGTACGCCAAATCACCGCCGCGACCTCGGCGGCACACCTCCATCCGATTGTCCAAATTTTCGATGACGCTGAGGCATAATTGAGGTTCTATGCCGTTAATGTGCCGAATCATCTCATCCTTTAGCTCTTGAATTGTTGCTGGCTTATCGACGTACACCTTTTCTTTCAAATAATCCCAAAGTAAGAAGTAACGGTGTCAAATCACATGATCTTAGCGGCCAACTGACATCGCCACCACGTGAGATTTTCTATGTACACAAGTGCACATCTGCTCAAGTCCTCAATTTTAAGGCAATAGTAGAAAAGCACTTGTTCAAATTTTTGACGTACGTGCATTTTGTTTTTGTAAAGTGCACAAGTCCTCAACTGCACAGGCAAGTGCATCGTGAATACCCCTATTTATTTTTTTTAAGAAACAAGTGGTTAGAGACTCTAATCATTTTTATTATTAATCAATAAAAAAATAGAAAAATTCTGGAGTTATAGAATAATTTTTACCTTTTGACAATATATTATACTACTTACGAGATTATTATAACATATGTATATTATAACATACGAGATTAAAACAAAAAAGATTAAGAAAATCCCGTTTTATAATCTACAGTGCTTACACTAGTGTGAAAGAGATTAATTTTGATATTTTGTTTCTTCCTTTTGTTTTGTTTTAGGCTGGGGCTATGTTATGGTGGCGGTCAAGGGCACGTCATGAATTGTGTGTTTCAATGTTAATGGGATATTGTAGAGAGTGAGCCCGGGAATAAATTTTGACCAAATCATATGGTAAAATCAGGTTGCGTTGTGAAATTATTCACAACATTTGTGTTCTATGACTCTAAATTTTCTATGGCTAATCTAATAAAATTCAATACGACTTAGGAGTTAATCTCTCTAAATCGTTTTAATCGCTATACATAAACGTAGTATTAGATAGTTTTAGAAATTTTTTAAGAACCTAGAGTTTTTATAAAAAATATCAAGCGGCTGAAAATTCAGACTAATAAACTGGCAAAAAAAAGTTTGCTAAAGTTAATAAATAAGTAAGTAAGTAAGTAAGTAAGTAAAGTTAATAAGATATTCTATCTGGCAAAAGAAAGTTTTTGAAAATAAATGGAAGGAAAAAAGTTACAGGGTTGCAAACATGGAAAAAATTTAACAATTTGGGAAAATTATGAAATTTAAAGGCTGATATGTTTAAAACTACAAAAAGCAATGAATTTTTGTAAACAGTTATAGCTAGAAATAGTATTTTTTAATCAAACCTATGAAAGACAACTAAAATTGGTTAATGCGCTAAAAAGATATAGTCATTGTATTAGAAAAAGAAATGTTTTTAATTTTGCCTATAACTTCTAAACTCGACTTGATAGAGAAAAACGGACTGCGGATTCGAATTCAGCGCGAAAAAATACATATAGCTGCACTTTTGTCTTATTTGGTCCAAAATTTACCCTTATTTGTAAACCCGTGCTTTTAAAAGATTTTCAAGGGACATTTTTTTTTATAAAATGATCAAAAGATGTATAGAAGTCACCACATAAAAAAATTTTCAAGTTATCTCAATGAAATTCTGTGCTGGTATAAAATGTTTAAGTCAGGCTTAAGTATTAAGACGTTTAAGTGTTTTTAAAATCTTTGAATTAAAAATTGAATAAAAATTAAATTACAGCAATTCAAATTGTCTTTCACGGTTGTTGCGCCTTATCAATAATTCACGTATTGTTCCAATCAATTCCTCTTAATAATCTATCCCTTTCCTTTTAGGTCAAAGACCAAACCTTCTTTGTATAAGGCGCATGCCTTGGTTCTTTGATTTTTTTTTTCTTAAAAAAAAAATTCTAATAATATACATTTTTGTAATGGATCTCTCGCTTTGCTTGTAAATTCTTTGCTGTATTTCAATCAATAAATCTATTGAAAATAAATTAAAAAATTCATCCTAATCCTTTCAAATTTCAAAATAGCTCTTAACTGCGCAGCATAAACAACCCTTTAATGTATAGCTTTTCCACACTTACAGCTCTGCATTCATCTCTTCTTCTAATCTTCAATATATAGCATTATTTTTAAATTCACCCCTAACTATTAAGCAGTATTTTATCATTGACTAAAAAATTATAGTCGGATTACGACGCTTTTTGACGTGTTTATGTGTTGTGTGACACTTTCAGCTGTTGACACAAATACATTTTTTTTTCGTATTCCTCTCCCCAGCCAACAGCTAGATATTCACACTTTATGCCACAGCTCACAATACAGCTTAGCCCTAATTCCAGCAGTTGTTTTGGAACCGTTTTCGGTTATTACCCTTATTTTTCCCTAAACATATTTTCTTTTGTTCATTTTGAACACGTGTTAAATATGCTGTGAGTACTTTAAATTGTGTTTTTTTCTGTTGCTTCTGTGTGTGGCTTTTGACTTTGTGCTCATTGAGGTGTGTCAGTTTTCTCAAAGTTAACTAGCAACAAAAATATTAAACAGCTTGTGCTTGTTAAGAGTAAATATCTTATTTTGTGCTGAAACAATCTGAAATACTGTGAGACCATTTTCTTTGTGAACAACAGCTGATGTCAACATAAACAGTAGTTCAGATAATAACTACATATAAAATAGAAACTTTGTGGGGTCATTGTTACACAGTGGACAAGAAATTGTTGTACTTTCACTTCTCATGAAATTTTTTGATAGCAATTCCCGCTTGTAGAAATTTGTCGGTGATGACATTGTAATGCAGAACTGTAAGCGGAAACAAAATATGGTTTGTGCTCACATTATTTTCTTTTCATTGTTCAAACAACAGTTTGACTTTATTCCCCAGTGAAGCAACATCGTGTTTTCTAACAGTAAGTTTCGCAGTAACGTGCGTTTGTGAAAAATATTAATCTTTATGTTTAAACCAGAGTGTTTTAGCGGCCATGTCCGAACAAATGTAATTGAGAATTGTAAACAGACTTCGGAGGCCCCGCAGCTACATTGTATATAAGAAATAACTGGTTACTTCATGTGTCCATTTTCGACTGGGTTTTGTAAAATTCTGACTTGTTAAAAAAAATATTTAAAACATCATATACAAAAATAAGAGCAAATCAAGTAAAGATCTGGAAAAGTTTTTAGTTTGGCATAAAAACGATAAAAAAGTTTTTTATTCCTTAGGGCTGTGCAAAATATAAAATATATTGGGCCTTCCAGCCCTAGAAAGGACTTTGAACAATCTTCTATTGATGAATTGTGCAAATTTAACTTTTTGCGGATCAAAAGTATTGGTTTGAGCCTTCGCTACGTTAGCGTCGGATTGGTGAATTTATCTTCACGCACTTATTTTCGGAAGTATGTATTTTAAATTCTTCTCAACTCCTGTGCTGTATTTTTGTCTGCGAAACAACCTCGCTCGAAGTTGAGTTAAATTTCTTCCGTAGACGAACATTTTTTTTTTAATTTAAAACTATTTGTTTGGAATACTGCAATTACATCACTTTTTGATGGCTTAGGTTGCATATTTTGATTTGAAAATCCACCCATTTCAATGTAGCAAATTTCACACAAAATGTAAGTTTGTCTCTGCAGCATTAATACTCTGCTCCTAAGGTAATTACGGGAAACTTTGTTCATATTGCCAAAAAAGTTCACCCCAAAATATGCAACACATGCTGCATTTGACTATTTTTTTTTATTTTAACATCCTCTTTGAATTTCTTTTTACCCCATTGCTACTATTTCCAGCATTATTATTATTGTCGCTCACAGCTGAGGCACTCAAGGACAACTGTTCCATTTTCAATTGGAAACTGAATTTAGTACAAATGCAGCATTCAATATTTTCAATGTTGCTGCCGCTGTTGCTCTTTTCCTTGCTACTACTGCTGCCAGTTCGACTTACACTTCTTCTTCTTCTTCTTCTTCTTGTTCTTCCTTGGCTTCTTATTCTTCATCTTCTATTGTTTTATTGTAATTTGCTGGCAATATGTTGCCAACACTTGTTCGCAATTTATACAAAACATATCGACAACATGCAAGAAATGTCAGTCGAACTTCACTTCTCCCAGCTCGACACCACTTCACCAACGGGCACTACAGTAGAAACGACATTAAGTACACTGGTTGTTCCATCTTGTTCGGCCTCTTCAGTTGGCTGAGTTGACTGGATGGCTGGCTTGCTGGCTGGCTGGCTTGCTGGCAGCAACATATGCGACACTTCATCTCGAGTGTTTTATTTTAATTTCGTTTGTTTCATTTCTCATTTCAATTGCTTCTCATTGGGTTGGTCGTTTGGTTGGTTGCTTGATTTGTTCGTCTGCTCCTTCTGCTGCTGCTGGTAGTTTAAAGTATTTGTTTGGCTTGTGCGCCCATTCTTCCCTTTTTTTTCTACATTTCTTTCTTTTTTTAGCTACAGTTTATGAAGCTGCCTCAGGTTTTTTGAGCAATTGTTTTTCTTTTCTCTCACATCGAATCTGTTCCAGACACTCGTCCACTTAAAATTTCTTCTGTTCTTTTGCGATTCTTTTAAGCATCTGTGCTTCATCTGGCGACTCGGCCGCCAAGGCAAAAAGAATTATTGATTCAAGCAGCAGCAGCTCGGAATGCCAGCAACACACGTTGTACTAGTTATAAGCAGCAGCAGCAGTATCGAGTTGCGAAAAAAATGTAGCGAAAGAAAAATTCCACAGACGCTTTGGACACAGCTGCTTGGCTGGAGGAAAATCACTGCCAGACGATTAAGTGGAGTATGTAGCACATGTTTGGTGAGGATGGAGTGTGGGTGTGGGGAAGGGTGGGGTGGTGGCGATGGTTTATAAGTTGGCATTGGTAGCAGGGTGGTCAATGTTGCAGGGAAATGTTGTAGCTTGCTGTTGGATTAGTGCAGATTTATGAGTGTTTTTGGATAATTTCGGGCAATTAGTTTGAATTTTTTTGTTAGTGAAATATTTGAATTTTGACGGGATTTGGTTTTCCATGACATGATCGCTGAGTTTTTTCTTACATTCTATCTTTAAACAATCAAACAACGAGAAAAACATGAAACTGAGATGTTTTGAGTACATTGTACTTTGTATCACTTAAAACAGAAATTTTTTGTGACCTCTTGCACCATTTACAGTACCATTAACTCAAAAGTGTACCGTTAACTCAAATATTGTTAATTTTATATAAATATATTTGCATACTATACCTTCTTCTTAGCACTGGTTACGAAGTTGTATATATTTATTTTTTTATTTAGAAACCATCTCGCACCTTCTGTGTTCCTGTCCCGCGCTCGCTAGAAGAAGGCATAAGTATCTGGGGTTGTTTTTCTTTTCCGAGCTTGACGACCTGTCAAGGACAAGCAAACATCTTATAAGCTTTACCAGAAGCTTAATGTGGTTCCACTCGGACTGAAGGCAAAGTCTGCAGTGGTATCACAATAAAATTTATTGGTCTAAGCCGCACTTATAGATAGTTAAAGCACGTACAGCGGCTGCCGTCTCAACTTAACCTAACCTAACCTAACCGTACCTAACATCTACAAGAAATACTTTTTAACAATTTATCTAACCTAACCTAACCTTGTCTACTGCTACAAGAAATATTTTTTATTAATTTACCTAACCTTACCTAATCTTACTTAACTGCTACAAGAAATATTTTTTAACAGTTTACCTAACTTAACCTTACCTTACCTAACTGCTACAAGAAATATTTTTAACAATTTACCTAATGTTACCTAATCTAGCCCAACCTAACCTAACTGCTACAAGACATATTTTTAACAATTTACCTAATCTAACACAACCTAACCTAACTGCTACAAGACATATTTTTAACAATTAACCTTACCTAACCTTACCCAACTGCTACAAAAAATATTTTTAACAATAAACCAAACCTTACCTAAACTAACCTAACGTAATCTAACCTGACCTAACCTAACCTAACCTAAGCTAACCTAGCCTAACTGCTACAACTTACTGCTAAAAGAAATATTGTTAACAATTTACCTAATCTAACACAACTTAACCTTACTGCTACAAGACATATTTTTAACAATTAACCTTTCCTAACCTTACCTAACTGCTACAAAAATATTTTTAACAATAAACCAAACCTTACCTAACCTAGCCTAACGTAACCTAACCTAATATAACCTAAACTAACCTTACCTAACTGCTACAAGAAATATTTTTAAAAATTTATCTAACCTAACCTAACCTAACCTAACCTTGTCTACTGCTAAAAGAAATATTTTTTAAAAATTTACCTAACCTTACCTAATCTTACTTAAATGCTACAAGAAACATTTTTAACAGTTTACCTAACTTAACCTTACCTTACCTAACCTAACCTTACCTAACTGCTACTATAAATATTTTTAACAATTTAGAAACCATCTAACCTAACCTAACCTAATCACGCCTAACCTAACCTAATCCAGCCTAACCTAACCTAACTGCTACAAGATATATTTTTAACAATTTACCTATTCTAACACAACCTAACCTAACTGCTACAAGACATATTTTTAAAAATTAACCTTACCTAACCTAACCTAACTACTACAAAAAATATTTTTAGCAATTAACCCAACCTTAACTAAAATAACCTAACGTAACGTAACCAAACCTAACTGCTACAATAAATATTTTAACAATTTACCTAACCTAACCTAACCTAACTGCTACAAGACATTTTTTAACAATTAACCTTACCTAACTGCTGCAAAAAATATTTTTAACAATAAACCCAACCTTACCTAAACTTACCTAACCTAACTGCTACAAGAAATATTTTAACAATTTACCTAACCTAACCTAACCTTACCTAACATAACTTAACCTAAGCTAACCTAATCTTACCTTACCTAACTGCTACAAGAAAAATTTTTTTAGAAATTTACCTAACATAAGCTTACCTAACTGCTACAAAAAATATTTTTGTAACAATTTACTAAACTAATTCAAATATTTATACAAATGTTTATATAAAAATTAGTGTAATTTTCTGTTTTTCTGTCTTAAAATCATCTTTCTCAATTCTTTTATTTTCAAATTAACTTTTTTTTCTTATTTCTTATTAAATTAATTAGTATTAAGTTAACATTAGTAATTCCAAAAATTATTGTTACAATTGATGTACTATAAGAGACTTTTAGCCTCAAGTGTACATTTACACTCCTTAAATAAAAAAATAAAAAAAAAAGTAAAAAATGTGTTTTTAAAAACAAGTGTAACTTTTTTCATTTAATGTTCGAATCTCCTATTATTTTTCGTTCTTCGTTTTTTAATATTTTTTACCCTTAAACAAGAGCCAGATTTGTTGGCAGCCCTAGAATTCCTAAATTTTTTGCGAATAATGTCAGAAATATTTTTTAAAATTACTATATTCAGATTTATATATTCTATAATTACTATATAGATTTGTTATGATCTATTTGTGTTAAAAATGATAAAAATTCGAACTTTGAGCATTTTGCAAAAAAAAGTTAAGTTATAATTTTTTTATCCGAATTTTGGATTTTGTAACTTTTTGCACAAAATAGCTTAAAACTATGCTAATGTCGTTTTTTCAAATTTTACAGTTCTGGATCTTTAGGGATCTTTTTCGTAAAAAGACCCAAACTAGAAATTTACAAAATGTAAAAAATTTCATAACGACCAAGTTATTCAATCTACTCAACATAACTTTTTGTATTTGTATTAATAGCCTTATTCTGGTAATTGACAACTGTAAATTCATTGAAAAGCTAGTCTTTTATGTTCTATTTGTTTGGTCCATGGAGTTGTCAACTTCCAAAATGTTTCGCAAAATTATTTTTATGAATATTTTTGTAGTGTTGACACTTTTGTTATGTTACGTGCTTTCGATTACATTTTAGAATAAGAAATTTTCACAGTTGTCAATAAATTTAAAATTGTCAATCACCAGTTCAGTTTCATGTGAAATTCCACTCAAATCTCTAAACAAAATATGACTTCTGCGAAATAAGCATGAAAATTTTCACAACATTTTCGTCAGAGCAGTACTCTGTTCCAACATGTTTCTGAGCAACATTTTTTCACGACAATTCTGTTGTACTGAATTTTCACGCAACAAAAATAAATGACGTTAGTGAAATTTCACGCAAACAAACATAGTTCTATGTTTAAAGCTATAAGTGTTGTTTCAGAAAACATTTCATTGCAATTTTTCCAAATTTGAATTTTAAGATTTTTTAATTATAAAGCCTAATACTCTGTTCGTTTGCGTGAAATTTTGCTGGCAACATCTATTTATTTGTTGCGTGAAATTTCTGACTTAAAATTTGTTGCGAGGAATTTCTATGGCAACGTTTCTTAGAGAGATTTAGAGAATATGTTGGGAGATTTCATATGATCTCTCTCTTTTCACTTCAAAATAAATAGGCAATACAATTAAATTGTCGTGAAAAAATGTTGGTCAGAAATATGTTGCGATAATTTTACGCTGCGAAACAGAGTACTGCTCTGACGAAAATGTTGTGAAAATTTCTACGCTTGTTTTGCAGCTGTCATATTTTGTATAGAGATTTGAGTGAAATTTCACATGAAACTGAACAGAGTACTATGCTCTACAAGAAAATATATGAAATTTTTTCGAAAAGTAAAATTGCAACTCTGTTAATTTTTATCCGATAGCTCATTTTATGCAAAAAACTAGGTTTTGTGTGTAAAAAACGAGAAATATGTAAAAATAAAAAAAAATTTCTAATGTTTTCTTAAGCAAAACGATCACTTAGCCCGGTCATTTAGCCTACTCCTATCGAACTCATATTAACACATGTTGTTTTTTATGCCAAGCCTCAGGTTTTTAACTAGTGGTATAGTATTTGATTTTCGAAAAATTCTTGATAAAGGACAGTCTAATACACAGTTATGTCTGATCTACAAAAACGATCATAAAATAACTTTTATACTTGATCGACAAATAATTTTTAATTCTGAGCAAAAAAAAAGCTGCTTTTTACTGTCGAATTATAATAATTTTCAATAAAATTGACAAACAATTTTGTTGCCATTTTGTTATTTTTTAATTAACTTCATTAAAAGTGGTATTTTCCATAATCACACTCATACTAAATAGAAAAATCCTGTGATTTTTTGTTATAGAGGATTTTTGCGACCTGTGGTTCGTGTTTTGTGCACTGGCCCACGTCGCCCCATGTCCTGCTTCAGGATATTGATGAAATAATCTAAACATTTTATACAATCTTCTTCAAAGTACTATAAACATACCTAAAAAGTTGTAAGTACCTATATTTTTTACTTTAAAAAAAGCATGCATGAAAATTGCCTATTTTCGGGCTTTTTAACCAAACTGGACCCTTAAGCATTGGCTGATTACTTATTTTGCTTGAGCTGTCTAAAATAAATTATTAATATAAAATAATCTATAAATCTATAAATAAATATGTATTTCTTTTTGAACGCTGTTCATAGTATTTCATTTTTATACATACAATCAGAGACTTGCATTTGCTCCAATAACAGAAAGCTTGTTGTTGTTGTTGCTTTGAGACCTTGCAGCTGATGTTCAACAGCTGCTGCCATCTACGTTATCTTCCAATTACTTGGGTGTTCAGTGTTTTTCTTTACAATTTTGTATTGACTGCTGTTTTGTTTCAATAACTTGAAATGTTTCACGACGACATACAGCGTTAAAATTTTGTGCTCTACGATGATGCCATCTAGCAGCTGTGCTAAGAATAGCGATTGGCGCAATCAACACTCTGAAGTCCTTGTGATTGCATATTTTTAAAGTCACAAGCGACCGTTTGTTAGCGTATGAGCAAAAAATTTATCAAAATACATATAAGAAATTTAAAAAAATAAAATACAATATGCGGCAACTCACCTTTACTGTCAAAAACAGCCAAGGCATTTGGATAAAATCCACAACAACAACAACAACAACAACGGCACAACCAACAACAATCGAAATAAGCATGAAAAATATGGAAACACGAAAGCCTGAGAAAAACTAAATGAACGCTTAACGTAGAGGTGATGGATGATGGGTAGGTGGGCGGTTTTTGTTTGGAAAAACAACGCCTTTGGAATGGGTTGGAAATCTGGCAGATGAAAACCAAGTTGAAATAATTTTTCGCCTGTCGACAACAGACGAAAACGCAACTCAAAGCAAACGCCCGCCCGAGGTTGCAGAAGAATAATAAGACGAAAATTACAATGCAGCAGCAGCAACAGCGGCAGTTGACAGTAGAACAGTTGGCAACTCTCAAAACACATACACACATACACACACGCACACTTTGTCATCATACAAATACCAAATACAATTATATTTATCAACAACAAATACAAGCTGCTGACATTCTTCAATTGCATGCAGTGAGTGGCGCCTGTTGGCACAGCAACTTGCGGCGGCATCATCAGCAACAGCAGCAGCATCAGCAGCAACATTTTTGCTGGCGACATTTTCCATTATAGTTTGAAGGACGAAATCGTTTGTGTGAGCAAAGTGTGTGTGTTTGTGTGTGTGTGTCATTGGAACTGATGGTTTTGGCTGCTTGGGTAATATGTATGTATAGGTTTTTGGTTGGGTTGGTGTGTAGGTGATGCTGTTGTTCGAAGTAAAATAATTTTTTAAAATATTTTGAATTTGTTGTTGTTGTTGTTGTTATTGCTGCTGCTTCTCTGGCTAAAAGCAGAAAATCAAATGTATTTCACTGTTGCTGACATGTGCTTCATTCGTCATATTGTGCTGCTGCTGCTGCTGCAGCAACTACAACAATAACACACAAGCAGCATGTTGCTCACGCTGTGCCGCGCACAGAAAAGTTACTGCTTTATGTTGGCGCACCAGGCTCTGAACGGGGGATTTTGAAAATTATGGCGCTGCAGTGTTGTCAACAGCAGCTGACATTTGCAGTCCTTTTCTTTTTGAGCAGCAAAAGCAAGCTTTGTGCGGGGGGGTGGGTAGGGGAGTAAGATTGAGATTGATAGAGTGTCGCTCTGTAAAAAGGGCCGTGCAAGTGGCAGGGTGAAAGACAAGTAGCAAGGAAGTGTTGAATAGTTGTGAAATTAAGTGGTGTGGTGAGAAGTAAGAAGTGTGCGAGAAAAGCATAAAAGGCACAAAAAAACTTCGCTTCAGTTGAGAACGTTTACAACACTTGTTGGCAAGCAGTTAATTTTTCTGGCACATAAACAATGTTTCGCCTAACTGTTTTTAACAAAGATTATGTACATTCTTATAAGATTTGGTAGTTGGAATAAATATTTTTCCCAAGTAGGATGAATTGGTATGTACTATCCAAGGACATATTTTTCACATAAGTACTCTGAAATATGAATATAAAAAAGCTGTTTTGTCAAAATTTTTTTACTTTAGAATTTTGGAAAAATTCAATTTATTTTTTCATTTTATAAAAGTAGAATATGTATTTAAAAAATATTCTCTAAAAATTTCAGACCAATTGGATTATTATTTATGGAGATAAGTAACTTTTAATAGGGGTTTCTTTATCTGCATGCATATCGTAGTCAAAACTTTAAACGCGTTTTTCTCAAAACCATGCTTTCGAAGTCGATGATCACTGTAAACTAAGACCGGCTTTACTGATCAGTTTGAATTGTTTCGACCTATTATAGTGGCGACCGTAGCCTAGTGGGTAGAGTGCGTGGCCCCTAAGCTAAAGAACCGCGGTAGCCCGGGTTCAATTCCAGCTAAGACAGAAGGTTTTTTCAATTGAATTAATTTTTCTGTTCGGTCGTCACCTCTCTGCAGACAATGGCAAACCTCAGAGAGTAAAAATTGCCATGTAAAGCTTCTGGAGAACATAAGCCGTTCGGAGTCGGCATTAAACACGTAGGTCCAGTTCTCGGTCATTTGTGATCAAACATTTAATAACACGCACAACACAATTGATCAATAGAAGCCAGGTCAAAGTCCTTCCAAGGGCTGAAATGGCCAGTTTATTTATTTATTTATAGTTGGAATAAATATTTTTCCCAAGTAGGATGAATTGGTATGTACTATCCAAGGACATATTTTTCACATAAGTACTCTGAAATATGAATATAAAAAAGCTGTTTTGTCAAAATTTTTTTACTTTAGAATTTTGGAAAAATTCAATTTATTTTTTCATTTTATAAAAGTAGAATATGTATTTAAAAAATATTCTCTAAAAATTAATTAGTTTTTATGATCTATTGAAAAATTACATGAATTAAGATTGTGAGCTTTAGATCAAGTGAGTTTTCAAGAAGGCAACAACAACAACAACAACTCTGTATAGAGTCAATCACTTAGCTGACTAGACAGTCTGTTTCGGAAATCGCTACATATTCCTCATCAGTAGTCTTTGAGTGATTAGGCTGTGATCAACTCACTGTTTAAACTAGCATATGAATGTGTAGATCCTCTAATTCATTCTCATGAATTGTATGGCTACTAATCATATGACACTTCAAAGCAGTAAGCCATTTTAGATCACCGCCTTAACTCTATCAAGGGTTGCCATCTGTTCTAGTTGCTTCTTCATTTATTTCAATATTCATTGGTGTTCGATTATTTGTCGAAATGCACCATAGAAATGAAACGAGTTTTTGCTTCGCCAGAAGCTAGTGTTCTAACTGAAAGGTGGCTATTTTCACAACCAAATGTTTGATAGAGTTAAGGCGGTGATCTAAAATGGCTTACTGCTTTGAAGTGTCATATGATTAGTAGCCATACAATTCATGAGAATGAATTAGAGGATCTACACATTCATATGCTAGTTTAAACAGTGAGTTGATCACAGCCTAATCACTCAAAGACTACTGATGAGGAATATGTAGCGATTTCCGAAACAGACTGTCTAGTCAGCTAAGTGATTGACTCTATACAGAGTTGTTGTTGTTGTTGTTGCCTTCTTGAAAACTCACTTGATCTAAAGCTCACAATCTTAATTCATGTAATTCTCTAAAAATTTCAGACCAATTGGATTATTATTTATGGAGATAAGTAACTTTTAATAGGGGTTTCTTTATCTGCATGCATATCGTAGTCAAAACTTTAAACGCGTTTTTCTCAAAACCATGCTTTCGAAGTCGATGATCACTGTAAACTAAGACCGGCTTTACTGATCAGTTTGAATTGTTTCGACCTATTATACACATAATTATCCTCCTGATGAAAGAAGGATTTTTTCTTTAGATGATTATTTCTATTTTAATAGCCAAAAATATGAGTTGAATTTTGTTCGAATAAGCAACTTTAAATTTTAACATCCGCCATTTTTTGAAAAATCAAAATTTTTCAAAATCATTCGTTCATTAGGAACATAATTTCATTACCTAATGATCTATATTTTTTTTATTTTAGATGACCCAGTGATGAGCAGCAGTGATCACGGCAAAACACTTTATTTTGTTCCCTCGCAAATTTGCTGTATCCCACAAATTAATCCAATATTTTGTCACAAAAAAAATTGTTTTCTGCAAATATATCTGTGGTCACAAGGAATAATGACTAAACTCAAAATATCGTAAAAAAGCGATATAGAATTTACTTTTTTGCCAATTTTTGGAGTTATGCAGATATCCATTTTTTGCCCAGAATTGACCATCACTTATGTATGCATGTATTTTCTTTGTAACGATTCATATATTTAAAAAAAATGGGTCGTAGTTCGTGCAATTAAAATATCGTTTTTACGATACTTTAAGTTTAGTCGTTATTCCTTGTGACCACAGATTTATCTTTCATATAAAAAAAAAATTTGCTATTAATTACAATTTTAACGTGTGGCCAAAACAAAAAATCCTAAACAAGACCATTTCTTGTAAGTTCTAACAAGTTGTGCCCCTTTAATGTCAAACAACTTTAACTAACCATTTTCTTCTAAATAACGAAACACATTTACATCAACAGTGCAAGAGTATTTGAATTATCAACAACTTTCGCTTAAGTTTGATTTCAAGTGTAAATACTGTTGCCACAACAACTATATACTTGGCACAAAAACTTTTCATCTTGTAGTAATTCAATAGCGCACGCATTGTTGCGATGAAAGTGCCACTGTTGTCATAATACCTTAAAAGTTGTTGGCGTAAGAACTTTATTGTCATTGCAAAATATTCGTTGTTGTGGGAATTGCTTTTTGCAACAGTTTTTTAACTGTAGGGGTATTCATGATTCAGTGCACTTGCCTGTGCAGTTAAGGTCGTGAGGACTTGTGCAGTTGTGCAGTTAGGTTTTCGTGAACACACCACCATCACTTTTTCGAAGCTGTAAAAATTTTCTATGCGCACAAGTACATAACTGCTCAAGTCCTCAAGTGATCAAGTTTGAGGTTACAGTAGAAGAGAACTTGTGCAGATTTTTGACTTCGTGTATTTTTTTTTTAAGTTCACAAGTCTTCAACTGCACTGGCAAGTGCACTGAATCGTGAATACCACTGGTGAAAAGTTTAAGTCCTGACAGTGTAAATTTCTTCCAAGTGGATCAAAGGATATTCCAAAAAATATATCGCATTAATGAATATTTATTGAATCGGAGGTGATATGTTTATGTTTATGTTTATGTTTATGTTTATGTTTATGTTTATGTTTATGTTTATGTTTATGTTTATGTTTATGTTTATGTTTATGTTTATGTTTATGTTTATGTTTATGTTTATGTTTATGTTTATGTTTATGTTTATGTTTATGTTTATGTTTATGTTTATGTTTATGTTTATGTTTATGTTTATGTTTATGTTTATGTTTATGTTTATGTTTATGTTTATGTTTATGTTTATGTTTATGTTTATGTTTATGTTTATGTTTATGTTTATGTTTATGTTTATGTTTATGTTTATGTTTATGTTTATGTTTATGTTTATGTTTATGTTTATGTTTATGTTTATGTTTATGTTTATGTTTATGTTTATGTTTATGTTTATGTTTATGTTTATGTTTATGTTTATGTTTATGTTTATGTTTATGTTTATGTTTATGTTTATGTTTATGTTTATGTTTATGTTTATGTTTATGTTTATGTTTATGTTTATGTTTATGTTTATGTTTATGTTTATGTTTATGTTTATGTTTATGTTTATGTTTATGTTTATGTTTATGTTTATGTTTATGTTTATGTTTATGTTTATGTTTATGTTTATGTTTATGTTTATGTTTATGTTTATGTTTATGTTTATGTTTATGTTTATGTTTATGTTTATGTTTATGTTTATGTTTATGTTTATGTTTATGTTTATGTTTATGTTTATGTTTATGTTTATGTTTATGTTTATGTTTATGTTTATGTTTATGTTTATGTTTATGTTTATGTTTATGTTTATGTTTATGTTTATGTTTATGTTTATGTTTATGTTTATGTTTATGTTTATGTTTATGTTTATGTTTATGTTTATGTTTATGTTTATGTTTATGTTTATGTTTATGTTTATGTTTATGTTTATGTTTATGTTTATGTTTATGTTTATGTTTATGTTTATGTTTATGTTTATGTTTATGTTTATGTTTATGTTTATGTTTATGTTTATGTTTATGTTTATGTTTATGTTTATGTTTTTGTTTATGTTTATGTTTATGTTTATGTTTATGTTTATGTTTATGTTTATGTTTATGTTTATGTTTATGTTTATGTTTATGTTTATGTTTATGTTTATGTTTATGTTTATGTTTATGTTTATGTTTATGTTTATGTTTATGTTTATGTTTATGTTTATATTTATGTTTATGTTTATGTTTATGTTTATGTTTATGTTTATGTTTATGTTTATGTTTATGTTTATGTTTATGTTTATGTTTATGCTTATGTTTATGTTTATGTTTATGTTTATGTTTATGTTTATGTTTATGTTTATGTTTATGTTTATGTTTATGTTTATGTTTATGTTTATGTTTATGTTTATGTTTATGTTTATGTTTATGTTTATGTTTATGTTTATGTTTATGTTTATGTTTATGTTTATGTTTATGTTTATGTTTATGTTTATGCTTATGTTTATGTTTATGTTTATGTTTATGTTTATGTTTTTGTTTTTGTATTATTTTTGTTTTTGTTTTTTTGTTATTGTTTTTTAGGGGTTTTTATTTTTGTTTTTGTTTTTATTTTTGTTTTTGTGCTTCTTTTTGTTTTTACCGTTGCATGGTTGTTAAATTGTCTATTTTAAAGCTGTTCTTTCTGTGGACTTTTGTGATATAGCCTTTTCTTAATACATTTTCGATGGCAAGGAAGCAACTTTTAATGGCGGATTATGACGATTAAACGGAGTAATAACACAATTTTTATGCGAATTTGTTAAATATATTGACATAAAAAAACTCCTGCTTTCTTATATGTTTTATCGTTATTGACTAGGGTAAACCAGGGTTATATGGCGCACTTTCAATATTCCTCACAAATCAATTTTATAACGCAAAACACGTATTATCTTGTGACTCATGCATCTATTTTATCAATACTTGCCAAAATTGTGGCAAAAAAACGTTAAAAATTAGTCGAGCCATATCACCCGGGTAACCGTGCACTTTGCAATATGTTTTGAATTTATTTTTTTTCCTGCATGAATATAAGTAAAGGATATATATTTTTATTATTTAAGTGTTGAAATGAATAAATAAGTTAACCGCTTTGAATTGAATAAAAAAACTTTATTTTTATAGAACCTATTACATAATGAAAAAAAGTGCGCCATACAACCCGGGCTTTCTCTATAGCTGTATGTAAAAACATTAAAAAATTATATGCAGGCAGGGACCGCCAATAATGATTATCGTAATCATTCAATAACAGTTACTTTTTTATCGATTTTTTTTAATCAGAAATGAAAGTTATTTCTTGTTCGTTACTTTTTTAATCAGATAAAAAAGTTACTTATTAGCCATTATTTTTGTTAATCAGAAATAAAAGTTATTTCGTGGTCGTTATTTTTTCAGTCAGAATTAAAATCTATTTCTTGATCGTTATTTTTTTCGTTCGGAAAGAAAAGTTATTTTTTAAACTTTACTTTTTTCGATCATAAACAAAAGTTCTTTTTTGATCGATTTTTTTGACTGAAATAATTTCTATCAATAAACTAACATATCCATTAGAGAAAATTTGTTTAAATTTTATGTTTTGACAGTTCTGAGAGCTAATCTTTATTTAAATATTAAAAAAAGTGGCAACAAAAATGAAGAATTGTGGCAACAAAAATTTAAAGTTGGAAAATGGTGGCAAAAGTTGAAAAATTTGAACGAAAGTTTGAATTTTATAAGTATAATAAATACTCGTATAATACAAAATTTTTTCGGTTTTTTCATTTTTGTTTTTTCGGTCCTGAATTACAGTTTACTTTTGTTTCTAGTTCAATAATATAAAAAACTTTTAAAAATTTGTACTTTTTTGATGGAAAAAATCTGTAACATAACGTAAGTTTGTATACAAAAAACTAAAAAAGATTTTTCAACAAAACAATTATAAATATGCAAAAGTATTCCAGATTTAATAAGTTTTAAAAACAAATCATATATCGTGGGGGTTTTCTCACGTTTTCTCTTACACAAAAAATAGCTACTCTCTTTAAAGAGCTAGGCTCTTTAAATTTATTTAACTTTTATTTCTGATTAAAAAAATAATGCCAAAAAAATAACTTTTATTTCTGATTGAAAAAAATAATGACCAAGAAATAACTTTTATTTCTAATCGAAAAAATATCGATAAAAACATCAAAAATACATAAAAAATAATTGGTCTGAGGTGATTTTTATCTTCAATATCATGAAAAAAATGTAAAAAATGGAATCTCTAGCTCCCTAGCGTCACATTGCTATATATAAAAGAATTATACAATAACTTTTTATACATGATCTTTTGATCTAAAATTTAAAAAATAATCGTTATTTTCGGTTCCTGTAAGAAGGTTTAATTTTTTAACAACTGCCCGGTTAAAAAATAATAAAAGAATGCGGTTTATAGAGTGCAAATATTTAAGGAGGTAAAAGGTGATATTGAGTTAATCAAAAATAGCATGGGAGTCTATTTGCACACCCTTAGAAAGTACATGGTTAATTAACACTTCATGACTTCGATGAACATTACTGTTTTTAGCAGAAAAAATAACTCACGAAAAACTTACTTTAAGAGCTCATTTAAAAGGCACTGAGTTGATATTTCTAATGGTGTATTAAATAAACTACCCGAACTATCCATTTCCTAGCTTTGCTCCTGTAGAGATGAAATCAATCCGGTGAAACTACAACAATTTTTCAGACGCATCGTATCGTCCAAACGTATTTCCAATTTTTAGCTCACTTTTCAGTGTTCTTAATTGAAATTTTTTTGCAGAGACCACTTGCACTTATTTTGAAGAGACCAGAGAAGTAAAAAACCTACTTGTCAAGTTTGAAGAAAATCCATACAGTGAATACACATCCTTCAAATGTTCAGCGAAAAAAGAATTTCGAAAAATATTCAGAATTTTTTTACAGTATTATTATATGTATTGATACATAAATTGCCCATTTCAGCCCTAGAAAGTACTTTCACCTAGCTTCTTTTGATAAATTGCGCTCATATTTAGAGAGCTATAACTCAATGAAATGAAGGCGCAATTTAAATTTTAAATTCTTATGAAAAGAAACGAGATAAGAAGTTATGTCTCAAACGTTGTAATATTACAAACCGACAGAGGAATAAGCATAATTAAAGTAATGAAAAGAAAAACATTTCTTTGAAATAACTTATTTTTGGGGTATATTTATATTAAAGTTGGGCACTAATATTCTAGTGATTTTCCAATATTCCGAAGAATACAACTATGATACTGAAAATGCATGGCAGAAGGCTACTTCTTTGAATAAGGTAGAAATCTAGCTCTCAATCTTGAGAAGTCGTTCAAAAACTGTTCAGAAAGAGCTCTTTATATGATTTTTTTGCGGCTTACGCCCACCCTTTTATGTTTAGAGTGTCTAATCACTGCCATTCTTCTTACAAAACTTGTATTTATTTAAACTTAATAGGAAGAAGTGCTTTAAATATTTCATTATGTTGGGAAATGAACCCTCTTTTTTAATGATGCCATGTAACTGCGCTCACATTTTGCTTTAAAAAAAAAATCAAATATGCTTCTTGCAAAGAAACACAAGTTATTGCCTTTATAATAAAAAGTTTATAGAAACAGTAGCATTAAATTATACCAGAAAATTAAAAGAGTTTTACAATGGCTAGGGTAAACACTTTATAAAATTCTCCTATTGTAATGTAAACAACCATCGGTGGTGATTCACCAAAATCAGATTTGCTTGAATTTAATATCTGCTTCATTTCCACACATCATTAGTCATTGTTATACAGATATACAGATTCAAAGCCATTAAAGTAAACATATTTTAATAGACTTCCACAGACGGCCGCTGCTGATCTGAGCACCACATCGCTTAGCGCACTAGTTTTGGTTTCATAAAACCATTGGGTATAAAAAAATACTTTCAAAATAACTTAAAAATACAAACAGCATCGAAATAATTTCAAAACATTTTGGATTTGAATTTTCTGTTGTGAATCGTTGGCACTCTCGCCAACTTCTGGTTACACAGCAATTGTTGTATTGCTGATACTTTGAAGAAAGCCAGCTGCTGGCAGAAGACATAGAATCGAAGCACCGGTTGGTTGAACGCCGCTGAGACACGTTTCCGCCTTTATTTAGTTGTTTGTTTCTTTGACGCAAAAACCGTCGATTGATAAAATTCAGCACTCAGGCGGTTGTATTTGTAAATGTGTAATAGATATAGATGTGAATAAATGTGTTGCTAGTGGTCCTAAGATATTTCTTTCGGTGTATAACACACGCACATATACATATTTAATAACTTGCTGCAGCTGTTTTGTTTACAATTTGTAGAAAACAATAAGTTTTTATTTTTTGTTTGTTCGCAGGTGAATAAATGAATTCGACAAATAAACCTCACACTTCTTTCAAAATCAACTCCATAATGTTTAATTTTTATTTTTTCAACTTAGCACCTCCTTCAGTTTTGTTTATTTATTGTTTTTGTGTATTTTAAATATTGCTAGCAGGTGTTGTTTTTCCAAAAGTTGTCATTGATGCTAACCACCATGAATTTCCTATCACCGAATTTTATTTTTATTTTATATCAAACTTGTCGTTGCAACGGAAAGAACTTGTGATTGAATATCGTGTAATCGATCGAAATAATATAGCAGCACCACCATTCATCATTCATCCACAAACTGGTTGACAGCTGAAGCCATCAGCAGCGGTAGCGGCAACAAAAACAACCAAAACATGTGAATTTCTAGACTAAGTTTATGGGTTTTTAACATGCAAATTTTTGTGGGGGTGTTGAAGTAATACTGTATGGTGTAGTCATTGTGGGGTACCACTTGGTGTCACCGTGACTTTGATGAGGTGACGTTAACGACGGTAAAGTCTTTTTATACCGTTTTTCGTTGCATGTCAAACACTAATTTCGACAAAGCTAAATTGTATCTGCAAGTCTAGAAAATGCATCAACATGGCTTTTAATAGTTAGTATGGGTGGGGCTACATGAGACCCAGTCTTGGGTTAATTTTAAAAAGGCTAGAATTAAGTGTGAACAAGTATTCCAATTTTAACACTTTTTATATTAAGCATTTATTTTTAATGACTTTGTTTATTTTGAAATAATTGTAACCTATTCTATTTTCCCCTTTTTGCTTCATTTTAGATGGCTTTGGACGGTAAAACAATTATCAAAGAAGAAATTACAGATAAAGACGCTTACGAGACAACATCCAGCAATTCTTCAAGGCGTAATAAGGGTAGGTTTCCTCAAAAAGGGCTTTTATAAAAGTTCTTAATTAATTTCGATGTCAAAATTAGCGTGAATGCATTAGAATGAGTTTAAGTTAGTAAAAAATATTGATGATTATAAAAATAGTACGGGCTATAAAAGCTCCAACAAAAGAATTTTTTTTAAAAAAAGGTAAAAGGTATCCGGCTCGAAGGACCATAAACAACTTTTATGGGCTGCTCCTGTGAACTTGTCACTCAAAATAACTACTGGCTTTGGCTGCAATGATAAGAGAAGTCAGGCCTAGTTTTGCATATAATTTTCGTGCAATTTGTGCTCGAAATTATATGGAAATGAAGAGAAGACGAGAATAAACACAAAATAATTAAGAATTCAACTACAAATATATTGAGCAAGATATCTTACCTTTTATTATGCTGTTTTTCAATTAGTGAAAAATATAGGTATTTCTGCAAATTAAGGCGGCTGTATATCAATCTGAAGATGGCTACTGCAATTAGTGCAAACACAGGATCGTGTAGAAAAAACTTAATGTAACTTGGTTGGCAATCAATTAGTGATTGATTTAACCGCCAAACGACCTCGACGGAGAAGCCGATCGATCGACCATGTACCTGTATTAAAAAGCGCATCTTAAGCTCAAAATAATCCTATTAGAATATTTTAAGACTTTTTATAAAAAATAAAAGTAGAAGAAGGCTTTTATAATCGCAATCAATTCGAAATGGAGTCTCCGAGTTTGGTTTGGAGTTGGAGTTTGCTAAGCAACTAGAAGTAACAGGGAGCTCAATTAGGCGAATACTTTGGCGGCGCTACGATGTAAGCTGACTTTTGTCGAAAAAAAAGCTTCGAAAAAGAAAAAGTTGAGTGTTTTTAGCACCAAACGAGTCTTGATCCTTTTGAGAACCAAATGGTTTCTTAAAACTTTTTGAACGGATGCAATTGGAATGTTGGTTGGTGAATCACACAAAGCAAAAATCGAAAAATACCTCTTTATGGTAAGCCACTAAACATAATGTCATGAAATTTAACACAGGTGGCAAAGACAGGTGTATCTATAAGTCTCATGCAGTTTGAACACATTTGAATACATTTAAATACATAAGTAGTATTAGCAGTAATCGAAAGTAAACACTAACGTAGCATATGTTTAGTAGAGTGGAGCGTTTACATTTTTTTTTAATTATAAGAAAGAGTAGTGCTCAAAAGTTGTAAGTGGATAGAGAAAGTGTTTCTGTAAAGTTTCAAGTCAATCGGACAAGGTCTTAGGACTCCATTTCTCGTTCGAAAATGAAAATATAAAACATTGAACAATAAAAATAAATCAACAGCTTTCAGCTAATCTAAAAAATTTTCATCACCCCAATTTCACCACGCGGTGGTTCCCGCGTTTATTGTTACAAATGTGACATACGTTTTTAGGAACACTGCTTCCAGAAAACATTCTATAGATCCAATTGTGCTTCTTCTAAGCCCTATCAAGAAGTGCTTTCAAGAAGCATTCTCATAAACCACTTCTCAAAGACATTCAAATAGCATTTAATTTCAACTATTTTTTTTTCAAGGAACTTTTTATTTTCCTTGGGATTTTTTAAACCTCTAACAAAACGCAACTACTTCCTACTTAAAACACCAAAATGCCGTTAAAATCGGGAAAAAGGATATTCAAAACAAGAAATCCCCGCGAGAAAATCGGGATATTTTCCGTGGGATTTTTTAAGCCCCCCTAACCACAAAAACCATTTCATTCCATGGAATGCCTTCTTAAAGTACTCCTCAAAAACACCTACTAGAATCCTTTCATTTAAGGGCTCAAAGAAATCTTCCATTGAAAAAATTCTGGAAGCACTGCTAGAGAAGACTAAGGAAAACATTCCTCCCAATGAAATGCATATGTTAAAAGAATGTCGTCTGGGTATGAAAGTGAAAGGGATGGAATTCAAGACTTTCCCTTCTTTTTTTGCAGGGTTGCTGTTGTAAGAAATCCATTTTTAAAATTTTTTATTTGCTTTTTTTTAGAATTTTTATTTTTGTATATTTTTGTATTTTTGTAATTTTTTTTATTATTTCATTAATTTTTTTTTCATATTTTCTTTTAATTTTTTCTCCATTTTTTTATGTATTATAAAAACAAACCATTATTTGTATTTTAAAATTCGGTTTTTTAAATTATATTCAAGACTTTGCTGGTAGTCAGATTTTGTTCAAATTTAAGCAGCGTTTGACTTCATGCAATTCTAACTCGATTAAACCCAACGTTCTAGTGCTTGTGAGAGGCAAAAGAATTTGAGGAGATCTACTATTTTTGGAAAGATTAGATAAAATTATTTCAAGTACTCATCAGAAAATATATTTAAAAGCGGAGGGACATACATTTTATTTGTTCGCATGTCAATCATTTCGGTGAAGTCTTTGACAGAAAAGTTTATGTTGGGTACTTCGAAAAGTCTAACTGGTGTTTCATCGGATTCAAGATTTAAACTTAATTGTTAAATTCGGCTTACTGCGAGCTCTCGAATTTACTTTCTTTCATCAGCAAGCATGGCAAACAGTATGTTTTCGGAATGCGCAAAAGAAACATTGCGCTTGATAACGGGGTCTATGATATTTCGTGCCCATGTATCAAAATTCCTAGATTTGCCAATCATGCTCCACAGATGCAAACTTCCATGCTCAGCTGTAGGATTTTTTTATTTCGAACCAAACTGGTACATTAACTTTAACAACAAACTCTGCCATTGTTTGCAGGTTTGAATTTGGTCTTTCCTGGGATACATAAAAACGAAGAATGCGATTAGAGTGCAGTTGGTAGCCACCTTGAGGGAACGATTTTTCCAGGATTTTTTTAAGCAAGGTCTGGTGTTAAGTTGTTAATAGAAATAGCTGTAGTCATTTGGTGCAGATATTTCTGATCTGTACTGAGGTCAGAAAAGACCAAAAGGAGCAGAATATGCATTAGGACTGACAGTTCCACCATCTAGTTTTAGGAACGAATGTCGTTATGGAAGCTCATTGTAATGAAGAAGGCACATAAACCATTGCAAAGAGTTGTGCACTTCAAACTCTACCATTCTTAACACTCGCAAATTCTTTAAGGTAGTCACTGCAGTCCCGTCATATCCGATCGCAATTAAACTATTTATTTTAGTTTTTTTTTCTAGCTAGATAATTGCAAAGGTCAGTTTTTATTGATAGAGCTGTGCTAGATGAAGGTGTAAAGTGACCAATGTATTCCAAACTTGGTTCAAAAACCACCACAATATGCTCTTCTATATAGGTTTTTTTTTGTAAATTGTTCCCAAATCTTAATTAGGATATAGTTTGATCTATTCTTCTATCGAAATAAATGCCATGCAATTCAAAATCTTGCATTAGTTGCGAGTTTTGAGTATCAGCTCTAGCTGCTTTACGAACTCTTCGGATTTTATTTCGATCGTGTTTGCACTTTCTTTTTCTGTATTTGATGAATGTGTCGCGATACAGTGTCTGAGCTTTGATAATCTGCGGGAGTAGATGATGATTGCTACACTAGTGGTATATTCAAGTCTTCAGAATCTGTATCAGAATCGAAAATTATTGTACGAGTATCTGCTGATATTGCTGCAGATGTAGGGGTTTGGGCGTTATCAAGTCTTATTCGGTTAGCCATTTATATTTTTCTTCATTTTTGAAGCTTATTTGTCGAAACAACACCCACTCCACCAATTACTGTCTTTCCACATTGTCTTTGATCCAACACGAAAGGTCTTTCTAAGATCGGAACATTCTTTACTGAGATATAAAAGCCTTGCATTTTTATATAAAAATTTTTTGTTGCTTATTTGAATATTTCTTAATTTGCATTTGCTTATGAAAATCTTTTATTTTTGTAATGATTCTTGGCATACTTAACTTCGGTAAATATGATTTTTCCCATATTGCTATTGTTTTTTTTTTGACAAAATCAAAAGAATTTCCTAAAATTTTATGAATTAATGTTTATGATTTTGCTACATCAAAGTAAGAAAAAAGTTTGTTTTGGTCAAAATTAGATGCCCGCCCCAAAATTGGACAATTCAAGTATGTAATTACCGGTGAGCACCGGTAGTTAAAATAAAAGTGTGAGCCCGGAAATGAAATAAATTTTAATATTCAGTTACGAATCACAAGCAAAGGAAGGAACGAAGAACGATTCGTAAACGTCAGTTGATCTCGTCTTTTAGCAGGTGACAGTCGTTTGTCTTGTGTTGTTTTTTATTTTAATTTGTGTTTATCAGTTATTAATCTCAGTGTGTGCTGTATTTTTATTTAATTTTGTGATTGAAAACTATTTTTCCTGCTAATAAGGTGAAGTTAATGTTTTCATGGTGTAGTAAACTTTTTTAATGTATTATTGTAGTACATATATCGTTTTGTTTATCGTTAATAGTGGTTTCATAGTTTGATAGCTAAGCTGCTGCTTATATACTTTTTTCTTTCTTTTTTTTTTTGCGTTCCTCTTTGTGCGTTATTTGTTTATTTGCATAAACTAAGCACAGAGAACTGTTGCAGTTGCTTTTAAACTGTAACATATTATATTAACCTATTAGCACTTAGTGGACATTATTTTTGCTCACATAAAATTATTGAACTTTGTTTATTCGCTATGGAATATTTTTCCGTAGAAAATTTTGCTGCTTGTTCTTTAGACGAGCGTTGCAAAAGTCAAAACATTCTGAACCGTATGTTCAGTTGTTCTGGCCCATGTGGGCGTTTGTTCCATACTTCATGTGCTGGGATCTCTAAGTCGTGTCTTGATGATTTAATCTCACCACGATCAGGTCTTCGCTGGTATTGTGCTTCGTGCAGGGTTCTTTCACCAGATGAGTTTTTCTCAAAAATTAAGCTTTTCGGTGATAGTCTTAATGCTTTAAATAACAATTTTAAAGAAATTGTTACATTTTTTAATGAAGTAAGCACCTCACCCAGCACTAGCATTTATGATGAAAAGTCTTCATCGGTAAATATTTCGACCGCATTGTCTCAGACTCTTCCAGCCTCTTCTTCTGAGACTCAAATAATTTCATCTAATAAAGACCTAAATATTTCGAAAAAAAAGAGAAATAATTCAAAAAATAAAAATAATAAGCGGCGTATGACGCTTCCAGCCACTATAGAAACGAAGCAGATCTCGGCTAAACCAGTGTTTACGCCAATGAGAATGGATAATACAGTTATCACTCCATCTCCTCCATCTCTTTCTCCGCCGGCTAGTGACATAACTAATGAGCGCAATAGTTCATTAAATTTAAGAGCGTTGTCGAGGAAAAAAAAGGTTTTCATTTCACGCCTTCAGCCCGACACAACAAGTGAAAATGTATTGACGTTTGTCAAACATAATCGTTTAGTAAGTCAGACTGCTTTCTGCTCATGCAAAAAAATTGGCAATAAACCGTCCCACGCATCATTTATTCTCACAGTGGCTGCTGAAGAGTTTGCAACTGTTCTGAGCTCTAATCTGTGGGCTGATAATATCTTTGTTTCTGAGTTTAAGCCTAAACACAGGTCTAGAAGGACGAATAATATCGCCAGTCAGGCCCAAAAAAACTAAATAGGCTTTCCTTTTACTATCAAAATGTAAGGGGATTGCGTTCAAAGACGCGCTACATTTTTTTGTCAACTCAGAAGTTTTCTGAAGATATTATCGCGTTAACTGAAACTTGGTTGAACGGAGGAATTACTGACTTAGAACTGTTTGACAATAGTTTTGAAGTATATAGGAAGGACAGACACGCTGACAATAATTCTGCAGTTGGTGGTGGTGTCCTATTAGCTGTAAGGAACTCCTGTGTTAGTTCCTTTATTGATATTCCCTGCTCTGCTAATATCGAACTTATATGCGTTAAGGTTGTACATTGCAATTCTAATGTATTTGTTATTAATGCATACGTTCCTCCCAAGAGCAGTGTAGAGGTCTATGCAAGCCTTGCGGATTGCATAGAATTTATATTAAATTTACTTGACGTTAATGACGACATTTTATTGTTGGGCGATTTTAATTTGCCTGACTTAAAATGGCATTCTTCTGACGATGAAACACATTTTTGTGCATCTAATTCGAAGACACGCCAAGAACATATATTTGTTGACAATATATGTTCTGACTTACAACAAGTTAGTTGTATTTTTAATAGTCTGGAAAGGCTGCTTGACCTAGTCTTAACTACAGACAGTAACAATGTCATTGTTCAGAAGGCACTTCATGCTTTGACTACTATTGATAATTACCATCCACCTTTGAGTATTTGGTATAAATCCGATAGGGAGAATATGGTAAATTCAAGCTCTGTTGACACAGTTTATGAATTCAATTTCAAAAAAGCTGACTTTTTGGAGTTGAATCATTTACTTTATAGTAAATTAAATATAATTACAGAGTACATAAATAATAATAGTCTTAATAGTTCAATAAATTTTTTCTATACGGAGCTCTTTGCTATGTTTTCTCAGTCTGTACCATATAGTCTCAAATTTGCGAAAAATTCTGCGTACCCTTGGTACACAAAGGATTTAAAGACTCTTCGCAACAATAGGAATAGGGCATGGAAGAAATATGTTTGTAGTTTTGACTCAAATGACCTAGAAACATACAAACGTTTGTTTCTGGAATTTGAGAATTGCTCAGCTGCATTATATAATGAGTATTTGGATAATATGAAGCTGAGTATTTTGTCTGATCCAAGAAAATTTTGGGGATTTATTAATGTTAAGAAGAAGACTGATGGATTTCCTTCTTCTTTCAAATTTCAGGATGGATTTACTGACGATTCCACCATTATTTGTGGCTTATTTGCCAATCTTTTTAAAGAATCATTTTGTTCAGATTCTTTTAATCCTGATTTAGCATATTTTGATTATATGAACAACGCATCCAGAGTTTCTTTGGGGCATATATCTTTTACCTCAGAGGATATTTTTAAGTATATTGAATCAATCGATGAGGATTTTAGCGCTGGACCAGTGGAATTCCTGCCGCAGTGTTAAAACAATGTGGCTCCATTTTATGTCAGCCACTTTCGTTACTTTTTAATAAATCAATTAATGAAAGTAATTTTCCTCTTTTTTGGAAAAAATCTTATATCAGTCCTATTTACAAAAAAGGTTGCAGGAATGACGTCACTAATTATAGGCCTATCGCTAAATTGTCTTCGATTAATAAACTTTTTGAGCACATAGTGTACGATCGTGTGAAAATTCACTGTGGGCAAGTCATGACAACTCGTCAGCATGGTTTTGTTACTGGCAGATCCACTGTGTCTAATCTCCTTGATTTCACTACATTCTGCTTAAAATCTATTGATTCTGGTAGCCAGGTCGATTGTATTTACACTGACTTTAGCAAAGCTTTTGATAAATTACCACATAATCTAATTTTATTTAAACTTAAATTAATGGGATTTCCACAATATTTTGTAAACTGGATCAAATCGTATTTGATGGAGCGATTTTATCAAATACGTTTCCGAGGCGTCTTGTCTTCTGATTTTGTTGCAGAATCGGGTGTTCCTCAAGGAAGCCACCTGGGTCCACTTCTGTTTATTTTGGCAATTAATGATGTTACCCACGTCATCAAACACTCTCATTTGCTTATTTATGCAGATGATATGAAAATATACAGAACAATTGATTCTAATGACAATTCAGACCTGCTCCAGTCAGACTTGAACTCCTTTGAGGTTTGGTGTTCTAAAAATAACATGTTTTTAAATCCAGATAAATGCCAAACTATGACCTTTTCGCGTAAAAGGAATAATTTTATTTTTGATTACAAAATTAAAGATACTGCTTTAAGTCATGTAACTACCGTCAAAGACCTTGGTATATGCATGGATTCTAAATTGTCGTTTAACATGCATATTGATACAATTTGTAAAAAAGCGTCTTCTATGCTTGGTTTTATAAAACGGTGGGCCAAAGAGTTTGATAGCTTAATAACAACTACAACTCTGTATTATTCAATCGTGCGTCCTCACTTGGAGTACGCAAGTCAAGTATGGTCCCCTCATTACAATGTGCATGTTGATCGTATAGAAAGAATTCAAAAACGTTTTGTTCGGTTTGCTCTAAGAGGCTTGAGTGGAACTGACACATTTAACCTTCCTCCATATGAGGATCGTTTGAAATTATTAAAGATGCAATCTTTAAGTGAGAGAAGAAAATCTGCTGATATCGTCTACTTACACCAACTCATAACTGGTGTATTCGACTCTCCAGAGCTTATTTCTTTTATAAATTTTAACACTAACCGTAGAAGCAGTAGAAACTCTAACAACTTGATTTATTTACCATTTAGTAGAACAAATTATATGTTAACTGCTCCATTAAATCGCATGAGTACCTTTGTTAACAACTGTAGCGTGTTTGATGTTAACTTGTCAAAAGGTCAACTCAAAAGTAGATTGAAAACTAATGTATGATTAGATCTATGTAAACGCATGGTTAGTTGTTATGTCTTGTGTTGTCCCTGAGCCCAACCCATATAATGGTGGGTAAATTTTTCTCCCTTTTGGTTTTTTATTGGACCACTTTTATTGATATCTTTGAGTTATTTCAATGATATTGGATTGGTTCTTAAAATGATCTATTGCGGAGAAAGTGTGAAAAAGCTGTAGTAGCTGAACTCTATTGTTATTGCATGTTATAAACGAGCTCGCAACGAGCATGAAAATTTTTCTATGGGACTTGAGAAAGACTTAAGAAAAGAAAGACTTAAGAAAAACTTGAAAAATTTTTCAGTGAAAATGGTAAACATTAAAATAAAAACTCAAATATATGATATAAGTAAAAGAAAATTTCTATAAATTTCTTTACACAAAATTAAATAAAAAGACATACAATTTTTTCATATAAAAATTATGAAAATTTTTTTGATTTAAATTCCGTTTTTTAGCAGCTTACAATGAAAAAATATTCTATATTTTCAAATAAAAAAAGTCTGACTTTTCGGATCCATTCAAAATTAATTAAAAAGACTTAGAATTTTTATTTACATATAAAAATTATGAACATTTTTTTGATTTAAATTGACATATTTTTAGCAGCTATCAACGAAAAAATAGTTTTTATTAAAATTAAATATTATCATATAAAAAAGTCGGACTTTTGTAAAATTTTGTAAATTTTTTTTATTTGTTTTAACGTATTTTTGCAAATAAAAATTAAAACAACATTTTTATTCAAATGAAATATTTTCAAAATTATATGAAAACACTTAGAATACGATTCGAGAACGAATCGTTATTTAAAAATATCGAAGCTTTCTTGAACCGCCTATTTTATATGAAAATAATTTATTTTAATAAAAACAACTTTTTTCATTGTTAGCTGCTAAAAATACGTCTATTTAAATCAAAAAAATTTTCATAATTTTTATATGAAAAAATTCGTAGTCTTTTTACATAATTTTGTATGGATCTTGTGTTTGTTTCGAGCTCGTTTACGAGTCGGACTTTTTATATGAAAATATATAATTTTTTTAATAAAAAGTGTTTTGTTTTCATTATTTGGTGCTAAAAATACTTCAATTAAAATCAAAAAACATTTTCATAATTTCTATAAGAAAAATTCCTAAGCCTTTTTATAAAATTTTCTATGAAGAAATTTATATGAAAAAATTCGAAGTGTTTTTGCATAATTTTGTATGAATCCGAGATCTCGTGTTTGTTTCGAGCTCGTTTACGAGTCGAAATTTTTATACGAAAATATATTATTTTCTTAATAAAAAGTATTTTTTTCATTATTTGCTGCTTAAAATACTTCAATTAAAATAAAAAAATGTCATAATTTTTATTTGAAAAAATTCTGAGATTATGAAGAAATTTATATAAAAAAATTCGAAGTCTTTTTGCATAATTTTGTATGGATCCGAGATCTCGTGTTTGTTTAGAGCTCGTTTACGAGTCAGACTTTTTATACGAAAGTATATAATTTTTTTAATAGAAAGTATGAAATCATTGCTTGCTGCTAAAAAAACTTCAATTAAAATCAAAAAAATTTTCATAATTTTTATGTCTTTTTATAAAATTCTCTATGAAGAGATTTTTATGAAAAATTCTAAGTGTTTTGATATAATTTAGTTTGGATCCGAGATCTCGTGTTTGTTTCGAGCTCGTTTACGAGTCCGAAATCTCGTATTCGTTTTTTCATTTCCTTATAATATATGTTTTTTAAAACATTTTAAAAAATAAAGCAGTTATTTTAGTTCGCTGTTATTATAACATGTTTTAAGCAAAAAAATTTTTTGAATATAAAATTAAAAAGTTTATATAAAAATTTATGAAAAAATAACATTTTGGAGTTTCGTAAAAAAATTTTGTATAAAAAAAACTATATTTTAAAACAGCAAAACAAAAAAATTTTTTAAATTTAGACCAAAGGCTAGCTCGCATTCTTAATGATGCAAATTAAGCAACGATTACTTAACAACTGCGATGGTCGAATAGATAATCTCATGGACTTACAATCACGCGGCAGAGGTTCAAATCTCCAGATGGTGGTAATTTTCCAATTTAATTTAAGGTTAATAATAAAGATGTTTGCAGTTTTTTGCTAATATAAAAATCATAATTCTCACAAGATGCTGTTTTAAATCTTAAAAAATTGGGTTTTTTTTTGCAAAAAAAGTTGTTGGCAAATATCTTATGTCTTAGGCAGTTCGAGAAGGATTCGATATTTTTAATTAACGAATTGTTCTCCATTCGTATTCTCGGACTCGTTAACGAATTGCATTCTCAGACTCGTCAACGAATCGTATTCTCGGACTCCTTAACGAATCGTTTTCTCGGTCTCGTTAACGAATGGTGATTTTCATCCGTTCGCGTATTCGAAAACGATAATGTTAACGATTGAAATTTCCGAGAATGCGAATTCGTTTCGAAATCGCTTGGCTTATTGGGGTAAGTAATTAAAATAGTATATCAAAATATTTATAATTTTGATATTTTAGTTTTTTTGATTACATAAAAATAAAAAAAATTCTGATCTACATAAATTTGGTTCTGATAAAAAATTGGAAATTTCAAATTAAAAATGGAATCCTAAGGACATGTCCGATTAAGCTGAAACTCTCTAAAAATACTTTTTAAACAATTTCACAACTATTAAGAACTAGTTGTTTTTAATTTAAATTTAAACTATAATATGCTCAACACTCCACCCTAAATATTTTTCGACTAGATTTTTCCACCCTAAATATGTGTTGACTAAAAATAATAGAATTTCAATTGTGTAGTGATCAATGTGATTGAGGTCAACCAAAAGAAAGTAAATATTTAATCTGCAAATAAAATATGGTTAATGATGAGGGACAAAATGGTCCCAGTACGTTTCAGGATCTGTGCGGTAAATAATATGTAAAATACTCAAATCTCTAACGAACCACATCTCGGAAGATTTGTGAATATTTAAAAGCAAACAATTTGGTTAATCATAGATCAGTGACATTACATTTGATATAAAACTTATTAAGTTTACTGAATTCTTTTTTTAATTTAAATAAAAATTTTACAAGAATAAGGTCAACTTCTCTAAACACGCAATTTCTTTGAGTTTTTTCAAATTCTTTCGACAAATGCGCATATTTTTAGATACTTGTGATATTATTCGAGGTTTATTCTTACAATTCTTACAACTTAATTTCGAGTTTAATTGAAATCCACACTCTAACCACCACTTTCAGCGCTTCCTACACTTTATCCAAACCGCAAGGATAGCTTATGCCTCAAGCATATGAATCAGTAAAATATTATAAAATTTGAAATAATTCAATGCATTGTGCCAGCATAATCAACATCAACACCAACATTATTGCATGGGAATCTGAACATTAACAGCAACACGTTTGGGAGATTTTTTCTTCTTTATCTTCTCGCTTGGTTTGAAAAGTATGCGGCATGGGGACGAGGCTTATGTTAGGGTTGCGAATTATAGTGCACGACACAGCCAATCTAGAAAACAGAACCCAAAACAACACACACATACAACCTACGACATTTAACCCACATTTACAAGCTCACAACACAAACACTAGTACTTAAATTGATGGGAATCCTGGCGACTGGCAGCAGACAACATGACGAAGTGGGTGCACCAGACAGAAGCAGAAACTGCGGCTGGAGAGGAAAGTGAAAAGACAGACAAGCAGCAGCAATTCTTGATTTCTAAACCTCGAAAAACAACAGCAACAAATACATAAAATAAAATAGTGGGACAGCAAAAAAATAAACCATATCAAAATGGAAGAAACAATGACGAAATTCTAGCAGAAGCATGCAGCTGAGTAAAGGAAGTACTCATACGATTCCAAATAGAGCTCAATTCAATTTTAAACGGAATCTCAACGCAATAAAAACGACCACAATCATCATGATGACGATGAAGATAAGGTTGAGGTTGAGATTGCAAATGATGACGATGACAACGATGGCGACCAAGCTGGGAATGACGACAACAGGACGATTATAAAGCACAAAGAGTGTGTGCTAAACGGACAGTAGTCATGATGAATTCAATGGCTTAAGAAAAGGTATGAGAACAACAAAATAAAAGAAAACGAGACGAAACCCTGTATTTAACGTGAGAAAGTAAGCACATTTTGAGTGATTTTACGAAAATAAAAGAGAAAAAAAAATAAAACGGAAAAAAGTAAAAAGTGTTCAACTGACAAGGAGCACATACCACAGTACATATTAGAGAAAGAGCAAAGTAAAAATAAGCGCTGTTGAGCAAGAAAACACAAATAATACCAGTAAGAGGTTGTATAAAAGTTTGCGCCTTTTGCATTGTTAAAATTTAACTGAATATTATACAGCAACACAACGGCATATATTTTTATTTTTTATTTTGCTATGAAAAGGACGAAATGTGTGGGCAGGTGGATATTCAAAAAAGGATTCTGTGAGAAAACACGAGCTTTCATTGTGTTTTTGCAAGAATTCTGTTTTTGTATTCTTTGCATAAGTGCGTGTTCATGCCAGATTTGTTATGTGCTCTGAAATAATTTTTTTTTTTATTATTTCATCCATCATTCCATTCATTTCTTCGTCCTTTATTATTCAGGTTAAATGCCTAAATTTTGGCGTGTTTAACACCTGTTTGATATCTCACGCAATAGCAGCAAACAACGTTCGCAGTCATATTTTCTTGAATACCCAGGACTAGAAGGTGAGAATCCTTTGGAATGCCATAAGATATCTACACAGAATTAAAATTAATTTATACTGCTGTAAAGATTTTATGAACACATGAAGAGAGTTGCAAGGTAAAATTTCGTCAGAATTCGATGTTATTTCAATAGAAAAAACATTAAGATTCGCACATGAAAAAATTAAATGTTTCTATGGGTCAATTAACGAGGTTACCTACTGAATCACAAGCGAAGGTTCAGCGAAAGCTGGGTTGATATGTTTTTTTAAAGAAAACATTTTTGTTTTTGAACTTGGAGTTTTCTTGCGTTGTACAGTGTGGGATTTGATCAATCTAGGAGGAGAAAAGTAAAATAAACACTTTCAAAAAAATTTTGTTTTTGAAAGATAAAGCAAGGATACACAGAAAGCCCTGGCAAAAGTTTAAAAATGATTGATTATATCCGATATACTTAAGACGACTGACGTAAAAGAATGCTTTTTTTATTTTTTAAAATTATTTCAAAGTCCAAGATAGCACTTTTTTGTATTAAGTTCGCTGGTCAAAGTTGTGAAGAGGAAATGTAGCAATTTCCGAAACAGGCTGTCTAGTCTGCTGTGTGATTGACTCTATTAGCCCTATTACGGTTCACAACACAACAGTAATTGCTGTCTTCAATGTGTAAATTTCTATTACGGTAGACAACAAAGCAACTGAATACATTCCACTGTTGTCTGTCAACAATGCTGTGTCTTCAATACACTTACTACGCAACACAGCAGTAGTGTTATTTTATTGTCTTGTTATCTGCCAAATTTTGAAGACAGCTAATTTGTTGTTTTGTTGAAGAAACGAAATAGATTAAAAATGAAAATTTTATTTAAAATTGCGTTTTTCTTTATTAAGAATGAAAATTTCACAGAAAATTGATAATACGTCTTCTTGTAAACAGAATTATATTGAATTAAGCAATTGAATTCGAAATTGTTTGTTTGTTAACTTTTTTATTTTGACAGTGACTAGTTCACAGTTGCATCGAAACGTACTAATTAGATTACGTTTTTATCTTGAGAGTAAGAAAATTTCTGCGATGCTACCTTTTTATTATTTTGGAATATTTATGATAGAAAGAAATGCTATTTTATTTTATTAGTTAAGAAATGCCGGGAGAGGGGTTTTAAACTAAAAACAAGATGTATTTTAAATTTGCCATAATTCTTAAATTATAGTTATGCTATTGGCACCAGAGAACTGCACAAGCCTACTTGAAGTCTATATCAAGTACTTGCTTGAAATACAAGTTCAAGCTAGCTTGAGCTTGATAATTTTGAATCAAGTATAGCTTGCAATTGAATATAAATAAGCCCACGACAGCTTGCGACTTGCAAGTATGCTAGCTTACAAGCGAACGGCACGAAGTTTCAAGTAAAGGAAAGCTTGATGCCTTCGGCAAAAAGCTTGAAAAGCTTGAAATTGAAGCAAGTATCCAAAAAATTTAATGAGCTTGTTTAGAGAGAGCTTAAGCGTAATAGGACTTTTAAGGATTCTGTGAGCTATGTGGTTGGAAGTTTTAGGGGTAAATTATTTCGAAAATGATGTCAAACTTTAAAATTTAAGATGGCGGATAGAGTTAAGATTCCACCTAGATTTTTTTTTTGTAATTTTGCGAATTCTTGTAATTATAAAATTCTGACAACGGATTTGATTTCGAATATAATGTCACAGTTTTAAAATTTAAGATGGAGGTTAGGGTTGACACCTAAATTTTTACCACAGTATTGCCATCTAATAAAATGTATTTTTAAGAGTTTTAAACATCATTTATCAGCGACCCTTTAGGGGTCGCTGATTTCGAATCTAAACTCAGAATTTTAAAATTGAAGATGGTGGATAGGGTTGCCACCTTAATTTTTTGTAGTTTAATGAATTCGGGGCTGGAAAAAAAATGGTACACCAAAAATGGGTCGCTGAATCCAAATCCGTTGGCAGAATTTCCAAATTATAAAATTTTTAAATAATAGGGGCGACATCTAATAATATGTCTTTTCAAGAGTTTTAAACGTAATTTATCAGTATTAAGGGTTCGCTGATTTCAAATCTAAAGTCAAAATTTTAAAATTCAAGATGGTGGATAGCGTTGCCACCTTAATTTGTTGTAGTTTTATGAATTCGGAGCTGGCAATAAAAAATGGTAAACCAAAAATGGGTTGCTGAACCGGAATCCGTTGTCAGAATTTCAAAATTATAAAATTTTGAAATAATAGGGTTGCCACCTAATAATATGTCTTTTCATATGTCCTTTACTTGAAACTTCGTGCCGTTCGCTTGTAAGCAAGCATACTTGCAATTCGCAAGTTGTCGTGGGCTTATTTATATTCAATTACAAGCTATACTTGATTCAAAATTATCAAACTCAAGCTAGCTTGAACTTGTATTTCAAGCAAGTACTTGAAATAGACTTCAAGTAGGCTTGAGCAGTTCTCTGGTTGCTACTATAAAAAGGGTCCGTGTTCCCGGTCAAAAGGAGGGGAAGTGGGAGTTTTTTCAACACCATTATAATCTTAGTAAAAAAATGCTTCCTTGCACTTAAAAACATTTTAAAATCCAGCTATTTCATTATACTAGATTTAATCCTATTTTTTAACGCCAGTTGAAATTAACGGGTTTAAATATGGGCTCATAATATTTCTTTTTTATATCGCAAAAAAATTCTTATCGAGATAGTACTTTTTGCTATTTAAAAATTACTTTTTAAAGAGTACGTTTTTACTTTTCTCCGAAGCAACCCTGGACCAGTCAAGCAACGAATTCTACATACGTTCCACAATCAAACGTGACAACAACGTATTGTTGTGAACCATAATAGTTCGAAACTGTTGTGTCTTCTTGTCTGTTGTGTCTACTCGTAAGAAGACACAACAGTTTATTGCTGTGAACCGTAATAAGCCCATATATTGATCAATTGTGTTGTGCGTGTTATTAAATGTTTGATCACAAATTACTTCAAACTTACTGGACTCAAAAATCTCATAATTAAATTTTTGTAAAAATTCAAAGAATAGACCACAATTAATTATCAAAATTAAAGTTGTTAACTTTTAAACTATTTTAAAAAAAAAATAATTATTTATTGAAAATTAAGATGGAAAATTCTTATGAAAGATGAAAAAGTGTCCGAGCAAATGTTGATTTTTGGCCGAAGCCGAATGTTCGGCCAAATAGAAATAATCGGCCGAAAGCCGAAACCGAAGCCAAATACTAACAAATTTTTTTTCAAATAAAAAAAAAATAAAAATTAGGACTTGATTTCATTTCAATACGGCAATTATTAAGGGCCCAATCGGGTTAAACAGGCCAAAAAATATGAAATTTTCGTTAGTCTTTTTTTGGATAAAATACATAATAAAGGTACTTTGAATATTTTTAGGAGTATTTACAGTACTATGAAGAAAATTGTATAACATTTTCGGATTATAAGCCATATTTATTTAATATACTACAGCAAGCCACGGGGCGACGTGGACCACTGCTTAAAACACGAACTGAGATGTCGACCTTCCTACAGGTCGCAAATTTCATCTGAAACATAAAATCAAAATATTTTTCTGTTAAGTATTAATGTGATTATGGTATAATTTGTTTAATTTTTACTGAAAATGTTCGATAATTATTTCTTGACAAAAATTCCAATAAGAAATTTATAAATGATTCCAATGATAATTTTATAACTCGAATTTTGACAAAAACAACACAAAGATAAATTAAAAATTGAAATTTTATTAAACCTTTTAGAATGATATTTTTCATAGTAAGCAATTAAAAAATGAAAAAAAAAATATAAAAATTTTTGCATTACAAAGATACAAAAACATTCGGCAAATAGTTGGCTATTTTTGGCCGAATATTCGGTCGGACACTAGCAGTTACTGTTACCAGCGATGTTTGCTTCATGACGTAGCAAGGCGTTGAGCATTGAAAATTCATCCTGTTCTTCGTATCGAGCTTGAATTGATTAAAAATTTTTATTGAAAACTAGACTTACACAAGGGTATACAACAAAACACATTTTCAGGGTCCACCATAGTCTCAAATATCTTTTTTAAATTCTTACATCAAACTCGAAATAAGCAACCAGCGCATCTGCAAAGAGTATAAAACAAAAAACACATTTTTAGGGTTCGCCCTAGTGTTAAAAATTTTCTAAATTTAAACATTTGGTTTGAAATCAGCGACCCCTTATACACAAAAAGTATAAAAAAAAACATTTTTAGGGTCCACCCTAGTGTAAAAATACTTTTTAAATTTAAACATTATGTTTGAAATCAGCGACCCCTTAATACTGCCAGCTCATGCACAAAAAGTATAAAATAAAAAACACATTTTTAGGGTCCACCCTAGTGTAAAAAACTTTTTTGAAATTCTTACATCAGGTTCGAAATCACCGACCTTAATACTGCAAGCACATATACAAAACACATAAAATAAAAAACAAATTTTCAGGGTCCACCCTAGTGTCAAAAACCTTTTGAAATTCTTACACCAGTTTATACACTTTGTATTACTCACATTTGCTGCTGCTTTTATTTCATAAGACTTAATAAGGGAACAATTGCATATTTCATTAAATAAAATTCATGTTTTCCAGAATCAATTAACGTTGTCAAAATACATATTGACAATTCAAATCAGCCTTAGATAGCGACACAAACAAATTGGTTACTGAACAATCGAAATAAGTAGTCGAATGAAATTTATATTAAAAGTAAACTTTTATTTGCTTCGTTCAAAGCCAAACTACAATTAATTCTGAGTTATATCTTAAAACACGGCTCATTTCATTAAATTTTTAAGATTTTTGTTTAGTTTTTTTACATTTTCACCAGAGATCTGCAGCGAATCACATTTTTGAATCAATGAGTCACTTACTCAAAGATGAGTATGAATAATTATAAGTATTTTACAAAGTAGTACTCATAAGTGATTGATTCGAAAAAAAGTGAATCACATTTTTGAATCATGAGCCACTTGCTCAAAAATGAGTATGAATAAGTATAAGTAGTTTCTAAGGAAGTACTCATATGTGATTGATTCTAATAAAAGTGAATCACATTTTTGAATCATGAGCTACTTACACAAAAATGAGTGTGAATAACAATAAGTAGTTTACAAAGTAGTATTCATATGTGATTGATTCCAAACAAAGTGAATCATATTTTTGAATCATGACCCAGTAAAACAAAAATTAGTATGAATGAGTGTAAGTAGTTTCCAAAGTAGTACTCATATGTGATTGATTGAAAGAAAAGTGAATCAAATTAATATAAAATGAATTAAATATTAAGGGTTGCCACATAATAACATGTATTTTTAAGAATTTTAACTATAATTTAACAGTGTTAGGGGGTCGCTGATCTCGAATCTGAATTAAAAATTTTAAAAATCTATATGGTTAATAGAGTTGCCACCTTTTTTTTTTAATTTTACGAATTCGGTGCTGGCACGAACACTGTCGCTGTCACTGTCGGTCGCTGAATTCCAATCCGTTGTCAGAATTTCAATATTATGTAATTTTTTTATAATAGGGTGGCCAACTGTTAACCATATTGAATGTTAAAATTCTGAATTCAGATTCGAAATCAGCAACACTGTTAAATAAAAGTTAAAATTCTTAAAATTACATATTCTTAGATGGCAACCCTATTGTAAAAAATTACAACATTTTGAAATTCCGACAACGGATTCAGATTGAGCTACCCATTTCTACCTAGCAAATTCATAAAAATAAATAAAATTAAGGTGGCAACCCTATTAACCATATTTAATTTTAAAATTCTGAATTCATATTCGAAATCAGCGACCCCTTCACACTGTTACATGATGGCTGAAATTCTTAAAATTACATATTATTAGCTGGCAACCCTATTATAAAAAATTATATAATTTTTTAATTCTGACAACGGATTCGGATTCAGCGACCTATTTTTACCTAGCGTTCGAGCCAGCACCGAATTCATATAAATAAATAAAATTAAGGTGGCAACCCTATTAACCATATTGAATTTTAAAATTCTGAATTCATATTCGAAATCAGCGACCCCTTCACACTGTTACATGATGGCTAAAATTCTTAAAATTACATATTATTAGGGTTGTTATAAAAAATTACATAATTTTTAAATTCTGACAACGGATTCGGATTCAGCGACCTATTTTTACCTAGCGTTCGAGCCAGCACCGAATTCATAAAAATAAATAAAATTAATGTGGCATCCCTATTAACCATATTGAATTTTAAAATTCTGACTTCAGATTCGAAATCAGCGATTTCGTCGAAGTTCAACACTGTTAAACTATGTTGAAAACTCTTAAAAATACATATAATTAGGTGGCAACCCTTAATATTTAATTCATTCTATACTTATTTGATTCCCTTTTTTTTAAACAATCACATATGAGTACTACTTTGGAAACTACTTATGCTTATTCATACTCATTTTTGAGTAAGTGGCTCATGATTAAAAAATGTGATTCATAGCCAATCTCTGATTTGAATCATTGAGTTGTGAACGAATAGTACTCGAGTACTACTTATTTTTGAGTATGTATTTGTTGCAGATCTCTGGTGCACACACACATCGCAATCGCCCGCCCAGCGCTCAGCACTTTCAATACCTGATGAAATCTAGTGTGAAATAAGATATATTTTGTGTTGAAAATTCGGGAATGATTTCATTACTGCTTCATTATTCTAAGCATTGAGTTGTACTTTCTTTCCAAACTGTCCTAAAATTGTCCAATCTGTGAATATTTTGTGTTATTTCGATGTCTGAATGGAAAATGCCCATCAGCGTAGAATCGAAGGTGTAATGTTGCAAAACGTTTATGAGTGCTTTCAGTTAGACCAACCTTAAATTTGCTTCGTATTCAGACCTGAGCTACGGTTGAGATTAGAAGCGAAGTCGTAATGCCACCAAATAACTTAGGGAAATTAAAATCAAAATCTAACAATGCAAACTAATCGACGCGTAATTATTGATTCTTAAAAATTAAAAAAAGGACGTTAAAAAAATTGTTTAAAATATTTCAGTTTAAAATTTAAAAATGGAAAGAATATTGAAAGAATATTCCACGCCAAATCGGACGGTTTTAAAAATTTTTATTATTGATTTCCGCCATTTTTTGATATCTTTAAGTACTCATCGAAAAACCCTCCCTCCAAAATTTTTTAAAGTGTATTAATACGTAATTTTTGATTTTTAAAATTTAGATTGCATTTTCTAAAGTGATTGCATATTTTGATTTTCTTCAAAATTTTTTACAGCAAACTACTACTAATTCCACAACTTTTAATATCGGTCTGGTCGTGGGCCTTCGATAACTACTATTTTTTTCGATTTTTGAAAAATAAAAAAAAATTTTATATTATTAAATTTTGTATATTTCTCTCTTTTGATAAATTTTTGTGTGTAGATACTGTTTTTTATTGATGTTTTTAACTGTAGGGTTAATTAAATTGTATATTTTCGAATATTTTCTTTAAAACAATTCTTAAATCTTGAATATAAATGTAAATTAGTTGTGCCATTAAAAAATAAAATGCCCCTTTTTTTTTGTTTTTAGTACTAAAGCAACATTGCTTATTGTCATTTCCTCTGTTTGACATTATACTCCCATGGCTGATAGTTTATTTATAGTACCCTGATTAATATACCTTGTTTACTACTAAATGTCCACCAATAAATCTTGTGTATTTTAACCAAGCATTGCCTTTATTAAATATTCGTCAGATAGATAAATATGCAATAAATAATCCAATTTACTTGTGTGAGAAGCACAATGAAATTTGTCATTTGGAGTATAATGTCAAACAGAGGAAATGACAATAAGCAATGTTGCTTTTGTACTAAAAAAAATAAGGGGCATTTTATTTTTCAATGGCACAACTAATTTACATTTATTTTCAAGATTTTGGAATTGTTTTAAAGAAAATATTAAAAAATATACAATTTATTAACCCTACATTTAAAAACAGCAATAAAAAAACAGCATACACAAAAATTTATCAAAAGAGAGAAATACACAAAATTTAATAAAATAAATTTTTTTTTTAATATTCAAAAATCGAAAAAATAGTAGTTATCGAAGGCCCACCACCAGACCGGTGTTAAAAAATCTGGAATTAGTAGTAGTTTGCTGTAAAAAATTTTGAAGAAAATCAAAATATGCAATCACTTTAGAAAATGCAATCTAAATTTTAAAAATCACGTATTAATACACTTTGAAAAAATTTTTAAATTTTTTTTTCGAATATTAAATTGAAAAACTAAACTTTCATGTTAAATCATAATTTTCATTTAAATGAGTTTAAAAAGTTGCGGGCAAAAAACCGCAAAAAGAGCTGTTTTTTGAAAATTCGATATCTTTGGAACAGCTGATAAAAAAAGATCAAAATTTAGGAGGGAGGGTTTTTCGATGAGTACTCAAAGATATCAAAAAAATGGCGGAAATCAAAAATAAAAATTTTTAAACCTTCCGATTTGGCGTGGAATGCCCCGTATATATTATAGCATGATCCGGCCTCGATAGTCAATTGGTAGCGTGCTTGACTGTCACCCGGGTTTGAGTCCTGGCCGGGCTATAATCTCCCTTCCCTTCCATTCTGAGGTATCAAAACAAAGCATTAATATGGTCAAAGTGGGCTGGTCTAAGAACCTGCCGCCACTTTAACCTAACCTAACTGTTGCAACTTGTTGCAAATGGAAGTAAGCAAATTTCTAGTTTTTCTTGATACTCCATTTAATACAGGGAATATCAGCTTTATTCGATGAAAGCAAGAAAGAACATAAAAATTTCTAAAGATAAATAAAGTTAGAATTATACTGTATAATGGTTTCTACACTTACGGTGCCTAATTATGTTGAAAACGTAAATATACAATGCTATGGTACTACTTAGATTTATGATGATTATTTTCTGCGAGAAAATTAATAATTTTAGTTTTAATTTAAAGTTACTTAAATTGCAGCTTTTCTTACCTCGTGGCGCGCTCAATCAAAGGGAACTTTTCATCTTGTCTTCACATGACGTTCGCTAAATTGATTGAATGCAGCACGGGTTGCTGAGTGACTAAAAACAGTGCGACCAGAAGATTTTTGAAAAAATATGCTTTTTGTTAAAAAAAATATGCTAAATATTCCACTTTCAATTTTTATATTCCACAAAAATATTCTACTTTCAATTTCAAATATATATATCTAAATAAGTCTGAATATGCATATAAAAAAAAAAACACTGAAGCAAGTTTAAAAACATTTATTTATTTGATTATAATCGCACTTAAATTTATTTTCTTCTCCTATAAAAAATTATAAACATTGTTATGGTTTTTTGAATTTTAAGTAACGATACACAATATACAAAACTAAAATTCAGGCACATCTTCGAGGTCAATTCTTAAATTGTTGCTTGTATTATTATCATAGAAATTCGCATTTCTAAATTTTTTATTAAGCTATCTGGTATTTGATAGGCATTACAACACTTTTTTTGAGCATGCATCCATGTTTTTACATTCAACAAATTATTTAAGAGTTTTTCTTGCATTCTATTTCGAATTTACGTTTAAATAAGAAAGATTTATATAACTTAAAATGTTCTCAACCTCAGCATTTCTAAATGGTAAGCTAAGCGAGAAAAGCACAAATTTTGATAAATCTTCAGATTCCGAACTTTGATCAATAACTTTTTTTCTGCTTTATTGTTTTGAATCCACATTTTAAATTAGATAAAAGAAATAGCTATTGTTAGCAATAATAATGGTATTCACGATGTGGTGCATTTGTGATAAATTTTTGCAAAATTTACAATACTTACAACTTATTGTGATCGAACCTTCAGTAAAGTACATATTGTATTTTTAAAATCAATTATATTAATTTTTATTAAAAAAACTCACAGCGTAGCCTTTAGCTTGCTCCATGCTGAGTAGAAATGCTTGTACAATCAGCTGATCTAATACACAACTTGTATATTTTCCACAGGGTTGTATTTTGAAAACTGAATTTTGTTTTTGTTATATTAAAAAATTTACTACATATATCAAATTTAACAAAAATACACAATACAAGGGAAAATACAACACATCGTGAATACCCCTAATGTTTTCTTAAGTAAATTACTTACTGCTGTAACATAATCCATAAAAAAATCTAACCAAACAAACATATAAGCAAATTCACTTCACTTTTTAAGCTGCGTGAAGTTATTACATGAATTGCAATAAAATTGACAACGAAGAAGTTAACCACAAAATGAATTTCTTATATTGCGTTTTACAAGGTGGTTCAGAGATAAACAAAAAAAATTTCGATAGGCAAAAAAAAAACCCATTTAGTAACCAAATAGACATTTTTTTATTGCAATTTTTGTGAATTTTGAAAAATATAATCATACGAAAAATATTCCACTTTTTATGCTGCATATTTTTATAAAAAAATATGCTTTCCGAAGCTAAAATATGCCAAAGTGGAATATAATATTCCACTCTGGTCACACTGACTACAAATAGTAGTAGCATAAATATACCAGATAGGTTCAACAAAAATATAAGTTTCCAAAATAAAACAACGTGAATTATATTTTTTTACACTAACCATGCCGTATATTACGATGATCTTAAAACAAAAAAAAGGGTTTTTAATTTTTATTTTTATTACAAATAATTTGTGTAATTCACCCCAGAGTATTTACTACTAGTCATGGGCAAAACTGCTACTTTGCAGTCACTGCTACTTTAGAATTACAGTGAAAAATACCTGTGATTGCTACTTTGGTATATTAAAGGGAGTGATTCTTCTGCAGTTTCCATATAATTTTAAAGATCTTGGTTAAAAGTAAATAAAGTAGCCCAATTTTTCACCAATCAAATAAAAGTTATATTAATTTTTACTGTTAAAACATGTATTCACATTATATAAAAACTACCTGATATCAGTTCAAATCCTTGTTAAAAAAATAAATTTTTTAACATTATAATTTCTAACGTTCATATAAATAACTTGATAAGTGCGCGCAGATCTCACAATTGCAATTGACCCCAAAACTCACCAAACGAATAAAATAGAACACATTAGTTTACGTATATTCCTTCAAATAGAAATCACTGCTACTGTGATTTTGTGAAAGGGGAATTACAGGAGAAAGATTATTCGATTCTTAAAGCTTCAAGGAATCACAGTTATTGCTACTGTGATTAATACCTTTCCTGTAAAAAAAATAAATATAGTAGTAGCAACTACTGTGATTGCAGTATTTTAGTAGCAGACTGTGTTTTCTACTTTCGAGTAGCAGTGACAAAATCAATGCTACCAAAATATCGACCCATCTCTATTTACTACCTAATAGAAGGCCTGATTCTTTAGCGTTGCCTGAGGCCTGAATTTTCGAAGGAATATTCTTTGGGATATTCAGGCCTTAGTGTACACTATATGATAGCAGGTGTTACGTAAGTATGACAATTTAATGGAAAAAGGATGTGTTGAAAGTGGTGTGTTGAATACTCAGGCCTTACCGTTACCCCTCAGGCTTGAGAGAATGTATTGTTTCAGGCCTATTTAAACCATTGGGTGCTAGATTGTAGTCTGCTCGATACTCGCACGCATGCATACGCATGCATACGGTTAAAAATAGATTTAGTTTAATGCGTAAGTTTTGACAATATAAAAATATTTTTTTTCTTGCATTTACACGTGCCGGTTATCGTAGCAGCGCATAAAAAACTCAGTTTTGTCTCAAGCATATCGAAGCAACTTTTAAGGAACGCAAAAAATAAATTACTCAAGATAAATTTTTCTGCTAAAATATTAAGTTCAGGACATCCGGTGCACATTGCTTCTTCTAGCACATAGTGCAAAGTGCAAATAATACAATTTAATAACAAGTAAATTGGCTTTTTACAGTTTAACTGTAATATTTTTTAAAAGTCTTTCACATTTTATATATAAATAATGTTAACATCAATCTAGATAGCGAAATATCGTTTTGTACGTTGATGGTCAATAAATACTGCTTCTTAATTAGCCAAAAAAGAAATTAGGTTTTTCGACGAAAAGATTCCCATGACGCAGGAAGTTTTGAATTTTTTTCCGTCAAGATCGCATTAAAATTGTTTTCATAAATTTTAAACGATTAATTTTTTCTCTAACGAAAATTTTTAACAAATTCAAGCCTCTCTGAGTCGCCTATATTTCCCTAGCAGTTGGCTGCGACTGTTTTGTATTGCCATGTTTTGCATTAATGCAGCCAGTTACAAGCTGACAGGATGAATATTTGCCAAACCGATTGTTTTTCCAGGCTACAGCGGTGGCAAAAGCAACAACAGTAGCATCAGGATTGCCTCAAAGTGGACACAGCTGTGCAAATACCAGTGCATAGTAACCTTATATCGATAAATATACATGTTTTCTCGTTTTATTTATTTTTTGTTTTTTTCCTTTTTTTTTGCCTTCTCTGCTCCACTTTTTGTTTGAAGATGGAAGCAGCTTAAAATGGGTTGACTGCTGCTGCTACTGACAATGGGGCAGGGAAACTGCTTGTGCTATTAGCTTAAAGTGACCAGAGGGAATGGAATATGAAATTGTATGGCACGACATGATATTCGCATGTTTGAGTTTGGCTGAGAATGGTCAACATTATGTTTTGGAAAATATGTGAATAGTATGCACAGACATTTGCAAAAATACAGTACAGTTATAAGCAAACATTAAAGCATTTGAGAGATATGAGTCGCAAGCCAGGCGTAAGTGAGCTGGTAAATGAGGCAACATAGGAAAGAATGTGAAACAACAGAAGCGGCAGAATCAGCATCAGTATCAGCATCAGTATCAGCAGCAGGAGCAGCAGCAGCAGCTGTTGCTTTGGGGACATTGGTGGCAGTTGTGGCTACAACACCGCAAAAGTTTGCTAGTTTCAAATAAATTATTTGGAGAAGCACATAAAAAGCAGCACTTGCCACACAGAGCAAAAAAAAAAAACAAAACAAATTATATACATAGATATTGAAATTCATTCTTTTTTATCCATAGCAGCAGATGTGGAAAGTTTTGAAAAAAATGCATGTATGGTAAAAAGTATTGTTGTGCCAAAAGTTTGGCAAAAGTAGCTTCTATTTTTTTATTGGCAAGTGAACTTGTATTTAGAGACTTGCAAGACTAAACTTTTGAAAATTCACTGCCATCTGCTATTAAGGTTCATTTGCCAACGGCTGAGGACACTTCTTTTTGCAATTGCTAATGCAGTGGCATTGTTGTTGGGTGGGATGGAGTGGGCAGTTTGAAGCTTAATTAAGTGCTGTCCAAAGTTTTGAACTATTTCCGTATTGTCCATAACTTGACCACTTTTTACGATAGAACTTAACAAAAAATTATGAACTACATATATACATTAGGTTAGCTCCATCACATTTTATTTATGCCTGTTAAAAAAATAAGTGCTGATATGCCAATGTGTGCTGTTATAAAAGCTGCATTAGAATAATTATATAAATACACAAATAATTCCGGTAAACTCTTGGACCCGAGCAGATGAGAATGGGTCTTAACATAATTTTATGTGCTGAATTCTATTCTGTGATTCGTGTGTCAATATTAGTTCTATTTTTTGTTTCACCGGAGAAAGGCAATGATTTAAAACCAAAAATTACCTTTCAATACATTGCAATGTTATTTTGTTACCGTTAAGATCATGGTGTAAGAAATAGAGGTGTTAGTAAGTTTGACACTTCTCTCTCAAAATGATAAAATTATGTTTCCTTGCTCTTGTCAAAAACAGCTGATGGTGAATTACAATGAAAACAAATTTTGTTAAATTTGTGTCTTTCTGCAAGTTTATAAGATTTTTACTTAGATTAAAGTGAGAATAAAGTGATATGGAACATAATAAAAAATATATGAGACGCTGTGCGATATGCAAAAAAAAAAACAACGATGCAAGACAATTTGCATGCTGGCCAAGGCTTCATGTCGGCGGCACCTTCCAGCTCACATTTCTGATAAAATGGCCAGAACATTCAAGGACAAACCTGTCAAATCGGCGAAGACAACTGCAATAACTTTTTGTCAACACAACACGGCGCAATTAATTGCATTAAATATTTATTTATACTTAATTCGCAAAAACTATAGCATATCATCTAGCAATTCAGACAAATAATACAATTTGACAACTATCAACAGTTCCGCTCTTCCGCTCACAATTTTTTATTTTTTGACAGAAGCAAAGAAATTCATGGTGTTGTCAAAAACCCACTAGCACCTGGTTTTCTTACACCATGCTTAAGATTATCTGCAATTCTCTCCATGGTATAAGGATAGAGGTATATGCAGCGCTGACTGTGCTCTCTTTCCATACTGCCGTGTCTGTCAAATTTACCTGTGTGGCGAATGGAAACAAAAGAAAATAAATAAAAACTTTTACTTCGTTTTGACATTTCCGGCAGTATGCTCTCATCTAGTGCATCTACCTGTATTCTTCTACCATGATTCTCTCATATAATTTTTTTGTGTGTGTAGCATTTTTTTTATTCATTTGACATGTGAAAAGAGAAAATATGTTTAACCCATTTTCTACCGCTGGCCGTTTATCCGACCCATCATACTTAACCTCATATCTCCGCTTCTATACATGGAATGTAGTATCTTTTTTTTTTTTAAATACAGTCTGAATGTTGTACTTTCTAATGTTTCTATTGAAAAGTCGTTCAAGATTTTTAAACCAAATCGTTCGGGGCTGGAAAGAAAAATCATGATTTTTGGACCTTTCGACCTTTGGACATTATTGGCTGTATGAGAAAATTTTCAAGAAAACATATAATGCAAATGTAATGATGACAAAATATTAAAAATCTCAACATTTTTCAATAATTGATAAGAAAATAATAATGCTTGATATCAATAATTGATATCAAGCAATAATTGATAAGAAAAATTGTTGAAATACCATATTTGATCACCTTCTACGCTACTGATAGAAAAAACGACCACCGCATTTTTTTTTCAAACGAAAAAAATTTCAACTCAATAAGCAATCCGAACATTTGCAACTTATTTTTAGACCTCGATTGACGATATTTAGAACTTTGATACTTTTTTTCAAAAAAATGAGGAGCTCGGTAGAAAATGGGTTAAATATATTTCTGGATGGTATGAAAATAAAGAAATTGATGAATTCCTTTTTTTAACATGACTAAATTAAAAAAATTTTATAGGAAACACATACGAAGAATATCATACACTGGAAAAATATCTTGGGAAAGTTTAATGGAATATTTCCTTAAAAAGTTTAGTTTTTAAAGAAATATTTTGCATAATTAAAGTTTTTATTCCTATAATTTTAGACATAGAACAGATACTGTAGTTGTTAATACTGCATTAGAAAGTTAAATAAAAATTTTAATTTAACTTAAAAATAAGTTTTCAATCAATCATCAATTATATGTTGAAAGGTTATGGTTTGATAGTTAAAAATATGTTCAAAACATAAGAAATAAGAAACATCTTGTGTCTCCAAAACTAGAAAAAATCTCGACAAATCAATTGTAAATTTATTTTTTTAAACTATTTTTATGAAATTGCGTTTTTCCATCATTGATTTTTTAGAAATTTGAAGAATTTCTAGTGATATTCTTAGGTTATGGTATATGTCGTGAAGGGACTAAAAATATTTTACATTTTCTTATTTCAAAACTAAGAATTATAATTTTATTAAAAAGTAAGATCTGTCTTTAGCTGTATCAAAAATTGAATTTTGTACTGCAATTTTCTTAAACTGTGCTGTTATGTTCCGCAGAAAGAAGTAACAATATTAGCGGAAAAGTATATATATCTTTGTCAAGCAAACCCCAACCTTCGCATTACAGTGCACTCGCGATAACTTCAACTCTGCATTACGTGAACACCGCTTAACGTGAACAATTTTTTCCATTGAGTTTTTATTTTCTTATATTTGAATTGAGTTTTTTAAATAAGTTTTTCTTTAGTTTCTTCAGAAAAATAATTTTTAACCTAGACACATTGCATAAGTAGGCCGAAAAATTGGCAATGAGGATAATTTTTGCACCAAACTTTTGCATTCGCAAGCGTGAACTCTCTTCGTTTGAATTAGTTCACGTTATAGCAAGTGCATTGTAGTACTTATAGCTTTTGCCAACTTCTTTAAAAAATGACCCAGTATCAGTCTTGAGTAAGTTTAATTACCTTAACCCTCCGTTTGGCACATGGGTCTGGCCAGACCTTTTTCGATTTTAATTTTAACTTAAGTATATTTTTAATTAAGCTAGCGACTTGAAATGTAGCGACTTCATGTAACTTCCCAAAATTTCATTGGCTGTCGTTCTATCTGACAATCAGTATGAAAAAACCAATGCATGGATAATTTTAAGGATTTTATGGTGTATACATCGTATTCGTACCACATGGGTCTGGGTAGATCCACATATATTTGGTATGAAAAGTAATGGAATTTGAATAAGTTGCTTTGTTTTAGATCTTTTTTTAAAATTTTTCATTCCAACTGCCACTTATTCTCTTTGAATTTGTATATTAATGTGCATTCTTACTATTAGGTCTGTTTCCGTACTCATTTCAAGTAACTTGAAGTTACTTGAACGCTTTTCTCTACATATTTTTCAAGGTCGAGAGACGAGAGAAGAGCAAACAAAATGTCACTCTTTATTCTATTACAATTACAAGAAAATGCTTTTTTTTTTATTCGTTGATAAGTAAGTGTTGAACAGAAAATACGTTGTTAGTTTTATACATTATATAAATGATTGTCAAGGAAGCAATGAAACCCGAAGCAATATTGTTTTACAATGCACATAAAGCGGTCGTCGATTGCATGGATCAAATGGTTACACATTTTACTTCAAAACGACCAACGAAACAATGAACTTTTGCTTTTTTCTGCAATATGCTAGATGTAATGGTATTGGCTGCATTTTGCATTTGCAAAGAAGTCGATGGCTCCAAAGGATCTGATGCAAGACGAAATTTCCTATGCATGCTATCAAACGCATTGGCTCTCTCACAAATCGAACAGCGAATATACAACCCTCACATCAACAAACAATTCAGTACTCGTTTGGCCTTTGAATCCTTTTTCGAAAGACAATTAAATGTAAGTATTCAAGCTCGATTAAGGCTTTTATTATGAGCTGCATTCGATCTTCGACTGTAGTCGAATGGCCTGATCGACAAATTTGCATTTGGTATTATAACGTGCTTTCGACAAAGAGTAGCGCTATTGTGAATTTCGTTCATTTTGTTTCTTCACGGTAGTATATTTCTATCAGGTGATTGTTGTTTTATTTCAACTAAATTCGATTGGTTTGAAAGTTGATTGCAAAAAATAAGACAAAAAAGTTATAACTATGACGAAAATAATTTCCATAAGATTCGACGCTTCGTCAGAAGAGGATGAAAGCTTGACGGAACTGGCTAGAAGTAGAAAAGGGTTGAGCAACGCTTTCTTTAGCTTATCTTAAGCCACTTTGCTGTTCAAACTGGTGGTCCTAAGCAATTTAATTCCAGCGTAAGTTCTTCCCATGTCTTTGCCGCCTGAACTTTGGAACATATATCCTTTGCAGTCAAAATTTGCCTCCATCAATAAGACCAGTTTTTCTAACTGTGATTTGTTGCTCATCACCTTAGACCTGCATAAAAATTACAAAAACAGTTCAATATTACTTTTGGTCTTTAAAAAGGAAAACACAATCACAAAATACTTAAATTTTTAACAATTATTGCTAAGCACGCATCGCATCGAAATTTCATTCGACTGAAATTTCGATGAGCAACGAACATTTCGATAGGGTTGCACTGCTCATAATAAGAATTTAACTTTCGATACTCGTTGTGCGATAACCAGCGAATTGCCGTTAGTGTTAATTTTGGCTTGATTTCGTCTCATTTGACTCTTTTTCGTTTTTTTGTTTCACTTCAGATTGCACCAGAAGTAGTGAATGGCAGAAAGAAAAAAAGTTGCAAAATTTGTGCACAAGAAATGATAAAATACGCCGAAAAACTCGTTTCTTTTGTTCAAAATGTTAGCTGAATGAAAGTTTACAACAGCATTCTTAAAAAAAACATACATTATAAAAAAAAATAATTTTTTTACATTCCAAAAGTGTTTCTTTGATACTTTTGCGAGCGCAGGTAGTTCCACACATGCGAAAACCACCGAGAACAATTATAATTGAAAATATATATCTACATTGTATATGAATAAGTCTCAGTTCATCACCAAAAACCCAATATTTACATGAAAATGCTTGAAAATGTATGTGGGTCTGGCCAGACCCATGAGGCACGAATGTGACTCGCCAAACATGTGCCAAACGGAGGGTTAAACTAAAAAGTGACTCAAATATCTTTAAATAGCTCCAAAAACTCACATTATCACAAATTGTTACTTAAACTTTAACAATATGGCTAAAAGTTATTTAATGCTTTGTCTTAGTTGACACAAAAGAACTTCCAAAGTCCTATTGATTGACCAAATCTATTTTGTATCTGATCATGATCTTATTTTTTGTACGCTTGACATACACCTCTCTCGTCCTGCATCTCCTCGTACTTTTACCTACCATTACTTCGTTCAAAATATTTTTGGAAAACATGTTCCTAAAAAAACTATAAACATAAAGAACTCTTCCTGTCCCTGGTTTACTGGTAGCGTGCAGCAAGCCATAAGAAAGAGAAATCGGTTGAGAAGTATATGGAAAACTAGCCCCTCGAGTGAGAAGTGGGAAAACTATAGGCGTGCCAGAAATTCTTCGAACCTACTAATAAAGCAATCTAAGATAAAATACTGCTCTGCTAAACTCAAAACGTCTCTTCCATCAAAAATTCTTTGGAATAATCTGAAAAAGTTCTGTCTTGGTGATACACAAGCTTCTCATTACCAGGCAGACCCTAATGTTCTCAATGACTTTTTTCTGTCAAACGCTATATCTCCACAAATAAGTACTCATGACTTTCCTAACCCAATTGAGCAAACTTTTCAATTTTCTATGGTTACGGAAAATGATGTTGCAAAGAATGTGATGAAAATCAAATCCAACGCGGTGGGTGAAGACGGAATTTATATTAAATTTATTAAAATTATTCTTGTTCATGTTATTATTCCTCTAACTCATATCATAAATCACTGCTTCACTACCTCAACCTTCCCTAACTCATGGAAAATAGCTTCGGTTATGCCTGTTGCAAAAAATAGCACGCCTTGTGAACCAAAGGACTTCCGACCCATCAGTATTTTGTCTACGTTTTCTAAAGTTTGTGAAGCAATTATGGCTGACCAGATATCGACATATATCTCATCAACTAATCTTATGTCTCCGCTACAATCTGGCTTCCGTCCTAGGCACAGCTGCTCAACTGCAACATTAAAAGTGCTAGATGATATAAGATCTTCATACGACGATGGGTAATTAACATTACTCTGTCTACTTGACTTTTCAAAAGCTTTTGACACAGTAAACCATAAACTTTTATACCCTTATTAAAAACCCTTACGTTTACATACCCTTATTATAAAGTTAAAAAATTTATATGGTTTTTGTGATAGTTCGGTAAGTTTGCTGAGTAACTATTTAACGGGCAGAATGCAAAGAGTAAAGGCTGAAAATTGCTACTCGCAGTATAAGCATATCTATAGTGGAGTGCCCCAAGGATCGATTCTTGGACCTCTTTTGTTTACTGTTTTTGTAAATGACATTTTCCAATGTTGCAAGTTTTCATCAATACATGCTTATGCTGATGATATTCAACTTTATTTAGGAGGTAGAATGAATCTTAAGGAAGACTTAGCATTTAGGCTAAATGAAGATTTGAGTTCCATTAACCAATGGTCTCTTAGAAACGGCTTACAGTTGAATGCTCTAAAATCTTACGTGCTGCCTATATCGAAAGATAAAATTAATTTTAAGGACATTCCTGATTTAATGATAGGTGACAAAAATCTTCTCCTGGTCAACAGTGTAACCAGTCTTGGTTTTAAAATAAATTGCTCCCTAACGTGTACTGACCACATCAACAATGTTGTTCGAAAAATTTATTTTGTCTTACGTAATCTAAGATTGTCGGCTGAGCATACACCAGTTGATACAAGACGAAAACTCGTTATTCAACTCATACTGCCGGTGATCACGTACTCTGAAAATGTCTATAGCAAACTAGATTCGCGTTCTCAGCTTAAATTGGAAATTGCTTTTAATCATGCTACTAGATATGTATATGGACTACGAAAATTTGATCACTAAGCTCAATATAGAAACTGTATACTTGGTTGTAACATTATAAACTACCCCAACGCTCGTAACTGCATATTCTTAAACAAACTAATTAGACACAAAACTCCTTTCTATCTCTATGAGAAACTACAATTTGGTCAGTCTCTGAGAAGTCCAATGCTCATCCTGCCTAGTTTTAATTATCAAAACTCAACAAGACTATTTTTCATTAATGCCATAAGGCTATGGAACTCACTACCAACTCATCTCAAAACTATAGTTGGTGAACTTAAATTCAAGTATGCCATTCTTAAATATTTTTCTCTACAAAATACTGAACAATATTCAGTTCACTAATCTTTTCTTCACTTTTTCTTCTAATTAACTATCCTTCCTCTCTTGCCTTATTTATATTTATATTTATATTTATGTTATTATTTATATAAGTCAATAAGATTTTTACTGCTTATCTTATTTTGTTAATTATTAAATTTAAGCAAAATCACTTGTGTCATGCTTTGTACTTGAAAAGAACTTGGTTCTTATTGTACTAACAAATTAATTAAAATTAAATAAATAAAAAAAATAAAAAAAATAAATGTAAATCTCTTTAAAATCGATCAAGAGTTTCTTAAAAACATACTTATTGCCCAGTTTCTACTTTCAAAGTGACTTTTATTAGCCCTTAGTTTCTAAAGAGATCTAAAAAAGAGATCTGAGAGATTTGTGAGTCTTAAGCTGCTTAAAAACTAATTATAAAGCTTTCAACAAACTCAGTTACTTCAAAGTGGCAAAAATTATTGCAAAAGTGATTGTCGCAAAATGAACCAAAAACGGTATTAAAAGGTTATTCTTTGCACTTTAAAAACCCACATGCTTAAGATTTTTCCTCAAATGTGTTCATTTGCCACAACAAATTTTTGTGTGTGAAAACAAAGCTTACAACAACTTGTAGTCAAAGTAGCAACAACTGTAATATCGACCCTTTTGTGCGAAATTATCGTATGTGCCATTTTTTCGAAATTGGCTTTCTGCTGAGGTAAAATATTGTAGCTGGAATCCATATAGTTAATTTTTTAATTGTCTCAGAACATGTAAAATTTCATTTTGATATTGCAAGCTAAAGCACAGAAAAGTAGAAAAACGACCTCCTATAAAATTATGTTTTTGGCACATACAATAATTTGGTGCAAAAAATGTGATTATATATAATATTTTTTAGAAATTTGCTTGAAAAAATGAATATCTTGAATTTTAAAGCATGTGGATTTTTTTCAGTGCACAAAAGCAACTCAAAGTTACTACTAAGTGGCTGAAATACGCACAAAATTAGCAGAAAGATCTTCAAGAGTAATCATAAAGACCAAAGTTGCTCAATATTTAGCCAAACTAACCTCAAATGAGTCAAAGTCACTCAAAAGTTTCAAAAAAGGTTATTCTTAGTCTGCTTGAGTGACCAAAAGGAACTCAAAAGTTGATGTGCTTATTTATAGACCCAAAGGGGACCCACAATCGTAACCCAAATACCTAAAATTTAATCAAAGTGACCAAAATTCACTAAAAAGTGGTTCAAAATGTTACTGAAAGTCAATGAAATGTGAGCAAAGCAACTAAAATATGACCCAAAGACGCTGAAATGTAACACAAAGTCATTGAAATGTTACCAAAAGCCGCTAAAAGTTACCCACAATATCTTCAAAATAACCTTTTGTCAATGACAAGCAACAAAACGTGTGCCAAAGTTTTCAAATGTAGCCCAAAAATATTAAAAATCGAATCTTTTGAAGTCATCAGTGACCTAAAGACACTAGAAACAAACACGAAGTCGTTTTAAATGTACGAATTCTCAAAACACACTCAAAACACTTTGTATTAATTCATAAAAATGTAAAAAAAAAACTGCGATATGTTGCGTTTACATAGTTTCTTTCTTTGAAATTAAACATATGCCTCTTTTAAACGTTTACCGCTATTTAACTAAACAAATTACTTTTGCAATGTTTTTTCTTTAAACTGGCTTCTTCGCCTCACAGTCTTCATAACATTTTGAGAAAAAAATTTTAATCGATCAGTGGCAATCAAATGTAATGAACAGCATCACCAACATCAACACTCCTTGACTCTGTAAAATTTTAAACATCACTCGCACCCAACCCCATTCACCCCCAATCCTTCTTCAACGCTTTGCTGTAGATTCAGTTCATACCCCATTTCCTTCCTGTTCTTCTTCTTCTTCGCATGCTGATTCTGTACTTAACATTGTTTGGACAAGTTAATGGAAATTTTCAAGCGACTAAGCTGCTCTCTGTGGGTTCCCATTCATTCCGTATTGGGCTTGGGTTTAGTTTGTTTTGCCGATATGAATGTGGATACAGCTGCTGCTGCCACTGTTTTCTATTCATTCATTCGTTCATTTGCTTGTGCGTTCGTTCCATCATCATTCGACGACGATGAGTTTCCACTTGGTTTATCTATTTTGTTTTGTTTGCCCAGAAGATTGTGCTAAAGCATAACAGCACACATACACAAACAAACACACACATGCACAAACAGACACTCACATTACCACATTTCTGTGAAGGCCCACTCATAGTTGGCGCCCAAACATTGTCTCATACTGTCTGGGAAAAATGTACAAAAAAGATGATGGATCATGTTTGAGGCAGTTTTTCCTCATCATCGATGCTATTCGGTGTGGGTGGATGGTTGACTAAAAATTTATCCCACTTTGGTACTTTGTTTGTGGCTCAGCTGTTTGCAGTTCAATTTGAAATTGCTTTACAACAATGTTCAAATTTGCATTGGTTTCTTCAGGACATCCTTCCTTAAGAAGAATATCATCTGTATCGTTCACATATCATACTATGTATGTAAGAGTACTTGTTGGATAATCTACACTTTTTTATGAGATGGTTAATAATTTTCTTTGATAAAATATGCAAACATGTCAAAGTTTTGTGGAGAGTTGTGTGGTCCACTTGGATATAATATATTTAAAGATTTGTAAACATTGCTCGTAATACAAAAGCATTAGAAACCTAAAGAGAAGCAAACAAACATGCATGGATTGAACAATATTGCTGTACATTGTGGATAATAATTCTTTTTCGATAACAATGAAATTGCTTTTATATTGCATAAATGTGTTTAAAGATTTATGCTTAAAAAAGCATTCACCTTCGATTTTGAAAAATAGTTGTTTTCTTAAAAAAATTAGTCTTTTGTTTATAAAGGGACTCAGCTGAACCTGATAAAAAAATTTAGAAAAATGTTGGCCTTTTTTGAGGTGGCATGACAATTAATAAGGTACTTGTACAAAAGCCTGTCCTACGACAGGTCCTCCGCACACTTCCTTGTTCGATCATTTTGCCGAAAGCTCTTTTTAAAGCTTTATTTTTCATTCACTTGATTTTTGCAAGATACAAATGTACCACTTTAAATAACACTTTACGTATTGAAGCAGTGTTGAAAAATTAGTTCAAGTGTAATAGTGCAAAAAGTGGAGTTTGGTAACAATCGCATTCATACACAACTTTACAAACCGGCCTTGCAACCTTCATATACGTAGCAACTCAGGTGTCGTTTTGTGGTTGATACAATTGTGTTTTGTGGTGCAATCGACTCAAATCGACTCACAAGAATTTCATTAAATTCGTCATAAGTTTTTTATAAAAGAATGAAAAAAGAGGTAGTTGATCAAAAACCTATTGTTGTAAAAACCCAATATTGTCGGGTTACTTACTTTCAGGCTGAACATTTTTGAAAACAGTGTGTCTTGTAAAATTACTTTACTGTCAAAAAAACTATTACAATTTGAGAAATACTGTGTGCAGATCAGCCTGCTTGCCTTTTGTATATAAAGATGTGCATACTTTCAGGCTAAACAGTTTGAGAGATATTGGACACGGAGCAGCGTGCTTGTCTTTTATATATTAAGAATATAACTACCATACAAGATATTTGATATAACTTTAGCAAGTTTTTAAAGTTTTAATCCCAAAATTCTTACATTACTTGCAAGAAATGATAAAAAGTAGTTATGTAGATAGTAAAAAGCTGCAAGAATACATTCGAAACAGTATGGGGAACCAAGTATTCGATTTACTTGTAATCTATTTACTCTGTTCGTTCACAACAGAATGAATAAAATAGAATATATTCTTATAAAAAGTAATTACTCGACTACATTCGTTTATTCTAATTACTTGTTTGTTCTCACTCGAGTTTTTAAAAAACTCCATTTACTTGTTTTGCTCATAGGAGTTAATCGAATAAAACGAGTAGTATTCGATTTACAATTACTTCAGTAATTCCGTAATATCCGTAAAAATAGAAAATAAAGGTGGCAACCCTATTAACCATATTGAATTTTAAAATTCTGACTTCAGATTCGAAATCATCGACCCGCTAACACTGTTAAATGATGGTTAAAATTCCTAAAAATACATATTATTAGGTGGCAACCCTATTATAAAAAAATTACTTAATTTAGAAATTCTGACAACGGATTCGGATTCAGCGACCCATTTTTACCTAGTGTTCGCGACAGCACTGAATTCGTAAAATTAAAAAACAATTAAGGTGCTGAAATTAATTAAACCTATTAACCATAATAAATTTAAAAATTCTGACAAATGTTGAATTTTAAAATTCTGACTTCAGATTCAAAATCACCTACCACCTAACACTGTTAAATGATGGTTAAAATTCCTAAAAATACACATTATTAGGTGGCAACCCTATTATAAAAAAAATACTTAATTTAGAAATTCTGACAACGGATTCGGATTCAGCGACCTATTTTTACCTAGTGTTCGCACCAGCACTGAATTCGTAAAATTAAAAAAAAATTAAGGTGCTGAAATTAATTAAACCTATTAACGATAATGAAATCATCAGATTTGAAATCATCGACCCCCTAACACTGGTAAACAATGTTTAAAATTCTTAAAAATACATATTAGGTGGAAACCCTTAATATTTAATTCATTCTATACTTATTTGATTCACTTTGTTTTGAGTCAATCACATATGAGTACTACTTTGGAAACTATTTATACTTATTCATACTCATTTTTGAGTAAGTGGCTCATAATTAAAAAAAGTGATTAATTTTTTTCGAATCAATAACACATCGCTCATTTCGTGCAAGACCGCCACAACTCAAAATTTGGGTTTTTGAGTAAAGTATACATAAATATGCATTTTTATCAGGGCCTTTCAGAGCCCGTGAGGGGCCCAGGGCACGAATTTTTTGGGGCCCCCCAACTTATTTAAAAAAATAATTAAATGTATACACCACATGTTTTGTATACAAATGTACCACCAAATGTATACAAAAAAAATGAGTTTTCTTGCTATATCCGGATTTATGTTCAGCATGGAAAGGACATTTAAACAATTTTGTCAAATGGTCGAACCAGAGGCAGATTTACCACAGTCGATGCTCTAGGTTTGAAAAAATATGCCACCCTTACCGTGGTACCATACATGTAAAATGTGTCGTGGCCATGATTTAATTTTAATATCAATATATTATTTTTAGTAGCAAAATATTTTGAAAAAGGTATTTTAGGCTTCAAAGAAGGGTTAGTAGTAAGTGGTTCAAAGTAGTTGAAAGTAGCGCTTAAAAAATTTTTTAGAACAGACCCTTTTGCCGCCGCAAGGACGTATGAAAAGTCGCTAAACACAAGAAAAATCATACAAAATCGAAAATCTTATAGTTCTCATTTAAAATTACTTTACTAAATCTCAAAAAAGTATTTTTAATTTTCTTACGATTATGTTATGTGTTTTTTTGTGTGTTCGATATGCCAGAAAGGTCACTTTAAGGATTTTGGAAAGAAGTCAAATTCCTAGGATTTGTCAATGCCATTTTAAGGATTTATTAAAAAATCAAGTTAAAAATATTACCACTGCATTTTATTGAAACATCGCCTAATTTGGATTTTTGCGATTTTTTTTCGAAGATTAAAATATTACAACTCTGGTAGTTTGTGTCAAATTTTCATGTTTAATAACTCATTTTGAAGAAAAATTAATTGAAGAACGTGATGCGTACCAATCTTCTTCAAATCAAAAAAAGACGACTCATCAGATTTTCAACTTTAAAATCACTTGTGGCACATTTTAATGTTAATATTTTTTATGAATATTTCCCAATTTACTTCTGTTTTGTAAAGAAATAAAACTTCGTTCCGTTATTCATTACTTCTGAAAACAAATAGGGACCACTCTAATATAAGCATGCATGGGCCGTCATCTAAAGAGATGATATATTTCCTGAAATAGATTCTTTGGCTTACAATTCTTCATAATGTATTCTTTTGAGAAATATAGGTTTCTCATACGATATTTCTTTCGAGAACGTTTTCTGAAGTGTTTGTGCTGCTGATTGCAGGTCTTCGCAGCTCTGTTTATTACATTGACAGAGGAATGAAAACGAATTTCAAATGTTTCAAATCGCTTTCTTAGACCATATAAAATGGAATCAATAATTACTAAAAACACGTTGACTCCATAATATTTTTCCATGTCAGACTTAATTTTCATCGATCGGTTACAAGTTAATTTGAAGGGAATTCCTGTACTACATTTCTACACATAAAAGTCCAGTAGGAATTTTTCATCTAAGCATTTTTGTTTAATTTTTGTATATGATATTCTGAAATTGGGGGCTCCATTCAGATGCGGGGCCCGGTGGTCGAGCTCCTTCTGCCCCTCCCTCTAATAGGGCCTGCTTGTTATCATATCTTTTATTTGAGTGAATTTCAGACCGATTTGCTGTTAATTGACGGTTTTACAGATGCTTGTGTCGTTTTGACTTTTAGCAATTACGTTCATTTTTTAAGCAATAACGTGTCACTTTTAATTACTCCAAACTTTTTCAACAACAACGACTTATTATATCACAAACCATTTTTTAAATAAAAATTCAAGCAAGTAACTCAACATTTTTTGTAGTAATAACTCAAAACGTGACATCTCTCTACCTCTAAATTATGTTATCATATTGTAAAAAAAAACGTCACAACTCAAAATGAAACATTTTTCAAAATGACTTTCTGTAGTAATAATGTCACAACTCAAACAGACATTTGCTAAAATATTGCCTAAATATTCACTATTAATGCAAAATTTATGATATTTTTAGAAAATCTAATGGCCTGCAAATATTCTTAACAATTATCAGTCTACCTTTACAATTAATGGTCGTGATGTCACTTCGAAATTTCATAAGGCTTTCTTGAAAAATACTACATTTTGACTTGTGACAGTCTTACACGAAATGAGCGATATGAGTACTACTTTGGAAACTTCTTATTCATACTCATTTTTAAATAAGTAGCTCATTGATTCAAAAATGTGAATTATAGCAGATCTCTGGCATACATACAGCTGTTTTTTTCCACATTTAACACATATGACTCATCGCTGTTAAATAAAAAAAATTCTGAATATACTTGTTACAACTGCAGTTTTACTTGACAAATACTCAAAAAAATGTTGGAATATTTACATCAAATAAGTTTACACTTGTGAGCAAACCCATTTTCTGCTATCTTTATTCTAAATTTATACTTACAGGAACTTTAGAAAATTTTTTTATATTCATAATTTGTAGTTATTTTTGCTGCAACGAATAGTAGCTTACTTGAAGCAAAGCATATGCGAAATATTATACTTGCAGCAAGTCTATTATTAACATTACTTTTTTGTAGTGTACCAATAAATTTTTGTGATCGAATTCCCTCCGCTTCTTACCAGGCTGTAGACCTGACCATTAGTATAAAAAGCTTTAAATATAGCGCTTACACTCAGAAACACGTTTCTCCAAACATGAGAAAAAAGGCATTATATTTAGAGAAAAATGGTATGGACTTTGCTCCAGAGAATGCTTTTCCCTAAATGTGATCCCAAAAACTCATTAAAAATGGTAAAAAGCTTCCATGAAAAATAGAAATATTTTCTCATCAATAAAGACACTTTATCTTTAACAGAAAAATATTTCTTTATAACAGGTTCAACCGTTTTCTTTATTGTGACAATTTTTCCCGAAAACAGAGAAATATTTATTTAATATTAATAAATCTTTTCTTTACATTGTGTTTATAGTTTTTCACAAAAAAAAAAAAACACTCTCTGCAAAAAAGAGATAAATTTTCTTAATATTGGTGCAAGAATTATATATTCAAGATTCCGCCTTGCGCATGTCCGCCCTCTTTGTGAGCACGTGCATGTGACGTCAGAAGTGCAAGAGAAAAGAGAGTCAGACTGACTGAAAAATACGTAGTAAAATTTTTTTAAAAGAGATTTTTTAATCGAATAATCTCCTCATTTTCTTATAAAATCTTGGTATTTTAAAAGAAATAAATTTAAGTCAAAAAAACAACGCTTGTACAGAAAAAATTTTAATATTTTTCATTACTATCTTTGATAAAAATTGTATACCTTGTTGGGGTGTTAACTTCCGTGTTGACCCCTTCACAAAAAATAGCTATGTTGTTCGATTTATTTTGAGAGCAGTTTGACTGTTTCTTTGTGTGTATTTCGTTTGTTTCCCAATTAGCCAATCAGATTCATTTGCTTAGTTTCGTTTGTTGTTTATGTGATATTTTTGTTTTGATGTATTTTCACTTATGACGTAGACGCGCAGTAGATTGCCATTTCTGCGCACTTAAGGCGTGATCTTCTTTATATTGTTCTTGATATTGGTGCAACACATTTCCTTACTGCGTACATTTTTTCTCTAAAACAATGAAGTATGTATATCGATGATTCCATATCAATTCGACTAATTTTGATCAAAATCTGACCTTCGTGTTTCTGATTTTTTTGAAACTTTGTAGGTTAGTAGTGCCTAAAAAAATAACTTAAACTGTATTTTTGTTTTTTGCGAAAATTTTTTTTTCACAAGTTATACACTGTGAAAATATTAAAAAAACATAAAAAATACAATTTAGTGCATGTATCAAATATATGTCGTTTTGAAACAGTAAGTTGTACAGAAAAAAGTGTGCATATATTTGAAAGATATCGATTTTGTCTTTTTGGTGGTATATTTTTTTGCAGCATTTTTATGAAAAGTTCCTTTTTTTTAACCTGAAATTTTCAGTCGCATTTTTCATAGTCTTTGCAACAAATTTTTTATACTGTTAGAGTAGTGTTTAGTTAAGGCATCAATTTTAAAGACTAAAACGCAATTTTAGGTTGGGATTCCAACAATTGCTATTTTTAACGAAATTTTTAAAAAATGCCTACAAAATATTTCTTGTTTTTACGCCGAAAATTCCATATTTTCAAATATCGTAACAGTTTTTAAAAATATAAAATATGTTTGGTTTTACAAATTGTTGGCGTCATTTGAATACTAATAGATTAATTTAAATAATAACATATATTATTTTGGATGTTCATTGGTATTAACATAAAAAAATTCAATTTTCGGTATAAAAATAGGAAATCTTTTGGAGGCATTTTTTTAAAAAATTCGTTAAAAATAGCAATCGTTAGAATCCCAACCTGAAATTGTGTGTTAGCCCTTAAAATTAGTGCCTTAACTCAACACTAAACTAAAAATATAAAAAAAATTGTTGCGAAGACTACGAAAAATGTGACTGAAAATTTCAGGTTAAAAAAAAATAGTTTTTTATAAAAAGACAAATTTAAGATCTTTAAAATATATGTACACTGTTATTCTGCACAACTTACGGTTTCCAAACGACATCTATTTGAATACATGCACTTATTGTATTTTTTAAGATTTTTAAATATTTTTAACAGTGTATATCTTGAAAACAAACTTTTTAAATCCAAAAAAAAATTTACGCAGATATATTACTCTTCAGGAGAACTATCCACCTTGAGAGTTTCTAAATTTTCAAATATAGTGATGTCAGAAACGTGGGCGCTTTGACATGGAATCACCGATATCTGTAATTACGATTAAAAACTAATATTTGTGAAACATTTGTTTTAACTGAGTTGTACGCAAAGTAAAAGTATGTTGTTGTGATTAGATTGTAAAAATATTAGTTAAAAATATGTTAAGAGGCAAAAGTAGAATTATTGTTGTGGCATTGTTTTTCGAAACCCCTTATAAATATTCAAGGAATTTTTTATAAAAGATTTTATTTATGGATGCAAAGAACCAGGGGTAAAAAGCAACATGGGATTGTGTAGCTATGTTAAATAAAAAATAATCATTTTGAAAGAACAATTGTCATAATATGCAACAGTTGCTTTTCACAGCATCATTCACTCGCTCTCAGCATCATTTACTCGCTCTCACACTGTCTATTTTTTACTACATAATTCAATATAAGCTAAATATATCGTTTAAAGAGAAGAAGACTTTTTATTTTTGAGAAAGAATTTGTTTTTATTGAAGAAAATATTTCACATAGTGAATTTTTTATCAACAATAGAGAAAATTTTTAATTTTCTATAAATTTTTCTATAAATTTTTCTCTAAAATTGAGAATTATATACTTATATACGAAAAATATACTTATCATTATAAGAGACATGAAATATTTTCATTTTCCACAAATGAAGAAATATTCATTCGCATACGTGAAAACTTATTCTAATTGAAGGAAATTTTATTTGAAATAGAGAGAAAATTGCTATTATCGAAAATGGAGGAATTTTTTATCATAAAAATATAGTTGTTTTTTTCTGAGTGTAACAGCATTGCTTTGATTGAAAGTTCAGATTAGAGGTCATCGACATAATCCACGTGTCGTAAGTTTTTTTTTTGACAAAAAAATGACAGCATTGATTTCAATGGACTCGCAGCGTTGTTTAAATTATTTCCAAAATAGATTTCTTGCCATCCAAAATTGATTTAATCCACGAATACGGATTTCAACTACTGACTCAACAAAATTCTAAACGCCATCCTTCTCCGATGGTGGCTGAAATGCAGGCCAAATAATGTTTTGCTGCAGCAGCAACAACAACAACAACAACAACAACAACAACAATAATAAAACATTGTGTTACAACACATGTTAGCACTTCAGTTTCTAGCCAACAGCAAGAACAACATCAAGAACAACAATCGCAACAACATGAATGCAATTTGTCCGAAATGTTGCTAATTTATTTGCCATGTTGCTGTCCAACTGTGCGTTAGTGTTAGTTTGAGCGAGTGGGTTGTTGGTGTGTGTGTGGTCCATTTGGGTGTGCTTGGTTAAACTGGTCGATGCTTTTGGTCGAATGCAGCCTTCTTTTTGTCGACTTCGTCGTTGCTGCTAATGCATTTATGATGTGTCTGTCGTCAGCTGTTGGCGTATCGCATCCTCTGAACAAGTACAAAATATCCTTCTGGTCAAAACTAGCCCTCACTCAGTTTGTGTGTGTGTGGTAGCGCTGACCTGCTCTTGTCAAGTGTGTGTGTGTGTGTGCGTAAATGCATGTTTGGTTCAACTGGCCAAAATTTGCTGCATGTTGCGGATGCCTGAACAAGTTGCTTGCTTGTTGGCGTCCAAAACCACTCACATGGCTTCGCTGACATCAGAAATCAATTTGTAATAAATTTTTTCTCATTCCATCTCTCCCTCTCTTCGACAGGTGGCTCCAGTTCGACATCCAGCAAAGAATCATCCACCAGCTCCATCAGCTGCAGCACTGTTAATTCCGGCACTGGCTCAAATCTAATAAGCAACGCCAGCAGTCGTAGCGCTTGTCGCACTCCTGAATCGCCCGAGAGCGCACGCGCCATAGCACCTCGTTCGCCCATGTCACCACAAATGCATCACTCAAGTTTGGCCCCACCACCACCGCAGCGCCCCAATCGCAATGCTAGCACCTCACCAGTGGTGAATGGAGCTACCACAACACCACCGCCTCCCACACCAGCGCAACAACAGCAAGCAACACAGGCGGCCGCTGTGGCTGCTGCTGCCGCTGCTGCAGCGCACGTTGAAACAGCGCGACTTTTGGGAAAAATACGCAAGTTTCTTGGCTCACTGGTGCAGCTGGCGCAAGAGGTTCATCCCGAAGTGAGCGAACGGGTAAGGGCTCTGGTGCTGTCTTTGGGCAGCGGTGGCATCAGCATCGACGAGTTTCGCACAGCTCTACAAGAGGCAATTAATTTACCTCTACGACCGTACGTTGTGCCGCTGCTAAAAAATCACATGTCGCTGCTGCAGCGCGAGATAGTCGCGTTGTCGCGTGCGACTAACCAGGTGGGAGTACAGCTTGATTTATGCATTATAACTGTTTTGTATGGCATTAATTTTCTTACATAGACCACGCTGCAGTATGTCACCAACAACGAAAACTCAGTCATGGAGTTTGCACCACATGGTCCACCACCCGAGTACAGCGACATCTTTGTACAGATCGAAAGTGCGCAGTCGGCGTCAAATGGTGGCGCAACGAGTTTGGTTTTCAAGCGTCGTTCTTCCGATACGCACATGGAGCCACATCACATTAACGGAGCACAAGACTGGAACGATTACATGGCCGCCTATCCGCCGGCAAAGCGACTTCATGCACATAATCCACAGCTAAGCGGGGGCGGACCACCGTCAGACGCGCGTGTCACCTTTGCTGGACAGCCGACGCTGTTTGACTACTCCGTCAGCAATGTGGCAAATCAGTCGGAGGGTAGCTTTGGCGCACTTATGGATAAGGTGAGTGCTGGCAGAAATGGTAAGAAATGTTTTATAAAATATTTTTCTATTGAAAATTTAGAGCAATCATCGCGATGAACGCGATTTACGCACCGCTGCAGCCACTGCACGCGCTGGCATGCCGTCCACTGTGGGTGGAGGTGGTGGAGGCGGCTCTACAGCTGGTTCTACAGCCAGCGGTATTGGTGGCGAGGAGGAATGGAAGAACATTCACACCATGTTGAACTGCATCTCTGCCATGGTGGACAAGACAAAACGCGCCATCACGATACTGCAGCAACGCGGCGTTGAACCGCAACAGCCTGGCTTTGGCGAAGTAACGCCAGCTGCTTTGGTGGAGATACGTCGCCAGACAGAGGAGAAGGTGGCTGAGTTTAAGCGCAACGCTGAGGAGGCAGTAAATCAAGTAAGTTTAAGCCGGACTCCCCGACTCCATTCTTCCCACTCAAATGTAAATATTTGTAAAAATATTATTTTTCCCGTCCCCGCCTCAGGTCAAGCGTCAGGCTGTTGTCGAAATTCAGCGTGCCGTGGTATCGGCTGAAAGTCGTGCCGCCGAAGTAATGGCACAGGAGCGCCTGCGTATGGAAAAGTTCTTTGTGGAGATGAGTCGCCATTCGGGCAGTGAACGTGAGATAGACAACAAGTCGCCATCCATAACAACTGGTCAGAATGTAAGGCAAAGCTTTTCACTTAATTTCCTTTCAGCACATCTCTAAGAATTCGGCTCTTTTTCAGGCTTGCTGGAATTGTGGACGAAAAGCGACCGAAACTTGCTCCGGTTGCAATTTAGCGCGTTACTGTGGCGCCTTCTGTCAGCACAAAGACTGGGAACATCATCATCAGGTGAGTCTTTATCAGAAGATCATTTCGAATTTTCATCATCTTACTAATTGTTTTTGCCACTCCTTAGATTTGCGGCACAACCCGCTCCACGGATCTTTCATCAAAACAACATCCTTCACAGGTGATTCCTCTATCGGCTACCATACGTGGCACCATCTCACGTTCACCACCGACACCATCGCAGCAGCAGTTGCAGCCCACACCACAGTCAGCTGCACAGACGCAGCAACAGTCAAGCAGCGCGCAGCCTAGTTCTTTAGTTCCCAACGGGGTGGGCTCCAAATGACGTATTCGCATGATGAAACCGAAGAAAAAATACTTGTGCTAGTCAAATTAAATCCTACAAATGGAGTAAAAAAAATAATTAAACACTTACATTAAATGAATTTAAAATTAATTTGAATTTTAAAAACTCTTTCAAAAAAAAAAAACAAACATAAACATAAACAAACAAAGCTAAGTACTAAAGAATTAAATAGATGTGTTAACTACTCTTTGTTTCACTACTATTTAAAAATATTTAATGTAAGCGCCCCCTTTGGGAGCCAGCCACTCCTGCTATCGCCCCTCTTAATATAAAAAAAACAAGCAAAACTATTCCTTGAAACATTTTACGTTTACTTTACTTAATGTATTTATTAAAAAAAAAACTTAAACTAAACGGAAAATAAATAAATTGAAGCATACACTGAGGCGTGTGAAGTACATTTAAAAGAACGAAAGTAAGAATGAAATAAAAACAGACACCGATAAATAAGCAAGTAACTGTAGTTTATTAATTTATTGATTATATTTAATGTAATAATTTATGTTATTTCTTAATAAAACTTAAACCAAAATAAATGAAAAAAAAAATGTTTACAATAAATGAGGAGCAAGTGTTTTATTTTTTATTTTAAAAACTTTAGCCGACTTGTAACTACAGACTCAGAATCAAAAATATTAAAATAAATTAGATAGAAAGCCTATTTTTATTAAGTGGAAAAATCTCTATGCAATTTGAAAAACTTATGGTTTATTCTTTTTTATTATTTGATAATGGGACAAAGTTCCTCAACGTAAGATGTAAGATTGAGTTAAATCTACTCTGATAGAGCTAAAATCAACTAAAGGTAATAAACTACTAAAATATTTGCAACTATCAGTAATGTGGCATTGCTAGATGTTTGCGAAACAAGGTTCCTTAAATCAGCTTTTCTGATTATTAAGACTTATAATTTTACAGTGTATTGTATATTTCCAAAAGCTTATCCCATCTCACCATCAACGCCGTTCATGCGTAAGTATATGAAGAAAGTTATGCAAAAATATGGGCTCCAGTTGAGACGGAGGCGGAGCTACTCGGGTTGAACATTTTTTTTTGCATTTTTCGATAGCTATACGTATATGACCTTTTAGTATAGAATATTATACTAAGGAGCAAATTGAAATTAATAGTAGGTCAAAAGTTACGAGCCTACCAGTCGACTGCGCCAAAACAGGTAGCGCACTTTACATAAAACAACGCGTTTTCTGGAAAACTACGATTTAGAGCTGGCGCACAGTAGATCGTGTAGTGCACAAAAATAAAAATATTTGCGTATCGAAGCACAACAAAATGGGTGTCGTTGCAAAGGAAATATTTCAAAGAAAGTAAATCCAAATTATTAGTGAAAAAAAATATTTGTGAATTCTATAACCCTTTAAAATCACTACTTTTTGACAATTTTATTGATGTAGACTTTTTGTTTTTGAGCGTCTAGGTTAGACTAGGTTAAGGTGGCGGCAGATCTTTAGGCCAGCCCACTTAGTTCATATTATTGGTCCGTTGTGTTACCACAGAATGGAAGAAGGGAGTAATCAAGTAAAACTTTTGTGTGGGATGTTCTTAATGTGGCAGAAGCTGTAGAAACATGTGATATTAAATCTGAAGCAAATGTTATGCCTTGACCTCAGTCAAATCAAGTTACTAAGAATTCCTTTCCACAAACTTTTCCGACCACCACCAAATACAACTTTGCGTCCTAAATTTATGTGTTTTTAAAGTTATTTTGACAAGAAATAAGGAAAGAAAGGTTATCCCTTTCCAACCTAACGCTAAGCTACTGAGAATTTTTTTAGGTTTTTTGGAGTACATGGTCCTTATATGATATGAAAACATATTCAATGCTTAAATTTTGATATTTTCATATCCTTCAAGGATTTTCGAGAGCCGAAAGTTTGTTCTGAAACTAATTTTTTTTAACCAAATAGCCTCCAACCATTTGAAATTTTAAACTATATTATTTTTTTAGTTGAAATATGTTCACTTCACTTAAATTTCGGTACTAATATTTTAGTAAATGAAACAACATTTAACTTCCACGGCTCGAAAATATGACGCGAGAATTCCGTGAAAATCTAAGAAACGTCAAAACGAACAGCGAAACAATATGAGAGGCAAACATAAACAATAATTAGCGCAATCGATACATATAAATTTGTTTAACATTAGTAAAATAGAAGTAAAGATATTCAAACTTAAAATCACCCGCACAATTGTGCGTTTACGGTCGGAAAGGGTTATAGCTAATGTTACCAACTATACTTACTTTGTAAGTATCATACTTATTTTCAGCTTCATATACTTACTAAAATTCCATGCTTATAAGTATACTTACTTTTAAGATTTATACTTATTCATGCTTACTTTTCAGCTCTGGTTGAACTTTTGCTTGCAAAAGCATAAAAAATTTGGAAATTGGAGTCAGCAGCGTTAAAAATACAGGCACTGAGGTCAATTTTATTTGTAAAAAATAATATTGAATACAGCTGTATCGAATTTTACAAATTTTTAAGGACAAGATTTGACATATTAAACAACATTTCCAGCCAAGACAAATACGATTCCAAGCAAAAATAAAACAAACCAGTTAATGTAGCACGTCAATTCAGTGACAGTGAGGGCGAATAATGATAACTTTGCTTTGCTGGGTCGATTTGTTTGGAGGTTAAAAAATTGATGTTGCATGGGCGATAGGGGGCATAGGGGTGCAATTTACCCTATCACATCTTCAATTTTACGAATTTTTTCTTTAGGAATTTTTTTCCAAAAATGTTTGTATTTAAACGTGCACAGATAGAACAATAATGATGCCAGAAATGAAATCCTCGTACCTGATTCAACCTAAGCCCGGTCTCACATTTATACGTTTTTTAACAAAAATTGATCGTAAAAAATTCCTAAAGAAAAAAATTCACAAACTTCAAGGTTTTTGACCATCACGGCTGAACCACAAAAGCTATCCACCTTATATTAACATATGTTTGTGTGGTCTCCGAAATTTTTTCTTTTTTTAGATCCCCTAGGTGGCGCTGTGGTCGCTTTTTATCGGTTTATAAATACAATTTTTTTTTAAAAATCGACCACAGCGCCACCTAGGGGGATCTAAAAAACGATAAAATTTTGTATTCAAACGTATCAATGTGAGACCGGTTTTAAGTTGAATCTGGCATCAGTTTTGTTCTAGCTGTGCACGTTTATATGCAAAAATTTTTAGAAAAAAAAATCCTAAAGAAAAAATTCACAAAATTGAAGATGTGATAGGGTAAAGTGCACCTCTATGGCCCATTTTTTTTAATAACTTTTCATGCCCGATCCAGGCAAATCGCCCAGGCAACATAGGCTTGCAAATCGACCCAGCCTAATTAATTTGAATCTGATTTTTTAATATTATTTTCATTTCACTACTTTGAAAGTACGTACTTCTTTTAACTTTTTGTTATGCTTTTGTTTGTTTTCAAACTATTTTATGTATATGTAATATACCCACCGAACCATATGTGAATGTTTTGCGTAAAGTGATAGTTTTGAGTACGTTTTCGGAAAGAAATTTATTTTTTGTAAATTTTTGTTTTTTTTTTTAATTTGTACGATCAATGTTCTTGCTAAAGAAGATTAAATTCGTGAAAAATCATAACAAAATGTTAATTATTAAAAAGTGAATATCTATAGTTAGTTTCTTACTCGTTTTCGAAAAAAGGTTCGCTTTTGAGAGGCAATTCAGTCCGGCGAATGAGTTAAAGTTAAAAATTGTTAATGTATGAGTGTCGAAAAATAACTTTTCAATAGTTTTTTTCAACTTGTTTCCGAACAAAAAATAGACAGGTGATGATTCTTTTATTAACTCACTTCTGAAGAAAAAAAAGGTTCGCTTTTGAGAGGCATTTTAGTCCGACGAATGAGTCCAAAAAGGTTCATTTATGAGTGTCGAAAATGAATTTTTCTACCCGAAAAAGTTTATAAATGAATTAAAAAAAGATAGTTTTGGTTTACTGGGTATATGAACTGCAAATATATAAAATTTATTTTTTTTTATCGGAAGAATTTTGGTTTTAGTTAGATTGCCTGCACAAAACTTTTCGAGAAGAACAAAAAGAGGGCGTGACAACACTTACGGAATATTGTGGGTTCTAATAGTTCTTATATTAGTAAATAATATCAAGAAAATATTAAAATTTTTTTCTAAGGTGATATACTTACTTATACTTATTTTTAAAAATTATACTTACATATACTTACTTTTCAGTGTTCTAAGTAGCAAATGTACTTATTTTTTAATAACATGAGTTGGTAGCATTAGTTATAGCGTAGGAACGGCCAGGATTCGAGCCCGAGACCCCTGAGTGACTGTCAAGCGCGCTACCTCAGATACCGAGGCCGCCAAGAAAAAAATATTTTTGTAATTTATTGTTTTTATAAAAAATATAAAATAAAGTTTTCACTTTTTTAAAGAATAAAATTAAATTTGATTTTTTACAGGGTTTTGAAAGTAGTCAAAAATGTAGGAAATTTAAAAAAATGATCCAATTGAAACAGGCAAACAAAAAACTCCCACCGACTCCAGCATTAATGTTAAAAAATATCGCAAGAACGTTTTATTGCATTGCAGTATCTGTTAAAAAATGTACCGGATCTTACCGATTCTTTGTGAAATCTAATTTTGAAAAATGGTTCAAAATTGTTATTTAACTAACATTTTTATCGTAAAAGTCTAGCCCCTTTCCAGCTAATGGTGCATTTTTGCATCAGTAACTTTAGAACTTTCTCCAGATGAGCGCGAAAGTGATATTACCTTTCTCTGTATGCATTATGTAAGTATGGACATTTTACAATATGCACCATTTTTGGTGTGAGTCGATTCAGTCATAAACTTGGATTTTACGCCCACGGCGCGTCCCAATTTTTGGGTTTTTTTTTTAAAATTTTTGATTGCTTTTCAATTGTAACTATTATGAGCAGCGATCGGATTTTTATACAGAGTTAATTTTAAATCAAATCCTGTGTAAAAATAGGATAGTAACAAAAATTTTGTTTTCTAAAATAATTGATTAAATACACATATTTTATCTAAATGTTTTAAAATTTTGCCTAAAATTTGTATATTTTATATTTTTGACACAAATTTTTTATACGTTTTGCATAAAAATCTGATCCCTAATTATGAGTTTTAAATTTTATGTTAAAACAAATTTATAGCCCGTTTGCTGTTTTAAACTGGTCAGGTACGGCTGTGAAGGTATGTGATGCAGCTAGTGGTGCAAAAACGCATCTGGCCGCCCAGCCCTTACCTGTGGAGGTAAAATTTTAAATTTTGCCAGATAAAGTTTAGGGTTATATTTAGACTCTGGACAAGGTTTCATCGATTTTGGCCCGGTAGTTAAGGAGCTGCAAAAAATGGGTTAAACTAAAATTGTTTGCAGTGGATTTGTTTCGACTACAAAATGGTCTACGAAATGGAAAAGCAACTCTAAATTAACCTAATTGCTAAATTTAATGATGAATGAACAACTACTTCTATTTTTGTGCATCTTTAGTATGGGCTCATCGTTTGTGTGGGTTCTCTCATAATTCAGTCAATTTTTAACCGACTTCAAAAAGAGGAGGTTCTCAATTGGTTGGATTTTTTTTTAAATGTATGTACATCGATAACTCCTAAAGTAATATCGCGATTGCCGCAATTTTTTGTCAACAGATAAAAACATTGGACGCGGAGGTGCCCGTCTAAAAAAGTGGGCGGTATTCGACAAAAGGGCGTGTCAATAATAGAAAAACGCTGTAACTCGAATAATATTGACACTACGACACTCAAATTAGGTACAGTGGTTTTCATAATTATTAAAATTTACGGTCAAGAAAGTGGGCGTTGTTGGACAGAAGGGCGTGGCAGTATAAGAAAAATACTGTATCTCAGTTAATATAAACACTAAGGTACTGAAAATCGGTATCGGAACATTTATTACAAATTGCGGTCAAGAAAATGGGCGTTATTCGACAAAGGCGTAGCAACATTAGAAAAACGCTGTAACTTTAATAATATTGACACTAGGACACTGAAATTAGATACAGGGGTAGGAATAATTATCAAAATTTACGGTCAAGTAAGTGTAATATACTGGGTACTGGAATTTGGTACAGGGGTAGGAACGTTATTGGACAAAAGGGCGTGCCAATATCAGAAAGGCACTCTATCTCGAATAATACGGGCACTAGGGTTGTACAATTCGTTACAAGAATGTGTAGAATTATTACAAAACACTATAAAGAAAGTGGACGGTAATAGATAAAGGGCATGTCACTTTCAGAAAAACACTGTATCTCAGTTAATATAGACACTAGGATACTGAAATTTAGTACAGGGGTAGGAACAATTATTAGAAATTATGGTCAAAAAAGTGGGCGTTATTCGAAAAATGGCGTTGACATCTTAGAAATACACTGTAACTCGAATAATATTGACACTAGGGTACGGAAATTCGGTACAAGAATAGGTAGAATTATAACAGTACACAATCAAGAAAGTAAGCGGAATTTTTCTAAAGGTGTGTCACTATAAGAAAAACACTGTATCTCGAATATTGACACTACGGTACCTAAATTCGTTACAAGAATAAGCAAAATTGTTGTCATAATCTCTAAAAAGGAAGAAATAAAAATTTTTTAACAAAAAAAAAAAAAAAACCAACATCAAAACCACTACAAATTAAAAAATAATTTTAAATTACTTTTCACACTAATTTTGATCAAATTTGATAATTTTTTTATATATATTATTAAATTGGAAATCTTATTATTATAATTTTTTTTCTTTTTTGTATTATTATCATATATATATATATTTATTTCTCCATGAATATAAAACCTTTAAAGTCGGCGCTAATGTAATCAGGCTTTTGTTAAATTAACGCTCCGGCTTTGAAGGTTTTATATTCATAAAGAAATTAATATATTTATGATAATAATACAAAAGATAGAAAAAATATATAACAGAAAAAAAATATAATAATAAGATTTCAAATTTAATAATATATATAAACAAATTATCAACTTTGACCAAGAATTAATGTGAAAGTTATTTAAAATTATTTTTTACTTTGTAGTCGTTTTGAAGTTGGTTTTTTTTAAAAAAAATTTTTTAAAGAATCTTAATGGTTTCTTTTTAATCGCACCGATACATTGTCTATTGAACTTTTTATCAACAAAATAGTAATTAAAATTTTCAGTAAAAATGAAAAATAAAAATTTCAAACGCCGCCATTTTGATATTTTTTAATCAATTCCATTAAAAGTTGTCTATTCCATAACCACACTCATATTTAGCAGAAAAGTGTGTTGATTTCTCAATCAGATATTTTTTCCCTTAGGTCTTAATCCTCAGGATCTAAGTATTAACAAAGAAACTGTTAGGCTCGTAGAGAATATCGGGAAGCAATTTCCAAAAAAATCAAGCGTCGTTTCTTCCAAATATTCCACTGACTGTATACTGGGATGGAAAATTATTGCCAGCTCAAGCGTCAAAGGAGAAAGTTGACCGTCTTGCAGTAATTGTATTAGGTAAAAGCATAATGTAGCTTCTTGGTATGCCACAAATTCCAAATGTAACCGGGGAGGCACAGGCAACCGCAGTATTTAAATTACTTGAAGAGTAGAATTTGACTGATCACATTCAGTGTATGTGTTTTGACCAGAGCTGTAAAAGAATGCATTCAATTTGATTTAAATCACAAAAAAATGAATCAATGAATAACGAAAAAAGAATGCATTCAATGAATGCAAAATTGATTTATAAATAAAATTTTTAATTCACACTCAATTTTAAAAAAATGATTAATTATTCATTTCAATTATTCATTTTCGTTATTCAGAATAATGAATCAATTTTTTTATTCATTTGAATGCTATTCACAAAGAATGCCATTCATAAAGAATTACAGAATTTTCAATTATTCTATTTTTATTCATTATTCATTTTTTACTCGTTATTCATTTTTTATTCTTTATTCATTTGTTATTCATTATTCATTTTTTATTCATTATTCATTTTTTATTCATTATTCATTTTTTATTCATTATTCTTTTTTTATTCATTATTCATTTTTTGTTCATTATTCATTTGTTATTCATTATTAATTTTTTATTCATTATTCTTTTTTTATTCATTATTCATTTTTTATTCATTATTCATTTGTTATTCATTATTCATTTTTTATTCTTTATTCATTTTTTATTCATTTTTTTGTCATTGCTTAGGACTCGGGCTACGTTTTTCTTTAATAATTTGACGATATTGATAAGTACAGAATAAAAAATTTAAAAAATGTCTATACATATATACAGAGTTGTTGTTGCCTTCTTCAAACTTATTTGATCAATAGCTCACAATTAAAGTATTTTTATTTAAGAATTGGTTTAAGAAATCCAACATAAAACTTGATATAAAACGCGTCGAACTCTAACTTCAGGAACAGAAAGATATCTGTTAATAAAAGTATGTACAATTTAAGTTACCAAAAACTGGTGAGAACTTCAAAATAATTTTTTGTACTTTTTATCGATGGATTAATATAGAAAATGGTAACTCGTTTTTTTTGCGGAAGCTTCGATTGTAAATTTGTTGCCTATTTTGTATAAAAACTGCATTTAAAAAGTTTTTATTAGAAAAACGCCTTTTCTATATTAAGCCATCGATATGTAAAAAAATTGAGTTTCTCATCTGAATGAACCATGAAAAAAACATTTTGAAAAAAGGAATCAAAGTAACCGAACTACCCTCTAAAATATGAAATAACTTCAAGTACTTAGAAACGTACGCTTGCCAAAAACTAAGCAAGCAAACACAAACTAGGTTAACACTAAACTTACCGCAATCGGTAAATCTGACCTGCTATTATTGTTTTTCGAATCAATACATGGGTTTTTATTCTATACCATTATAAATACATTGAAAACACTTAATAATAAATAATCCGTTATCTGCGTTTAATAATAAAAATGATGGATATGTTAATTATTAGTAATTTGATGAAGAGGTTCAGGAAAAGGTATAGAAGAAAAATAGGTAGGATGAGTGTTAATAAAATTCAGAGTAAGCTAAGCACGCAGTCATGACTATTTCCAGCAAATTAATGCCGAGCTTGCTTCTTCGTCCCAGTGGTAAATGGATAACCGTAGTAACCAACTACATACTCTTAAATTTGATGTCATAACCGATAAACTTATTCCAGCGGGGTGTGAGGAATTGGTTCTTCATAAGTTAAGACAACAGAGATCAAGCGTACGTTTAGAAACTAGTAAGCCCAAATAAAACATGCTTTTTATGCCACCGAATTCTCTCACCGATTTCCTAAATTTTTTTTGTTGCGCTTTTTTAACAGATTGAAGACGACGATTTAGGTTTGTCTGTTATGTTTTTTTTTTGATTTCTTAAGATATTTATAAAAAATTTTTTGCTGTTGTTACCTATATCGTCAAATTAATAAAACAAAAACATACCCCGAGTCCTAAGCAATGACAAAAAATGAATAAAAAATGAATAAAGAATAAAAAATGAATAATGAATAACAAATGAATAATGAATAAAAAATGAATAATGAATAACAAATGAATAATAAATAAAAAATGAATAATGAATAAAAAGTGAATAATGAATAAAAAATGAATAATGAATAAAAAATGAATAATGAATAAAAAAAGAATAATGAATAAAATATGAATAATGAATAAAAAATTAATAATGAATAAAAAAAGAATAATGAATAAAAAATGAATAATGAATAAAAAATGAATAATGAATAAAAAATTAATAATGAATAACAAATGAATAATGAATAAAAAATGAATAATGAATAAAAAATGAATAATGAATAACAAATGAATAAAGAATAAAAAATGAATAACGAATAAAAAATTAATAATGAATAAAAATAGAATAATTGAAAATTCTGTAATTCTTTGTGAATGGCATTCTTTGTGAATAGCATTCATATGAATAAAAAAATTGATCCATTATTCTGAATAACGAAAATGAATAACTGAAATGATTAATTAATCATTTTTTTAAAATTGAATGTGAATTAAAAATTTTATGTATAAATCAATTTTGCATTCATTGAATGCATTCTTATGTTGTTATTCAGTTGTACTTCAAATTCTGAATATGAATGCAGACTTTACAGCTCTGGTTTTGACACAACAACCAGTAACAGTGAAGTTAGAAATGGCGCCTGTGTTCTTATTAGAAAAATTTCCAAAAAGATAGTCTAAGCTTAGCTTGTCGACACCATATTATGGAGCTTTTAATGGAAAGTGCGGTAATGGATAAATTTCAAGTGGTCCAAATATCCAGATCTTTCTTCTATTTTCAGAAAACTGGAACCATATTCACAAAAGCAAAACTATAGTGACATAATAGACGACTAGTGATTGTCCCCCGAAAGTCGGGTGGGCTGGATATAAGCTTTAGAGATTTTATTATAGTATAACTGAAGTAGATAGTATTATGAATGGTTTGAATAAAAACCTTTCAATATACTCATTTTAAGAGTCTAGAGAGTGACTTCTGTTCAACAATCTAATTAAAGTAACTTTTCATGAATTAACATACAATTAAATTCATATTGCAATTTGACAGTGATAACACTTTAAATCAATGTATAGCCGTGCTATAGAACTGTTACTGACCGAATAAGTTTTAAACATGACTTAAAACAGGGCTTGCTTAAACTACTTCAGATCAATATTATCCATTTGACGTTCGATTCACCTTAATTTCCCCACTCGTCAATGGTATTAACTTATTCCCTCATTCCAATACAATCTTTGCACTCACTGATAAAATTTCACAATAATTTCACATGGCGCGCCGGTGCGACCTCTAGAGGTGCCAAATATAAAACCAGGTTCTATTAATTTTTAATCCCTAACAAATCTTTTTTAAAATATCCATTCATATTTGCCACCCTTCTAATTGTCCCCCAACAAAAACACAAAAAAGAATAATGTGCTCCACTTCTGGAAGTCCCAACGAAAAAAAATACTAAACTAAGATATATAGTTAATATTTTTCAAATAACACCTCGATAGATAAAATATTATCACTGATGTTATTATTTGTTCACCGCTAACATTTCATTGAAAACCACCCATCCTGTATCTGTCACTCAAAAAACAAATTTTTAGCTTAAAGCTTATTCCTAAAATCTTTGTTCATCTTTTTCCATCTTTCTTCAAATAAATAAAAACTGAATACGATTAAAAAAATGTGTACGAACATATGACAAAATGTAATATTGATTTAAATTGTTTTCAAATTTTAAGTCATTCCGTATTTTTTGGTTAAGACAACAAATTAAACGTTTTCGTTTTGAGAGAATCAAAACATAGCTGCGTTTTTTTGTTAAAGGTCTAAATATTCCAAATATTTTTTCACACGATTTGTGTGTATTTAAGACCCTTTTAATTTATGTCACAAAATCTTGACCGCCCCTTACCCTCTTCACGAGGTCACTCTGCGTTCTTATTTTCTAAAATGGTGGGGTTTTTCTTACACATTCGCAATTCGTTATACAAAAATTATTGTTAAAATCATGCTTATTAGGGGTCGTCTCTATAAATGTCACACATTTTGGACCCCCACCCCATAATATATATACCCCATGCCCTAATGGCTATGATATTTTACCACCACTGGCCATGGAGGGGTTGGAAATATTTAAACTTTTTTCACCAAAATTATTTTTTAAATTGTAGAACTTTGTAAAAAACAAAAACATTTTAAAAAATTCACTTTCATCAAAAAATCATAGGGGGTAACTCATGGTTTTCAATGATAAAAACTGTTTATGGAATTATGTTACAAAATGAACTAATTTTTGAAAATAAATGATGAAATGTCATATGAAATAGAGAGGAAAAAGAAAATTTAGGCAAAACAAAAAATTACAACAAAAACAACTTTTGACCTATTTTTTGAGCTAAAATTTAATATTTCTAGAGGTTTTTTGAAACCAATATAAAACATTGAGTTGGTGAGGTTACGGTAAATTTTTTTTTCACAGCTATTTTAGTGAACTTTCAGACAAAAAAAATTTTATGAAAATCAATTGGAAGGCGATGCCCTTGCTTCAAGGAAATGTTTTGCAATAAAAAAATCTACAAATTTCGAGAAATCGCAATAATTGTGATGTCATAATAACGGAAATTTTTTAAAATTTTTACTGTGAAGAAATTTTACCATGACGAGGTGAATATATCGTCGTTGCAAAAGTAAGCTAACGAATCTGAAAAATTTCATTTTTAATTTTCCATAGAACTTTCATTGGAAATGAAAAATTTAATTTTTCAGATTCGCAAGTTCACTTACGTAACGACGATGTATATTCACACATGTTGCATAAAAAATGTTTTTTGTAAGGTATCCGTAAGAAATAGCGAGGTATATTTTGTAAGGTATCCGTAAGAAATAGAAATGTCTGGAGTGTTTGTTGTACATCTTAGCAATGTCTAAAATGCCTTCTTACACTATGTTTTTCCATCCCTTTTAGCTTAGGTTTTATTTAAGAAATTCTCTTTTAATGCTCATATTTCAGTTCAAAGGTCACTTATCGAAAAATCAACCAAATTGTGCACGCCTCTACATCCAGCACTTTCATTCCATACCTCTTTTACCATTCTGGACCCTGCCAATCCTGACATCTGAAAAATCCCTACTGAAATAAATATGTACACACATAAGCAGATTATTTTCATTTAAATTTTTAAAGTATTTATTAACAATAGACTTTAAACTTCAAAACTATTTTTCAAGAACTGCTACTAAAGCAAAGTAAAAAAATAGAAATAAATAAAATTGATCAAGAAATGGTTAAAATAATCGCATTGAAAATCACGCTTTTTTATTCAGATTAAATCGAGTTCGTTTCTTATGTCTTTTTGGAATTTTTTCAACTTTAAACGCTATAACTATCTGCTAAACGGTATCACCTATCAAAAATCTAACAATTTTGTTCACACCTACAGCTCAAGCAAGACCTTTCTTATGACATATCAAGAGTTTCTGTAGCGTTTGTTGATTTCCTGGAATAAGGGGACACTTACAGGAATAAATATATAGATTATGTTGGAGAACAATTAAATCTACAAACAAACAAAATTTTAGAATTTATTAAACATCTGCTGATTTTACATCATCCAAGGGATGATAACAAGGAAATGCTCCAACTATCTCTCCTACTCCTAGGAGATGACGATACTTATAAGATCAAAATTAATACTCCAGTAGCTTTACATCGAGCGAGAAGGATGTTTAAGTATTAATGAACAGTATTAAAATCTTCCTGATCCGCTCACAGTTCCATTTAACTGCCAGAGAACTTTCTTCTCTGGACTTCGAGTCTCTAATGTGCTTCTAATCTAGACATAATTAAAGTATTTTTTTACTTCCCCATATGCTGTATCCCCATTTAAGCGATACACTTGTTGGTTTAGCGTTTTTTTATCCTCAAGTTTCTGCTCATATGAAAGCACTGGAAAATGTAAGTGTGAACAATACTTAAAAACAGTTGTGCGATTGTGTGTCAGAAAATACTCCTAAAAGCATACAGCCGTGGGTTATCCCAAAGTTTCTTAAAACTGAATTCCATGACTTAGGAAACCAATAATGACTACATTGAAGGTAATCGAAAAATCTAAAGCCTGATGGTAGTTAATGATGCAGCTGAACGTGGAGTTGCGCCAATCAAATCATTTAATGGAACACTTACTAATCAGGAATATCAGAAGCAGAGTGTAGGAAGATGCACTCCTTCTCCCTTTTCTAATTCATTTAAAAATATTATCAAAATCGCTTAAGAAACACGGGAGAAAATTGTTCTTAAATGATTTTGCTTACGCCTATTTATAAGGAAAAGTTTTTTTAAGCGTTTAGTTTTTGAAAATGGAAAAAATGGGAAATTTGCCATAGTCATGATTCAATTATTATAAGGTTATTCGTATTTTTTAACGTATGCTTATTTTTTATAAGCAAACATATTTTGACAATCTGCTAACAGTGTTTTGTGCTGTTGGAAAAAAAAGGTATGTTTCAGTGTTTCGTTGTGTAGTTTTCTAGTGTAGTAGTTTTTCAATGATTTCTTGCCAAGTTAATAAGAAAAAGAAACTATGTAGGTGTTGCGTCGTAAGTGCATGCTATGTTGTAAGTATATTCTAGGAATTTAGAAAACTCCTTTGCAAATTTAAACTAAAAAGTTATTTTTGCCATTGCTCAAAACCTAATTAGTGAATTTTATTTATTGAAATTGTAATTTAGAGGAAAGTTAGTTAAGGCAAAAAACAAATTATAAAGTAATACTAGTGGTATTCAATGAACCCCGTGTTGTCGATGTAAACATCGTATGTTCGGTAAGTTTACAGCAACGTAATTTGCAATAATGGTATTCACTACATTTGTTAAGCTTTGCTAACTTGCTACACTTAACAAATTTGTTAACTCCTGTCAAAATTTTGTTTGGGAAAAGACTTAGCAGCTTGTTTGCAAGTTAACAAGCTCAGCACCGTGTTTTTGTTTAGCAGATACCATTTGTAAAGTCTGAAACGTCAGAGTTATTGAGTGTAGTGATGAATCGTTTTGTGAATGAGTTTTAACAAGTACCAAATTATTTATGATTTGCAGCTTCAAAGTCTAAAAACTTCCCTTTTTTAATAAAAAAGTGAAAACTTTGTAAAGATGTTGGTAGAGATTTAAGACATTTCAAAGTTTCTGAGTAGCAAATGTATCAAAAGTGTTAACGCACTGTAATATAAAAATAAAAATACATTTTTGGTTACTGAGTACTGGTTACACGGGTTTTTAAAACCACAGATCTATTGCTACATTGAAAGTTGTCAAATTAACATTTGCAAACAATTTTTGCAAAATATTTGCAATTTATTTATTTATAAATGGTTGAAGTAAGAAACTTATATTTCTATTTAATTAAGCTTTATTATTTATTTATTAGCCAAGTGCAAATAAACGCCGTCGTTTGATTTTGTAATAATTCAGTTTTTTCAATTTTAAGCTGTAGAAGTCTTCCAGCTGATTTTGACATATCAGTTTAGCACTTGATTATAAAATGTCTTAGCAGGTATGTTCACATCAACAGCTGCTAACTTTAACAATTTAGCAGTTTAGCAGGACTTAACAAATTTTAATGAATACCATTAATAATAAAATTGTAAGGGATTAAATATACACAGCTTGCGGCACAAAAACGTGGTGTATACATAATGTGACCAACATTTTCAAAGCAAAAAGAAGTACTCGCACAGACTTATTAACTCGGCTAATTAACTTATTTAGAACGCGCCACTAAACGCTCTTTTTTAGGTTTCATAGTTTAGTTTAAAGTGTTTATTAAAATAAACGAACAAAATTATATATATTTTTGTATTTAAAATATATATAATTTTTAAGAGCAATAAAAGTACTAGAACAAAATTAATAGTAGTCAATATAGTACCAATTAGTATGATATTTGGGCAACCGTGTGCATTTTTAGCTCGAATGAAATTGCTCTCAAGATTTTTTTCTGCTCTCATTTTCAAATAAGCATACCAAATTGAGAAAACGTCAAAAATATGAATAACCTTATAATAATTGAATCATGGCCATAGTGAATAAAATATTTATTTGGAGCAATACATCAATGCCTGCCATATATTTTATTAAGATAATTTCATGTACGTAAGTTCTAATTTCGGCGTAATTTTTCCAGCATTTCGGCCGGTATCTCACCAATGGCAGCTGTAATGTTGTCTTCCAGGTCTGCAATTGTGGCTTGCTTGTCCCTGTATACGAGAAACTTTTTTTAGCCCCACAAAAAATAGTGTAGTGGGGTCAAATCGCATGATCTTGTGGTCTGAGCATTTGTGGTCTTGCCACATGTTACGAATCACGCGTGAAGAGTCAAAAAATGTACACTGAAAAAACAAATGGCAAAACAATCGTATAGACTATGTCCCAAAAAAGAAAAATCTAGTAATTAATAATGTAATGGAGTTGACTCACGCAATAACAATGCAATAGAATCTGAAAATATATGTCACTAGAATTTTATTTCTTTTAAATTTCATTACAAATGATATCAAATCCCATTTTATTAGAGAATTTCTTTGAGTACCAGTGCACGATTTAAAGTGATATATAAATAACCTTACTTCATTTAGCTACTGTCCAAATTAATCATCCACAAACTTTTATAATGCAAATAAATTCATTCAAAAGAACTTAAGTTCTTGAAATTTTATAAAATTACTTCCTAAGATATGACGTAAGATTATATACAATAAGACTAAAAAAACAATCCTTATAGATTATATTGAAAATAATTAAAAAGAGATTTGAAAGAACAAAAAATGTATTATAGCGAGGAACATTTTTTGAAAACTGTTTTGGCTCTTATTGAAAACATGCAAAAATTCATTCTATCAACACCAAAAAAGGCATAACAAATTTAAAACAATAATAAATCAATCAAATCTGTTTCTGACATAAAAATAAATTAAACAATTTTAACCAAAACTAAAAATTGGTCCTCCATCATTTGCAGCCGAAGCGCAAATAAGAATGGATGGACAATTTTTAGCTTAAAGCGAAAACACTGAAGCTAGTTCCAACCACTGGCTATTAGACCAGAAACAAACTGACGACTGTTGATGTTATGTTTAAAAACACAAAAAAAAAAAAAACAAAAACAGAAAACAACGTTAAAAGCAACTTGAGGACATTTTTGAGTAATTCATTTGTTGTTGTCAGAAAATGACAGACAGTGTAAACAATGTAGAAAAAAGTCAACAGCATAAAAACGACAAATCATATTGTCAAAAGTGAATGTAGAAGAAAAAACTTAAACTGAAAAAAAAATTCAAATTTATAGATGAAGATGAGTTTAAAAAAAAAATCCGTGCTGCTAATGAATTTACTTGATTTAACTAAACAGCTTATATTATTTGCTGCTGTAGGCTTTAACTGTTGTTTGAACAGCAATTCCATATTTAAACATGTGTTGGATTTGACGTTTTTTCTTTTTATTTTTTACTATGCTTAAATTTAAACATAAGCCAAAAACAATGTGTACGTGTGCAAAAACAAATAATGTTTAAACGCCCTGATAACCACAAAATGGCAAAACAGCAAATTCAGCTGTAACATCAAGAAAAACAACAACAACAAAAACACACACTTTAACAACAAATAACAGCTTGTGATGATGTCCTGCAGGCGATAACATACGATAAATGCATGTAAAACGAGCAACAACGACGATGACTACGTTGATGACAATCCACAAACGACGCAATGAGACGCAACGACAGCTGGAGGACGAAGAAATGATGAAATGAAACGAAAAGCTTTTGAATATTCACTGAAGAGTTAAAAACATGAACGAACATGTTCAAAATCACTCAGGTAGCAAAAACAATGTTGTCAGCATCAGCATCAGAGCACAGTAGCTCAGCGCAACAGGAAGCAAGGACGAAGCAAAATTCTAGCAAGCATCGACTAAACTAAAATGAAACGAAAGTCAAGAGTAGAGGGACGATAACCAGACCAAACACAAGAGAATGAGAAGCACTCATCCGCTTCCAGCTGACAAACCACAAACGTTTCGAAAGAAAGAGCAAGTGTCCTGTTTGTGAAACTTTGTGTAGAAAGGACGAACACACACCCACACACACACACACAATCATACAAATAAACGACCGAACGAACGAACGATTGAAAGACAAATGTAAACAATAGCATTTTGTTGAAGAGGCAATGATGAGGAGGATGAAAGGCACGCGGATTGAGCTTGGTGTTCAGTCAGCTTGGTGAAGTGGAGAATTTTAAGTGAAAAACGATTGCTCATTGTAATGACAAGCAGCGTCGTGTATGAGTCGGTGGGTGGGTGGATGGGTGTCAGTTGTGGGTTACAAGATTACATCAACCAGCAGCATGTATTTTTCCTACGTGTGCTTCTGTGCGCGTGTGTAAATGTGTGTGTGAGTCGGTGATGCCTGCATGAGGCACACTTAGTTGACGATAATTGAAAATCCATCATTGTGGTAGTTTCTGAAAAGGTGAGCTTAAAGGCATATATTTTCACAGTGGCGAAGATCGTGTGCTGTTGACATTTTGAAATTGCTTAATTTGATGCTTGGCAGCTTCTTTAAAGTGGTTGAAATAAAAATAACGTAGAGAAGATATTTTTTTTCAGAAAGAAATTAAGAAATAAAGAAATACTTTAAGAACGAAAAGATAAAAAGACTAGCGCACAGTGGGACACGGACCTACTCTTCCACTCACATTTATATTTTAGTCAAAAAATTGAAGCTAGCTGAAATTTATTTTATTTTTATTGTTTGTTTTAAAATTTTATGTCTATAAAGTTGTCTTACTGTGCGATGAGACCATATAAATAAAAGGCTGTGTTGAAAAAAAATGTTTGATAAAGTCGGTTTAAAATATTCATTGAAGACCCTCCACAAAACAATTTTGCGATATGTGTAGGCAGCCCCGTATCTAGAACCCAAAGTCTGGACTTGCACAAACATCAAGTTTTTTTCCATCTGCAATCAAAAAATTAAAATAAATGTTTCGATGTATAAGGATCTAAATTTTTCATTAATTTTACTTGTTTTTATTTTCATATAATATTACTTATATATAAATATCATAAAATCTTCACAATATTAAGGGCACATGATGGTTTTCGAGGCCAAAACAGACAGAATTTTTACGATGTTTTTCTCAGTTCTGAGGTATCTTTGGAGAGTATGTAAGACTTTTTATATAAAAAATTAATTATGTTGACTTTATATGATTTAAATACAAATTCTAAATGTTTGATAGTTAAAATCATACTTGATTTTAAATACAAATTCTAGTTGTTTGATAGTTTAAATACAACAACAAATGTGAAATTATGAAATTGAGAAAAACTGAGAAATTGACACTTCAAATCTCATCGCCCCAGTGGTGCAGTGCGTAAGTTCGCGCTTGCACGGGTATCACAAAGATTTCTGATGACGCCTTTAGCCGGGCAGAAATTGCAATAAGATCAGCTAGTGATTTTTTCCTTTTCCTTTTGGAAAGATTCGTTAGAACAATTAATTGTTCTAACTTTGACCTTAAGCTCAATAAACGATTTTAAACTATCAAACAACTAGAATTGGTATTTAAAATCAAGTATGATTTAAACTATCAAACATTTAGAATTTGTATTTAAATCATATAAAGTCAACATAATAAATATAGAGGTCGTTTAGGAAAAAACTTTAAAAAATTAATTAATATTAAATTATTAATTATTAACTCAATAAAAGAGATTAAATTAGGTGGTTTTTTGTAAAATATTGGCTGGTGTGGTAGTTTAAAAAAAAACAAATGGTCAGAAATAATAGCTAAAAATAAGTTCTTCCAACCTGCATCAAAAAGTGTAAAACTTTTGCAATCGGATTTAAGAAAATGTTGTTTTTCATGCATATGTGTGATAAATTGTTATTTTATTTCCATACAAAAACTTTCAAAATTTAAATAGCTTATTTTTTTTTTAATTTCTTACAATATTTTTTCAGCAGGTGTTTATTTTATAAATAAATGGCCCGGTGTAAATCGAGAAGTTATATATCTTTACCCCAAATTTTTGACCTTTTTAGTCATCGCCAAACATACTTAGGTCTTCTAATTCATCAAACAAATTAAATGTTTAAGGTAAATAATCTGCCATGCAAGAATTTTCAAGGTCATATTATTGCAATTAGGTAAGAGTATACCTTTGTGGTAAGTAACGTTCTTGGTTTAGATGTCTTTTATTAGAAAAATTTCGTTTTCTTTGCTTCAAAACTTCAAGAAATTGACACCACAAAAACTTTGGTACCTGAAACACACAAAAAATTATAGTACTAATTTTATTTTTTTGGTGAAACAGAAAAAAAAATCAATCAAAAATGAAAGTGCTGGCTTTGAAAATGAATAACTCGGTCATTCATACAAAGGATTGCATAAATTTTTTCTTTGAAATTTTGATAATTCTTTGTCCAATCCTGTTTCTATCTTTTCCATTTTCATTTCTTTTCTAGTTTTTATAATTTTCCAAAAAAACCTTAACGAATTTCTTTATTTCGCAAAAAACTTTAGTAAAAATAATTACATTTAATAAACATTTGGTTGTGAAAATAGCCACCTTTCAGTTAGAACACTAGCTTCTGGCGAAGCAAAAACTCGTTTCATTTCTATGGTGCATTTCGACAAACAATCGAACACCAATGAATATTGAAATAAATGAAGAAGCAACTAGAACAGATGGCAACCCTTGATAGAGTTGATGGCAGTGATTAGCAGCCATACAATTCATAAGAATGAATTAGAGGATCTGCACATTCATATGCTAGTTTAAACAGTGAGTTGATCACAGCTTAATCACTCAAAGACTACTGATGAGGAATATGTAGCGATTTCCGAAACAGACTGTCTAGTCAGCTAAGTGATTGACTCTATACAGAGTTGTTGTTGTTGTTGTTGCCTTCTTGAAAACTCACTTGATCTAAAGCTCACAATCTTAATTCATGTAATTATTCAATAGATCATAAAAATTAATTAAAAATAATTGTTATTGAAAAAATATTCAAAACCACAAATGGCTTTTTTAATGTTCTTTCATATGATATGCATAAAAGTAGGGTTGATTTAAAGTTTCTATCGTAAAAATTTAAGAAGTTGTATACGATCGAATTATCAAGCCTAACCATTAAAATTTTACTTTTTTTTTATTTATTTTTCTTCATTTTGTATTTTTGTAATTTGGTTTGAATAAAAAGTAATGGTGTAGTGAAAGAATCATGACAATTTCTCAGTTCGTTACTGAGTTATTCTCGCAAATACCCCATTTAAACACTATCACAGCAACATCAGCGCCACCTACTGGGTCGAACTTTAGACCAAAACCATCTACAGACTCAGCCGCACACACACCAAATTTCATCAAAATCGGTCCAGCCGTTAAGGTGGAGTTAAGTGACAGAGCCATGTACAGAAGAATTTTGTATATTAAGATATTTAAGTTTTGAATAAAATATCAATTTAAGCAATTCTGACAAGGAATCAATGTAAGCACGAGAAACAGCATTATAATTAATATAAATGCGAAAATTCAAACATTTTTTGATTCAGATTGGAATAACTTTTTTTTTAATTATTATCTCTGACCGTTTGTTATTTTAAATTACCACACCAGCTAATACTTTTACAAAAAACTCGATTTTTAAGAGGTTGTTTCAAACCATTCCAGGTCACGGATGGCTATCGCTTGAGTCGAAATATTTAGGGATTATCATAATATAAACCAAGGACAACTTTGAGGAACCGACCCGAACAACTTTTTTCGTGAGGGCCTTAAAGTACCTCAGTATTCAAAGATTTATGTAAGGGAATTTTCAAATCGATCAGAGCATGTGCACAAAACATTTGAGCATGCTTAGCATGCTGCCGCTGTACGCTAGACACGGGGCTGTGTGTAGGCTTCCTGGAATTTGGAATTTTTAAAAAAAAGTCCTAAAAGAAATCCCGAATGAGCAGATTTTCAAAACTTTTTTCTGATAGTTGTCATTTTTGGACGTTTTTTTTAATTTTTATTTTACAATTCTGAGAAAAAAGCTTGGCTATACAAAAAGTGGTTTTTGCCCAACGAGGCAATTTTTAAAAAATTTTAAGAAAACCTAAGTGTTAACATATCGAAAAATCGTTTCAAGGAGTGAACTACAATGATCAAAGAAATATGTTAAGCCGAATTTATCAAACACTTTTTTTTTGTATGGAGACCGAGGCAGCCTAATATATAATGGACAAAACTAAAGAAATAGGCTTAAGGGTTTTTCTGATTTGAGGTCACTTACTGAAAAAAATTTCAATGGATTTAATGAAAGACTTAAAATTCTTTTACAATTTCGGATTAAAAATTCAATTACTTACATTTTTAAGATATTATTGAAAATAAAAAAATGCCCATAAAGTTTTTATTTAAGCTTAAATTTTAAAGATTGTCATTATTTTGTGCTATGAGCTTAATGACCTTTTAATTTGTAAAACAATATAAGACATTATATTGAATGCGATGCTAAAGATCCAAAAACAAATGATTACAATTACATATCGTCACCTAAAATACAAAAAGGAGTGGCAAAACTTTTTATGATTTTACAGGAGAACAGGCCCTTAGCCAAGGCTACGGACCTAAACTAAGTCAACTAACAGCCCAATTCTGGCAAATTAACAAATTGTTAACCAGTATTTTGAATATTTCTATGTGTTTGTTGTAGTTTTTTATTTCAAAACAAAATTTGAAGCTTAAAAATAAAAAATTTTGATAAATATTGTCAACTTCTTTTCAGTTATTGACAATTTCATTAAAAAATTTTGTTTTTTGGGCTTTAAATATTGTTTTGAAAACAACAAACACATAGAAATATTCAAAATACTGGTTAACAATTTGTTAATTTGTTAACCAAATCAAAAAAACGTATTCAATTTTTTTTTTTTTTTTTGATAAAAGAAATTGTTCTCTATCATTTTAAACCCATATTGCCATGTTGTGAAGATTTTCAGTATTTAGATAAATTTATCTAAGCAAATACTTTTTGTAAATTTAAAGTTATTTTAAAAAAATCCTGACATTTTTATCCATTCATTTATCTTTAAATGAATATTGTTATAGAATTAAAATTTTTAGCAAAAATCTTAAAAATAATTAAATCTTTGGTTTGTAAAAGCTTAAGTTTTGACAACTTCAAAAAGAGAAGAAGTTAATTCATAGCGCAAAGTTAATTATCTTAAAGAAATTCATTAAGTTAATTATCTTAAAAAATTCATTAAATCCAGATACTTTCTGAATTTCCAGATACTTCAAGAGTCAAGGGTCCTCAGAATAGATTTTATGCTTCGTTTTAATCGTTTTAGTTTATTGTGTTTCATAATCGAAAATAGTCTTTTACTCGTAGTGTAATGACTCAAATAAAATAACCTCAAATAAAATATGTTTTTCGCCTTATTTCTCTGTTGCACTACTTTCTGCAGCTGTCTAAGAGGTTTCATATCTTTAATTGACAGATTGTCACGTGTGCGTTTTCCAGCTGTGTGCTATTTGGTGCTACCTTACAACATCATACTGAAAATTATTGGATGCGTGCTACTGACGTTTGGTAATAGTATGCCTTAACGTTCGGCGGTGGAGAAAAAAAAAATAATTTTTTCCACAAAGTTCTCACACGCTGCAGCAGAGTCGCTGACGCGAAAGTTAACAGAAGCTTACTCCGCACCATAAGCAGGAGTTGAGTAAAACTCTGTGAAGTTATTTGATATTATTTAAGTAGAAGAATGCTTAGATTCGAGGATTCTGTTAAATATTTTTCAATCATAGACATTGATTGGGAAAGTTAAAAAAAATTATTAACAAAACGCCAGCGGCATTCATAGCCTGTGCTACACCTGCTGGTTCACTTCTGGCATTCATACTTCTTGCCACCCAGTCAGCTCCATTTTACTCCGCACCATTTCACTGGCTGTTGTTTTGGTGTCACACAATGAGTTCGTTTCAATCAGCATCTGTTTCTGATTTCAAAGAAACTTTGATGACAACACAAACAAACGAATACCGCACACATACGAACATAATTGCTCACTAACAACCACCCACATTTAAGCTCACGTGATGACTGAGCAGTTGATTGGGCTGCAGAGTAGCAACAACAACACTAGCAAATGCAGCCCACTTTGCTGTTTGCCTCTTATCAGTTTAGGGCAAAGCTCAGCAGCGTCTGTATTTGAAACTATAAAATGAAATGCTGACATGATTGCGCATGTGTGTGTGTGTGTGTGTGTGTGAGTTTCTGAAAGCAACCGCAGGATAAAAACCACACACTTGCATTTAAACAAACAAACAAACAGTATCGGCCAAAAGTAAAGCCCCAAATTTATTTGCGTTTTTTAATCAAGAAATTCTCAAAAAACTGGAATGCATACGTCTTTTAAACTATTTTTGTTTAAAATCAGCCATCAAACGCTAAAATTGAACACAAAATACAATAGTTGTTATAGTTTACTTTCCGAAAAAATCTAAATTTTTTCTTGTTGTATTTAATACAACCGCAAAAGTACAAATTGAAAAAAACTCAAATGAAATGTTGGTGATTTATATAGTTTGTAGTGAAAATGCATGACACACAACTGAATGTGTAATTCAATTGTGTGATTCACTTAAGTCAATAACCTTTGCTAAAGGTTTTCTGTTGCAATGGTATTCTGTAATTCAATTGCGTGATTGACTGAAGTCAATAACCTTTGCTTTGATATTGCAAAAGTTTCAAGCAATACTTTCAATAAAAGTAGAACAGAATAATACGATACCTTAAGCGGTGTATTTTCGCATACCTCCAAATTTGCTTAGCTTTAAGATTTCATATGTTATGTATTGTAAGCTTTTAGGTTTTATGTTATTTTAAAAATAAAGGCAGTCACTAATTGACATTAAACAAAAACAGTTGAACTGTCTTTCCATTGTTTTATTTTTTCATAATAATTTGCTTACTCTATAGATATTGCAGATGCAAAAAGTTATACGATTACGTCAAATAATCTGATTGTTACGGAATTTTTTACAAGGATACATTTTTAAAAATTTAAACTTTGGGTATTCTTACGAAAAAAAATTCCAAAAAATCAAAAATATAAACTTTTAAATAATTTTTCCGGTTTATTAGTTTAAACACAATGTTGGGCTATTTTGTGCAAAAAATTAGAAAAATCAAAATTCGAACACAAAAGTTATAGCTGTTACAACTTGACGTTTTTTCAAAAATCCTTTAATCCATTGACAACGATATGGACACATATGTTCCATTTGGTTTTTTGTCATAAGAGGCACATTTTTTAATGGATTTTGACCAAATCTAAGTTGTTCGATAAAAAGCAAATGCCTTCTTTGGGTTTCGTGTTAAAATTAAGGTTTTGTTGTTTCAATTGGGTTTAAGGGCGTCTCAAACTCAGAAATTTGTATTTTTTTTTTTGGCAATTTTGGTTTCCTAGTATCTTGGGTTTTAAATTCTACTGTTGGATAAACTTTTAGCATTAGATGTGCCAATGTGTTATGTAAATTTATTGATAATGCATTTTATATTAGTTCTACACTTTTCACGAGGAGGCTGAAAATATTATGGGACATATGTGTCCCATTCGTCATCAAAGGTAAAAATTAAGGAGACTTTTTTTAAATTTTTATTCTTTTTATTTAATATTTTATAGTTGAAAAACAAAGAAAACAAACAATTCAGTAAGAAACATAAAAAAAAACATAAACAAAAACTTGAAAAAAATTATTGAAAATTATGAGATCCTAAAACTGGTTCATATAAACTATATCAAAATCGAACTTGGTTGTAAAAAAATTCAAAACATTTTCTGTCCCCAGTGAAGCACATTGGTTTTTTACATGCGAAACAAATTGTGATTGTTTGATTTTCGATTCCGTTTTTTGTGCAAACAACACATTGTTTCCTGACTCCTCCTTCTGTTCTTGTTTGATAATGTTCAACTGAATCCAACACTGCCCCCAGTCTTGACCGTTTAACTGATTCTCCTGGTGTCGAGGTAATACCAACTTTTCAACTACAAAAGCCGTCTATAAACTGTATAGCCAATTGCCTGCGAAATTCCAGATGTTGTATTAAAAATACTTTTTAATTACTTCTGGATATCATGTCAAACCCAATGTGTGTGTTTTGCACACCCAAATCCATTAAATCAAAAAACAAATGAAGATAAAATCTGATCCTCGATATACGATCATATTTATAGTAGGACTGAAAATAAATAAATAAATCTTTCTAACTTAAAAAGTTACTTAGAAGATACTTAACACTATACCTATTTTTGGTCCATAAGATCAACGCTTCCCATTCCTGCGTTATATTGGGAAATTTTTTTTTTGACATGTCACATTAATTTTATTTGCAGATTTTTTTTTTTATTTTGCAATATTAATATACCAACACGTTAGCGCATGAGTTTCCATGTTTTTAAGGACAAAATGATTTTAATATGTAATGCATATGTTTCTAAATTTTTAAATTTGACGACAAATGGAACGAATATATCCATGATTTTTCTCGTAGAAGGAGTAACAATTTTTAAATTTTGACAACACTTTAGTCTTCAAATGTTGTGTCCGAGTAAGAATACGTAATAAAATTTTGAGAATTTCCAGTGAAAATTCTTCATCGTCAAAGGGCATACCGAACACAAAAAAAAAAAAAAAAAAAATCATAAAAAATCCAAAACCATACACTTTTTCTTTGTAATGCCTTCAATTATTTTAAAAATAATTTGTAAGTTTAGTTCTACAAAATTTTGGATTACCATGGTGTCCGAGATATCTTTTAAAGTAAAAAAATTACAAAAAACCAAACAAAATTAATATCTGATTAATTATTTAATTAGAGTTCACCAGTGGTCGAAAATTACAAATTTTTCAAAAAGTAAAAAATCGCAGCCTATTATTTGTTGAATTTTTATGTTTGGTGGCTCATTGTAAGGAAAAATTAATTTAAAACGAAGTGCATTCCAATTATTTCAGAATTTCCTGTTTTAAAACGGTATGGGGATTTTTTTGAAAAAATAGATTTTTTCATATATTTTTTTCAATAAATGGCCAATCGCCATTTTGAATCACTGTGCGTCAGCATTTACCAATACTTCGAAAATTACATTTTAAGAAAAAATAGAAACTTTTCAGTTCATTGGACTCAAATCCCATTTCCATTTTCTCCCATACAAATTAAAGCTGGTCTAGTGTGCAGGGTATCTACAGCTCCTGGCTCCCTTTCCGGCAGTTGTCGTCTGCGGTTATAACTAACGTTCTCGAATTAGCTGCCGTAATGCAGTGTCCTATTAGGATACCCACCAGTGTCCTACAGTCCTTTCGTGGGCGTCTTAAAATGTAAAGATTCCGTTTTTCGCATCGTACGTTCATCGCCCATCATTTTTTAGATTTTGCATGATGTCGTATCTCTTCACTTACTGCTTGTGAGGCTCTTATTTCAAGGTTTCGGTACAGCTTATAGCGGGATATGCACATGTTCTATGAACTCTGATCCCAGCCCCGCACCTTTCTTTGCTAGTTCGTCGGCCATCTCGTATCCATCAATGCCTTGATGGCTTAGAATCCAATAGATGTGCACTTTCTTTGAGGTACATAGTGGATTGATTGATGTGTGATGGATTTGATCACTGCTGTGCTATTGACGAAGATTTTTTCGAGAGCGATAAGTGTTCATACTAAGGGTTTTCTCCGCGGCCTTTCTAATGGTGAAAACTTCAGCCTAGAAGATGCTGTAGTGGTTTGGTAGTTTGTATTTCTGCCTTATGACGTGTTCTGCCGGGGCGGAGCAAAACATTACTTATACACATTTTTTTCAAAATGATCAAATTCTTGTTTAACCTAAGTTAAGTACCCATAAAGTTTTACTTTAATATTTTACAAAAATAGAATGATTTTTTTAGATATTTACTCCGCTTATGTAAAGATGCAATTAATTTAGGCGCAGCGTTATCGCCCAATGTGATAAAGCCCAAAAAAGCTATGAATAATTTGTTGTTGTACAACTTTTGGGAGTTTTGGCCACATGACTTTGCGTCGGGCCTTATGACATATATTTTTGGGCGAAAACCATTTTTGCAAAGTTACAAATTGGTTAAAAAAGTTGAAGTTTTGAGTTGGACTGCAAGACTCTCGACATCAATTGCATCAAAAACTTATGGAAGATTGTTAACGAAAAATAACCAATCCAGCAGAATTCATGCTGTTTTTAGCAATTCAAGAGGCTTGGCAAACAAAAGTAAAGTATATCAACTATCTAAGCGTCTTTACCTCATCGGAGTCAAAAATTTATAAAAAACTAGTAGGCCCGTGTGGCGTTAAGACGCCAAAATCAAACATAACTAGATTTTATTTTAAGCTATTGAATAGATTTTAAACTAATCAAAATTGAAATGAAATTAATTTTGGCCTTTTTACGCGGTATTTAAAATCTTTTTATAAATTTTTAAACAATAAAACATTTCCCGATTAACAAATCTTTTTTCAGCTTTAAGAAATCATTCCAGTGTCACTTTGATATTGAATATATCAATTCATAGATTTAGTCAGTGGTGCCAACTACACGGAAATGACGGATTTCTATGGATATTTAAGCCTTGTACAGATAAACGGACAACAGTGGCAAAATAAGATAAGTCTACGGATTTTTAAGTATATCACACTGAATTTTCATAGATTTCGCTTTTTTCACGAAATTTTATGTCCAAAATTTTGAAGTGGTAAAAAAATGTACTTACTACTAAAAAGTGTATTTACATAATTTGTTAAAACTTTGCGCTTATCAACACTTGCAAATAAAAAAACTGTTTTAAGGAATTTAATTTTGAAGTGAGCCAGTGGACAGCCCATTCGAGGCTAGTGTATACAGTTTAACCCATTAATACTCACCACCAGAACTCGTTGAGCTTATTTTTAGAAATGTGCGGCATTAATTTGTAATAATGTTAGGCAGAAAACTTTGAAGTTTAAGAAAAAACTCAAAGGATTTGGGTGTGGCGAAGTGTGTAAACGTATAAGATCATAAAATTATAAAATCATAAACGTTTAAGGGGTCTGTAAGTTAAGAAATTAAAAAATAGAAACTTAGAAAATTAGAAAAAATTAAAACTTAAAATAAAAATTTTTAAGAAATATAAAGTCCAGTTTGCACATCTACAGGACTAAACCTACCAAACCATTCTAAATTTATTAAGATTGGACTTACCTAAAATTGGACGTACAAAATTTGCGTTTGAGTAATATACACTGAGGAGCAAAACTGTAACATGATGTAACACTTCTCATTTCAGCAACCGTTATCTTCTCTAAATGATAACTAATTACATATTTTTATTTTATAATGTTATTGGTGCACTTGTGCTCTTTCTCCTAAACCGGTTTAAAGTTAATCTAACAACAACGAAAAAACTAGCAGACAAAAATGTAAAAAATGGCAAATGTTACAGTTTTGCACTGATTTCTCATTTATTGTTATTTAACGGTTTTCGTGACAAAAAATATTATTAATAACATGTCCAGTATTTTTTTGCTTATTTTAATTCCTGGATATGATTGGGCATACTGATTGTATACCTCCTCACAAATTCTGGTGGTATAGCCTCCCAAACATCCTTAGTCCGCTCCCACATCTCATTTACTCCTTTGTTACGTAACTCCACAAATTCTCGATTGTATTCATGTCCAAAGATTGTGGAGGCCATTTCAAATTAGCAAATTTCTGTTTTTGTTTCCAGTCTTTGACAACATATGCAGTGTGTTTTGGATCATTGTCTTGCTAGAAAATAACTTTTTCAGCAGAAAGACCGATATTTTCCACTACTCCTGGTAGATTTTTTTACAGGATGTACAGGTACTGTTCCTTACGCATAATCCCATCGATGCGTATTGAGGGACCAACTCCATTTTGCGAAACCAACCACAAACCAGTATTGACCCACCAACATGTTTCATTGGTTGCTTTACATGATGTGGTTGGGTTGTATTTGGGTCCTTGGTCCAATACCACGCACAACCATCTGATTGGAAACGGTTGATTTTAGTCTCATCAGACCAAATAACCAAAAATTCAAAAGAACAACGAATAAAAAATATTGCATTACAATGTAAGTTAAAAGACTCACTATATCCCATTCCGCGACTGTCGAGTGTTTGTGCGCTGCAGCAAAATCCTGCCTTAACCGCACATGTCGTTTGGTCAGCATTGGTTTTTTTTCTTCTCTGCTGCTTTAACCCCCAATTTCGTAATGTTTTGCCGAGCTGTCCACTGGCTAGCACTGATGTTTAAAATTTTCAGGAGTGACTGCATCATTGCTGGTCACCAAGTTCGCAAGAGGTCGGGCCGCACGGGCGCTAATTTTTCTTGATCTACCTCCTTTGTTCTTAGGAACACTTTCCACTGTATTTTTCCCTTATGCGTTGCACTGTCATGTAGCTTATTTGGAAATCTTTTACCACTTTTTTAACTGACTCCCCCTTCCGCAATAAATTTTTTATTTGATTTTTTTTTCAATATTGATCATACCGCTTGCTTATATTATCACCTAATAAGTACATTTCAATCAAGAAAAGGCTATTAAGCTTCAAAATAAGCAATATATAACGGTACAATGTAAAATTGAGAGTGAGTGCAAAACTGTAACATTTGACTTTTTTTACATTTTTTTCTGCTAGTTTTTTGTTGTTGTTAGAATAACTTCAAACCTGTTTGGAAGCAAGAGTAAAAGTGTATAAAATAAAAATCTGTAATTCCTTATTGTTTGGAGAAGATAACGGTTGCTGAGATGAGAAGTGTTACAGCATGTTACAGTATTGCTCCTCAGTGTATATAAGATTTTGGACTTTGTGCTAAATTTTTAAGATATTAAATACAAACTTAAGGGACTTTGGGGACTTACCTTTTGTCCAACAAGATTATAATCTTTCTAATAAAAATGTGTGTAATTGATGCTTTTCTGGTGCTAGAAAAAATATTGTTATTTTTTGTGGCTTTATACAAGATGTACATATGTATAAAGATGGAAGAAGTAGATGTCGTCAACCAAATCGCTACCATAGCATTGTCAAAATTTTAGTGTAGTGCTGTTACTTCCTAGTATCTTCTTTGTCCCACGCAAACACTTTCAGAAGAAGTTTTGAAGTCGGGAATGGGGATTAAGCTCCGTAATATCACAATCAGAAAAATTTTAGGTGTGTTTGAGTAATCAAGTTAAGCAATGTATTTTGGAGGCGTTTTCTTTAATTTAGTATATGTATTGCAAAAACATGTTTTCCTTGTTTCAAGTACTAAGGCAGATAGCACAGCTTTTCAGCATATTTAATATTTCTGTAACGCAATTTTCACACACTTCACAAAAAAATTATAAAAAATACCACGCGGCTTTTTCCTTCAAACCAATAAGAACAAGTAACAAAACATGGGATTTTTCTTTGCATTGTCGTTCAAAATATGGAAATATTGATTATTTTTTTTACTTTGCTAAGGTACCGATTTGATAGACGTCACCTACTTCTGCCACCTTCATAAATACATTTTGCCTACAGTCAATTATAATTAAAAATGAGATAAAAATCCAAAAACTGTGGTTCTTCAATATCTGTAGAGACAAAACAACTTTCTTCAAAAAATTCTGCCAAAGGGGTGCTTAACTTTTTGTCGACACTGTACATGTACGCAATCGGCAGCATTTGCAGTAAGCGCCAGTATTGCTCCCTTTGCAACTCTGAGTCCCGCACTACATTCTACGCTTTGGCTGCGTACGTAACATGTGTCAATTACAGTCAAACAACAACAATAATAACAACAACAACAACGCCAATAACGACAACAATCACGAAATAAAAGACAACAACAAATTGTTTTGCCAACAAATGAGAAAATTTTTGCGATTTTTGCATTTGACAGCTTCTGATATGACGTTTAGAGAGAAGAGAAGGAAATAAATAAAGAAAAGAAAAAATGCAACAACACAGCAGCTATCACTGGTAGCTGAAACATATGTGTTTTACCTTGCTGGCTATTTTCGCAAACCCCAAAGGCAAGGTCACAAAACTGAAGCCCACTCAATGTATTTATCACGAAATCGTGATGGTACTGGTTCCGGTGATGGACTAAAACGTTTACTTTAGGTTTTCAAAACCTTCTCTGTACATTTTCTCAGAGTTTTGAAAGAGATATTTTGGCTCATTATAGGACAAAATAGTGCCTTATGCCCTGTAGAAGTCCAAACTGTTATTTTATTTCTTTTTTAAGATTCTGAAAAAAAGTTAAGTGATATGAAAAAGTGTTATAATTTACACTTATGAAAAGTTATTAATATTAAGGGGACTTTACACAATCAAATTTCGATTTTGTTTTTGTAAAATGGAAAAATATAGAAAAGGATATATGTTAGGAACTTTACATAAAGATATTGGGTTCTTGAAGTATACAAACAATATTTTTTTTTTATTTTTCTGGGGTGGTTTTTGGCTGATGGCCGATGCCGAGAGATAAACATATTTAATACAGAAAATAAGTTCGACATAATTTCCAAGCCATTTATTGGAAAAGGATGATTTGTACACCAAAATTATAACTATTTCTACACTCTAAATGCAAAACTGCATCTTTAGAAAAATCTCACAAACGAGAGTTGCCATACATTTTTAAGATTATTGAAGTCATTTTAAGTGAGAAATATAGTTTTTCCGATTTGTTCTAAATTTTCTTGTGTTCGAAGTGCCAGAAACAGGCACTTTGAATTTTTTTTTTTAAAAAAAGTAAAGTTTCTATAGCTATAACTTTGGTATCCGAATTTTAGTTTTTTTAATTTTTTGCACAAAATAATTCACAGCTACCCTTAATCTATTTCTCGCTGATTTTTTCAAAACTTGCATTTTTAAATTTTTTGAAATTTTTTTCGTAAAAATACCCTAACTCGAAAATTCCGAAAAGGTATACTTTTTTTTTTAAAGATCAAAGAACCTAGAACCTCTTTGATCTGAAAGGAAAGGATAGATTATTTAGAGGAATTGATTGGAACCATACGTGAATTATTTATTAGGCGAAACAACCGTGAAAGACAATTTGAATTGCTTTTTAGCCGAGGCTAGTGTTATGCCTTAACCTTGGGAAGCATTTCTAGCCCTTAGTTGTTCCTGTCCTTTTATTCCACACTTTTTGATTTCCATAATTCTTAAATGTGCAGGAAAGAATAAAGAAAGTGAAAAGAACCATGCCCGAGCCCGGATTCGAACCAGGGACCTCTGGGTTGATAGTCTAGCACACTCTCCACTAGACTACAAAGGCCGACTTGTATACTTCTACCGAAAAATTTCATAACGAGCAGGTTATTTAACGTGATCTCACAATTTTTTGTATCTGTTTTGTTTAAGAAAATATTTCCACAACATTTCAATAAAATTTTTTTAAATTTGGATTTTTGCGATTTTTTTAATTCAAAACGGAAAAAATTCGACGCGTACCAGTTTTTTAGAAAAAAGAGCACTTTTTTCCCATATAAATCAGATTTTCAACTTAAGGTTGCGAGCGGCACGTTTAAATATCAATATTTTTTCTGAAAATTTCACTGCTTACTTCTTTTTAGTAAAGAAAAAAACTCCGGCCCGCTATTTGTTACTTTAAAAAAAAAAATATGAGCGACACTCTAATACACATGTATAGGAGAGATCATGACTATACAATGCTATTTAAAATAAACATTTTGAAACAAACAAAAAAACCAAGAAAAAAAATTTAAATGTTTGTACAACATAAAAAAAATGTGTGAAGAGTCGTGGATCAGGAGGAATTGGGAATGCTTCCATACATTTTTATTGGCAAATTAATCCTTAACAAACGTCTTTAATTTTTTCTCTTTCATTTTCATTCTCATCATGCATGCACCACCTACAGAACAAATAGACAATTAAAAAAAAAAATTTGAGAAAATCTATGGAAAAACGTAAGTATTAGGTCGTGTTTTGGGAGTGCTTCTCTACTAGAAACAAGCAGTGGTTTCTCCGATACATTTTGGCTGTCGCACTGTGTAATTTAAGAAAAAAAAAACAATTTGTTTTTGGAAAGTTTTACACTGTTCATACCCCTTAAATTAAAGCTTTTTATAAAGCTTTTTACTAAATAATAAATGTGTCAGCCTTAGCTTGCTATAAAAAATAAATTTAGCTTAAGTAAATAATAAAAATTACAATACTTTGTAATTATAAGAAAAAATGTTTTGAAATTTTTACTTCAATACAAAAAAATGATTGTTTCTTTGTTTAGGGCGGAAGGGCAAAGGCGCTCCCCTGCCGATCTGAGCTCAATATCAATAATTGATCGTATAAGAATATATCATACTAGTCAGAAAAATAAATAAATCACAGATCGATAATATTTCTTTAGATATATTTTTATATCAGATATAAAGCTCAATAATTGATTCTTATTTTTTCGATCAGATTACAAAAATATTTTTTTTTTAAGTAAGTAAGTAAACTTGCATAACAATTTGTAAACTTTTTCATAACTGATTTTACGGCATCCATGCTGGTTCTGTTATTTATCTGCTGCTAAAAAAAATCTAAAAGTTTGTTCTTCTTTGGCCTTTTACACATGGAGCAATTGAAGAGCAATGCAACTGTTTGTATAAATTTGTCTGTCTAAATTTATATTGTGGTAAAGCAAAACTTGCGCTTGAATCTCAGCCACTTCAAAATTATGCTACATTTCAGCAAAAACTAATCAAAATTTGATATTCCAGTTTATAATAACTTAACAGAATTTTGCTGGAATTACATTATAATAAACTGCAAAAGAAAATTTCTACTTAATTCAAGCAAATATTTGCTAAGTTATAATATATTGGAATAGCAAATTTTGATAAGTTTTTCCTGAAATCTAGTATATTTTTGAAGTGAAAAAACTATTAACATTAAATTATATTTAAAAAATACCATTATCCGGAAACTTGAACCTCAGCCGCGTGAGCAAAAGTGCATCGGCTCATCCATTCGACCATCGCAGTTGTTAACTAATCGTTGCCTCATTTTCTTCATTAAGGATAAAAGTGTGATCGTGTGTTTAAAAAAAACGTGCTTGAATTTAGTAAAAATCTGCTATTTGAGTTTATATATTCTGAAAAATATTGCACTAAATATAATTAATATTTTAAAACGTATATCTAACTTAAGTGTCCTATCTGGAATAATTTCTAAACAACTCAAAGACGCAATTGTTATTCCGCTTTTTAAAACAGTTTGCAATAGAGATACTAGTAATTGTCTTCAATTTCAATAATTTTTGAATAAGCCCTTTAGGCGAGGATTTTAACTTTTCTGAACAGACAACCTTTTTTTCAGTTCTTGTCAGTACAGATTTAGAACTAGACTCTCTACTGAAGACGCACTACTTGATTTCTGTACTTCAATTTATAGAGGTCTTGATGATAAGAAAAACTGTTCTGGCCTCTTTGTTGATGTAGCAATGGCATTTGACATGGTTGATCGCAATATTCTTCTGGAAAAAGTGCATAATTTAGGCTTTCGTGGTTTTATTTACAATTGGCTTATGTCCTTTTTGAATTGCAGCAAGCAAAGAGTGAAAATTTGTAGCGAGCTAAGTGACTCTAAATCTAGAAGTTCCCCAAAGCTCTGTACTTGGTCCGGTTCTATTTAGCCATTTAGCCGGTACGATCTAACCATTGGCTATGCATCAGTGAACTTACTTTACTTAATGACAGATATGATAATTATTTACTTAGAGTTTGGTTTGCAGAAAAGAAGTTACTTTGTTAGCAGGAAGACTAAACTAATCTATTTTAGCTTATGTTGTATAGTATATCCGGAAATTGATATCATATTTCATGGATTTGGTTGTTGTCGATTTAGATTAACATCGGATACGAGACATAGCCTAGGTTAAACCTATGACAGTAGAATTCCTTGCAGTAATAATTGCTTTCTTGTCGAAAGAGTACCTTGCCATAAATATTTAGGAGTAATGGTTGATGAACATCTCACCTGGACCGCACACATTTCATTGTTGAAAAAAAATATATTTTTTCTTCATTACGATGATTTTATAAACTAAGACATTTTTATTTTGATAGTACTTAACTAAAATATACTACGGTATTTTTCATTCTAGATAACAATATGGTGTGAGTTGCTGGGGAGGTGCTTATCTGAATAATACACGTCCCTTGTTAATATTACAAAAGTCTGCCGTTAGAATAATCTGTAAAGTAAATAGCTTGACTTCATCTATTAATCTATTTGACGTCTAAAGATCTTACCGTTAAGGCATCCTTATTATTATAAAGTTTTTAAAATATTTTTTAAAAGAAGTGGGTATATTTAGAACTCCATGTGTGGTACTTACAACTTAAGAACGAACCAAAATTCTACCGTGACTATTTTCCAGTTTTTCGCACAATCCACTATCGTAATTTTTTTTTTCGATTTTATCCTACAGACTTTACAATAGACTCCCTGCAAGCATACGCCTTGAAAGAAATTTGAAAGTATTCTTAAGAAAAATAAAATTGTGTAACTTTGAGTTAGACCACTCGGAAATTGAATTTTTGTTACGCTTCATTAGCTAATTTTCGTTTGTTCTTTATTTTTTAGACAGAAATAATTTGTGTTTTCTTCTTCTAATAAATCATTGTTAATTTTTTATAACTGCTTTTTACTAATATTGTTTAACTCAATTCACCACAAAAAACACTTTTTATTTAGTTTTATATATGTATTGAAGTGGCATTAAACACTATTTATTCTAATACTAAATGTCAATACTATTCTTATAAGTTAAAATTGTTCTAATGATTGTATATTTTATTGAAAAAACTTGTCAAAACTTTTTACTATGAGAATTTCTTTACTATGAGAATAATAATATAGCAAATATATGCTTGAGTTATGTAAAAATGCGCTATTTGAGTTTATAATAACAACTTAGTAAATATTTGCTTGAGTTTAGTAAAAATTTGCTATTTGCGTTTGAAATAACTTAGCAAATATTTGCCTGAATTAAGTAGAAATTTACTTTCACAGTTCATAATAACTTAGCAAAATTTTCCTTGAATTTAATATAATTTTTCTTTTTCCTAAATACATGAGGAGTGATTTCAATTTAGCAATCTTTTTCTGAAATCACTCAAAAATTGAGCAAAGTTTTGCTGATTTTCGTTTAGGCAAAACATTTTCCTGATTCAAGCAAAATAATTATCTCCGTGAAGCAAATTGTGCACAACTACTAGTTCAATGCAACACAGCTTGCTGCAATTTTAATCGGCGTTTTTTTTGTTGCTTATTGTGTTTTGCTTGACATCAGTTTGCTGCCGTTCTTTTGCTGCGACGAATAATCTGCAGTTTATATTGTTCGTTATGTATGGATGCAACCAAATTCTACTTTGACTTTGAGTTCTTCGCGTATAAAAATATCAAATAACATCTTCATAACTTGAATCGCTTTAACTACTCAAATTTTGTGTTTCTATTTAACAGTGATTCAACAAAAAATATTTGTTTTGTTATTTTTTAATGTTACGTTGCGACGTAACTTGCTCACCAGAAGGCATAGGTTGCAATTAAATTTAAAATTGGAGTGGGTAGCAACATTTTAAGCTATTGCGTTGTAGTTGCATTACTTTTCAATTGCTCCATGTGTAAAAGACCATACACATTTTTAAGATTCTTTTGAGCATGTTTATAATAGGTTTATTCCCGTACTCGTACTCCTGAAAGCTTTATTTTGAAGCTCAAGAGAGAGAAATAACATGCAAAATGAATTTATTCTATTACAATTAATTTAAGTTAGTACGGAAACAGACCTAATATAAACAATTGCTAAGCAAAGACACAAACCATTCTATGTGTAGGCATTTAAAATATACATTTTATTACTAAAAAAATCTCAGTGTATCCCCCAACAGATACTGCTCAACTGGCACTCTCTGTGCTCTTTAGCATTATAAAGCGTCCCCTTTCTTCCGCCCCCTTCATTAAAAACACCTGATGATCTTTCTAATTCTAGCTAAACACAATAAAGTAGTAGCCAGAATTACGTGATTCTCTTTAAGTAGTAATGGAAACAATCGTGCTACAGTGCTACCAGCTAATCGGAAAAAATATTTTTAGTACGGGTGGCAAGAGTATAAACAAAATGTTGAGCAATGTTTATGGTTTTGATAAGAAAACAAGTTAAACAAAAGCTAGAATTTCTTGTTTTTTTACTCTTTCTGAGCGTAATTTTATACTCTGCAATAGAGCGCGTCTTTTTTACTATTTATTTATAATATCAATTTTGTTGGCAATCATAGCTTAAGTTAAAAGTTAACAGATAGTTCGTTAGACTATTTGGATATGTTTTTACTTTAGTGCTTCAGAGAGTTTTGTTTCGTTCAAAACGTTCGGTTGTTGTCGATCGGCGAGTCGTTCGATTCAGTCCGCTGTTACTTAAGGTCCATTGTTACTTTTGTGTTTTTGTATCTTTTCTAGTATACGCTAGAATTGATATTAAAAAAATTAATTCTATTAAATGATAAGAGCTGAAAACAAGCTTCTATGTGAGTCGAAAATTTGAGAGAATAAATTTTATAAAACATATAAAAACAAAGTAAAATCAAGATAAGAGCACTATGCTTAGTCTTTTTCACATGTAAAGTCACAATTATCTAAGCGCGTTCACAAATATTTTGTGCTAGTTTTAAGTTCTATTGAAGGTGCTTGTTTTAACCCGTCAAAGACGTGGCTACAATTTATGTGAAATAAAGTCACACCATGAAATACAAATTTTGATTAATAAGGTCAAAAAGAATGCTCCACCAAAATAATGAAATAACGATATAATGAATAAAATATTTAAACTAATGCAAAAACAAAGGCAAAGTGTGATGAAAATAAAAGTAAACATTTAAGTGACTTCACTTGTTCGTTGATTGAAATAACAGGGTGTTGCTAATTTATGCATGCAATAATTAATGACCATACAAAAATTGCGAAATAAAAATGAAGCATCTGTTTAGATTTTATGGTATCAAAATGAAGTATTTTTATAGTTGTAAAATAAATATTGGTATATAATATTCAAAATGAGTTAATAGCAGTTAAAAGAAGATACTTCAGCTATAAGAATATAACATTTTAAATACATACAATAGTAGTGATTATAAATTTTATACCGTTTAATCCATAGCCATAATGGAAAATTTTCAGGCTGCTCGCAATTGGTTAAGAAGTTATAAAGGCCTAAAGTTGGAAAAATGGGTCTGAAAAACTAGTGGTTTTTCCTTTTATGTAAACATTATGAGTATTAGAAAAAAGGTTAGAGATATCAACGATAAGACATTTTGTATGCCGATATTTTCACTAAAACGTTATTGTAATAAGAGGTTATTTTCACTAAAACGTTATTGTAAAAAGTCATAAGTGCAATACTTTTTCTAAGTACAAAAAGAGTTATATCTTCAATATCTATGCATGGATACTCCGTGGAATAGATAGAAAATTGCATTACCTTTTTTTTGATACCCATGCAAAATTTTTTTTTTATTATTTCAAGTCAATGAACAAAGGTTCTTACAGACTATGATAATTAATATAGTTATACATGAATAATTCGATAATAGTATACATAAAATAGTTCAAATAATTTAATAAAAGTTATTTAGCACATTCTTTAATGATTCTTTGGAATTAGAAAAATCAATATAACAGTAAAGCATACAGTTATTGAACTACAACATTGCTCTATACATTGTTGCGTTAATGGCATAGTTGGTTCTACATCTTCCTAGATAAAACACATCAAAATGACGTAAAGTACGACAAGGAATATTAAAATTTATGAGTTCAAGTAGTATAGGGCAATCAACCGTTCCAACTACAATATTAAAAATAAACAACAGAGATAAAATGTTCCTTCTATTCTGAAGAGTTTTAAAATTTTTAACACTACAACGATCGCTATAAGAAGGAGCAGGATTTCTTGGATAATTAATTTCAAAAACAAATCTAGTAAATTCTTTCTTAACTCGTTCTAGGCGTAATTTATGAGACTCATAGAAGGGATTCCATATAAATGAAGCATATTCCAACTTCGAACGAACAATAGATGTATACAGTACTTTTAGTGTGAAAGGGTCCTTAAAATTGGAACCATTTCGCCGTACTAAAGCAAGAAGTGCATAAGCTTTCAGAATAATATAATTAAGATGGCAAATAAAAGTGAATCTTGAATCAAAAATTACACCTAGATCTTTACACATTCATAAACACATTTTAAAGGAAAATTATCTAAGTAGAATTTTGTTTTTAATGGACATAATGATTTAGTAAAAGTAGAAAAAGAAAATTTTTCTCGATTAAGATACAGTCCATTTTTCGAACTCGAGACGTTTAAAGAATTTAAATGTGATTGCAGCAACAAGGCATCCGATAAATTGTCAATTTTCCGAAATATTTTTAAAACATCCGCATATAAAGGCACTGTGAATTTTTTAAATTTTGGAAGCCTCTTTTTCCAACTTTGAAATCCTATAACTTCTAAACCTCATGAAAGCGGCCTACTTTCTAAACAGTCTGTCTTGTCTGCTGTGTGATTGACTTTATACAGAGTTGTTGTTGTTGTATTTGTTCATAAATTATTTGACCTTAAGCATAGTACTCTGTTCAGTTTCAGTACTCTGTTCAGTACAGTATGGATAGTAGAACTAGACAAGGTAGTGGTAGGGCTGAATGTGTTCTCTTTCTAAAGCCCGTATGATACTTCATTGCGTTGTCCAATTTTTATTCATTGACAATGAAACTAGAGCAGTTGAAATAGTGCTAAACCTAAAATTCAAGAAGTGTATACGCTTATAGTACGAATTGGACAAAAAAATGTGCGACGGACAGTATTTTCAATGCATTGTTTTTGACGTTTCTCTCAATTCGTTTGTCGTTAAGTTTCGATCAAATATAAAGTGTCGAAAACAAGCTTGAGCTCTTTCTTCCGCAGCTAAGAAGAACAAAGAGATAAAATACTATCGTTGCGGAGATGTAAAAAATTGGCACGATGTTTGTTTTTATCCTTTTCCAACAATATAAATCTATCTAGCCCACGCGCCAATTGTTTTCAGATTTTGAAATTGGAGAAAGCAATGAAGTATCATACGGGCTTTACTAACTATAACTGTCAAACTCAGCCATCTTGGTATTTTTGCCAATTTTTGCTTTCATATTGTATTCTCATTGGTTGCAGATTTTGTATGAAATGTCAACTTGGTTTTGACAGTTTCAGTCACCGGCTCTCCGCTCTAACACTACCTTGTCTAATTTTGCCATGGTGACAGCTGCGAAACAAGCGCGGAAATTTTCACAATATTTTCGTCAGAGCAGTACTCTGTTCCGCTGCGTGAAATATCGCAACATGTTTCTGAGCAACATTTTTTTCACGACAATTTAATTGTACTGCCCACGACAAAAATTTATCCGGTAGCCGTGCACACAACCTATTTTCTCACGGATGACGAACATCAAACAAAAGAAAACATAAAACGAACCTTATTTGTTTAAATTTTTTTTCAAAATTTTGTTCATAATACAAAACGAGCGTTAAGCAAAATTTTTCTTTCTTAATATTGTTTTGCTTAAAATTTATATATTTATTTTCTTTGTGGACAAAAAAACATTTGTGATATCTCCATTTTGTATCAGCTGCCATAGCAACCATAGCACGCTCCCGTTTTAATTTTCCTTTGTTTGACTTTCGTCATCCGCAGCTAAAGTTGTGCAGCTGATTGGTTAGATATATTATGGTACTGCCTATTTATTTTGAAGTGAAAAGAGATAGATCATATGAAATCTCCCAACTTATTCTCTGCGTTTCTGAGAAACGTTGCCATAGGAATTCCTCGCAATAAACTTTAAGTCAGACCCTTCACGCAACAAATAAATAGATATTGCCAGCGAAATTTCATGCAAAAGAACAGAGTACTACACGGTTAAGAATTTTGAAATATTTTTTAATCCAAACTTTGGTTCAAAGGAATTTTTAGTCCAAAAAGTACTACTTTTCAATCCAAACATTAGTTTAATTTAGCTGGATCCCAAGCCCACGTTCCTGAAAAGAACTTACTTGCATTCGTTATGATACAAAAAAAGCGTGACTTTCTTAACAACTGAGATGGACGAGTGGACAAGGTGTTGTACCAGCACAACAGAGGACGTGTGTTCAAATCTGGAGAGCAACTGGTCAGAAAAGTTTTTTTCTTTTAAGCTCATATTTATATTGCTTTTTTTAAACTTTTTTTCGGATTGAAAACTAATCTTTTTTGGATTGAAAAATTTTAAACTTTTCCTTGGATTAAAAAGTAATCTTATTTTGGTGTTGTCCTATATGTAATACAAAAAGTTTAAAATTTAGTCCAAGATTTTTAATCGTGTAGGCTTTAAAGTACTATGCTTAAGCTCTAAATTATAACCTTGTTCTGCCATAATTTTATTTAAAGAATCGAAGTTTCAGAACCGTTTAAAATTTTATATACAATGTAAATAAATAACTTTTAAAGCAAAACTATAAAAAAGTTAAACAATTTGTTTTTACACCGATACTAGTTATGTTAGAGATCAAAGTGATGCATATAAACCTCACTCAAATACTAATCTTTCTCTTTATCCTTTATCTTTTGACTGTTGGTATAAACAACGGTCGATTTAAAGGCCGATTTTGAATTTTATCAAACTCTAATTATTCAAATATTTCTGCATTAGGTTACGTTAAATTATTTAAACAAATCCGAGTCTTGAGTAGGTACATAAAAGCTTGGTTCTGCAAGTCAAAAATCTACATATTCAGTCATTCTGACGTCATTGAAAAAATGCTGAAACAATTCAGTCGATTTCAAGCGCCAATTTGCTTTGAACTACTTAATTCAAGACTAAATAAATTAACTTTCGATATTCTTAACGCTCATAACACGAATGCAGCAACCATGCTGTTGCTATCGTTTCTCGTTAATGGTTTATTGTATGGCGCGCGTTTTGCATACAAATTTGTTGAACAGCGACAAGGTTCACTTAAAAGCAATTTTGTTGTACGAAACTATGTGCTATAAGCGGTAAGAATTTTTGGGCACTGGTCAAAGATAAGCGAAAGTTTGAGAGGATTTTACTATTTTTATAACAAAAATTCGATATTTGAATGAATTTGTTCCAATTAAATCGAAATCGTCTTATAAATGTTGATACCAGAGTAATGAATAATTGTAAACAGATTTTTTTATTAGCAAAATGTATTTGTTGGAGGTTAGATAGTATAAGGAAGTACTATAAACAGAGACGTGCAAATAAGAGACGTGCTTACTATTAGAGTCTATCGACTTGTACAAGAAAAATCGGACCCCCAATTCTGGTATCAAAATTAAATAAATTGTACCTATATAAAAATCCTTTCGATTGGTATACTTTTTTTTTGTCTGAACCAATTTTGGCAGCCCCCGAATTGCATTATTGTGCAGTTTTTAGCAACTTTTGTACTGGAGACACACTAATGGTTGACTTAAGAGATAATCAATCTTACAACTCAATTCCTTCGTTTTGAAAACATAGAACTGCAAATTTTCATCCCATTTCACAAATGCTCTAAATAGTTTTGACGGTTTTTTTTAAGTGTATCTACTTGTTATTTAATTTTAGCTATATTTTTTAGATTTTTTGTATAAAAGAATTTTAGCAATTTTGGGTTTATTTTGGTTAATGAAAAATGTTTAATGTTAACAAAATAAATCAGCATTATATTTTTAGATCCTTAATGGACTAAAAATGGCTTTTTGTTGAATGGCCACCCAACATAGAAACATTAGTCCTCTTCTCCGTTCTGCAGCCACTGACGCCTTCGTGACGAGCTTAATATACCTCTGAGTTTCCTGAAAGTAGCAAGGTATATGTCAAATTTTGACATCGTCAATCATGTTACCACAAATGTCTTTTACAGGAACTAAAAAAATAATGGTTCATATTTTGTTAACACTAAAAGTTTTAAAACTTTACTTTTGCATTAAACAAATGTGTTAAAATTGAATATTGTGTCTGAAAATTTAATAGCGCGCACAACACAATTAACACAAGTGATCAATGAAGCTTGGTCAAAGTCCTTTCAAGGGCTGAAATGGCAATTTTTATTTAATTTTTATATACATGTTTACAACCTTTTCATACTGAAAGCTAAGGCAAAGTTCGTAAGAATACATATGTACTAGGGAAGTCAACTCCGGGATCCCGGACGATTTAAGCCCCTTTAAATTCCGGGACTTTCTTTTCGGGATCCGTGATTTTTAAATAAAAAAAATTTCTATTACAAATATTTATGTAAATGCAACCATTTCATTTTAATGCTATGTTCACACTGAGAGCTAAATGCGCATTTACAAAATCCACACTCAGAAAAAAGTTTATCGGAATATGGGAAAAAAGGCATCATATTAAGTGAAAAATGGTATTGATTTTGCTCCAGAGAATGCTTTTCTCTAAATGTGATCCCAAAAATTCCCTAAAAATGGCAAAAAGCTTCCATGAAAATGAGAAATTCTCATTAATAAAAGACACCTTCTCTTTAATAGAAAAATATTTCTTTATATTGCGTTCAATCGTTTTCTTTATTTTGTAAATTATTCCCGAAAACAGAGAAATATTTACTTAATTTTAATGAATGCTTTCTTTAAGTTGCGTTTATAGTTTCTCACAAAAAATAACACTTTCTTTCTTTGAAAAAAAAGATATATTTTCTTAACATTGATACAACATATTTCTTTATTGCGTACATTTTTCTTTAAAACACAGAAGTATATCCGCAATAACGTTTAAAAAATTATTTTTGTCAAACATTTGTTTTAACTCAGTTCTACGCAAAGTAGAAGTTTTAATATCAACTTGTGATTCGGTTTTAAAAATATTAGTTAAAAATGTGTGAAGAGGAAGAATTATTGTTGTGGCATAAGAAAAATATATCGATTTTTGAGAAGAAGCCTTTTTAATTTTTGAGAAAGGATTTGTTGTTATTGAAGAAAATATTTCGCATAGTGAATTATTTATCAACAAAAGAGAACATTTTTAATTTTCTATATATTTTTCACTTTAAATGAGATTTTTTCAGTGAGAGAAAATTACTTATCATTATTAGAGACATGAAATATTTTCATTTACCACAAGGAAGAAAATATTTCTTCGAATATGTGAAAATTTATTATAATTGAAGTAAATTTTATTTGAAATAAAGATAATATCTATTATTGAAAATAGAGAAATTTTTTATCACAAAAAGATAGGTGTTTTTTTCTGAGTGCACTTTACGAACGGCCCTTAACTCGTTGTAAAGGTCGATGATATATAGTAAATGCTTTAAATACGCATTTAGCTCTGAGTGTGAACCTAGCACAAGTTGACATGGATATAGTTTTATTGAGGCTGAAAAAGATTGTTAGGATGATGAGTGTGAATCACTGGAGCAAAGACTTTGCAAAGTTTTAGAAGAATTTGCAACATTGGGAAGTCAGATATTCTGACAAAACTATTTCTTCAACTAGGATTTCTCAGAACGGTGCTTCTCATCCTAGCGTTATATTTGTTATACACTTAAAAAAAAATATACTAAATTCTAGGAAAATTTCCTCATTTCAAGGAAAATATGGGAACAGAATATTACTAAAGTCATCTTATCCTATATATAAGGATGGCATTTTACTTTGTTTAGTTAAGTTATTTTCCTAAAACTGAGGATATTACCTTCATCAAAGGAACAAAGATACCTTAGAAGTTCGATACAGATACTTAAATGAAGGAAATTAAACTTTGTTTAAAGAGAGTTCATACTTTATTTAAGGAAATAAGTTGTTTATATAAGATTAATTATGTACTTGTTTGTAGTAAATATTTCATTTATTTAAAGCAGTGATTTCCTTCATGTAAAGAAAATCTTGATTCGTACAAGGAAATATTAACTTGGATTAAAGTACCTCATTCCTATTTTAATGAATTAAAATTTTCAAGTTAAGAAAAATTATGTACTTGTTTGAAGTAAATATTTCATTTATTTAGAGCAGTGATTTCATACACGTAAAGAAAATCTTGACTTGCGACTACGAAATATTCACTTTGATTAAAGTACGTCATACCTATTTGAATAAATAAAAATCCTTAAGTAAAGGATTATTTTGTACTTGTTTGTAGTAAATACTTCATTTATTTATAGCAGTGATTTCCTACATGTTCAGAAAATCTTGACTTGCGACTTGGAAATATTTACTTTGATTAAATTTCTTCATACCAATTTTAATGAATAATAATTATAAAGTTAAGATAAATTATGTACTTGTTTGAAGTAAATATTTAATTTAATTAGAGCAGTGATTTCTTACAAGTAAAGAAAATCTTGACTTGCTCCTAGGAAATATTTAATTTGATTAAAGTTCGTCACACCTTTCTTAACCCTTAGTTAAGGAAAATAATGTACTTGTTTGAAGTAAATATTTAATTACATAACATTTTAGAAATGATAATAATTATGCCTGAAATAAAATAGGTTTAGATTTCGAGAAATTATAAATTGTGTTGAATTAAACTGATTGAAGCCAAAAAGTGTTACCACAATTGTGGTAAAGTGACAACACTGGCGGCAAAATGTTTCACAGTCTCAAATGGCCTACCGTACTATTTTCTTTCGCTGTTAAGAAATAAGAGTGAAAATAAGTATTATTACTTAAAGAGAGGAAAAATTTACTCATATATATTATAAGATGTTTCTTAAAATCCAAATAATTGACTAATTCTGAGTAATATTTTACTAGCCGCCATGTTAAAGAATATTTATTCTAAGTATTAGGAATATTTTCCAAAAATGAAATGATTTTACCGCCATATGCATTTTATTACTTAAGTTAAGGAAAAATTTTCTCAAATATAGTAAATTTTACTTATTTCTATTTAAGTAAAATGGCGTCCTAAGTTTTAGTACAACGACCTAAAATTTTAGGATGTGGTAGCCTTTGATTGAGTAAAAACTCACTGTAATAAGGAATTTTTACTTCAATTAAGTAAAAATTAATTACTTGAATTGAGGACATGACTTATTTATATTTAGTACGAGTTTGTCTTTAGTGTAATATCCGAACAAAACTCTCTTATGAAAAGCAATGTTTTACTTTAAAAAAATTTTAAACAAAAAATTTAATTTTGAAAAGTCTTTTCCTTAATTTGCCTTAAACTAAAAAAAAAACATGCAAAAATGTTTAACATTTATACAATAATACCTTAAACTGTTATGTATTTTTTAATATTTTTTGCTTTTTAAATTAATACAATTTGCTGGTCATTAATATTACTTAAGCTTTTTGTGTTTATTTACAAAAAGGGTATTCACAATTGTGCGGTATCGTGGTATTGTGGTTTTTTGCCATAGTTGAAAACCACAATTATGAGCATACTTTAAAATAGCATTTGTGGTTGGAAACCTCCCACTATAGCGTTTTGTTTCTATGCAAATAATTTATCATCCAATATATCAATTTTATATATTGCATAAAAAAGTTTAACTTGCATTTTGAACTTCGTCCATTTCTGCAATTAGAATATGACTGGCAACCGATGTTGTTTAAGGAACTTTAAAAACCAAGTTCGTTAAACATATCATTGGGCTACTTAAAATTACCACACTTTTGGTTTTTAGAGATTTCATATAAAACAACGCAATTGTGAATACCCTTAATGTGTTTTGTTTTGTTTTGTTTTATTTTTGTTGCTTTATAAATGAACTAATTTGCATTTTTTAGTTTCAAGTAATAAGTAATACAAAATTGTATTAAAAACATTTTGAAAAATTTACTTTTCAAAGTTTTCAATTCCGAACTAATCCCGGAATCCCGGGATTGATATTTTCAATCCCGATAATCCTGGTATCGAAAAAAGCTTCCGGAATTGGACTCCCAAAAATGTACATATCATGTACATATCATGAGATTAAGAAATCTTATTAAAAATGCTTTACATTAACATAAAGCTATTAATGTTGTCAAAAAGATGTTCTTCACAGAATTAATAAGATTTATCTGTTAAAATTCGTATTCTTAAGTATTTGGTAGTATTAAATTTCATAAATTCAAAGTGATAGTATTTTTTCTCTGTGTATGTTTGTATTGTTTAAAGTAGTAAATCATTGCAAACATAAGAAAAGCACAAAATTTAAATATAATTCCTAAATCATCACTAAATACGTGAACGTTATTCTTTATATGTATGTATATGTAGTTTCTTAAAAAAAGTGTCTCATGCTGAGCTTGGTGTTGTTAGCTGTCAGTTATCAATTGAGTCAATTTTTTTATTATTATTATTAGAAGGAATAAAGCCCAGAGCACATGAGATAATATTGATTACACTGTAAAAAAGTTGACGCAAAACTTATTTCTACTTAGTGCTTGCAATTGTTTTGGTACACGATTTTAATGTTGGTCGTAAAATTAAAACGAATAAATATTTTTCAAAATGTTCTGTGTTCTTTTTTATAAGGTCACTGAATAGCTACCATTCTTATACTTGGTTTTCTTTATGTCATTTTCAGTGGTCAGTTGTTGTCAGTCAAATTGAAAATGACAACATGTGGACATTTTTTCAACATTTGGCAATCTTGGAAAATTAAAAACAAATAGATTATTAAATAAAGCTATGCAGAAAATTTTCTAGAGTTTTATTTAGATGATATATCAGGTGATAAACTTTTGTATCGTCATAAAAATTACATAGTGAAAAGCAAGCATTATAAGCACTTATTCGAAATGGCCACCCTTAGTAGCTTTACAGCAACAGTGTCGAAAGTAGCTATCTATGGTCTCTATGAAGGATCACAATTTGTAGTCCAACGGGCTTGGGTCTGGGCTGCCAGACTGTCATTCAGCTTTGAAAATAAGTTAGGAACATGGCTTTGAGCTAAGTTTATATCGTTTTAGCCTTGTTGGCTAAAGCGGAGCTTGTAGAAAGGTCCACGGAATGTTCGCAAACATTGTCTAATTGAGGGGCATTTAGCAAAAGTGAAGCTTGGTGACCCCGTCATAGGTGACTTCCCACCACTTTATTACAAAAAAGCAGACTAAACTTTATCACAAAAAAACAGACACAGAGTGGCCTCGTTGAACTCTAGGAATATGCTCAGACACTTTATCAGTCGGTTTGTTAAACGATTCTTCTCCTATGGTAAAAATTTTCTCGTCGGTAAACAGAATTCGTCTATAAGCATTTTTCGCATTTCGGCAACACAGCTCTTTAGATTTTCGCTGGCGATTGACCTGTCAATCCCTAATGTATCGCTTGTTTGCTCCGAGTCCCAAATTCCAAGTCCTGTGCTAATTTTCATCTCCCGCGATAAGATCTGATTGCGTAGCGAATCACGGCGAATTCTGTTCTGCACGGCTTTGATGGCTTGTAACACAAGCTAACAGTGACCCAGCAAAATTTTTGATGCAAATGTGACATGCATTCTTAGGGACACTGATTCCATAAGACATTCTATAGATCAAACTGTGCTTCTTCTTAGCCTTAGAAGAAGTTCTTACAAGATGCATTTTTACAATTTACTTCTGGAAGACATTCAAATGGTATTTAAATTCAATGAAAGTACAAAAATCATATATAATTATGATAAATGTTTTAGATATTTTCCGTGGAATTTTCTAAACCTCCAATGAAACCCAACAACTTACATCTCCAGCACCAAAATGTTTTGAAAATCGGGAAAAAGGATAATTTACGTGGAATATTTTTAAACCACCAACAAAACCCAAAAACTTCTCATTTCGAACACCAAGTCGCTAGAATGTCGAGAAAAGGGATCTTTTTCCAGGGATTTTTTAACCCCGAAACCACAAAAACCATTCCATTCGACGGAATGCCTTCTTAAAGTTCTCCTGAAAAACATCTACTAGAATCCGTTGTTTGAAGGGCTCAAAGAAATCTTCCATTGAAAAATTCTGGAAGCACTTCTAGAGTAGACTAAGGAAAGAATTCCTCACAATGACATGCATATGTTAAAAAAATGCCTTCTGGGTATGAAAGTGGAAAGGATGGTATTTAAAACTTTCCCTTCCTTTTTAGCTTTTTTTGGAAGCACTTTTTTTGCTGGGGAGCTGACGGCCAGACTTCAGTCGGTCCTCTAATATCCTCTAGTATCTTCGAATAATTTCACCGAACGGTGGACAAAATTTAGTGAAGCAACTGTAGTCAAATTTTTGCTAGGCACAAAATATGATTTTCTTGCGATGTCAAATGAGACCGAAAACTTTAAGCGAGCTTAAGCTTAGTATGCTATAGGAACGAAAATTTTTGGGCTTAGAACTCTACACGCGAAATTTTGATGTAGAGTCAAAATTTTTGTGTGGAGAAAAAGCACTTGCTGTTCTGGTTGACGGATTCATATTTTTATTGCTGCAATTTTGTATCCTATAAAAAGCCAGACTACACATTAATAAACAATATAAATGCAACAATAAATTTGTTAAATAACAAATGCAACACTTTAACATACTTTCTGCTTATTTTTTATTGTTGAATGGCAAATTTCCGCGCCAATTTAATGTACGGGCATATAATCGGCAACGAAACTTCGAAATTTCAACTCTCCACTCACGAATGAAAATTTGGCAACATAGCAATAATTTTCGCTTCTACAGCGTACTAGCTGGCGAAAAAAATTTCGATGCCTGTTCGTTGTCAAAAATCTCAGTGTATTTCTTATGGAATTTTTTTTTCGTACCTACAGCATACTAAGCTTTGTGTAGCATAAATGCCACTTGTCAAATAGAAGTGGATACGTTCAATGATTCTCGAGAGCAAATGTGTTCAGTTCATGTATCAAAACATTTGCTAGTACTACACGGCTTGAAATCTTGGACTAAATTTTAGTCCAGCTAAAAAATTACCGATTTTTTTAAACTGTCCAAATACTAACTCATAATTAAAACTGTACTGTACTAAAACTTAAGCCAAAGTAAATATTACAGATTTCCTTTTAGCTTTTTGGTTTAAATTTGAGAATAGTTCTGCATTAATTTTTGTTTTTAATATAATTTAGATTAAGTTTTAGTACATTTAGATACTGAATTGTGATTTGGACCCGTGAAAAATAAAACCTGGTAATGCTAAGACTCAATATAAGGCACTTCGGTTTGTATGTTTGTTTATTGATTTTGTTATGTTTAGCACAATAGGCTAGTGGTTAGACTAGGGAACTGTAGGTCGTGGGTTCGAATCTCACGGTGTTTATTATTTGTTTTTTATATTTTATTCCAAGCCTGCACTAAATTTAAAACCAAAACTGTATTATAATCATATATTAGTATTTTGCAAATTGTACTAGAATTCAATACAAAGCTGGTGAGAACTTATACATATGTAGTAGAAAAGTTTCAATTTTAGTAAAAGATTTCTAACCGTGTAGGTATTAAAAGAGTGTCCAAGCAATGTAGCTCAAAATTTTTCATGGGGAAAAATTACAATTAATTAATTTTTTTTTTTATATATTATTGTATAAAATTTCATGCAAACTTGTTGAGGATCATGAAAAATTTTCTCACTCGAACTGCCCGATTCTATGTTGTAAGAATTTTATATATGTTTTTTTAAGCAAACCAATTTTAGCTCTAAAATTTTTTTTTGAGTGTAAATATGCGCACAGCGTAATTTTTATTAATATTTTTTTTTTGTTTACTGCAAATGCGTTCGGTTTGGTTTGTCAATGTATGTATTTTATAATTGTTGTGATTGTATAAGTAAGCTTTTATTGCTGTTGTTGTTTGTAATGCAAAGTTCAATCATTTACAAGTTCGAACAAAGCGTTTATCTAGGTTTTAGGTGGCAAAAGTGTGACCAGTGGCAGCTACATGCTCAGTATTCTTTGGTGTGTCAAATAAATCGGTTAGAATTCCAGAATCCAGAAAATTGTAATGAAACATTCTCTTGGATTGTAATTTAATACATTTACTCATAGCCATAAACAAAAAAGTGAGCAAAATTTAATACCACAACATAACCTTTTATTACGATCGCTAGAAAGATAAAGCTTTGAGAAAATCAGATGATACCAGACACCTACAATATAAAAAATAAGAACATAACATAGAAACAATATATTATAATATTTAAGAAGTGAGAGCACATTAAAGAGTAAACATGAAAATACAAAAATATTAATAACTTGACCTAGTCATGAGTTTCGTCATGAGTCGATGCTGTCAGATAAGCATGCTTAAAAAAAATTCATTTTTGCCAATGATCAATGAACTCATAATAATTTTTTTTATTGAAATAATTATCATTTTCATAAAAAATATTTAATGTCAGAAGTCATATTTTTGTTAGCACCTCATTAATTTTAAAATTTCTTTCGTTTATAAGTTTATTGATATCAAGTTCAAGGCGGCTTGTTTTTGAAAATAAGTGTTCGTTACAAACTTAAAATATTTTTTTTTGCTAAGTTTCTTATTAACCTTTCCAGCAGTTAAAAGATTTTATATGCTCTTAATTTTATTCATCTACAATTTGTTGTTCACGTCTGTTTGTATGTTTATAAGCGAATATTCAATAAATAATGACTGCAATGTAAATTATGGTGTGATAATTTTAGCCCTTAAAATCGTGATAGTTATATCTACAATATCATATTTACCCACATGCAATAGTAATAATTAGTTTAATAACAACAAATGAACAGTTGTATTTTTCGAATGAAATAGTCTACATACACGTTCACATCTCGAAACAGTTGAATCGGATTTCTACAAAGAGCTTTCCCAAGAAATTCTTGTTGATACCTACAGTTAAATTATTTCGTTCAGTTTGCGTTTTGATGACACACAGTTATCAATATTTTTGCTTTGTATATAACATATGCTTAATGTATTAAATTTCACAGCTCATTTGGTTTGCTAATCATAGACAATCGTATCGATTATGTTTCTTATCTTAACAATTTTGCGATAATGATCATTTTGAACTCGACTTTTAGTCATATTTTTTTTCCATACTAAGTTTTTTTTTAATTTTTAACAAAATTTTACGGCTACAGCTGAAATTGAATACAATACAAAAGATATTACCGTTAAATCTAATTAGGACTAGAACATAGTATATTAAAGACATATTGATCGAAAAGAGAATAGAGCCTTTTTCAATACAGAAGAAATGAAAAAACAAAAAAGAGTGTCAAATTTTTCAGGTACTAACTCACAGCCTTGAGGTCAATTACCCAAACAGAAGCGATGGAATCATTGAAAGGTGATCTTACACATATTTCCTACATAGACGGATCCAAAAGCATGAATAAAACATAATTTGATTGAGATTTTAATGAAAAATCTATGAATAGTAGGGCTTTCAATCCCTGGATCAAAAACTAATTTCTAGTCTCTAGTTCGGGATTGCAGAACCTAAATCCCGGGATTTTATTCATAAGAAAATATTATAATTTTCAGCAAATATTAATGAGACTGCAATGCAAACCAGCGATGCCCAACGCCTAACTCTTTCCACTCTTTTGCAACAACTTCAATATTTTCATGATTGTTGTCATTCGCCGAATTAAGTGTGCAATTTCAGCCTCGTTTCTTAATGTTATTGGCCTAAATACAGTCTGCGTAAGCAGTCAGTTATTCAAAAATACACTGTACTGGTCAGTCTGCCTAAAACCCGTTTTATTTTGTGTACATGAACTGTGTTTGATTGTATTGGTGTTGGCATCGCCTTCATAAAATCGCAGTAGTTCGCGGTATCATTGACAAAAATTTCGAGACGATTTCTTAAAGGAAGTTTCCGCATGAGCTGCTGGACTTAAAAATAATTCATACAAAATATAATGCAAGGTAGCGGTTGTCAGCGCCTTACTCTTTCCACTCTTTTACGACAAGATATTCATATTCGTGATTGTTTAAGATATTCATGATTGTTTTAATTCGTCAAATCGTTCAGAGGCTAAACTGTAGAGTCCGTAAACTATAGATGACACTATCGATAATTTCACACTATCGTGACTATCGATAGTTTTGGACTGGCTATCGATTGTTTTCGATAGTATTCTAATATTCATTGACACCACTGTTTAGGTGTCATTGCCATTGCTGTTGAATTAGTTTGATTTTGGCAATTTGGTATAATTTTTTTCTGTTTTGTAAAGTGAAAGCTTAGGTGATGTTTGTATAGGCATTGTGTTGATTTGGAGGATGGGTGATAGTTAATTAGAGGTTGAAAAGCTGGAGTAGTTTCAGTGAAGATTTGTTTTAAATTTGCACAGCTCAAAACTGACGGGCAACACGCTTGCAGGGAGACTATTCCTCAACTTTACCGTACGACTAAAGAACGAATTATCACTACAACGTGAGGTTCTGTGTGGCATCATGGGAATGGTAAAGGAATGGGCTTGGACAGTCTAGAAGTACGTTTCGATTTTAATTCCTTGATGAATTTTCTTTATATATCTGTCTACTTTTCGTTAACGAAACTTCCCCAATATTTCGATATTGGGTTCGTGCATGATAAATTACGACGTTTCTGCATTGCGTCTTGCATGAATTCGGAACATTTATATGAAATTTTCGTCAATGAAATGTATGGCCAAATCACCACGTTTCGTCAAGGATCAAGAAAAATCGTACATGATTCATTTGAGATTTCTTCAAGACTGGAACAACTGGGATATGATGACTTTGCTTATGTGTGCGTGACAGTCCATCATCACTACAGCTTTTTCGGTGAGTGAAATTTCGCGCACTTCACGTCGCCTCACTTTCTTTGCCATTGAAACCCGGTTTCAAGCAGACTGAGCACTACAGTGTACTTTGGGCCATGATACAATGACCAGGTATTATTAATAGCGACTGCGCTGCCAAGCTGTGGGCATATGATGTCAAAAACAAGTGATGTACACCGAAACAAAAATAACAATGGATTTTTTTTAAAGCAAACATTTTGGCGTCATATTGTTCTCAATATGTTCACAATGATATTTATACACTAAACTTATTTATTGTAAAAACTTCGATTTTCGGGATCATTTCAAGGACAACAATTTTATATCACAAAAATCTTCATATGTAAAATTTTCTTGGTCCAAAAAGAGCTATATCTTCAAGAGATATGCATGGATTTTCAAGATTTATACTTCGTTGAATAGATACTTGCCTTTCTTTTGATTCTCATATGTATTACTTTTCTTGTAAAATTGAAAAAATCACATGTTTTGAGGCCATTTTCTCTAACTTTGGACCCATATAATTTCTGAACGACTAGAGAGCGGCTATTTTTTTCACTACTACCTTTTTTAGCTCCAAATACACATTTTGAAAAAAATAAAAAAGACCATTTTTGCTAAAGGTTAAATGTTCCGAAAATTGTGCCGTTTTAAAAATTATTATTTCTCTTTTAAGAAAAATCCCTTTTTTAATTAAGAAAAACCACATCGTTAAATGTCATCACCTCATTTTGACAATATATGCCCACGCTGAACAGCTGTTTCAGCTCGATTAATACTACCTTTAACTCATTCTATCATGCTTTGGGCCATTGTTTTTGTTCTTTTGAGAAATCGATAGCTGTTCTGCGTTTGCATGTTGTTGTTTTTGTTCTTCGCCATCATCGATCGACGCTGTTTTTCAATATTTTTGGCATTCGCATTGTAGACGTAAACATGCAGCAACCACAGCAAAGCTGGAAGTGTAACTTGGAAGTTTTTGACAGTTATCACGATGAAGTCGCAGCGTGTGTGTCGAAGTTACGCAACTCATTGACGGTTGCAACTCCGGTTGCAGCAAAATTAAAATCGTTTAATATTTTAGTCGAGGTTGCAGCTTTTTTGCTGCGTTGTTGCTGCGTTGCAGCGTATATGGCAAAATGGATTGCTGCAACCACCGCAGCGTGTGTGTCAAATGTATTAAAAAAGACGTAATCTGGTTACAGTTCCACTAATATTTTGGTTGCAGTGTGTATGGGCCGCATTAGAATCTTTGCTATTTCAATCGTCAGTCGCAACGATTTTTGATTCTGTTCAGGCTCTGCGTCGTATTCTTTTTATTTTTCGTTGTGCGAATACACATTGAGAAAAAGTTATTTAATGTATTCAGGCGGGTACTTTTTATATTGAATTAGAATAAATTATTTTTGTAGAGGTTGTTATACCCTTGAAAAATAGCGAGAAAAGAGTTTGCAGAAAACTGGAATTTTGCTTATTTTTTCATAGATAATAAAAGATTAAAAAGATTTAATCATTATAATATAACAGTTGAGTTAATAATAAAACAAACAGTAAGATATTAAAATATATAAAAAATAAAAAAAAAATTTTAAAAAATATATCATATTAATAAATTCACAAAAAACCAAACATTTCTTTGAAGGTAAATAAATAAACAACAAAAAAAAATTAAAAACTAAAAAACAAAAAAATAAAAAAAAGGTTATCTGAAATCCTACACGCGGTTAAAGCTGGGTAAATCAGAATGTATTCTGACTAGCAAAAAACTGAAACATTTGGAATAACTTGATTCATTATTTTTACAGTGTACAAATACATAAGATCGATGTCGCGGACTGTGCCAGCACTCGAGTTATTGGTAGTTCGTCATTGCATCCAGATTTAAACATTTTTTGATTTTGTTGCTTTTTGTTGTTGTTGTTGATGTTGATGCTGTTTTTGCACTCTTCAAATAATTTTCGTGGGCATCGCTGATGCAAACGATGTTTTTTTACTATCGAAATCACACTGTTGTTTTTTTTATCGCTCTATACACTTTCAAAGTCTATTTTATAGTTTGTTTTGGTTGTGATCTTAAAAAACTCTGTTTACTAGGCTGTTCAATTTTCATGGAATTTTTAAAGTAGCAATAGTTTTATTACTTTACTGTAATTTTTTTACTATAAAAGGAATATTTTGTTCACATCATACTTTTTACAAACAGCTGACTTATTTATTTGAATAATACGTTTTGTTGTTTTTTTAAATTTTGATATAAATATAAATGTATGTTTTTTGCTTTATTTAACTTATTAATTTCTATGTTTATAGTTCTGTGTATATGGTTTATGTTTATAATAAAGTAGAATATTATTTGATATTTTTAAATTTGTTTGGTTTTAATTTCGAAATAAATAAAAATCATAACGTTTTAATAGACTGATTGTATAATTAATTTTTTTTAAAAATTTATCAAATATCTTTAATTAGGGACCGTGAAGGTTATGATTTTTACTAGAAAAATCATCATACCATAGTCGTTATTTTCTAACTAAATTTTTTTCAATCTGGTATAATCAGATTATGTATATTTTTTCAATCATAATATTTACAAGTGTTTTTCCCTAAAATACAAAATGGGATTTCAAAATTTGACTTTATCTTCCAATTATTGTTGAATTTTTTCCTTATATTCTTCTTGGTACATTACAACTGTTTTGTAACCCTCGTCTGCATTAGTATTTATGATTTCTTCTTAGTATTGTCTTATGAATAACGATTACGTTTGGATTTTTAAGTTAAAAATCAAAAAAGAAAAAATTATATGTAATTCTTTTTGTCAAAAATCAGAAGTTAAGAGAAAGAATTACTAACGGTCCCTGCTTTTAATTCGGCTAAATGCCATAATTTTATTATTTTACATATGCATCCTGAATAACCCCGAAAGCCCGGGATTGGACAAAACCCTTCGGTATTAAGAACCCTAATAAATACCCTTAATGTAAACATTTTCAATCGCCTCAGAACAGGGATGATAATTCCAAATTTCGGTTTGGTACTTAGCGGATTTAAAAAAGTACTAAAAGTAATGAAATAAGAAATAAAATAAAATTTTAAGTTTTATATATTTTTATTAGTTCAACGTAAAAAAAAACAAAACAGATATATCAAAGTTTTAAGTTTCTGAATTTAAAAATTACGAAATATATATCTGTGGTCACAAGGAATAATGACTAAACTCAAAATACCGTAAAAAAGCGATATGGAATTTACTTTATTGCCAATTCTTGGAAGCATGCAGATATCTACTTTTTGCTCAGAATTGATCAGCACTTATGTCTGCATATATTTAATTTGTAACGGTTCATATATTTCAAAAAAATCGGTTGTAGTTCGTGCAATTAAAATATCGTTTTTTACGGTACTTTGAGTTTAGTCGTTATTCCTTGTGACCATAGATATAAAAAAAATAAATTAATTTTATAATTATTAGTATATTATATTTTATGCAAGAAACTTTGAATGAGTAACATTATTAGTAGATAATAAATAAAATGTAAGTTTATGCATTTATGCATTTTTTTTAATTATGTAAAGAGGATTCTTCTAATAATTCTTTAATATCCATGTTTTTGATATTTTTTTTTAATAATAACTTTTGAGAAATTTCAGTGTTATAGCAGTTTTCCATTTGCTTTTAAAAGGCCTATTGTTTGCATTCATCTTGAAAGGCTGATTACTTGAAGCCTATTTCGACATTTTGTTTTGATTAAATTTTTATATGAACAAATACGTTTAACGTTAGCCAACGAATAAGGTATGTCGAAACTTTCGCATATCGATAATTTTATATATGCTACCACACATAAGTTAATAATTTTGTTTTTTAATTGCACCAATTTTAACCCAAACTCTGCCGTCTTAAAATTTTTAAATAAATTTTTAATAGTACTATTTTTAGACCATATTTGTAAAAAGTACTGAAATCATCGAGGGGGTAATGCGGTACTTTTGAAAAGCTAAATGTACTGAGTTCAGAACTTTAGTACTCAGAATGTGCCAGCACTTTGATTGGAAGATGAGACAAATGAGATCGCCGGCGATCTCATTTGGGAGTCATCAGGGTATCGCTGAATGTAAGCAGCTGTGAACATAAAAGCGATTTTAAGCGATTCGCTGGGAAGAGTCGCTGACGAATCGCCGAAAGGGATCTTAAGTGACTCGCTTAGAAGAATCTCAAACGAATCGCCAAGAGAAGTCCTTACCCTGCAAATATTTGAAAGACGATTGGAAGAGAAGTTTGTTTTGCGAAGCACTTGCGATTCGCCCAAGGGTTCTTTGGAAGATGGATCGTTTTTCGATCGCCCAGCGATGATAACGCGATACAAGAAAAGTTTTCAAAATCTTCCTATATTAACTTCAGCGATCGTTGGAAGATCGATTGCTTTTCGATCGCCTAAGCGATGATTGCGAGATCCAAGAAACATTTTCAAAATTTTCCTTCGTTCATTCCGGCAATCATTTTATATTGGCTTTTTTTAACAATTTTGAAAATTGATCCTTGGAATTTGAAGCAGGCTATTCTATATACTTTTCCATTCTTCTATTGTATAGTAAACGTTGATTTACTATAGAGAAAACAGAAGATTTGCAATAGTGAATGAAATATTTATTTAGAGCGATGCATTAATGCCTGCCATTGACTTTTTAAAGATTATTCCTTATAAATGTTGCCAGCGACTATACCTGAGGTGGTCCATCCGTAGGCTCCAATTTTGCAAAAACAACACTTTTCGACGAAAAATAAAATAAACAACAAAAACAAACAAAATGGCAAACAGCAAACAATTTATTCGGCTAATGTGCGCACTACCATAACTCGCCATACCCATTTGACAGTTGACAGATAGTTGGCAGACTTTTAAAACAAGTGAAAATCTGCCCTCTCATTTGATTTTTAGTTGTTCCCGCTTCAGTCGGTAGGTGTGCGGACTTTCATAAGGCACCTTGCGGTAGGGTGCGGTGTCTCTTACGGAAACTGAAAATATTTATATCAGTTTTTTTTGCGGTGGCCAATCTTTTTGTTGATTTGACAAAGAATGCCCTCTATAAAACAAGTTGTAACGTTCAACAATGACGTTTCGCAATAAATCGCTGAGAAACCCTAAAAGCGATTCTTTTGCAGATTCGTGTTTTAGACTTTTCTCAGGGAATTGCTTAAGACCCCTTTCGGCGATTTCTTAGCGACTCTTCCCAGCGAATCGCTCACGAACCCTTTAGGCGATTCGTTTACGAATCTTCCCAGCGAATCGCCTTTATAGCCCCAACTGCTTACAGTCGGCGATACCCGGATGACTCCCAAATACGCTCGCCGGTGATTGTCTCATCTTCCAAGAGATTCACTGGCGATTCTGGGGTGATTGAAAATGTTTGCAGGGTTACGCTTACTGAAAAAAACATAAATAAATCTCTTGAAATTTAATAATTTCAAAGCACTAAAAGCTCGGCCTTTGTAGTCTAGTGGAGAGTGCGTTAGACTATCAACTTTAAGGTCTCTGGTTCGAATCCGGGCTCGGGTATGGTTCTTTTCACTTTATTTGTTCTTTCCTACATTCAAGAATTATGGAAAACTAAAAATCCACAACTTAATCGTGGAAAATGTGGAATTAAAGGACAGGAACAACTAAGGGCTGGCAATGCTTGCCGAGGTTAAGGCATAAGACTAGCCTCGGTTAAAAGCAATTCAAATTATCTTTCACGTTTGTTTCGCTTAATCAAAAATTCATGTTGTATGTTTCCAAGCAATTCCTCTAAATAATCTATCCCTCTCCTTTCAAGTAAAAGACCAAATCTTGTTTGTATAAGGCGCATGCCTTGGTTCTTTTCTTTCTTTTTTTTTAAAAAAAGCAATGTTAAATTGTTTGTTATGCAATTAATTGTTTGAATTTTGAGAGATTGACTGCATTCTTCTGTCTGTTATTTTATCTCTGTGTCAAAATTCATAAACAAATCTAAACAAATCATTTAATATTTCAATACGTTATGTTTTCTTTCACAAAATTCAACATTTGTATCATTCCCTCTTAGATACTCCTTAAAAGCGATGAACCTGCTGCTAGAGCTCAATTACCGACAGAAGAACTGTACACGCCTGCTAACATGCATCTTTGGTCTAGTCACATTCACGCTGGTCAAGGAGCACACAAAGACCTGCATGGTCTTGGGTGCCATTTTGGCACTAATGCTGAGAAATCCGACTTTTGTATTTGCCTTTGTAACGACCTCCAAGCGCGACTTTGTGTAAGTATATTAAACTTCGTAAAGTGATGCCAACTTTATTTTATTGGACCTTACCTACTCAGCGCTGCACGACGTTTCTTACTGCTCAACATATACATAGCTTATATGGAATGGAAACGTTGGACAATAGCGCGCATATTTCAGGAACAGATGAAACAATGTTCCAACAAAACAGCCTTTGTGATGGAAGATCGTTCTCTGACGTTTCAAAATGTCGAGGATTATTCGAATAAAATTGGTGCCTTTTTCAAGGTGCAGGGTTTGCACCGCGGCGACTGCGTGGCATTGCTTATGGAGACACGCCCCGAGTATCCCTGCCTGTGGTTGGGTCTCTCAAAAATTGGCATTATCACGGCATTAATTAATTCGCATTTGCGTCGTGAAACTCTGCTGCACTCCATCAAGGTGGCTAGAGCGCGCGCTATTGTAGTGGGCACGGAGTTGACGGAAGCGCTGCAGGATGTGCTGCACGACGAAGAGGTGCGACGGCTGCCAATCTATCAGTTCAGTGACGTTGTTCAGAGAGAACACGAAACATTCAAACTAATGGCAGGTGAGAGGTGAATAACGTATATGGTGAGTTTGCTTATGGTCTCAAAGCTTTACTTTTTCATCTCAGATGCTGTGGATTTAAGTGTGGAGCTGAAGAAGCAGCCTTTGGTTGATCTAAGTGCTGATATTGCTGCTGGCTCACCACGTGATAAGCTTATGTATGTTTATACCTCGGGCACGACGGGTCTACCAAAAGCCGCTGTGATAACGAATATGAGGTGAGTTTTTTAGGTTTCTATAAAATACTCTTGCTTAATTTTACCTACCACTCTAGGTATCTCTTCATGGGCTCTGGTGGGTATCATATCCTGGCACTCAACCCCAGCGATGTAATCTACAACCCACTGCCACTCTACCACACCGCAGGCGGCATTGTGGGTGTAGGTAATGCCCTGATACATGGCTGCACCATTGTGTTGCGTAAAAAGTTCTCTGCTTCCAATTTCTGGAAGGACTGCATCAAGTACGACTGCAGTGTAGCGCAGTATATTGGTGAGTTGTGCCGTTATCTGTTGTCAACGCCTCCAAAACCCGAAGACACGCAACACCGATTGCGCCTAATGTACGGCAATGGCTTGAGACCTCAGATTTGGTCACAGTTCGTGTCACGCTTCAATATTCCACACATAGGCGAGGTATACGGCTCAACCGAGGGCAACTCGAATTTAGGTCAGTGCCAAAAAGTTCATTTAAACTATCGCTATATCTGTATTCATATAATGGTCTCACCTTCACAGCTAATGTTTCCGATCAAGTAGGTGCTATCGGTTTCGTTCCTATCGCTGTGCGCAAATGGTTTCCTGTGCAGATCATTCGTTGCGAGGAAGAGACCGGCGATCCTCTACGTAATGCGGCGGGATTTTGTATGCGTTGCGAACCTGGTGAAACGGGACTGTTTATTGGCAGGGTAAACCCCAAGCGCGCTGTAACCGCCTTTCATGGCTACGCCGACAAGGAGTCTACCGAAAAGAAGCTGCTACGCAATGTTTTTCGCAAGGGCGATCTTTACTTCAACTCCGGTGACATGGTTGTTGGCGACATTTTGGGATATTTTTACTTTAAAGATCGCACCGGCGACACATTTCGTTGGCGTGGCGAGAACGTGGCTACTCAGGAAGTGGAGGCTATTATCACGAATGTTATTGGTCTCCAAGACTGCGTAGTCTATGGCGTTGATGTGAGTAAAGCACAAATAACTTTTCAAACTACTTCAACCTAAATTTCCCGCTCCCTTCAGATTCCACACGTAGAGGGAAAGGCCGGCATGGCCGCCATTGAGGATCCAGATCGTAAAGTAGATCTGGCCCACTTATCCATTGCCATACGCGGTAGCTTGCCTGCATATGCCCAACCTTTGTTCATACGACTCATAAACCAAATACCACGCACTGCCACATTTAAGATGAAGAAACGCGATCTGATGCTAGAGGCTTTTGACATACATAAAGTCAAGGATCCCATTTATTATCTCAATAAGGATGGCATTTATAGAACACTAACGGAGCAGCAGTTTGAGAATTTGCTGGCGGGCAAGGCGGGGTTGTAAGTATTTAAGTTGTTGTAGGTAATTTTTTATACAGAAAAAGGGGGCTCATTTTGTATGCGTCAGTAATGAATTTGTTAAACTTTAGCTTGCTTTTGTTTTTTGTATAATATATTCTATTATCTATGTTTAAAAAGATTCTTTTTTAAGAATAAATTCCAAGACAGTGGCATATGTATACAAATATTTATTTTATATGCGTCTACAATTTTTAGTAGTTCTTTAATAAAAAAATAGTTTTAACAAAAGAAATGCCTGACTTTTTAATTGATATTCGTATTTAATTAACTGATCAATTCCAATTAGTTCACACTTTAAGGTTGATAGATAATATTAACGTTTTAATGAACTGATTCCTATAATAAATTTTTTAGTCACCAAGTCTAAACTTATTTATTCACAATATCTTTAACTTGCTTTCAAAATGATGAAATTAAATGCGAATGCTGTCGAATGCTGTCGAACTTCGGAAGAAACAATTTGTTAAAAGAGTGTTGGAGCCAATTGTATTGAAGTTTGCTTTCTCTTTTCTGTCTAGCGACACCGTTTGTTGAAGCAGGGCCTTACGATTCTATCCAAATGAATTTTCTGAACGTAGAATTTAAGCTTGCGGCACATTTTTCAATTCTTCGTTTTTAAATAATATCTATCAATCTGGAGCCGAATTATAGCATCCGTGATCGAGCCAATCGGTATAAGATTGATAGGCACTTGTCTCGTCGTGCTCTTTGTAATTTTACTCGATAACGGATGCTGTAATTCGGCCCCTGTTTGAGCGGATTTGACACTCACTTCCAATTTTTTATAGTTTTTATTGATAAAGTAAGTCGCCTTTGTATTTGAAAGGTTTTCAAATTATATTAAATAAAAAGGTTGTAAAAATTTGAGTTATTTCAATTTTTTTATAAAAATAGGCATCTTGACAATTAATGAGACAAAACCGTTTGAATCTTACATATAAAATGTCATTCTATTATCCAAGCAAATGTTGTTTGACAGTAGAGCAGATAGTAGCAAAAAATGAATCACTGTGTGTCATGGGTAACGCAGCGCTGCATTGCGTTTATTGAGTTGACGCACTTAACTGCGTTATTAAGTTTATACACCTGTTTATACACCGCAGCCGAATACTAACAAAATTTTTTCAAGTAAGAAAAATAATAAAAATTAGGCCTTGCTTTCGTTATTTATTAATTTCAGTATAAAAAACGGCAATCATTAAAGGTCCAGTCTGGTTAAACAGGCTTTTCTTTTTTGAAAAAAGTAAAAATTATAGGTACTCTAAACTTATCAGGTATATTTACAGTACTTTGATGAAGATTGTATAAAATTTGTAGATTATAATCAATAATTATTTAATTAATATACTGCAGCAAGCCATGGGGCGACGTGGAACAGTGTTAACCTTTCCACAGGTCGCAAAATTCATCTAAAACAAAAATAAAAATATTTTCCTGCTTAGTATGAATGTGATTATGGAATAATTATTGTAATTTTTACTGAAAACTTTTGTTATTTTTTGTTAATAAAAATTCCAATATGAAATTTATCAATGAGAATATGGTCCATTGACAATTTAGTAACTAGTATTTTGAAAAAAAAAACAACATAATTATTCGTTAAAAATCGACTGAGTTATGGAAGCCGCAAGCTCGAAAACGCAATTTTAAAGAAAACGCGTTTAAAGTTTTAAGTATAGTGCGCTTCCTGCTTTAATGCGGTCGGCTCGTAGGCTCATAACTTTTGAGCACTTGCGAATTTCTATTTAACCTTTTAGAATGATATTTTGCACAGTTATAGCTATCGAAAAATGCAAAAAAAAATATGTATATAAATCTTTTGCATTACAAAAAAGAAAAAAAATTCGGCAAATATTCGGCTATTTTGAGCCGAAGCCGAATATTCGGTGGGACACTAATGTGTATTAAGGTGCCTCGACCTCCATAGAAAAAAAGTCTATGCCACCAACTAAAAATGACACTTGATTTATTTTATGACGATTACTAAAATATTTTGTCTTTCACGATTACCGCCAGTGAGCTAAACCATTTTAAAATAACCTCTAAAAATCATGTTTTTCGTTTATTGCCATACAAAAACTTTCAAAATTCAAATAACTTCATTATTTCATTTTTATTTTTTAATTTCTTGTAATATTTTTCAGTAGGTGTTTATTGTATAATCAATATGTTAGCTTTTATATGTATTAATTTAAACAATTCTAAATTAAGGATCAGTTTCAGCACTCAAAATCTTTCCAACGATATCATTATAGCGAGGATCGCATTAGAATTAATGAAGTTATTTAATTTTATTAAAAATATCTTAAAAAAATACACGAAACACAGCATTATTTTTAACCCCATTCCAAAAATTTATAACTTTTTGTCATAAAATCGATCAAGGTTCACTTTTAGTCGGTGGCAATGGTAACTTTTTTATTGAGGCATCTTAATGTATATGTTTTATTGCTGTATCAGCCTCAAACGAAGTAAATTGATATGAAAATAATATGTAAGGGGTTTTCCAATAAGAGGTGTTTTTTTGATATTCAAAGAAAAATGGCATTTGTTGGGATAAATGCTCGGATGTTTATTTCAATGTAAAGAGGAAAGTATGCCATTAATAATTTAAAACAATAACAGCCAAATGGCCGCCACGGCTACTCTTACACGACAATATCCTTTTCATGAAATTTTCCATCACCATATCGCAAAGTGTTAGCTGTATGCCTCAATAGCTTCACCAATTCCATCTTCGAGGTTAAAAAATGTTTTCATGTTTCTTCTGCTAAAATTAGAAACTTTTTAGCTACGTCTTTTTATATTGAATTTAACCTATATTAGTGATGTTATTGATCTTGGTGTTTGTTTTGATTCTACCCAGTAGTTCCAGTCTTGAAGAAATCTCAAATGAATCATGAACGATTTTTCTTGATCCTTGACGAAACATGCTGATTTGGCCACTAACGTAAATTTCATATAAATGTTCCAAATTCGTGCAGAATTCGCAATGCAGAAACGTCGGGTATATCATGCACGAACCCAATATCGAAATATTGAGGAAGTTTCGTTAACGAAAAGTAGACGGAATTATAAAGAAAATTCGTCAAGGAATTAAAATCGAAACGTGCTTCTGAACCGAATTCAACGTCGTGCGATATATTTGATAGGGTATACAAATATTTCATCCTCTCTCAACTCTATTGGAAATCGACGTAATCGTGCTTTCGTAATGGCCTGAAGCTACCACACCGTATATTTTACAGGTCCACTCGGGCAGCTGTCCAAGCTCACTCCTTACCCATTGCCTTGATCCCACACAGAACCTCACGTTATAGTGATAATTCGTTCATTAGTAATAGTACGGTAAGGTTATGGAATAGTCTCCCTGCGAGAGTGTTTCCCGTCAGTTTTGAGCTGTGTAAATTTAAAACAACTCTTCACCGAAACTACGCCATCTTTTCAATCTCTAACTATCACACGTCTTCTAAATCAACACAATGCTCATACATTTATAAGAAACATCACCTGAGCTTTCACTTTATAAAACAGATAAAAATTATACCAAATTGTCAAAATCAAACGAATACGACAGCAATGGCAATGACACCTAAACAGTGGTGTCAATGAGTATTTATATAATATCGAAAACCATAAATAGTCAGTCTAAAACTAGTTTCTGCATGAGTTGCTGGACTTAAAAAAATTCATACAAAATATAATGCAAAGTAGTACTGTAGTGCATGCCAGCAGCTCATGCAGAAACTTCCTTTAAGAAATCATCACGCAGAGTTCGTCAATGATGCCGCGAACTACTGTTGAAGTTGATTTTTGTAGAACAAATTATTTATTGTATGAACCTTTAAATAGGACTCTTAACCTAGTAAGGCCCAGAACTATAGTTGTCTGAGATTTTGTTGAAAAGGGGAATACTTATGTATTTCGACCACCTGAGCACGAAAATAAAGTCCATTTTCCGATACAGTTTTACACTTTTCCGGAAAATGCGAAAAACAAGCGTTTCCATATGGTAACCGTGGGCCGCCTAGGGTACAGGTTTTTTTATGAAATACAAAACGATTTCTGGACTTTTAATTTAAAAAATGATCACAACAAATAGATGTTTTTACGCATTTTAATTAAATTCCAAGTAAGAAATTATTATATATTAAGTAAGATTATAAGTAAGAAAAAAATGTATGAAAATAAAAAAAGAGGGATACATTTTGAAACAATATCAATCTTAGTTTGGTATGGTGGTTGTCGAAACATTTGATGCAAAGTCCAACGTCGCATTTTCCACATGCTGTTCGTCCGTTGACTTTGCAACGTTCACCTGCACAATGCCTACGATTGGATGCTACTACAAAATGCCCAGCCTGGTCATAGCGGAGAGTGTGTTGAACTCGACCTAGTTGCTGAGCATATCTGTGGGAGGACATCGGACCAATTGATTTGGCTTTTGTACCATAATGTTTGCAGTAGTATACGGCCAGTTGTCTTCGAAATTCAAGTTGAGTCATTGTCGGTTGCACTTTTCGATGAAGCTGCCAAGCATTTTGAACACAAGCATCTATCAGCCATGTAAAAATACTATACCACCATTTTTCCCCTCTGTGTGCGATGCGGTATTGGGCCAAATTTTGGTCGAATCGGTCTACTCCACACATATATTTGTTGTATTCCGTGATCGAACAAGGACGGGGTACACTTATTTTGGCTCCTCTTTCATTCGAATCTGCGCCATTGATTTGGATTTTTCACCAAAGTTGGAAGATGACATGCAAACAACATTATTGTCTTTCCATTTTACCAAACGAATACCAGTGCTCTGCGTCGCAATTGATTTCGAGTAACCTCTTTCCATTGATTTGAAGTTTTTTTTATGCGCCAGTGGACAGCTTGCTGGAATGCGATTTTCTTGGATTTTTCCCGTGGCATTATATCCGCATGATTTGAAATGAGCCAATAAAGGATAACTAGTAAAAAGGTTATCAAAATAAAATGAAAATGGCAGCTCTTTCAATTAATCAGAAAAATCATCGATTATATTGACTAAAGGAGCAGCGCATTTTCCAAACTTGGCTTCATACTCTACATTCGAACGGGGATTCTTTGCTTGGTAAATTTAGAAGTTCATCATATAGCCTGATGGAGTGCATAGAGACCAAAATTTGAAACCAAATCGCAACGGTTTTCCTTTTATGAACTGCTTACATCCATGTCTACCAAAATAGGATATCATGCTTTCATAGAAAGAAAGATTTAGCTCGGCATGAAAATGTTCAATCTTTTGGTCTTTTAAATGATCAGTAGTGGGCCGCAATTTCCACATTTTGTCGGTCTTTGTGCCGTCTCTTGAAGAAGCCTTGGAGTTCTCTTCAGAGTGAAGACAACGCAGACAATTTCTTGAAATCTATTCCGACGCATTGTGTCACTTACAAGACTGTTGCGAATGTCATCATCCTGACTCCATAAATTTCTGTAATTGGCGTGATAATTGTAGCCAGTAATGATTAATATGCCGATAAATGCTCGAAACTCGTCGACTGTGAGCTTTGGGTTTGATCGATTCTGTCCGATAGCATATACTGCACTTTGTTAGCAAATGTGTGTCAATAATGCGTCATCAAAAAACTTTTCAAATTGTTGGTGCGGTAGTAAATCACGACAATCTTCATAACTTGCATCCGGAAAAATGGTCACAAGAGGTGGCGAATCATTCTTCACCCATTTAAATGTAATTTCTTTGTTCCCTGGTGGCAACGCAACATTTGAAGGTTTTGGCTCCACTTTACGTAACCGCTTTCTATATGGTGATGTACGATTGAATGTTGTTGGTTGATCTTCCATTCTTTGATATGTGTCTTCGACCACAATAACGGGCTAATCTTTAAAATGTGGAGCTAAAGAATTTAAGATTAATATAATTAAAATAAGAAAAAACTAATACTGTTTTCAAAGCATGCCTCCAATTTCATATTCTTCATCAATATTTTGTAAATGTCGTCCACTAGCCATTACAACTTCACAGCCGCCTTTTAGCTGAGCCGGGCAAACATTATCTGGGATGCCCCCCGTATCGTCTTCAGCATCATCTTCTTCAGATTTGTTGCTATCCACAGGAGGCTCGATGAAAATAGTAGTTGGTACATCATTTAGTTGATTTTGATCTTCTGGCTCATCAAGCTCTTGAATGTAATCAAGCATTTCTTGCAACGTTAAATCTCTAGAAACGGTAAATACATAAAATGACAACAAAATATAAATATATTTTTAAAATATTATTAAAAACACATAATACGCGAATGAAAATGCAAAAAAAAAAAATCAGAAAATAACAAAAAACGCGGAAAAAACATGTACCCTAGGCGACCCATGATTACCATATGGTAACGTCTTGAGTAAAATGTAAAAAAAATAATATTTTGTCGACAAAACTTAATGCGCATTTCATAGTGTGTTTCATTAGATATTGATTAGTGTTATTATTATTGAAATCGGTGGAAAAATAAGCATTATATGCATGTACTTACCGACGTGCCATATCGGAAAACGGGATTTTTTCACTTTTATTTTTGCCACCTCAAGTTCACATGCGATAGCTTCGCTAATTGAATTCAGAATAACACAAACTTACACTTATTGGAAAATTACAAATGTTGCGCGTAGAATAACATTTTTTTTTTTATTTGTTATGTTGCTTTCTAGTTATTCATGTAAATGTAACGGAACATTTTGCATTACCATATGGCAATCGTGGGTGTATTCGGGTTAAAGAACATAATTTACTTAGCTCTTAAATTAATACTGATTTTTCTGATAGTAAGAATGTTTTTATTTATGTTTGAATTTTCATAACACTTAAGTTATTGTAGCGCCGCTGTTACTTAATCCTAAGACTTTACTTGTATACACTCTGCTTGTCTGAACAAATTTAATTATTTATAGACAATAAACTTAACTAAGAATACTTGGAGCAAGATATTTTCCAAGCACGAAGAAAAAAGTGGTTGGGATTCAACAAAGGGCCGTGGCACTATCAATAAAATACTGTATCTTGTCTAATATTGGCACTAGCTTATTGAAATTCGTTACAGTAGTGGGTATGATCTTTTTCGAGCATTATGGAATAAGTTGGCGGAATTAAATAAAAGGGCGTGGCCCCTTTTTGTGCCCCTTTAAAAAAATTGCTCTAAAGTCTTCGGAAAAGTGCAAAAACGGATGTCACCACCAAATTTCTTATATTAATATTCAGTGAAAAATGTGTAAATTATTATTATTCCTTATTGATTCTAATTATTATTAAAATTACAATTGTTAAATACAAATTTTCGTGACGCACAGTGTAATAAATAAAATTTAAGCAGTCTTTTTTTATTAACAATCTATCTTAAAACTCTAAAACTATTTTAACACATGAACAGACGTTTAAACAACAATTTATAGCAATGGACCGAATTGGGATCGAGCATTACTCGATGTAAAAGAAAAGCAACGAAATCAAATGCGACAAATTATGACATTACCGTGACCTCTCAACGACTCAGTTCCACCTGCTGAGCCAACTACAAATATTCAACACCGTTAACGGGCAGCGATGAAAATGGTAACAACAAATGTGCCAGCATGGCGTGCAAAATGTTGGCGATAAAAATTCAAAATGCGATACAACACGAAGGCGTGCATAAAAGAAAAAAAAAAAGAATTGGTTGCTGCTGCTGCTATTTGCACAAAAATAACAATAAATGAAAACAACAATAGCAGCAAAAACAACAGTATTTGCAAGGCATGTTAAACCAAGCGGCGGCACCCACAGCAGCAACACTAAAACAACAATAGCAGCAGCAACAACAGCGATAACAACAACAGCAACAGAAGGACGACAACCATTCATTCATCCATTTCGCACCGATGGCTTGCGGGCACTTTGGAGCGATTTAATCTCATTGGAAAGCGCCCAACAGCTGCGCCTGCAAAGCTTTCGAATTATTGGAAAATTTAATTTTTCCCATGCGTGTTTTGCAAAAAAAAAAAAAGCAAAAACATACACAACTAAGACAAAAACAACAAACTAAAAACAGTCACAGCGAGAGTCATCGTGTTGAAAGTTGAGTGGGAGGGGTTGGAAGGTGTAGTCAGATGCGGAAGCGGAAATGTAAACAAAAAATTGGAAAACCTTCAAGGATAAAAATGAATGCGCCCATCCTCCTTTGAACCAAACCATTTGCGCGTAATTTGGTTTCGTTTCCGGTTCACACGATAGCACCGGAAGTGCTGCTCTGTGTAGAGAAGCTTAAGTGGTGCAATCTTTGGGCGCCATATCAACACGTAACAGTGTGTGTGTGTGTGTCTGTATTTTTAGGACAGTGTGGCCAATGCATGCGTTATGGTTGCCACGCTTTTTTGTATTTCTTTATTATTGTTTCGTACTTCATATTTACAGCATTTTTCCACAAATGTTGTATTTTTTTTTTACGAAATGTTGTGTCTTGTTGGGAATTTTCTCAGCTGCCATGCTAGCCAAAAATGGTGTTAATGGCGCTTTGTTGGCGACTTGCTGCTGTTTTTGCAGCCACCGACACCAATACCAACAATGTTGCCGCCCATGAATAAAACTTAATCTTAGGGATTTTCACACTTTCAATATATATCTGCTTGATGCGGTTTTATGGATGCGAATAGCACGCTGCGGCAATGCAATGGATCCATTATCGGTTCGGAGTCTAAAATGGCATGAACGGTATGGGCTTCGTTTGCAAGTACACTACGCTAGTTTTTGCTGAGCAGTGAGAAAAATTGTGTTGCATTTATAGCGATTTGACAGGTGTTCTTTTATTTTTATTGTTGTTGCGGATAATGGTGCACATCAATAAATGTTGCAACACCATTCCTTATGCATTTGAGAAAGTAGAACCAAAACAACAACGTGAATTAATGTTATTGCTCAGGCTGGGACAGTATTATTTATCACCCATTAGGAAAAACAAAAACTTTTTATAAAACTGAGTATGAGAATAGAGTCAACTTAATGTTATGATCAAAACTTTTAGCCGCTATTTATGCTGATAACTTTGGAAAGATTGACAAAAAGTAAAGTTCTTCTTCTTTACATTTATATCATAGTTTTCAATAAAAATACAAAAATTACCTTATGAAGGGGGATGTTTTAAGCGTTTATTTTTAAAAATTGAAAAATAAACAGAAAATTTGTGGTAGTGAATGAAATATTTATTTGCGATATGTATCATAAATAATTACACTCGTCAACAATTTAGCAACTTTTTCGTGCAACACGAACTTTGATAGCTAATACTGTTTTAGCTATATTCTCACGTTATGAAACTGAATTTTTTTTTTATTTGGCCTCCGATTTTTTGTGATTTTGGACTTTGTGTTTTTACGACTTTGATCCTGTTTTTATGCTCTGGAATCCAAACAACTTAACGCAAAGCAATAAAAAAAGCACCAACCTATAGAATATTAAACAAGCTTTTTAGTGAGGTATTTTTTATTCTTCTGCCATATTTAGTCTGTCAGATTTTCAGGTTCAAAATAAAATCTGCGATTTTTTTGTTAAAAATTTTGACTTTTACAAGTATTTTTTTTTATATTTAGAACCTTATTTAAAAAAAAGTAGTTTTATCGTATTTCATATTTAATTACTTTAATTCTGATACCAAAAACATAAACATTATCCGAGAGGAACAATTAAAATAAAATAAGCGAACTAGCCATATAGTCATATGAAGCATTAAGCACTCTTAGTAATCCACTTGTATCTAAATGACATTCAATGTTAAAATTTTAATAAATGTTATTATAAACTCACCATCTAACATTTTCTAGCAAACTTAGCTACTGGTTTGTCCCTTTTGATTGTCCAGCAGTAATCTTCCAACATACATGGGCTCCATTTGCCCTGGTAACGCTTTTCCATCTTCAAAATATCTTGGTGAAACCTTTCTACGTGCTCATCGCTCACAGACCCCAAGTTTTCAGGTAAAAAATCGAGGTGTGAGTGTAAAAAATGAATCTTTAGTGACATGTTGCAGCTCAATGCTTGATAAGGCAACAACAGCTCGCTTACTATTTCTCTGTAACTGTCACTCTTACAGTTACCCAAAAAATTTGCAACAACATCCTTAAAAGAAGAAAAATATAAAGCAGTTCACCGTGTAAAACAGTGTTGCTGAGAGGTAAAAAATGAGAAAATGTAAGGTATGAGAATGTCATTTAGGTGCAAGTGGATTACTAAGAGTGCTTAATGCTTCATATGACTATATGGCTAGTTCGCTTATTTTATTTTATTTTAATTGTTCCTCTCGGATAATGTTTATGTTTTTGGTATCAGAATTAAATACGAAATACGATAAAACTAAATTTTTTTAAATATGGCTCTAAATGTAAAAAAAATACTTGTAAAAGTCAAAATTTTTACCAAAAAAAGGCCTAAATTTTATTTTGAACCTGAAAGTCTGGCAGACTAAATATGGCAGAAAAATAAAAAATACCTCACTAAAAGCTTGTTTAATTTTCTATAGGATGGAGCTTTTTTATTTTTGCGTTAAGTTGTTTGGATTCCAGAGCATAAAAACAGGATCAAAGTCTTAAAAACACAAAGTCCAAAATCACAAAAAATCTGAGGCCAAATAAATAAAAAATTCAGTTTCATAACGTGGGTATACAGCTTAAACAGTATTAGCTATCAAAGTTCGTGTGGCATAACCACTGTTGACCAGTGTTATTTATGATATATATCGCTATACAGTAATGTCTGCCATTTACTTTTTTAAGGATAATTCCATGTGAATATTGCCCGTGGCTACACCTAAGGTAGTCCCTCCGTAAGCTCCAATTTCGGCATACTTTTTCCAGCATTTCGGTCGGCATCTCACCAATGGCAGCTGTAATGTTGCCTTCCATTGACGCAATTGTGGCTGGCTTGCCCCTGTACACAAGAGACTTCACGTAGCCTCACACAAAATAGTCTGGTGGGGTTAAACCGCATGATCTTGGCGGCCAATAGACTGCTCCAAAACGTGAGATTAATTGCTCACCAAACTCGCCTCTCAATAGGTCCATGGTATCGCGCGCTGTGTGGCATGTGGCACCGTCTTGTTAAAACCACATGTCAACGAAGTCCAATTCGTCTTTTTTGGGGGAAAAAAAGTCGGTAAAGATTTTACGGTACCTTGCTCCATTGACTGTTACGTTGCGATTTTATTTATTTTTGAAAAAGTACGATAAAGTGATGCTGCCAGCCCACAAACCGCACCAAATAGTGCATTTTTGAGGGTGCATTGGCAGCTCTTCAGATCAAATTCGGCATTTCTGTTTGTTGATCTAAAAATGAGCTTCTTCGCGGAAGACAATTTTTTGATAAAAAAAGTGGATCTTCATTCAGCTTTTTTAAAAGCGAAATTTGATAATAAAAATCAATGATTTGCAAGCGCTGTTCGTTTCTTAGTTTCTTAGGCTAATAATGTTGAAATGGCAAACCTTACTGAGCATCAAAAAATTTACACTGAAAAACCAAATAGCAAAGAAATCACCCTTGATAAAAAATGCGTTGTACTAAGCTTAAAACTTTCTGTTTTCGACTTATCGTGAAACAAAAGTTTTGGTCCTAAATAAATATTATTGTTGCTCCAACTTTTCTTGTTATGGTCCTATTAATTTCCAATTTGGTCGGTTTTATAATATTTTTATAAAAATCTTATAAATATAAAACTTAAATAAAAAGTAATTTGAATTCATATTGAAATTTACTGATTTCTAAAAAGTTTAAATCTTAAAGCCCGTATGATATTTCATTGTTTTGTTAATTTTTTATTCATTGACAATGGAACTAGAGCAGTTGAAATAGTGCTACAGCTAAAATGCAAAAAGTGTGAGTGCATTGTTCCTGACTTTTCTCTCAATTCATCACTCGTTAAGTTTTTCGTCACATATTAAGTGTCAAAAACAAGCTTGAGCTCTTTCTTCCGCAGCCAATAAGAAAAGAGAGATAAGATAGTAACGTTTCGGAGATGTGAAAAATTGGCACGATGTATGGTTTTATCCTTTTCCTACATATATATCTGTGTAGCCCACGCGCCACTTGTTTTCCAGATTTTGAAATTGGACAAAAAATAAAATGTCATACAGGCTTAGGGCGCGTTTATAGTGGCGACTTGTTGCTGGACCGAGCCGAACCGAGAAGGAAAGCTGAAAAACGCTGCACATACAATTATATGAAAAAAGCTCAAAGTGCGTATAGTGCCAGCCGAGCTGTTTCTTGTCAAAAAAATGACTTGTGCGCTGGTTTCCATCTTTCCGATTGTTGCTTTCTCGCTCGCTCGCACGGTTTCCATGTGTTTTCATTAATTTTACACGTTCATTGCAGCACACTTGACTGTCAGCATCGCGATCGATTCTGTATTTCCTTGAATTCATTCATTCAAGGAATCAAAGAAGACACGATAGCAACAAAGAAGACCAACAAGAAAAGTAATAAGCACACACGAACACGAAATTGCGCTCTGTTGTTATGCTGTATTTTCTTGCCCGCAAAAAATATACACAGAAACAGCACTATAAAAGAAGCAACGAAGATAAATTTCTATCAACTGTTGCACACAGAAAACAAAAAGAGAAATAGGGAAAAAAACTAAACCAGTCGGTGAAGCAATTCGTCGATTAGCGGCTGCAATTGCGTTTCATCTAAAACAGAGAATCAAAGATTATCAAATTTTCTTATGTGCGCTTTTCCTTTCCAGCAGCAACAAGATAACAATTTTGTTTAGATTTGTTTTGTATTGCTTTGTTGCAAAATCAAAAATAATACAACAACACCAAAACCTAAAGAAAAAAGTTAAAGAAATTTTAAACCAGTTGAATGATCAAGTGGCTTCATGCGGCTTGAAGTGCGTTTTAGCTGAGTCATAGCATCAAAAAATCTTGGGCCAGCAGCTGATGTATGTTTTTTTTGATGTGAGTTCTTTCTACGATCTTCTTTTTTGTCAAAAAAACAAAAATTGACGTAAAAACACAACAAGAAGACAACAAAAACCAGCAGAAAACACTTCGAAAAAAGTCGAAACAAGCTGGTACCTCAAGTGACTTGAAACGACTTGCAGTTGCAGGAAGTGCGTTTCAGCAGCGTTTTTCGCATTTTCGTCTCTGCACTTGTTGTCCGCTGGTTTGAGGAAAGCATAATGAATGAACGAAATCATGTGGCTTTTTTGATGCTTCGGTTGCAAAAATAAACAAACAAAAAAACTAATATATACAAACAAACCCAAAATAGTCAAAAACCAGCTGAAACAAGTCACCAGCGACAAGCGCGCACTATACGCACTTCCAGCTGCTTTTTGCAGCACGCGTTTCCAGTTCGGTCCGGCCCAGCAACCAGCTGGCACTATAAACGCACCCTTAGTCTGCGGACAGAATAAACGCTGAAGCAGGCAGGCAGGCAGGTTTGCTTACTTGTCCCAGTGCGAGAAAATTCGCTTCATACGATTTCATATAAACCTGCTCGCAGTGTGTAGAGTGGAAGCAGGCAGGTTAGATCAGATCAGATCAGGTTGATGCGAGAAACCAGGCTGGCGCAAAAGAACTGAATTTGTTCTTTTTGTGTTGTTTTTTGTAATTTTTCAAGGAAACTGCGTTTTTTTAATTATCTTTAGAACACAAGACCAATTACAACAAAAACATTCAACAACGCGTTGAATGAAAAAAACGTCAACAGCAGTGACCGCGCAATGTTTATGTGAGTGTGAGGGTTGTTTTTGATGGGTATTGAGAAATTTGGTTAACGTCGATTAAGATTGTGTTGTTGTTGGTGATAAGTTGTGCACGCGAAAATGCTAAATTGATCGAATGGGCAATTGTTGGGCATGTAAGAAACAAAAGAAATATATATATAAAAAAAAACAAAACAATAAAAAATTAAATTGCTTGGTTTTTGCATTTTTTTTAATATTTGGAACAGTAAAACCAGGGTCTAATATGTTGGCAGCCCTTAAATTCCAAAATTTTTGTATTACAAAAATCAACAACATTTAAAAAGCATCAATTTTAAAGTCATTTCAAATGAGATATAATGTTCTTATGATTTTTCTATGATTTTTTTTTTGTTTTCGAAATGCCAGAAACAGGCACTTTGCGGATTTAAAAAAAAAAAGAAAAAAAAATCAAGTTTCACCAGCTATAACTTTTTTCTTAGGATATTAGTTTTTTTAATTTTGTGCACAAAATAGCTTAAGATTATGCTTTAAGCATTATTGTTGTTATTGGTGAACATTTTGCATTTTTGGGTTTTTGAGAATTTTTTTCGTAAAAGTACTTAAACTCGACATTTTAAAAAGGGTGCGCTTTTAATAAAAAATTCCATAACGACAAAGTTATTCAAATTAATGAAACAATTTTTTGTATTTGTATTAAGTGTTGTTTCAGAAAATTGTTAAACAGCATTTCATTGCAATTTTTTAAAATATGAATTTTAACGATTTTTTTATTACAACAAGAAAATAGAATTTTTTCGAAAAGTAAAATATCACAACTCTGGATATTTTCATCCGATTTTTCTCACCGATGACACTTTGTAAAGGTATTTGCATCTGCTATTGATTAAAAGTATAGAACGATTTTATTATTTTACAGAATTTTAATACATATTTTAATTACGAAACACTTCATTTTCGCCCTTTATACCAATATAATTGCATCGCAATGAGTCTTACTTTACCGGTGTCCGATTTGGATAAAATTTCTAGAGAGTTATCTTATCGGCCAATGAAACATTTCTAGCCACCGAAAGAAACACTAATTTTAGTTTGAAATTCTCAGTGCAATTCTGGGCTGGCCTAGTGGCACAACATATCGCACACCCTCTTCAAAAGAGTCAAAACTCAAAATGTTTACATACATACTTTTTTGTGTAAGACTATTTGTAGTGTTCATATACATCGGTTATCTTAATTTTGTACACATATTCTTAGTTTTTTATTAAAAAAAAATCGTTTTGTCTCTGTTTTTTGCATGGAGTCCCTTGAAGAAAAAAATTTTTTGCTCGTCCTGAAAATTAAATTTTTTGAAAAAAATGTTCATAAACGCCATTAACGGAGATGCAAAATAGAAAACAATAGGGGAAAAAAATATATAATAAACTTTTTCTCGCACTGTTCTAATCTGACCTGCTCGCATTCGCTCTGCACGGCTTATTTACTGAGCAGGTACCTGCGCCTGCCTGCGCCTGCCTGCCTGCCTGCTCGCATCAGCGTTTACTCTGTGCGCAGACTTAAGTCCCATAAAATATTTTTTTTTTTTTATTTTAATTTCGCCTTTTACAACATCAAATCAAATTTAATTATTCTAAATGTTCAATTAAATTAATGATGATGAAGTCACCTTTCAAAATGTGTACCTACATTGTAGGTCCTACAATGAAAAATATTTTAGATATGGACAAGTTATACTTTGCAGGCTATCTCAAAAAATTATTCTTAAGAAAAAAATAATTATGGTTAGCAATCTTAAGATCTACGCTCTAAAATACATAAACAAACCTGCCGTAAAGGCCAATATATAATGATTGGGATTGTAACGACCTATCAGAAGTTTTTCACAAAATTAATTAATTTACTGTCCTATATCTTTAATGGAAGGTTCTCCTGGATTTTTTTGAAAAAATCCATTTTTTTTTTACATAAAATGAAAGTTACATATATGTAGAATGTTTGTGCCAAGGGATATTTCAATACGACGCGTATTTCTCGAGCTAGAGCGTGTCAAACGTACCCATGTCACGCGCGCGTACCAACTTTCTAAAAACTTTAAACGCGTTTTTCTCGGAACCATGTTTTCTAATCTAACGGACAGCACAGAGCTTGTTCTATTGATCCGATTTCCTTCATTCAAAGAATGTTTGAAAGTATATACTTTTTTGTACGCCTGAAACCTAACATTGGCATAAAAAATTGTTTATTTATAATTTTTAAACGAGATCTAAGTAAAAAAAAGCAAAAAATTTCAATTTTTTTTTAAAAGTCCATAAAGTTGGTTTTTTTTACCAAACTTAATTGAAGTTAGGTTCCAGGCATATGAAATGTTATCAATTTTAATAAATTTTATACATTTCTCATTTCAGTTCACTACCTGAGGCCCCACACTGTCCGCGGGAGGTCGATGTTTTGCGCGCAGAGGTCGACGAGATCCGCCATTTTCAAGCCGCCATTTTGAATTTTTCAAATATCTTTTTTTTTTTTTTACTCGTCAATAAACCACGAATCAAAGTTCAAAAGCATAAGTTCGTATGTCTTTTTATTTTCCCACAAACCATTCTCAAATTTTGCTTGTTTTTCGGCCAAATCCAAAAAAATCCAGGAGAACCCTCCTTTAAAGTAAATAATAATTTCGTGTTTTATTTAAGCCATGTATTTAAAGTACGCTAACTATATCACTTCAAACAGTGGCGTAGATAGCTTTTGGCTGTGAAGGATGTCCGTATCTAAAAAAGTATACTTTTGAATACCTTATTAAATGACTGTTTTGTGAAGCCGAATCACGGTTGCCACCTTTGTGGGAAAAATCCCATTTGTGGTTATTTTTAATTGCCGTGGGAAATGGGAATTCCCATGGGATTTTTTTAATGAGTGTGTTTTTTTTTAATTAACGTGGTTTTTTTAATTAACGTCGGATTTTTTTTGTTTTGAAGGATTTATTTTTTTGTCAGTTAAAATATGTATAAATATATATACATAAAAGTGTATATTTTTCATATTTTGTTCATTGTCGAAATCGTTTTAACCCATCTTTATGATTTTCGCAACGAATTCATTAAGATTTCGGTTACTTTGGTTTGGTGGGAAGTTCTTTCACTTTTGACATAATTACATGCATTGGGAAAGTATGTTTCAGCGAATTATTTTCTTTTTTTATTAATATACAAAATTTTTATATCTTAAAATTGATTTGTGATTGGCTCTTAATACGATTTGCTGTCGATGTAATCTTCGCTGGTTATCGAACAACGAGTATCGAACGTCAAACCCTGTCGAAATGTTTGATGTCCGTCGAATTTTCAGACGATTAGAGTTTTACTTTTGATGCGGTGCATGCTGAGCAATAATTGTTAAAATGATTAGAATTTCGTGATTGTGTTTTGCTTTTTAAAGACTAAAAACTAGTTTGGAATTCTTTTTGTAAATTTTATACTGGTTTAAGTTGGATTAAACAAATATTTTTTATTAAATATTATTACTAAAAGACTAATTAAAACACATGCGATGAAAAATACTACAATAGTTCTTTTTAATTTTTTGTTTCATTTTTGACAAATTTTTGTCAGTATTATTACTTTGGTAATTTTTCGTAGTTTTTTGTAAATACAAATGGGATTTTTCGTGATTTTTGTTTTAAATACAAATAGGATTTTTCATGGTTATTTTATTTGCGTGGGATTTCGTAGTTATGTCCATTGGATTTTTTGTGTTTTTTTTTAATACAATGGGATTTATCGTGGTTTTTTTAAATAGAAATGGGATTTTTCGTGGTTTTTTTATTTGCGTGGGATTTTCGTGGTTATTTTAAATGCCCGTGGGATTTTTTGTGGTTTTTTTTAATTGCGATGGGATTTTTTTTTTTCAATTTTATGCCATGGGTATTTTTGTGTTTATTAATTTTTGCTATTGTGGGAAAAAGGTTTTTTCGTGGGAGATTGCGGTGAGCCGAATGCCATGCTGTGAAGCCTTACTTTGCTGAAACGTCAAAAAACGGTAGGTAGTTAAAAAAATTATGGGCTTGTTGAATTGAATCTAAACAACACCGAATTTCTGGAATATCCACATGGCTCTCTCTCTCTCTCTATATCTCTCGTAATTGTTGACCGATTTAAAAAAATTAAATACTGAACTAAATCAAGTTTTGATAACTTTCTTGTGAAAAAAACTAATTTTTGGCAGGCAACTGCCAAAATTCGGATACGTGCTTAACTTCATGTTAGAATCAATTCACAATAACGTGAGATATTTGGTAATGTTTCCATGGCTCTGGGGGGTCCAGACCCGCGGACGACCCTCATATCTACGCCACTGACTTTAGACTATTAAGCAATTGAAAATTAAAAAAATGTATATTCCCCTGCCATGCCCTATTACCTAATTTAAATAAACTTGTAACCATATATTTTTTTAATTTAAATCCTATAATGATATTTCGTAAATAGTTATATAACTAAATACAGGGTTAAACATAATTTCATGAAATAAAGGTGAAAATATATTATCAACGTAACAATAAAAACAAAGTTCTGAGCCCCTCTAAAGTAGTGTTATTCTCACCAGGAGAAATTTAGTACAAGTTATAGAGCAGAAATCGCATACGCCGACGATTGACTTCGACAGGCGCGTATTGAACAAAGTGAACATTGCAACAAGCCTTACAAGAATTTACAAATCGGACTCGATTCAGTAGTCGTTACGGTGTCATAGAGCCTGTTCTCATGCGCCTTACATAAGGCGGCGCATCGGATTAATTTTGACGTATACAGGTAAGGTGGGAAGTGGGAAGGCAGCATTTTCAAAAACTTTAAAAATTTTGCAATGAATTTTGACATCTGTTACTTTGATGTTTCACTGTTAGTCATTTTCCTCTTGGTTCTCTCATGTTTCGGCGCAAATAAATTTTGTTTTGCCTTTGTTGGGTCTCCACTTTTACACATTTCTAATTTTTTTCGTTGCTGTTTAGTTTAAGAAAGATTTGATTGGCTGTTCTTGGACTGCAAAATAAGGCTGTCTTAAAAAAGTCGATAGTAAGAACACCTCACAGATGCCTAGTGTCAAAATAAAGCCATTACTCTGCCTTTTAAAGGCGAGTGAGAACAGGGTCATAGAGTGTGTTTGTGCCAGTCGTTGCCGAATTTACCCTTGTAAGTTTATATTTTACATATTATTGTTACGTAGATTTGCATTTGTAAAAAATAATAATAATTGTGAACCATAGGAGCTTATTCCCTAGAAATATCGAAGCACACACGTGTTTAGCTGTATTTTTAGGTTATTAGGGATTTTGTCCCTACTCTGGTGCTACTCCTCAGGCATTTCGTATACATTAAGGCCAGGGGAATGACTAAAAATGTAACGTATTATTTTTCCTATTTTAACATCTTTTATTTTTTCGAAATCTTTCTTATGTCACTCAGAAGTAATAAGTACAAAGATTTAATAATAAAATAGGTTAAACCTGTACATGTTATTTTATTTTGTATAATGGAGATATACTTTTTGGTTCTCCTTTAAGAAGTAATAAGTACAAATTTTGTAAGAAATGGTTTGATTTTTCTTTGATTTAATTTTATATTTAAATTTATTGTATTCATTGATCATGTATTCAGATCACATGCTAAGATATAATTAAAAAAAGAACATTTCAAACTAATAGCATTTCATTAATTAAAATAATAAACATTACTAAGTAACAATTTTTGGCTCTATGAAATAAGGCCCCAGGAAATAAGGCCCCAAACTTCAAATGAAATAAGGCTCCAAACATTTCTATAAAAAACAACAACACAATAAATTGGGATGTTATTATCTATTTTGGGGCTTTATTTCATTTTTGAATAATGGGGCATTATTTCATAATGATATAAGGCCACAAGAGTAAAATGAAATAAGGCCCCAAAAATGATATTAGTAAATAAAAGCATGAATAATTGGGGTGTTATTTTGATTTTTGTGTCCTTATTTAAGTTTTTACATTAGGGCTTTTTTTCACTGTCAAATAGGCGACCAAAAATTTCAACACTCCTTGAGGGTCAAACTTGGATTCTAACAATTTTTCACTTTTTGTTATTTAAAATTAAAAAAATTTTAAAAAATATGTTGAGTTTTGATATTTTTGCCGCGTAGTGAGAACATAATAAAAAATTACAAAGTAAAATGAATTGTGTAAAATTTCATGGTAAAAGAAGGACCAGTGAAATTCTACATGTCCTCGATCAAAAAACGATATATAGAAAAAAATCCACTTATAAAACTATAACAAAATATGAATAAAGGCAAGACACCTGTAAAGCAAGAGTTAACCTTTTGGCGAAAGGAAAATTTAACGACGCTCGCACTTCACAAGATCTCTTACGAGTAGGAACTTAAATTGGACTCTATTGAAATTACACCTTAGTTACGAAAAATAACTAAAGTAACAAAGTTTTCTTAATAACTACATATTTGTTAATTAAGATAGATTTACAAAACAATAATTATATCATATAAGCTCAAACGATTTGGATTACAAATTTAAGAAAAATATTTCGTGCAGGGGAATACTATTTTTTCAAATTCTGTATAAGATTAATGAATTTTTAAAGATATTAACTCATTCATGTCTACAAATAAAAATATTAATAATTTTGGGGTGTTTTAATTTATTGTGGGGTCATTCTTCATAAGTTTTAGGGTGCTATTTTCCCAATGGAACTTTACCCCAATTTTGGGGTCTGATTCCGTTTCAGATTTGAGGCCTTTTTTTGGGATGCATTTTTGTGGAGCCTTTTAAAAAAACTGGCATATTTGACTTTGGGTCCTTATTGCATCACATTGGGGTTTATTTCATAAGGAGGTGTTCTATAATGAAATAAAGCCCTAATTTTGGGGCCTTATTTCATTTGAGGTTGGGGCTTTATTTCGTCGAATTGGGGCTTTATTTCGTGGGGTGTTATTTCGTAATGAAATAAAGCTTCATATTTGGGGCCTTATTTCGTATTTGTTTTGGGGCCTTATTTCACAGAGCCACAACTTTTATTGATATATTTCATCTAACATATAAAAATACAAATATACAAATTGCTAGGCCATTGTAGTCTAGAGGAAAGTGCGTTAGACTATCAACCCAGAGGTCCCTGGTTTGAATCAGGGTTCGGGCATGGTTATTTTCACTTTCTTTGTTCTTTCCTACATTTAAGAATCATGGAAAAATCCACAGCTAAGTTGTGGCATTAAAGAACAGGAACAACTAAGGGCTGGAAATGCTTGCTAAGGTCATGGCATAACAACAGCCTTGGTTAAAAGCAATTCAAATTTTCTTTCACGGTTGTTTCGCCTAATCTGTAATTCACGTATGGTTCCAATCAATTCCTCTTAATAATCTATGCCTTTCCTTTAGGACAAATTTATTAAAATTAAATAAATATTACTATGCTTTCGGAAAAAATTGCTTTATTATAAGAAAACTGTTGAAACTGTTATAAAGAAATATTTTTATTTATATCTGTTAAAGATAAAGTATCTTTATAGATTAGAAAATAATTATCTTTTTCATGGAAGCTTTTTACAATATTTAGGGAATTTTTGGGATCACATTTAGTTTCTACTGTTGTAGTGAATCGTATTGTTGTTGTTGTTGTTATAACTTAAACACAATACATAATTTTACAGCGATTCAAGTAATTAATTAAAATTCCAAAAATGCTCCTTTGTTGTTGTTTTTTTCTATAATTCCTGTTGCTGCTGCCTGTTTATGTTTTTAATGCAATACAATTCTTTTGAATTTGTATTGCGTGCGGGTGAGTACGAGTATTTGTATGTGTGTGTGTCTGTACATGTGAACTAGTGTCGATGAATAGGTATGTTCGTTCAGTGCGGTAGCATTTTATTATTGTTGTTGTAGTAGTTGTTTTTGTTGCTGTTGTTGCTGTGCAAACAACTCCTGTCTCTGACAACATTTAATAATATATTTGTGTTTTTTCCCCTTCTTCATACCAAAAGCAGTGCGCATAAAAGAGCGCACACTAACGAGCAACTATGATTGAGAGTAGGGAAAAGGAATATGAATCAGTAGGAGAAAAGAAAAAACATATTCAATCCAGGTCGATTTTTGAGCCAACAAAATGAAGTTTTGTGTTTTCGGAATTTTTGGCTTATAGCTTGTGGTAGTGTGTCTGTGTGTGTGGCTAAAAAGGAAGCGAGGAGCCGCTTGCATTTGACAGTTTTGTAATTAACTACAGCCAAAATCGAGCTAGCATTCGTTTGGTATGCTTTACCGCCAACAGGAGGTGCCACAACAACAGCAGCAGCAGCAGCAGTCCGAAAGCCCGAAAATAACAAAATACAGAACCTACGAACCTTTGTAGTTATTACACGCACACACAAACACATACACAGAGAGCATTAATCGTCAACAGGGAATGCTCTTTGAGCACTCTGGTCTACCGTACCGCTTACTTTTAGTAAATCAGTTTTACATACCATTTTGAAAAACTTTTGAAGAATCTTTATTTAAAGCAAAAGTGTAGAAGAACACGAGCTTTCTGCTCGATCAAGTCACGTGTTGCACTCAAACTCTCAGTTGACAGATTTATTACCCAGTGGTAAATGAGCCCATGACGTAACCATTTATTTCTGATGGGAGAAAACCTAAGTTACTCACGAAAAATAGGCGTATTCACAAGAATTTTTATTGGCTCAATGAATAGGTTAATCAGAAATTTGTATAGCAGGTTTCTTAATATAAGTATTGACATATAAAATACATTTTTTTAAAAAGATTCAATACAAAATGGCAGCTGTGCAGCATTTGTTTGAAGGCTCCTATTTTTTGAAAAGGTCCATGGCCGGACACCTTACGTCCTAAATTTTTAATTTGGAACAAATAACAAAATTTGGTCTGTTTCTATACATCAACACCTAACAACGCACGTAGGATTTTTCTGATATATTGATTTTTCACGAAGTGATGCGTGATCGAACAAAACAGTTCCATTTTTCACAAAAAAAAAAAAGTCACAAAATTTTTGTTAAAACAAAAAGTAAGAAACGTTTCAGTCAATGTTTCAAATCGATTGGTGAAAATTTGCTCGAGTGATGTGTCCGGCCATCTCAAAAAAAAAAAATAGTTTCGATAAAAAGCATTTAAAGTTTTAAGTACTAAAATATGTATAATATTTTCATAAAACTCTAATCGTAGAATGGAAAATTTTGGCATTTAGACACTTTTACCGGATTCTTCTTCTTGGTATTTTATTTCAAAGATCCCAAAACATATTTTAGCGAAAAAATTTTTCGATATTTTAAAAATTTTGCTTAGATTTCTCTCCTTAAATACAATGAAGCTGCAAGGCCTCCAACGCCAACAATTCTGAATTACATTTGTTCTGGCATGGCCTCTGAAACACTGATGACATCTACCTTACACAGTAAACGACAATGAGAGTAGGTATGCACAAGATAGGAGAGAACAAAAGAACGACGCACAAAATTGGAGAGAACAAAAAAAATTTAACGAAAATTGTCTCTACTTCAGAAATTAAACGGAAACGAAAGAGAGTACATTCCCGCTTGTGTAAATTTGTCGGTGATGATATTGTAGTGCAGAACTGTAAGCGGACTGTAATAAAGTCTTGTTTGTGGCGTCATTTGCTTTTGTTTGCTTCTTTTCGGTGTGTTTTTTGTTTTCGTTGTGTTTTTGGCGTAGAGAGGATTTTCGTTAAATTTATTTGTGTTCTCTCCGATTTTGTGCGTAATTTTTATTTCTATCCTATATTGTGCATACCTCCTCCCAACGTCGTTTTCTGTGTAAGGTAGATGTCATCAGTGTTTTAGCGGCCATATCCGCACAAATGTAATTCAGAATTGTATGCAGGCGTTGGAGTCCTGCATATAATGTATGTACATATAATGTAAAAACCAAGCATTTTCCAAGCTCGCTTGTAAAACACTTGCGTGTGTAATAAATTTCCAAGTTGCTTTGTAGAATTATTGCGTAAAAAAAAAGTAAGTGTTGTACAATAATACTTGGAAAGACTTGCTTTAGATAAGTGTTTTCCAATCATACTTGCAAAATGGAAGCCAAGGTAATAATTTTGCAACTGTTCAAAGTTGCGATTGTTGCTAACTGTTGGCCTGTGTAGTCTAGTGGAGAGTGCGCTAGACTATTAACCCAGACGTCCCAGGTTCGAGTCCGGGTTCGGTCACGGTTCTTTTCACTTTCTTTGATCTTTACTACATTTAAGAATTATGAAAACTAAACATAGAAATCCACGTATTAAATGTGGAAAATATTGAATTTAAAAGACAAGAACCACAACTGATGGCTTAAAATGCAACAAGGCAAGTTTTCTTGAAGGCAAGTCTGGAGTTTGATAGTGAGAAATGAGTACGGTACAGTTTCTCGTAGCGACGAATTTCCTTTTTTTATTCTTATTTGTCAATATAAGATGGCTGCGCATTGTTTGGTAAATATATTTATACATAAAATTTGCGTAATGAAATACTAATTTCCAATTGAAAAGAAACACTTGGAAAAAGCTTTTTCAAAAACTAATTTCCAATTGTAAAGAAACACTTATAACAAGGAATATTTTTCCAAGGGATCGTTTTCGTTTATTCCACACGGTTAGAAATCTTGTACTAAAATTGAAACTTTTCTGTACTACATATAAGTCTACACCAGCTTTGGTTTCAAATCTAGTAATTACAAAATACTAAAAAATGGTTTTAATACAGCTTTGGTTTCAAATTTAGTACAAGCTTGGATTCAAATATTTAAAAAAAAAAAATAACAAACAACGCGAGATTCGATCACACATTGAGCTTGTAAACTCACTACTTTAACCACAGAACTATTGGCTTATACATAAAAAGCGCGATAAACAAGCATATGAACCGAGTCGCCTAATATTGAGTCGCAGCATTGCCAGACCAACTTTTTACGGGTCTTAATTCAAATTTAGTATCCACATATACTAGAATTTAGTATTGTTTGCATTAAAAACAAAAAGTAATACAGAGTTGTGCTTAAATTGAAACCAAAAAGACTAAAATTGAAACCAAAAAGCTAAAATTTAAACCAAAAAGCTAAAATTGATGCTGTAATATTTCTTTTGGTTTCAATTCTAGTACAGAAAAGTTTTAAATATGAGTTAGTATTTGAAAAGTTTCAATTTGAAACCGCAAGGTTTAAAAACATGCAGTAATATTTTAGTGGGACTAAAATCTAGTCCAAGATTTCTAACCGTGCACAATTACTTGTAAGCATTTTCCAAGCTTGATGCTTACGATTTTAAGCTTGTTTAAAGCTTATTTCAAGCTTGTTTGACGGATTGGGTTATGACTCCACAAATTATTTTGACAATGATTTTAATAATTTAATGAAAGAATTTATTACCATTTATAGAGCATTTCAGAATTAATGTTTAATAACACTTAGTTTTTTTATACATAAATCTGGGTTCTGGCTTACAGTTCAGCTTAGAGTTCTGCATTACAGTGTCATCACCGACAAACTTTTTACAAGCGGGGAGTAACACACGCGCACACACACATGTGTTTTTGAAAATAGGACTTTATTTGCTTACTTTGTTTTATTCTAATCTCTCCGTTATTTTTTCATTTTTTTCTAGCTTAATTTTCTTAGCTTTCTTTTTATGCTGCTGAAATGTTTTCATCTCGGTTTTTTTTTTGCTTCATTGTTTGCGTAAAAGGGTTTATTCCCTGACACCAGCAGCAGCTGACAGGTGTTTATAAAGGTGCGTTTTTCTGACAGCTCATTTTATTGAACACTTGTTACGACAAGTTGAGAATGTCAAAGTGTGGTGACTTTTTTAAAGTTGTTGCTGTTGCTGTTGTTAATGCTGCTGTTGTTGTTGTTGTTGTTGGTTGTCACTGCACTTGATGACTGGAAAATGGATTTGTACCGTGTCGAATTTGATTGTCTTAATACGAATTTCGTAAAGCTGGTTAATTGAAATATTTAAGTTTTTTTAAGAATTTTAAACTACAGATACTTAATCTTGAACTAGAATTTAGCTAAAATCTTATGAAATATTGTTTTGAAAAATCAATACTTCTATCACAATATATTTTCACTTGTAGTTCAATAATTCTGTGTTGATACGCAATAAAAGCTTAAGTTGTCTTCAGACAGAACTGAGTTTTTGATGAAGCTGTCTTCCAGGCTTATGCACGGTCAAAAAATCTTGGAATAATTTTAAGTCCAATCATTGGAATCATGCTTTGAATATAAAACTTTTTACATTAGAATTTGTAACTCTTCAAAATAGTTAAAATAATAAAGTAAATAAAGTGTTTGGCTTGTTTCAGTTTTTATGTATGTTTATCATTTCCCTTCTGCATTTGGCTTCACAGAGTAGTTGTAAGAGCCATAAACTTTTAATCCAAACCTAGTGAGTCCAAAACCCACGCGTTTTTTTATTTTTGTCGAAAATATTTGAATATAAGCATGTATTTAGACTTACTGCATTAATCTGTATCACGAAGCAGCACACCAACGACAAGCAAGACACGAGAAGCAATAGAATTTCGTATAGAAAAAAGTATTGCTTCTCGTGTCTTGCTTGTCGTTGGTGTGCTGCTTCGTGATACAGATTAATGCAGTTAGTCTCATGAGGGAATGAAAGTCAATTTTGATTTTTGAAGTCGAATTAATTTTAATACAGTTTTGGTGTGGTCGTATATACCGGATGTCCGGTATGACCTTGCTCCATTGACTATAATGTTGTGATTTTCGTTATTTTGGAAAAAGTACATACAGTCCAATTATGCCACCGACCCGCAAACCGCACCAACTAAACCAAATTTGGCAATTCTATATGCTGACGTACACATTGAAACAAAAATGAGCATCGTCGCTGACGACAATTTGTCGATAAAAAAGTGAATTTTCATCCAACTTTTCTAATCTACAAATCTACGTTGTGGTAGGTCACCAATCGGCTTTAGTTTTATTATGTTTGTTTGTTAATTAGTTTATTAATTAGTATTAGTTTAATTATTTTGTATGGTTTCATACCGAGGTCCTTACGTAAAATCCTCCAGGTGGTCGAATTGTTGAAAAGGTCTCATATTGACATATAGCGATCTTTATTGACACTGGCCCATATAGCAATAATATTCTCCTCGGTACGCACTCTCCGCATAAGGGTTAGTGTATTAATATCCAATAAAGTGAAACTGGTGCGAAATTTGGTCAAGCGAAGCAGATTTCGCACAGAGCAGAAATTTTGATAATAATATTCAATGATTTGCAAGCGATGTTCTTTTGTTAGTCTATTCATGATAAAATGGCAAAACTTACTGAGCATTTTTGGCTTTACCACATGTTACGAATCACGGGTGAGCTTTCAAAAAATTTACACTGAAAGAACAAATAGCAAATAATCACACTTTAAAAGAGACAAATTTAAACTATTTTAAAAAATATTGAATTTATAAATTTTTGTTCGGTTTGAATGGCAAAGTTAAACCTTTATTTTAAGTTAAAGTTAAGTTAAGTTAAAGACTTTAAGTTAAACCTGATATTATAAAAATTTGATTTTTCATATTGTTTTTCTTGGCGTATTTTACACTTTTTCTTATGCTTATTTCTTTATAAATGAAATGTGTAATAAATTTTTATTTTATTTAAATAATTTAAAAATTTAAAAATTATATGTCCATTATTTACTTTTACTTAAAAAGAATTTGGCTAATTTTTTCATTTTGGTAAATTCGGATATTTTTCCAAATATCCTTATTTCGCAGAAAAAATTTTCCCTGTGTTTATTTTTACATAAAAAAATTTGGTAAATTTTTTAATTTTGGCAAATTTTTTTCATTTTCGTAAATGTTTTTAGGTTATTTGGTAGACAAAATTGTTCCTGCGTGGCAGCCCTGGTACAGCTAAGAGCAAACAAATTATATTCATCCGGCCATTTGACTCTTGTTGTAAGATACAATTTGAAATTAAATCCCAGCTAAGCCACAATGCATACTTGCCACATTACAAAATTCCTTACACTTAATATCCTAAACTAATGGAAAAATATTGCGATCTGAATATTTGGTATATTTTGAAGCACCATATTATTCTAACAGCGCCATTTTGTGTTGTTATTTCAATAAATATTTTAGAGAATTACCATACGCAGAGCAATAAATCGACAGCTGGGTAGATAAGTGATTTGTGTCATTGTGAAGCTTAAGCAAAAGAAGCCTCCTAACAAATTTCTGTCAAAGCAAGCACAAACGGAAACGTAAACGATTTCTTTGGGCAAACCACAGGACACGCAGGTCTCACACTCGAAATTGCTTAATAATATTTGCTTTTTTGAATCGATTTGCAATAAAAAATATCCCAAAATCTATACAATAACGGTGACAGCGACAGCAACAGCGTACCGGAAGTGTCTTAACCTCACTTTTTAACAACATCAGCAGCAGTAGCAGCAACACGAGCAGCAGCTCATCCCGTTACTCAAACCAACAACAAAAACACAGCCATTAAATGCGAGGGAAAACGTATAACGAGCAATGCGGCAATGCTTGCCAATCGGCATGTAGTGCTGCCAAATTGCTTGAAATTGCGACGAATACTCCTGGTTTGGTGGCTATAAATAACGGTACTTTTGTCATTTATTCGCATAAATTGCAGCAGGCGTTGCGACGCATCGTAAGTGCTGGTTCGCTGCTCTCCTGAACAGTCAGCCAAGCAGCCTGCCTGCCTGCCACAATGGCCGCCACAAAGACCTTCAAAACTGTCAACAGATGGCGTTGCCATTTGGCAATAATTGTTTAACGCGCCTATTACGCATTCTTTTATGTCTAGCGATTGTCATTTCTTATTCCTAACCCCTCCTCCTCCTCCGCACGGTCCTTTGTTTCATTTCTTTTTTGTGTTTCGTTGTTGTATTCTTTTTTATATTTGTTTTAACCGTGCCTATCATAAATTCGAACAAGCCTGCTGCCGTAGGAGGTGCCATATTGAACAGGAAAAACAGCACACAAAAAAAAAAACAACCATAAAAGCTTACGCAGACAGAGCCAAAATCGGGTGAAAACTTTGGTAATAAAAACAGATAGTAGCAAAAAGAAAAAAAAAACTCACACAGATTTGCAAATTCCCACGAATGCTCTACGGATATTTGCGGAAATGTCATGATGATATTTTGGCATTTGTGTGGAAATCTCATGAAAAGCACCTGATGAGTATCCAGGAATGACTGGTTGAAAAAAGAACACAAGAGGTGAGGTATAGGCAATAAAATCGTAAATTCAGCAGTGGGTCGAATTCAATGTATTCCAAAGCATCCTGGCTGTGTGAGGGGTAAATTTTGAAGAAAGCCGAGAACTTTTTCGACATATTTATGACGCAGCATGACGCCAGCTGTTGGCACAAAGTGTATGCTTCTAAGATTTCTTTATTTTCCTTCAGTAAATGCGGTAGTTTTGAGCTTTAAGCAGTAATCGAGTTGACTCTCTGAAGAGAAAACTTTTGCCCTACAGACATCTTCCCAAAAGATAGGACTGCCAAATGTCCACATTGATCTGTGGTCAAATACATCCTCTGCTGTTCCCAGATCTTTTTTCTTCAAACCAACTCCATTACCGCGGCTCCCTCTAGTTCCCTCACCATTTATTCACACCATAGCGGCCTTCTTTCAATCGAACAGCTTTACGCTTAGTGCAAACATTTGTTGCTACTCATTTCTGTCCGTCCTACATATATTTTTGACCAGTATTTTTGTACGCGTGTATATTTTTGGTATTACAAAAATCTATAACCATAAATTTGGATTATTCCATCCCGAAGGATATTAAGCGCGATATGACAAATTTATTACCATTTACCCATAGCTTTAAAGTATGCGTGTGTGTGCGTGTGTGCTTGTGAGTTTGTTCTTGTGCACCAATTTTGTGTGTCACACTAGAAATGGCAGTCTGCTGTGTTTCCGGGTGTTTTCATCGTCATGTTTTTGGGTATTTTGGTTGAGCAATTAAATGCTTGTGTTTTTATTCTCTTTATTTTTATTCCTAAGATACCTTGTTAAGGTGTGTTTTCTTAATGGCGTTGTTAGTAGTCGCCTCTGCCTCTAATCTTGTAAAATTGTTGTTTATCATCATGTTTGAACAGAATCTTTGAACTACTGCCAAGTCACTGTGGAACTCAATCAATGAAAACAATATATATCTTAAATAAGTTTCCACAAAAACTTTCATAACAGGTGTTTTCTTTGTTGTTGCTCATTTCCATAATGAAAAATGCTTTCAGAGAAAAACTTACCTAAAAATTTACTCATTGACGACAATTGGTTTGAAACATAGCCAGATAACAAAGGCATCTAAAAATCATGAATCAAAAACAAAACTCAATATATATGCTACCAGTATCGGGATGGTTCGTTAAATAAATATCACTTTCAACAAACGACATGTATTTTTGAAAATCTTTTGAAAATCTTTTGAAAAGGTTTTATTATAAATAAATAAATTCCAATCAAACCATAAGAAATCATAAAATAACACTGCTAATAAATTGCGAAAACTCTTATTAAATTAGCGAAAAACAAAGCCCATAGAAAGGTATAAGAAAACTAATCTGTCAGAAGACAAAAAAAATTATTTTTTCTTTGTAAAAGAGAATTTAAATTTCTTTTGAATTTTCCTTAAAAAACAAGACCTTTTTAATATAGAAAGCAACAATTTATTAAATTATCCATTGGGGTTTCATCAACTCGAAACGAAAGTTGTCCGATATACCAAATATGATGGAATATCAAGGAAAGATCTTTAGCCATAATCAGGACATCCAAGCGCGTCGGAAGCTAATTTCATCTGGGGGGGCAGTACAAATGGGGGGGGGGCAGTATAAATGGTGGTGCAAAAAAACGTTCACCAAAATTTCTTCAAAGAAACATGGATGTGAATAAACAAATTTTTTATTTTAGTTTAAAATAAAAAAAATATAACAATATATAAAAAATATTAAAATTTCATTATTCTTAAAAGTTCTTCCAATTTTAATATTAGAGATCATTCTTTAAAGGGTCTTTCATATGGTAATATGAAAATATAAGAAATAATGGTTGCTTTTATAAAGCAAGACTAGGTATATCTTTACATGGTTTAAATGCAATAAGGTACAAAAAGTTATATCAATTTAAATTATTCCAAAATGTTTCTTTCTGTCCTTGCGAGAAACAAACTCTTTGACCACCTCCATCGAATTCAATTCTTCGGTTTTATCTTTGTGAATGTGTATAAGTGCCGCATGAGTGAGTCGTTTCTGTGTCACAGTTGCTCGAAGATACGTTTTAAGTCGTCTTAGTGCACTAAAAGAACGCTCAGATGAAGCTGCTGATGCAGGCACAGTCAAAAGCAAAGCAATATGTTTTTCAACTTAATTTAATAGTTTTTTGACAGTATCCGAATTTTTTGCAAATTGGGATACAATGCCACTACAATTTCAAGGTGTTCGGCCAGGCAATTGCTTCAGCAATTTCATCTGCATAAAGATCTAGTTTTGTTTTTAGATTTTGTTCAGAATGCACTTTTCCGTTGAAGGCTTCGATTACAATATTTTTCAACGATTTCAGAGTGTCAAGATCTGTTTAAATGTGCAATAAGATTTACAAAGTGCCAGTTTACACTAGCTTCACTCAACCGACTCACCGAATGTTAAATCAAAGTGAGTCGGTTGAGCTAAGCTGGTGTAAACTTGCAAAAATAAAAAAAGTAAAATATCAACCTGTTTGATTGAATCTAGCCGTTATCTCATTTGAGAGAAGATCTAAAATTTCGAAATAATCTTTTCGTAGACTATCATATAATGTACTGAAGGAACCGGATTTGTTGTTTCTTTAAAGCGTGGGGGTGGATTTTCATCAGCTAATTCACAGTAGGGGCTTTCGCATGGTCCAAAACATTGGACCAACATGGCAGATTGTACAACATGTACTACCATGCGTAAGCTAAAACGATAGTCGAAATTTTTGGTTTTTTTCTGCCGATTGTACAATATTGTACAACTATGTAAAATTACTGCTCAATTGTTAGGGCATCTAAAAGTTGCTTAGCTATTAGCCGGATGTGTTCTGCTTGAGAGCTTGCAATTAATGATGTTGCTTAACAAGTTGGATCGTTCGAACGCTCAATCAAATAGTCCCATTAGTTTTCCATCTAACTTATCGTACAACATGTCGTCCAATATGGAAAGCCCCTAAGTTGCAAAATTAACAAGCATTAAGCTACATACTTAAGGGTGCTTTTAAACTGAAGTGGTGGGTTTGCAGTAGAAACTCTACATTTTGTTCTATACTTTTGCAAACACAGAGAAAGAAAATGGTTATCCGCAAGCTTGCTTATGAAGAAGAGAGAAAGAAGAGGAAAATATATAATTCAAAAATATTATCGTTGTAAAAAAACTGATATTTTGAATAACTTTTGAAGTTTTCCTTTTAAATTGTTTATCTAGCTAAAAAAGTGGGGGGCAACTGCCCCCCTTGACCCCCGCTTCCGACGCCAATGAGGACATCTGTGAACTCTTCGAAGATTTCTTGGGATCTGGTTTCGTTTATTTTTTTATTTTTTTTTTATTTTTATAGTTATAGATCAATAAATACTACATTCTTTTGTATAAAAAATATGCACATATGACCAAAATTAAACTTTTAAAAAAATTATGCTTACAATGAAAATAGCATACATATTGATTAAGTTTGAACAGAGATAAGAGAATCAACAATATTAAAATTAAAATGCCATGATTTCCCTTCTCTAAGATATACTACTTTATTACAAATGATACGGGCACTATGTGGTAATATATTAAAAAGTCTTGGAGCCGTACATAAATAGAAGTTAAAAAAGTTTCTGTAAGTTGTGAGAAGGCTCTTGTACTAATTTCTGGTTATTGCTCCTTAGGTTATGACTACCTTAGATTCTATTCAATAAATAACCTGACTTATTAAAGAAAACCTTTAATACTCTATAAAAAAGAGGTGTTTTATAGGTAAAATATTTAGGGTTTTGAATAGTGGAAAGCTATTTTCAAAGCTTTTACACAGTTTTCGAATAACATGTTTTGATTGTGATTAAATACTAATTGACTCAGCAGATAAAGCCATATTGTAACTTTGAATGAAAAATACCATAATAAACACATGTAAGCAATTTCACTGAGCAGAATGGTTTTAAAAGGCACCCGTAAGATACTTTTTGAGGGCAACAGTGTAATCCATCCAGATCATTTTATAGTCAAGGATTAGGCCAAGATATTTAAATGAACTTACGCAATAATTTGAGAAACATTTGGAGGAACAATCAGAAGAATCATTATAAGTATTTGTAGAACGGGAAAATATGCATATGTGACGGTGGTTTCGTCTAATGGCTGACATCAGCTCAGCCGTGACAGGGTCAAATGAAAGGACGACAAACTTCCACAAATAATACAAAAATCACGCAGTTTTCAATTAAATTCAAACTCTTAATTGATAATTTGGCCTTATTAAAGCCTTATTATACTTCGCAGTGCCGCGTCGTGTGAGTAGGAGTGAGTGGTCGCTGATGACGGTCGAAAACTACTTTAGCCAAGAGTGAGGGGTTTTAGTGAATATAAGTCGGTATCGATAATTTGTAATCGCTAATCGGTAATCAATGTCGGTGCTTGGTTCCATTCACTAAAAGGAATGCTAAAATGAATTCTCGTTCATAATTGCCGAAATATAACAACAACTGCGTCATTTGTAGGAAGCATGGGCAGAAGTCTTGATGGAGGTGTGTTTAATGCGTCTCAAGCTATAGCCCCCCCCCCCCACTTAAGAAACAAAGTAAAAATAAAAAACCTTAATAATTATATATGACTCTGGTGGAAGCTGGATTGGAGCCCAGAGTAGTACAACCCTGCATAACTACTCCCATGTACTGACTCTGGTAGAAGCCCAACTGGAACCCATAGTAGTAAGCCTCCCCAAATTACCCCCATATGCTGTATCTGGTGTAAACCGAGCTGAAACCCAGAGTCATGAGCATAGGGGTTGAGTAGAAGGTTCTGACTCTACTGGTCATGCACCCCCCAGCCGTGCCCCATGTGCTGTCTGTAGTGGAAACTGAACTGGAACCCAGATTTATTTACACGAGAACAGAGTCAAACTCTGTGAGCTCACATAAAAGGAATGTGGCTTAACTGCGCCTTTATATACGCTGTAGGGTGAAAACCTGTTGGGAATTATATGACTTAGGCTTTCTTTGCACTGGCTTATCTGCACTAGTACCCCACCAGGAAATGTGAGAATTCCCGGATGTTACCAGGAAACATTCCATGGAATGTAGGAAGCATTCCCCTTTGTTGCACACTTCATTGCTTTTTTAACATAGCATGTCATTAGAAGGAAACATTCCTCCCCACTGCGTTAAAAAGTCATGTGGAAACATTCCTCTCCGCTGTCCTCAAAAGTGAATTGGAAGCAGTCCTCTCCACTGTTTTAAGAATTAATGTGGAAACATTCCTCTCCCTTGTTATGAAAATGGATTCGGCCAGGATTCGAACCCGGGACCCCTGAGCGAGAGTCGAGCGCGCTACCACTAGACTATCGAATTCTACAATAAGTGGCTAGAAAACAATGATATTATTTTCTATTGTCATTGCTTGACAGCAAATAAAAGTTTCCACATGCATTCTTAAAGAAGCGGTTTGGAAACAATATAAATACAAAACTACCCTTAAGCTTCCAAAAGATGCGGTGGGGAAACAATATAAATACAAAACTACCCTTAAGCTTTCAAAAGATACGGTGGGGAATGTTTCTTTATCACATTTAGATGGAAGCCTTCCGATTTTTCCTGGAGGGACTCTAGTTGGTTACCTATGTGTATGTATTGAGCTTGTTGGCCTTGATATGCTTAGGTTTGGATGTTAGTTGGTCGGTTTTGTCGTTTTATTGTGTTGCAGCTGCGTTTGATATTACAGTGAGGATCAAATAAACTTAAATAAACTTATATAACTTAACTATGATTCTTAGTGCAGTGTAGTTAAGGTAATATAGCTTAAAGGTAGTAAATGCGACTGCATTTATTATTTACAGTGAGGTTTAACTAAACTTAAATTAAGTGTGTTATAATATAATATGAAGGTATAATATAATTGTAGTATAATGTAATATGAAATATAATTGTAACGTCACGTTACACATATATCACCACCTAATAAGAATTTTTACAACCGCCACAATAAAAACTAAAGTAATTTGAAGTTAGCTTATTACCTGATACTGAAGATCTTTATTTCAGTTTTATCGCTCGGAGTTAGTTTATGTGAAGAGAACCAGTGTCGAAGGATGCCTAAGTCATGATCAGTTTCACATGAAAAGCTAAGGATAGATTTACTTGAAAAAGTACAAGCTATATCATCTGCAAAAGCAATGATTTAACTCTTAAACGGTTGCCTAAAAATTGAGTTAATAAAAATAAGGAAGAAAATTGGACCTAGAACAGAACCCTGTGGAACACCAATATTTAAGCTGACAAAATTACTGAAGTGGCAATCAAATTTTACTCATTGTTTTTTTTTTTAGACTGAACCAACGCTCAGGGGATGCCCTCTATAAATGCATAAGCATTGTGTTGATTCGTAAGATAGGTAATAGTTACTTGGAGGGTGGATAGGTGGAGTAGTATCGGTGAAGATTTGTTTTAAATTTGCACAGCTCAAAACTGCCGGGAAATAAGCTCGCAGGGAGACTATTCCACAACCTTACCGTGCGACTAGAAAACGAATTCTCTCGGTAATGCGAGGTTCTGTTGGACATCGAGGCAATGGTAAAGGGGTGGGCTTGAACAGCTGCCCGAGTGGACCTGGGAAACACACGAGCTGGTGGAGTCAGGCCATGTTTCTCCCTTGAACACTTCCCATGGTAGTACCTGTACAGAAGGCTTAGGCAACTAACATTGCGTCGATGCCCAAGAGAGTTGAGAATGGATGAAATACTTTCATCCCCTATCAAATATATCGCACGACGTTCAATTCGATCCATAAGCTTCAAATAAGATCTTTAAGCCCCTGCCCAAATGTGCGAATTGTACTCCATTTTCGGCTGTACTCCATTGTACTCCATATTTTTTCACCGTTTTATAAAACCTAGGCACTTAGCCGCTTCTTTCGACACATCGAAAATATGATCATTCCAACGAAGATCACATTGGATCGATATGCCCAGAACGTCAAGAGCGGCTGTTTCCAAAAGATCCACACCATTCATATAGAGGGGAGCTAATGGGCAATCCATCCGCTTGTGGGTTAACAAGCAGCACTGGGTCTTGCTTGCATTGAACTCTACTCTATTAGCAAGACCCCACTCGGAGATTTCTTGTAGATCATTTAGGAGGGTGTCATTCATAGTTTGCCTTTTTCTCTCAATCTCCATAGAGCTTGGGCGTTTTTTAAATGAATATGAATGACAAATGCTGCTGTCGTCCGCAAACGAATGCATTGGGTTATGCGTCAACGACAGAAGGTCGTTGATAAAAACCAGAAACAAGGTTGGCGATAGGACTGAACCCTGTGGTACTCCTGCGTTGATGGCGTACCTCTCGGACGAAATACCGTCAACTACGACCCGAATCGTTCTGTCTTTGAGGTAACCACGATCCTTTGAGGAAACGATCACTAAGTAGTTGGTTGAGCTCCAGATAGTTCATGATGGAGATGCTGAAAAGGTTGCGCAAAGGCCGAGCCAGCGAAGAAGCACACATTTTAAGCACAATTGACGGTATGCCGTCAGGACCAGAGGCTTTGTTTACGTTGAAATTTGTAAGGACCCTTTTAACTGCTCTCGTTCGAAAGTATATCTCCTGCATTGTAGAAGATCCACCCCCAACAAAGGGCAGTGGCTGATTGCTATCTGAGAGACTGGAATTTTGAGCAAACAATCTAGCCAATAGGTTCGCTGTATCAGCCGAGTCAGTGAAGATTTGGTCATCTTTTAAAAGAGTTTTAATCGATGATGATGTCTGATTCTTCACTCTTTTAACAAATGACCAAAAATTTTTGCTCCCTTTGGGGCAGAGAAGATCCTGTTCTCGAATGCGAGTTTCGTGCAGAAACTTTCCGCGTTTTAAAATTCCATTACAGCGATTCCTTCCCTCAATGCGAAGTCTTTTTGTATTAGTATTCTTGTTAGAACGCCAATTCTTAAAGGCTTCCTCTTTGGACCTGACTGCAATCCTGCAAGTCTCATTAAACCATGAGAGATCTTTTGGTTTAATTGTGAATCGAACCACTGTAACCACATCTATATAGTTTATTAACTAATATAGTATGATCGACAGTATCGAAGGCTTTTGTAATATCCACAAAGAGAGCTGCACAGAATTTCTTAATACTCAATCCATTATAAATTTCACTGCAAAAGTTCAGGAGTGCATCTTCATTAAAAAACCCTGCTCTAAAACCAAACTGGCAAACAATAAATATGTCAGTAAATAATACCCTGTATATAAAATTGTTTCATATAATTTCTCTTTTAAATTGTCAGGTTTTAATTGAACACGTTTTTATAACACCTCTAATAAAAGTAGAAACACTGAAAGTTTAATATTTAAACTGAATTTTATGAGCGTTTATAAGTTCCACTTTTGGAAGTACAACATTTGAATAGAAAAAGTGACCGAAACAGTTTTCGAAAAATATTATTTTCCTAATCTCTAAATAAAAATAATTACTTTTTTGCGGCTGTTGTAGCTGAAATAAAAGAGTTTCAACTTATTTTTCAAAAAATTGACTTTAAATGCAATAAAATTGTAGTTTCAGGTGAAAAATGCAAGAAAGTATAGTGTAATGTATTCCAAGTAGAAGTATCTAAATAGATTTAGCAAAATTAACAACATCTGTGTAAGTAACAAATTGAAATCATATTTAATTAGAAAAAAGTGTGTAAGCAAAATGCCAAAGAATTTAATTTGATTTTTGCATAAAGTAGAAAAAAAAACCATTTACATCATACAGAAAACTGCTTCATGCATTAACAATACGTTGAATACCAGCTTCAATGCAGCAAATCCACGCTTAACGAATGCAGCATTTTAACATAATTAGCCAAAGTTTTTGTGTGTCTGTTTATTTTTGCTGCATGCATTTAGGCAGTCGGTAAATATTTTTCACAACCTTGTAGCTGTTGTTTTTATTGTTGCTAAAGTTGTCATTCTTGTACACAACAAATACCTGTGGTTGTAAATAACATTTTCACAAGTGTCCAATTTCCCAAAATGCAAATGAGTGTTGTGTGCTTGTGTGTGGATTATCCGTGTGTGTGTGTGTTTGAATGTATGCCTGTGTTTGTTTTCTAAAATGACAACAAAAATCTCTCTAAATTTTGTTATTTTTGCAACGAGCTATAAAAACAAAAACTCCAAATGATTGAAAACTGCCGATAAAAGTGCGCGTTCATTTAACATGCATGTGGTTTGGCACCCACTCTTTGTGAGGGGAAGTGTGAGTGTGTTCATGTTAGTGTTTGTGTTAGACTGTGTGTGTGTGTGTATTGGCTTGTTTTAGACTGCAGGTGAATAAGGTAAATACGTTAAGTGGAAAAGTGTTGCCAAATATTTGTTACTATCTAGGTTTAAATGGAGATTATATTTCAATATTACGAAAAAATCAAAATTCTTAAATACTAATAACTTGATCTTGTTATTGGTTTTATTAATAATAAATTAATAGATAAATAGATAATAGATATAAATGAATGAAGAAATAAATAAATAAATAAATGAATGAATAAATAAATAAATAAATAAATAAATAAATAAATGTTTTTCCTGAATCGGAAAGGAATTCAAGAAACTTGCCCTTCGAATATCTTGAGTTTTTCCAACTGTTAAAAAATTTCCAATAGCAGCTTGCCAAAAAATTTTAAAAATTTTTTAAACTTGGCAACCTTGAAATATTTGTATGTGTGTGCTCTTAGCTCTCATAGAACTACGCATGAAATGGATTAAAATCATTTTTTAATTTGACAAAATGTTTTAGTAAAACCAGCCTGTGAATTTGTACATATGTGGTAGCAAAAAAATGAAAACAAAAACATCAAATAACAACTAATTACACTAGGCTGCAAATTAAATAAATATAGCTGCCTCGGTCGTTAGCCACTATTTTAATCTGAAGTTATATAATTTTCTAACTATAAAAATAAAAAAAAATTTTGAATTCTATATACAAGTATGAAATTATTTTTGTTTAAAATTGGTTTTCGTACACTTTTCACAAATGCATCACAATTTAAAAACGAATTGTAAAATAGAGCTATATAATATAGCAAAAACTTTAAATTTTTTATCTGAGAAAATAATGTTATGACTCAGTTCTTATAAATTATTTTTGTTTCATTGCAAATTTAAATGAACAAATTAAAAGTTTTTTTTTTGAGAAAAATTTTCATAAAAAATTTAAAACGACATATGTATGTATATTAGGCTGGGTCGATTTGTATGGAAGTAACAAAACTGATGTTGTCTGGGCTATTTTCGGATCTGGCACAAAAGGTTATTAAAAAAAGGGGTTGATAGAGGTGCACTTTACCCTATTACATCTTTAATTTTCTGAATTTTTTCTTAAGGAATTTTTTTTTATACAAGCGTATGTTTGTTAGTTTGTATATAAACGTTCACAGCTAGAGCAAAACTGATGCCAGAAATGTAATCCTCGTACCCGAATCAAGCTAGCATTTATACGTTTTAATACGAATATTTATCGTAAAAAATTCCTAAATAAAAAAATTAACAAAATTCAAGGAATAATTTTAACGTTGGTGCGTATTTTTTTTTTTTGACCATCAAGGCTGAACTACTGAAGCTATCCACCTTATATTCACAAATGTGTTCGTGTGATCCTTCGAAATTTTTTTTTAAATCCTCTAGGTGGCGCTGTGGTCGATGTTGTAACCTGTACTTTAATGAACTAATTTGGCATTAAACTTAAATATAATTTTAAAAAATTTTTAAATTTTTGGGTAATGCTAAATTAGGCAGATATATATGGGCATTTCCAAACTGGCGTTACGGACGATTTGTACGAATAAATATTAAAAAATTGGAATAAAAAAGTAAAATTTTGAAAAAGTTCTTTTTATATTTCCGTAGTAATTAAGTAGCACTATATTTAGTAAAAACAATGACAACAATTTACCTTAAGGATCGAAAGATATAGGCAAAAATATGTGCTGGCGTTATGTTACAAAAAACGGAAATGATTTCTGAGTTGGATTACAAAATTTGTAAAACTCTCTGAATTGGGCAACACTTTTTGTAAAAAACTTTTTTTAGAAGGTTTTAAAATAACATAAGTTTATTCTCCAAGTGATCAAATTTAAAAATCTCTCCTGATTTTTCTTTTTATTAGGATTTTTGATCAGTTTAATTGGGTATTTAAGTAATTAGCTAGTTAAGTAATTATGTAATTAAGTAATTAAAAAACAAATTTAAACATTGTCTTTTCCTTGCCTCAACCATTTTTCCATTATCTCTAGCCAATGTCTTCCATTTTTACTAAAACAAAAAAGCTTACGAAACATTCACGAAAAAGAAAAACTACATTTGTGAAACAGTGCAGACGATTTTATCATGATGGTTAATGAATTTATGTAGAAATTGCTGAAACTAATAAAATTAAAATGTTTTTCTTAAATAAGATAATAAAATAATAAATTTTTAATAAGTTTTAATTTTTTAGTCACGGTAGACTTTTTTCTGGAAATGCCCATATGTATTATTATTACATATTTTAAAAAAATATTTTAAAAAAATTTTAAATTTTTGTAAAGTCAGTAAATTGTCGATTGAATCTTAAACTATCCATCATCAAATATGATTTTTTATAAAAAAAAACTTTTATTGCATTTTTTCCTAAAAGTATTTTTGAGCACCACTACGAATCAATGTTATTGATAAAAAAAACAATGAAAAAAAAATTTTAAAAAAATTAAAAATTTTTTTTTTAGAATTATAATATAAAATTTAGTTTAAAGATGCTTTTATTAATTTTTCGAGTGTGCCGAAGAGTCAATGTTGATGATGAAAAACAAAACTAAAAAGGTGGTTTTTTAGAATTGAAGGGCTTATTGCAACAACATGATATACCACAGGATCTAAAAAATCAACTATTTAGGCTGAATATATTACTGAATGCGTTGCTAACAACTACTGAAGAGATTTTGGCTATTTTTTATTAATTTTCAAACCTATTTGTTAAACATTTTTTAAAACTTTACAAGCTTTAACAAGCCCTTCAATTATAAATACAATTTTAATTAAAAATAGCTTTGTTAGTTTTCAAGCCGAGTCTTTGTTAATGATAAATATTTTTTTAGAAAAAAATAAATAAAAATGTTATTAAAATTCCATTATATCTTTTTCTTGACGATTTAATGTTTATAATAGATAAATTTTGATTCAGTAGACAATTTGCAGTATTTACTATATGTTTCAAGTAAAATTTAAGATTTTTTTTTTTCATTTTTTTTTTATAATTTAACAAATTTATATTTGAGTGAAAATTGAATAATCACAGAATTTTTAATATATTTACAGAATTTAATGTATACATACGTATTTCAAGTAAAATTTAAGATTTTAATTGAATTTTTGTTCAGTTTTTTTTTTGTAAATTTTTATTTGCCAAGACTACATATGAGTCCAACCTACAAAAAATGAAGGTTTGTCGATAAAATAATAATTCTGTCTCGATAAGCCATAACAGCTTAAGGCTTATTTATTTTTATTTTATTTATTTATTTATTTATTTAAGTAATCATAAGTACAATAAGAGCTATGCTCTTTTATAGTACAACATAAATGCATAAATATAATTAATTTACATTAAATTTAGTTAAAATTAATATTAAAATTGAAATTAAAATGAAAAATGAAAATGAAAAATGTTATATTAAAAATTTGAAATTAAAGTTAAAAACTAAAAATGAAGAATAATAACAACTGTTTAAAACAGAATCAAAAATAATGACCTTAGTTTTTAAACAATATTGGCTTTATGTTATTTTTTTATTTTAAAGAATATAAAAAATAAAAAGAATTAAAGTTAAGTTAAGATTGAAAAAAAATACTGATATTTTTATATCAGATAAAAGAATAGATAAAGAATAGATAACATAGAGAAGTAAGGAAGTGAAAAGCTATTCAGTAGAGAAAAATGAAAAGATAGATTGCCTAAAAGGACCTCTCCCAGCGACCTCCCTAAGCCATCTTGGCAAAGCATTCCACAACCTAATGGCGTTAATGAAAAACAGGTGGGAAGAGTTTAATGAGTTGTGCCTCGGAACTATCAGAACATGGCTTCTACTTGACATACAAAACTGAAGTTTTTCTGGAGTTTTCCCATGGATTTGTTTGTGCAGGTAAATACAGTTTCTAGCATTTAGGTAAGCAGTTATGTCGCATCCAAGTATTGCATTTCGGAAACGAGACAAATGATCGTATTTGCGGAGACCATACACATAGCGCGTGACGTAATTAAATGCAATTTGAATTTTTAACTGGAAAGATGCGCCAAGTTTACTATAAACTATGTCTGAATAAGAAATGATTGGTAAAATTAGTTGTATGACTAATCTACGTTTAAATTCAGTAGGAGTGACACTAGCAGACATTCTTAAGTTTCGTAGGACATAATAAACTTTTTGGACTATACTATTAACATGGTCTACACAGGACAAAGTAGAATGAATGTAGAAACCTAGGTTTACTACTTTCGACACCACAGTCAGTTTGCAATTGCCAATAAATAGATCAGGGACATCAACGAGACAAGTTTTACTTTTACATATAGGAAAAACATACGATTTGGCAGCGTTTAGTTGGAGGCCATTACTTTTGGCCCACTCATTGATGCAACTGAGATCCTCATTTAACCTACAACACATATCATCAAGAAGCCCAGTTCGTCGCGAAAGATAAAGCTGGTTATCATCTGCATAAGCATGAACAGATGCATTCCGGCAAACAATAAAGATGTCGTTTATAAAAATTGAAAATAACAGAGGACCAAGTATAGAGCCTTGTGGAACACCACTTACTACTAATTTGTATGACGAGGATACCTGACCAACCTTAACTCTTTGCATTCTATTACACAAATAACTAGACATTAGATTAACAGCACTATCACAGAACCCAAAAAGATACCTAAGCTTTTGACACAAATAATTATGATTGACTTTATCAAAGGCCTTGGAAAAATGAAGTAAGCAGAGTAAAGTCATAGAGCCGGCATCATATTCGGGTCGAATATCATCAAAAACCTTTACTACCGCTGAGGAACACCCATGCCCTGCCCTAAAACCAGACTGATAGCGGGATAGCAGTTTTTTCTCAGAAAGATATTTGCTAATTTGTTGAGCCATAAGTTTTTCACATACCTTTGACAATGGTGACAGTATACTTATAGGCCTATAATCATTCGCACCAGATGGATTTTGCTTTTTAGCTATAGGTGTAACGATGCCAATTCCGAAAAAAGGGACCTAGTGTGTCAAAACACGGGTTTGGACATAAGAGTGTATTTTGGTACCTAAAAGGGTGTTGAATAAGATGAAATGAGTTAGATTTCTGATAAAAATTTATTTACCCCACAAAAACGTACAAAACGAACTTGGGAAAATCGATAAAAATGCGTTATGAAACTTTAAATGCGTTTTTCTCAATACTTCATTTTCACACACTAGATCCCTTTTCTCGGAGAAGGTCACATATGCGTATATCAAGTAAAATTTTAAATTTTAATTGAATTTTTGTTCAGTTTTTTTGTAAATTTTTATTTGCCAAGACTACCTATGATTCTATGCTAATGAAGCAAACAAAAAATGCAGGTTTGTCGATTAAATAATAATTCTGTGTCTATAAGCCATAACAGCTTAAGGCTTATTTCAAAAATTCGTGAAATCTGGTTTCAAAGTTTTCAATCGCCATACAAGTTATATGAAAAGGGTCTTCTGTTTTTGTGCCAATACTTTGGAAATCATTCATGTTCATGCTAGAAGCTCCACATTTTGTGTGTGTACGCTGCGTGGAAAACAGCTACATCAAGAACTCAGTTCGGTCTTAAATCAACTTAAACTATTATGCTTATCGACACAGAATTTATCTATATATTCTCACTAACAATTGCTTGTTTTATTTGAAGATGATCAATTTTTACCATCACGATGCCTATAAAGACGTTAATTTTAATTTTTTTTTTATGAAATATATTCTTAAAAATTTAAATAAAGTTTTGCTAAAAAAGATCTTGTTTGTATTTTTATTGAAATAAGCTCCGGAACAATGAAAAATTGGAAAGCTATGTATTCGTTTATACCTATAAAAAATATAACATTTGTATTTGTATTTGTATTTGTGTGTTAGTTATTTAATTTCACGACATTTAATAACCATAACGGACAATCTGTTCACGAGCTATGACTAAAACTGTACGAGCACCTAAGCGAAAATGGACTTTTTTAAAAATAATTAAAAAAATTATCTCTAGAATTTCAATTTATTTTCTTTTTGTAGTTAAAAATTTATAGCATAAGAAAATTATTATGGCTACCAGAACACAGTCCCTTATTTTTATTTACCTTTAGTTTTTACCATGTTTCGCCACCATATCTTTGTATTTCAATGAATTTCAACAAAAAAGTCAATAACTTCTCGATTTTTTTTATGTTCTCAATTTATTTGCATAGAATAATATGTGAACTTATGTTTTTTGTAATGTTTTCGCTTATTTTAATTAATTTTCTTGTATAAAGAAATAAATGAAAAATGAAACGAAACCAAATGAACAAATTAAAATAAAAATTATACATTATTATTGACTTGTACCTCTGTACTTTCACTCGTGTTACATGTGTCGATGGTACTGCATCGTCATCAGATAATCCTCCGCCTTCTTCTTTATCATCCTCTTTATCATTTCATTCGTGCGTATCAGGGTCATAGATGTGGTCAGGTTTTGCCGGATTCAGCCGGTATTAGGAAATATCTCATATACACATATCAATATAAAAACTCACCAGTGTGAAGCTGAAGGTTCAATGGTATCGAATGGTATTGGTCTTTATAAGTTTCATTTTTTAGTACTTTTATTTACATGTAAAGATTGTCTGGGGCGCTGAGCGCCGCATTGTCCAAACTAACAATTAAATTTGTCGCCTAGTGTTGTCTGAGATATACCAATACTCTACGAAATATTCAAATATGTATGCCTGTATGTGTTCTTGCGATAGTCAGCGTTTGTATTTTTAAAATTACCAACCTAGTATACAGCACAAAATAAATAAACGTTGCGATTGTCGGATGAAGCGTCAAAACTTTTCATTCGCATTCCATGCTAGAAATTAACTCGTTGAGGATTAGTTAACAAATACCAACCAGCAGCAATAAACACAAACACACACTAACACTCACTCAATCTATACGCACACAATTCGCATACATGCCTGCAGGATGTGTGGCACATTTTACTTTGCGATAAAGCACATTTGGCCTACCTACTCGGCTGTACCAATATCATCATCAAAGCCATCACAGTTTGCTAGACCGGCTGCCAACCAGCCAACCAATGCTGCCAACCGTCATCGCTTGGATTAAGCTGAGTGCCCTGGATTAAAAAACAAACTTCATGAATTTGTTGGTGCTTCTGAATTTGTTTGCTGTCTGCTTGCTGCCTGACAGCAGCAATGAAGCGGCTTAAAATCACTTCACAATCAATTGTTGCTCATTTAAATAAATTCCTATCTATTTTGGTACATAAAAAAAATAGCAAACAAATAAAATTAACCAATTTTGCCAAAAATCTTTCAGTAAGCTGTTTAGATGATAAAAAAGGCGCAATAAATCTAATTTTTAACATGCACCCAAGCATAAAATCATTAACTTAAAAAAGTAGGAGAAAAATTCGCCATGACAATGCTTAAAATTTTTACTGTTTAATTTTTCGTTGTTGCATACTTTCAGGGATTGCGTGACAGTGAAACATTTTCATAGAATATGCGCATAAAATATGTATGCAGAGAATTTATTTTTACACATATGATTTTTTTTAAAAATTTATTTATAACATTTTCTAAACAGGAGTGTTGTCAAACGGCCCAATTGGAAGTGGGTCACAGTGGGACGAAGTCCTACTTCTCCATACAAAATGCTCTTTTGGTCGTAGCAAAACATAATTTTTTGTGTTGGGTATTAATTTATACGCATGAAATAGAAAATCTGTTTGTGTTTGTATATACTACATACGTATGCATGTATGCAATACAAATTTTTATCTTTCAACCAAGGTGAACCTCGGTCAATAGTTCAATATATCAAAAGTTTTTATCGTATTAGACTAAAGTTTGATTATTTGATTTTTATGGTTTCGTTAACAAATTTGCTAAAAATGGGCGTAGTCACACTATAGTTACGCTCGGGTTGGGTCCTTTTCGCAGAGTTTAAAAAATCTTGAAAAAAACATCTTGAAATCAAAATCTTAAAAACAAAATCGTGAAAAAAAATCTTGAAACGAAAATCTTGAAACTGAAAATCTTGAAAAACCTACGCATAGAATGTATTCTTACTTGAAAATTTGACACTTTTTCAAAAAGTGTTCAATTCCGAAAGAAGTATCAAATTTTTCGAATAATGTCAAATTTCGAAAATAATAAAAATAATGAATAATTGTCAAGTCACAGAAATTGTCAAATTTTAAAATAAATGTCAAATTGTCCAATTATTTCAAACATTTTCAAATTCCAAAACGTGTCATATATCGAAAAAGTGTAAAATTTGGAATAAGTGCCAAAATTCGAAAAAAATCTCAAATTTCGAAATAAACAAGTTGTGCAAAAATTTTTATATTAAATTTTAAATAAGTCCACGTCGTTTTTCTGGATGACGCAAAGTGTGGGGCCATAAATATTTAAAAAAATTATAATTTTGCCAAAATTTGACATTTTTGTTTCCGAAATTAGACACTTTTCCGTTTTTTTCTCGAAATTATATATTTTATTCAAAAGAAAATTTACTAAAATTTCAAGATTTTTTCAAAATTTTTTTCCAGATTTGTGCATGTTTTGTGTTTTCTAGATTTTTATTTTTCAAGATTTCGTTTTCAAGGTTTTTTTTTCAAGATTATTTTTTTCAAGATTTTGACCTTCAAGCATTCGGACCCCTCCCGTTACGCTCAAGTTTTAGAAAACTTTAGTTTTATTATTATTATTTAAACAATCTTCGAACAAGGACGATCGAAAACCAAAATTGAAAGTGAAGCTTCAAACTAGCATCCTTTGAAAGTTGTAAAATCAGCGTTCGACATTTTTAGTAAAAGCGTTTTTTTTTACATTTTTTCACACAAAGGCAAAACCATTTGAGAAAATTCAAACTAAAAATTAGTATCCCTGAAAAAATTATCAACACAAATATTTCCACATAATTGGAGATTTCAAGTGAATACGTTTCTTTCAATACAAAACACAAACCAAATATTAGACAAGGAAAATAGACGGACTCAAAAAGATGGTGAAGATTCAACTAAGAAATAAGCAACCTTAGAAAAATTTGACAATCTAGCACTAAATACAAAATTAATTAAAAACAAATTTCTACAGCTATTTATCTTTTAATTCAGGCGTCTAGTTATCAACAAATTTGTACGCTTCAATTTTTTATTCCAATTTCCTATTTTCTACCATTTTTAGCTTTATAAAGGAAGACCTCCGAAAATTTGACAACAAACAAAAACTGATATCAGACCCCAATCAGTTCTAGATAAAACAAAAAATGGATAATCGGGACGTTGTTTCACGTATTGGGAATTTATTTAATTTCTAATAGTAAGGCTTTATACACCCAGAAAAAAATCTGGATAATTTTTTTTTCAATAGATCAAAGAACCAAGGCATGCACCTTATAATCCTATCCTTAAAAAGGATAGAGTATTTAGAAGAATTGATTGGAACCATACGTTAATTATTGATTAGGCGAAACAACTGCGAAAGACAATTTCAATTGCTTTTAACCGAGGCTAATGTTATGCCTTAGCCTCGGCAACCTTTTTCAGCCCTAAGTTGTGTTCCTGTCCTTTGAATTATCATTTTCCAAAATTGATTTGTGAATTTTTAGTTTTCCATAATTCTTAAATATGGGAAAAAACAATGAAAGTGAAAAGAGCCATGCCCGAGCCCGGATTCGAACCAGGGACCTCTGGGTTGATAGTCTAGCGCACTATTCACTAGAATACAAAGGCCGACAATTTAACCAGATTTTAACTAAATTTCATGTTAAAATTTGCCAACATCAATCATCAGATTAAGACTACCACATGCCATTCAGGTTAATTTAACCTGTTTTTGTGGTTTAATGAAATTGACAAATTTTGTTATCTTAACCATATTATAACCAGAATTTGTGGTTATTTGTATTTAATATAACAGAATTTCAAATGGAATCCGGTTTATTTAGCCAAATGCTAGGTTTATAAGCTTTTACCTCAATAACCTACACGCAATTTTTTTAATTTTTCAACAATCACCATCACGAGAAACAAAATTAAGACTAAAAAAAAACACCATTTTTGCCCCTGCTATTTTCTACATGTGTTTCCGTAAACAAGATCCGTCAGGTGAAGGCAACGTGGATCAGGTTAGTACGATTTGGCTTACTCTCTTAACCAAATTCGTCAGGTAAAAATAACCTCAATGAGGTTAGAGTATTTTTCCCTGAGTGTTTCATAGTTATTTATATTTGGAGTGAAACAAGAAACGATTGAATTTTTAAACAGAGTTGTTGTTATTTTTGCCTTCTTTCATAACTTGACCTTAACTGAGCCTTGAGCTAACTTAAGCTAAGCCCTGACCTAAAGCGAAAATTAAAATCTTTTGAAAAAGATACAGTTTCTGGGGTGCTTTTTACCATTTTTTAATATAATTCTGTAAGAATTAGCCTTATTTCACGTATTCTTAGGGTGCAGCAAGGCCCAATTTTTGTCCTATAATTTAATTTTAATTTTGGGGCCTTTTTTCATAGGGCGACAACTTTTAGTGAAAAAATAAAATAAAATTTTGAGAGTATTTCTTTTAAAAATGTTTGCTTTTTAACTATCTATCAATCATTGAGCCGAATTTTCCAGCTCAAACAGAAAGTTGAAAGAAAAAAAAAAAAAAAAAAAAAAATTAAGAAAGTTTTTCAATTGAATTAATTTTTCTGTTCGGTCGTAACCTCACTGCAGACAATGGCAAGCCTCAGAGAGTAAAATTGCTATGTAAAGCTTCTTGAGAATATAAGCCGTTTGGAGTCGGCATAAAACACGTAGGTCCAGTTCTCGGTCATTTGTGATCAAACATTTAATAACACGCACAACTCAATTGATCAATAGAAGCCAGGTCAAAGTCCCTCCAAGGGCTGAAATGGCCAGTTTATTTTTTATTTTTTATGTCGGGGCAATAGGGTGCTAACCTTAGATCGAAATTGAGTTTTGTTTGAAAAAAAAAATATCAGCGACCTCCTTTATATGTGTATCAGATATAAAGTTGTTATCTTTATTTGTTAGCGAGTAGCAAGCGTAGTTATATTCTTTTTGCTGCACATAGTTGAGTCTCAAGTTTTGGGAACTAAGGAGCTAACCCACATAGAAAACGTTTATTGACGTCTCTCTAAACCACAGCTTCAACATTTCTTACCTGCATAATATTTTGATTTTAATAGGGTCCTTGAATTATATTTCTTTCATATTAAGAAACATGAAGGCCTTTGACAGAAAATGGTGCCATGTTATTTTGGATATTATCCAACTTTCTATGGGGCTACCATCCTCCTATTACTTATTACTATAACAACCTAAATAGTTCTGAAGGTAATCAGGAAAACGATTTGGAAGAAATATGAAATTAACAGTATGATACTCATTAATAATTCAGTATTCTTTCTTTCAAAACTTCATTCAAACATTCATCATATTTAAAGCTTAATAACATTTCATTCTCAATAATGTGTTTTAAAAAGTACATAAGAGAAGAAGGGTAAGTTAGATGTAATGTAGCCTATATTTTAATCTGCTAAAAAAGTTTAACGGTGTGGCCCTCAAAGGTTGGTTTGGTTGGCTTAGATGGTGATTGTACATACAAGTAGGATCCAAGTAGCTCTGGAAAACCGTTTTAATACCATAACATCGTGAGCCTGTAAGGATAATGTGTATCACACTGGTAGCTTATAACCATCCAGTGTAGTTGATGAATGTTAAAAGTAGTAACCGACCGAATATTCGGTTTCGGTTTCGGTTACAGCCAGTTTCGGCCCTTTTTGTCAGTTTCGGCCAGTTTAGGCTATTCATCCTCAATATGGCCGAATAACTGAAACTAGCCGAAACTTTTGATAAAAACTTCTTGCATCAGTCATTTAATTCAAATATAAAAATATTTACAACGTATTGTCCAAAACAAATAAACCCGCCAGAGGACCTTCGGGGAATCTGCCTGTCCCAAGCCAGGAATGGAAGGGTGAGGGTTGGTTATTGGATGGGCAGTTCATGGGGCACGGCCCATGAACTGATCTCATAATGAGTTCTTTCTGGAGGCACGGCTCCTGAATGTTCGTCTGATAACTGTAAAAGAAAAGGTTTACCTAGAGCCTTGGATGTTGCTGCCAAATTCTTGGAGAAAGCATTGTTTTGATATTAAGTTATCATAACACCGTAGTTGTAATATGCTTTCGATGGACGATCAATCCAACATAACTTGAAGAGCGGGGATAGTCATCCATCAATGATGAGGAGACCTGATCTATTGTCGTTCTGCAGACCTATCTTAGAATAAAGGTTATTATGTAGGAAACATTTAACCTTCGGACCGTTGTATAAGCAAATTTGTATACAACGGCTCATGCTTCTTAGTTTTCTGTTAAGGCTTTTATTAGTCTTAATTTAGGAAAACGACGTTGCATAAGTAGAATTGAGGTTTACCCGGTTTTACTGGGAAACCTATGGTTATTTTTTTGTACCTTGCCAAGTACAATTCGAGTGGCTGAAGGTGTCACAGTCAGATATAAATGTTCTAAGAACTTTTGGTCTGTAGACGGAATGTTGAAGAGCCTTGTCAGGTGGAGCCTTTTGCCCGGGTTTTGACTATCATATGGGTTAGGCCCACGTGGGTTTTAAATTCGCTCTGACTGTGGTTAGGCCAGGAAGGCCGGTGTGAGTTACACTTTAGTTGAACTCGGGTTGGTGATTCCCTTAAATTACTAAGAGAATGATGGTAGATTGAATCTCGCTAATTTCAAACAGTAAATGTTAGGAAGGTAAGCAACTACCGGATCAATATACTGTTACCTTTGGAATTTGAGTACAGGCGACGGGGAAACCTAAATAGTCTGAGTTGTGACCATTTGAGATTGAGGAATTTGATTGCATGAGTGACAGGCCTAGTTGCCGCCTTAATTTTTCGTGTCAGAGAGTGATGACCTCTGATATGAATGGGATGATTTTGTGCGGATCAAATAAAGGGTTGTATTACTTGGTATAGTATACTGAGATGACCCATGGTTATTAAAATAACCAAGTCATGTTTGATTTCGAGTGACTGAATGAGTCACGGTCATGTATAGTGTCTTTTTGACATCAGTGCTGGGGTTCTGTGGCATGTAGTTAGAGGAACCTTTCAAAAAATGGTCTTTCTTGAATTCCGAAGGGGCGTTGACCGACGCTTCATATTTGTCCCAAGCATTGGAGCACCGTTGAATTAAGCCTTCGCGGCAGGGGTCAACGTTAAAAACATAGTGGCTTTCTGTCCAAATCAAATATTATTAATTTGTCTATAAATTGATTTATCGTGCTAACGTAAAATATTTTGGTTAATTTTATAAATTCAATACTATTTTTTTTGATTCTATCATCTCTATTGCAATTAATATTAAAAATTTATAGGTACTGAAGCCAAAAAATGATAATTTAACTTCCGAACGAATTCTGAGTGTGTGGAATAAATTAAAAGAAAACGAAATATTTTTTTTTTCAATAACAAACCTTTAAAAAAAAACAAAAATACTTTGTTTTGCAGTTCTATAAAAATGTACGTTGTAGGTGCGTACTATTTTGAGTGTGTACTGAAGATATAAAGTATGCAGTGGTTTTGTAATAAAAAAATTGAATTAAAAATTATCTCATTTATTATTATAGTAAACTTCAACTAATTATTATAAACTCAAATATTCAAAGAATACTGTTTTTATTAAATTATTTCTTTTGTGTATAAAAGTAATTTTGTTTCCTTTTAAAAAAAAAAATTTTTTTGTAAGAACTTAAATTTTCATATTAATAATCAGTTTCGGTTTCGGTTTTGGTTTCGGATTCGGCCGAATATTATAAAATGGCCGAATATTCGGTTTCAGTCATACACTAGTTAAAAGGTTGTTGATTTTTGCTGTTTTTCTAGAGAATTGAGAGTTTTTCTAGATTTGTAAAGAAGGACTTGCAAAGCGCTTTAGTATAGACCTCGTAGGGTCGAGCAGGTGCACAGAAAGTGAGTCAGTGTTTCCTTTTCATTTGGATCTTTGGGTTTTAAGGCTTACAAAATTGTGAAAGAATTAAACGGTGGGGCTAACAGCCGACATTGACAGTTTTACATGATAATTTTTTCGGCAGAACAAATTACTTTAATTTCCTGCCGCGCTCAGACGTAAGATTTTTAAGTTCTGAGATGCAGATAACACTGTACACAGTTCTTATCTTATAATGCTTAGAAATTAAAGTTCTAAAATACAGTGGCGGACAAAACTCTAAGTAAGACCCATTTTTCTAAAATTTAACAAGTTCTGTAGAATTAGAAAGACAAGTAATTATTCAGGTTTGTTTTAAATCTTATTATTGTATAACAAATAACAAAAAAAGTATAATACTCCAGTATTAGCTTTTGAAGTTATTCACTTAAAACTGAAAAAAGGAAATGACGAAGGTATACGTACTTTTTATTGATTTCAACCTTTTTTGCTATTTTTCTCTGCTGAAACATTACGGTAAGTTACCGTTTGTTTAATTTTATGTGTATACTTCAAATTATTCTCGGAACTTATTGAATTTTGTCATTTTAGTTAGACCCCTTTTACATTGATCAAGACTTGAAGTCAAGTTTTTTTGACGTTCTCTTTTGAACTTGACGAAAGCTTTCACATTGGTCAAGACTTGAATTCAAGTTCTTGTCTTCTTTCCTTGTTTTCTAAAAATAAAACGAGATAGGTAGCAAGCAAATGAATTATAGTTTATAGAAATTTGCAAACTGAATTTTATTTTTTTACCGTGTTGGAAGTTAACAAAACGTTTTTGCTTAAAAATTTAATGCAAAATTAAATTATATTGGATGCAAAAAAATTTTAATGCAACCGAAGTCTAACAAACTCACATTGATATGCGAAAAATAAAAAGCACTGTCAACAACACGAAAATAGCAAAAGGAACACGAAAAAACACGAAAAATTGCCGGTACAGCTTCAAGTTTCTTTTTCCCTTCCGTCGCTTCCGATGTGCGGCGAATTGCCAACAAACTCTGAAACTTGACTTCAAGTCTTGACCAATATAAAAGGGGTCTTAGTTTAGTACGATCGGAAAAATAACTCCACGCAAAGAAATTTCAGCGGATGTACTAAAATTAGTTATTAAAAATAGAAATGAGAATAAATGATTTGGCGAAATAGCAAAATTATTTTGTTTAAGCAAAACTATGGTGCATAACATATTTGATAACTTTAAAAAATCAAGTTCCGTCGAAAGTAAACCGCGCGTCGAGGTAAATTGGTCGTCCGAAAAAGCTTAATAGTAGAGACGTTTCATTCATTCAGAAAGAATTGGGCCGAAATCCCAAAATTCATTTCACTAAGTTTGCCCCAGACATAGCTGAGAGACACAAAATTGTTGTTCACCCACGCACAGTAGCAAGGACCCTCAACAATGAAGGATTTCACTGCAGAACTCCTCGCAAAAAAGCCCCTTATTATTTTTTGTTTTTATTATTATTTATTTAGACAAATTGTTGACATTTAAGACTTAAATCTTTAACATACCGCATATAAAATTAGATATTAACTAACTTAGTAAACTATAATAAAATATTACTGCTAAAGTAATTATACATTTATTAATTTTAGAAATTTTTAGATTATTTTACTGAGTCATCATATGAAAGTGAATATAGTTCAATTATTTGAGGATAAAAATACGAAAGATAACTGTTTCAAATATAAATAAAAATCATTAAGATAATAATGCCAAACAATTTCTATTAAAAAGAAAAAAATTTAAAAAAGAAATTAAAAATTAATTTAAGTTTTAGTAAAGGATAACAAAATCAGAAACAGGAGAGATAGAGTTAAGAGAAACAGGTGAAAATTAAATGCTTAAAGTGCTTAGGGTTGGAAATTGCTTTGTTGTTGCTTGGAAGTGAATTCCATAGTCTTATGGCACTAACGAAACACAATCGGCTAGAGTTTAGGTAGTTATGCCTCGGAATAACAAGGTTCATGCTTTTGTTTAACCTACAAAACGTTATTTTTTCAAATAGATATCTTGTACAACGAGAGTGAATGACCTTATGTAAGAAAATGCAATTCCTTGCTTCAAGATAGCTGAGCAAGTTACGGCCTAATAACTGTTTATTAAAGGGTGTTATATGCTCATACCTCAGAACACCATAAACATAGCGTGTAGAGTTCTTAAATGCATATTGAATTTTGTGCATAGATCTCGAGTCAAGTTTGCTATAAACGAATTCCGCATAAGAAAATATTGGCAATAACTGCTGTAAGAAGAGCTTCTTTCTAGTTTCAACAGGTACGAACGCAGCAGTTATCCGAAAATTTTGTGTAAATTTTACCTACGCAGGAGCTTACATGATCTTCACAGGACAACGACGAGTTTATTTGGTAGCCGAGATTAGTAGCCTTTCTTACAAATTTCATCTCAACGCCATTTAGGAAAATAGGGGGAACATAGAGATTCATATAAGGTGTTTGTAAAATTAGTAACACATACGATTTAAGAGGGTTCAATTCCAGCATATTAGCATTGGCCCAATTTGCCACCAAATTTAAATCTTCGTTAACTCTTGCACATAAATCTTCAGAGAGACGAATGGGTCTGGACAAAATAACTGCAAACAAAAACCGGAAACTTCGCTTGTAGTTTGCAAAAAAGCATATCAATAAGAGAATTGACTTCTAGAAACGTGTTCTATTTACGGATGAGTCCGTATACAACGTATTTGGATGTGATGGGAAAGCCAAAGTTTGGAGAAAACCGAACTCTGCTATAGATCCCAAGCACCTAATGCCGACTATGAAGCATGGTGGTTGCAGTGTTATGGTCTGGGGAGCAGTTGCAGCCTCAGGCGTTGAAAATCTGGTATTAGTTGCAGACATTATGGATCACTTCCAATACAAGTCCATATTGGAACACAATTTGAAGCCATCCGTGGAAAAGTTATGCCTAGGAACGAGCTGGATCTTCCAACAGAACAATGATCGTAAGCATACGTCGCAGGTAGTGAAGGACTGACTGCTGTATTATGCTCCACGACAGCTGTATTCACCTCCACAAAACCCGGACTTGAACACAAAAGAACACGTGTGGGAAATTTTGGAGCGAAAGATCTGAAAGCACGCTATTAGTGGTGATTCAACTCTAAAAGAGAAGCTGCAAGAGGAGTGGCAGAAAATAACGCCGGAAGAGCTCGAACATTTAGTAGCTTCAAGCCCAGACGGTTGCAAGCGGTCATCGATGCTGGTGGTGGCCTTTTCTTTTCTTCTTTTTTCATATTATTTCTCATTTTTCAAATTCGTACGTACTTTTTTGTCAGTGCCTTTTTTGAGTTTTTTGTGAATAACTTTATAAGTTAATCTTGGAGATATAAATTATTTTATTATTTTTTATACAACTATAAGATTTAAAACAAACCTGCATTAGTACTTTTTTTTCAAATGCATTAGGATATAAAAAATTTAAGAAAAAAGGGTCGTACGTAGAGTTTTGTCCGCCACTGTAGCTTGTTTTTTTCCCTTGTTATTAAGTTTAAAATATACGATGTTTTTAAACAAAACTCTGATAATTGTTCCAGCGATAGCAACAAATGTTGCAAATAGCATATTTAAATTTCAGATGATTCGGCTGACTAGTTTTCGTTTTTCTACAACACCATGCCAAAAAAAGTAGTTTCGAGAAAAATAAGTATAAAGAAAATTAGTGCAGACGAAACACTGTGGGTCGATACCCACTAAAACGGCTGTAGAAGTAAAAATAACGTCAGTATCCTTACAAAAGTTTAACAGCATATTTGCAAAAGACTATACTGTTGAAATATAAAAAAAAAAATCAAATTAATTTCATAAAAATTCTTGTTAATGTGCATCTTGGGCCTGCCTTAAACAATCACGTGAATTCTTTGGAAATTTCTAAGCATTTGTTGTTTTATACATTTTTTTTGTGTTTGTCCCACTTCACAACCATGAGAAAAGGCGATTTTCTGATGAGTAATCATTACGTTATAGTTATAATAGTTTTGTAATAGTTTGTAATAGTTTTGTTGGAGGTTGAAAAATTTAAATAGTTATAATGACGATTCTATTTTTATATTTTTAATATTATAATGACGAAAAATTTAAATAGTTATAATGACGATTTTATTTTAAGGTGCACAGTTCGAATATGGTGACAAACACGCTCGCAAGAAGATTGTTCAACAATTTCACCGTGCAACCGAAAAACAAATTTTTACTATAACTTATTATATAACCTATTTGTTGAATGTGTTAGTTGAACATTACCCAGTAGTTCCGTTCTTAAAGAAATCGTAATAGAATCATGCGTGAATTTTCCGATTCATTGACGAAACATACTGATTCGGCCATACATTTCATTGACATAAATCTCATGTAAATGTTCCAAATTTGTGCAAGAACGCAATACAGAACATTGTATAAGTTTCGTAAGTGAAAACAGAGAGAAAATTGATGAAATTTCGTTAATGAAGAGAAGACCGAAATGTTTAAGAAATTTCGTGTATGAAAACATTGAGAAAGTTGATGAATTTTCATTAACGAAGTGAAGACCGAAATGTTTAGGAAATTTCGTTCACGAAAATTTTGTGAAAGTTAATGAAATTTCGTTTATGAAAACATTCGGAAAGTTGATGATTTTTCGTATACGAAGTAAAGACAGAAAAGTTTACGAAATTTCGTGCACAAAAATATTGAGAAATTTGATGAAATTTCGTTAATAAAGTGAAGACCGAAACATGTAGGAAATTTCGTTCACGAAAACATTGAAAAAAATTGATGAAATTTCTTTGATGATGAAAGTGAAGACCCAAATGCTTACGAAATTTCCTTCACGTTTCGTTACCAAATTTTATTCAGAAATTGCAGCTGTAATCAAAACGAAAAAGATTAAAGAAATTGGAATAGTTTTTACAAGAATCGCTTTTTTATCAAGAAGTTCAGATGAATAATATTAAAAAAATAAGATAAAAAACATACAAAAACATTTAATTGTAATAGTAATTTTATAATAGGAAATTTTGAATGCATTCCACAAAAAAGAAATTGTTTAGTTTTAACAATAAGTTCAGTTTAAAATCAATATCGTCGTTGCAAAAGTAAACTAACAAATCTGAAAAATTTCATTTTTAATTTTCTATAGAATTTTCACTTGAAATGAAAATTTAGTTTTTCAGATCCGCTGAAATTCGTTGTTGCTTTATTATTTTTGTTTTTTATTGTTGACGAACCTAAAGCAGATGAGTTGAAGAATATTCAGCAAGTCTGTTATTGACGAATACAAGACAGACACGTAAAAGAATATTCTACAAGTCTGGATTACGCAGCAAGTTTCTTTAAGAAATCATCAAAGAACAATTCTTCGACGATGCCCGAGACTGCTGGGTATTGTTGAATGTCAAATTTCCACGCAAATTAAAGGTACGGACATATAAAAGGCAGCGAAATTTTGCCATTTTAACTTTCCAATTGTGAATTCCAATTTGGCTGCATTGAACAAATTTTTAATTCAACAGCGTACTAATCAACTAAAAAAATTTCGCTACCTTTTTGCTGCCAAAAAAGCAATGCATTTCTTACGGAAGATTTCTTTTCGCTTCTACAGCATACTAAGCTTAATGCGATAAGGCCTCAAGATAATAAATATATAGGGACCTGTTGGCGTCAGGCAGTGTTTTTTTCCAAGAAAACTTTCCAAAATAATACCTGTACACAAGATTTAGGCTATCACCATCATGTCCATGTTTTACTTAGCTGAGGATAGCTGAAGTGTTTTCATTTCCTATCAAATATACAATGCATTGTGTTAAATTCCTTCTAGAAGCTCCAAAAGAAGTCTCGAAGCCCCTGTTAAATGAGCGCAACAACTCCATCTGCCATTTCAATTAAAATAATCTTTCATTGGTAATAAGACGTGATTTCCCAATTACAAAAAAATAACATTCAAACTCCTTTAGTTCTATACATAAATTCCTGAAATTAATGGAATTTATGATTTGCTGGTTGTCTCAATGACGATGCTACTTCTTACGCTCGGATTAACCTGCTGGCACTTAATGCAGTCAAGAGCTAATAAAATAATCCCTAAAATGCACTAATTCATGCAACACTTGAAATTTCGACAGCTTACAGGGTACTTAGCTAAGCGTCAGCGAAAAAGTGAAGATCGAATGAAAAGTCAAAGTGCAGTCGAATTAGTTTGAAAAGACATAAGATAGCAACACATACGTATAAATACAAATTTCTAGTTGGTTTCCTTTTTTCTTTTGTTTCTCTGAAGCCTAAAATCAACTAATTACATGTTCAGGCGTTCGAGGTGAAGCAATGTGCTGCACATTGCACACGAGCAACGCATTGCTGCATCTTGGCACGCTGTGATTTTTTAAAAGAGGGCACTTTTGTGCACTTCCAAAAATATGCGTGTAACAATCTATTAAAAGCTCTAGAATGCTTTCTTGCGCGGCTGCCCTTTTTATTTTCTCTTCTGAGATTTCCGTGCATTTTGATATTTGTTGTTTTTAAAGGCTTCGTTGACACTTTCCGGTGACACAAGCACGTCTGCAGTCTGTATTCTAAGAAACTGAGTTTATTTTGGCCAAATACTGCGTTCCCCTTGCATGGCATTAGAGGAACTCTTGTGCGTTGTAGAAGTTCTGTTATCTTTTCAACACGGAAGAAGAAATTGCTTAAAAATAGCCACGAAAACACGGTGCTTTAGGTAGATAGAATCTGGCAAGCTGGGTGGTAGTGGGGATGGGTTTTTCATATGAGTTTTATTTTGACTTGCTATTTATTAAAACTCAATAGTTACTCAACTGACTGGATGTCAACATTTTATTTTTATTGCTTTCATCATTTCTCCAAACTACGCATTGCAATTTATTTTAATGCTCCAGAAAAAGCGTGGGTCTCTTTCGATCAAGCCCGAGGGAATGAAACCATGCAAAGGTTCTTTTGGAAAAAGAAATCCTCACTTTTGTTGTAACTGCAACGCCTTCTCATTTATAACATGCAATTTTTTCACTTCTTTTTTTGTTTTTTTTTTTTTTGCCTTCTTAACAACATTTACAATGTTGTCAAGCACGTCCACGCTTCAGCAGTCTTTTTGGGGAATCCTTTTTGTTCAGTTTTTGTTGTACCTTTGCTAACCGCGACGCAAGCAAAATTGAACACGTACCACATGGAGCACAAGCAGCAGATAATGAAAACTGGTTACCTAAGTGTTCTTCATAAATACATAACTGTTTTTTCTCTTATTTAGTATCTTTTAAATGGATCATTTGTGGCGATAAAATCCATATTTGGAGTGCAAGTTAATGCAAAAGTAATTTATTTGGGACTCCATTCAAATTGAAGCATAATAGAGTGGCCAGCCTTTTGCAATAAATTACACATTAAAAGATGAAATCGTGGGAATAGGGGCAAACCGCGGGAGGCTTGGGAGAATGGTAGTATGAGCTATGATGAAAAATAGTTTGGATAAAAAAATGTCACAAACAACCAGAAGTTTATTTAAATGTTTCGAATAAGCATTCAAAATTGAACAGAGAAGGTTTTTTAAAATTCGTACAGAGATGTGTAAAAATGTGCAGAAATGTGTTTGTTCCGGCATGATTGGCATTAGTTTTTTATGCTAGTTTCCTTGGTTAATTAAACAAGGTCAACATACTTGGTCAACATTCATACCCATATTCGAAGCGCCCATTTTATTTTTAAATAAATCAAAGGAACCACACTCTTTTGTCTGTTCGTTATGAATATCATTTAATTGGGTTCAAGTAGATTTGCTTACATTATTTCTTGAATATGATATCTCGTAAATTGTCGCCATTGGCCTCTACGACATATTGTGCCCGTTTTGCAGCATTTTCCATGGTTTTCTTCAACATTTCGATGGGAATGGCGGTTATTTCTTGACGGATGTTGGTTTTCAGCTCTTCTAGGGTCTTTGGCTTGTTGACGTAAACCTTTGATTTCAAATAACCCCACAAAAAAAGTCTGGAGGCGTTAAATCTGGTGATCTTGGCGGCCAATCGAAATCACCATTTTTTGACATCAAACGGCCAGGGAACAATTGCTTCAAAAAATCGATTGTAGTGCGGCTTGTGTGTGGTGGCGCGCCGTCTTGTTGAAACCAGTAGTGCCTGATACGCTTTCGACGAACGATTGGCATGAAAAAATTGTTTATCATATCGCGATAACGCTCCTGATTGACAGTAACTCTGTGGCCATTATCATCTTCGAAAAAGAACGGCCCAATGAGCATTTTAGCACAAACGCCGCACCAAACAGTGACTTTTGCATCGTGAAGAGGTACCTATTGAATCTCTTGTGGATTTTCAGTGGCATAAATACGGCAATTTTGTTTGTTTACCGTTCCGTTAATTTTTTTCGTTTATTTTTTTGAAAGCACGTTGAGTTTTCACTATTGACTTGTTTTGTTGAATGTAAATTTCAACAATTTTAGAGCGTTCGCGTGGCGTGTACTGTTCCAATGTAAACATTTGCTTGGAATGACGCTGCAAACGCGGTATGTCATTAGTCGATTTGGCATCACTGCGGAAAGTTACAGTGTTGCCAGATGGGCGCTTCGAATAAGGGCTACCCTGTATATAGTATAAATGGGTTTCTCCAATAAATACGTCAATAAATGGGTTAAAGGCACATGTATCAATTTAGCTCATCCATTTTTTAATGACAATATGGTGCTGTGATGCTCTCAACTTCTGTCAAATTTTACCCCAAATATAAAGATTAAATAAGTTGGTCTTATATAAAAAAGATCTTCTTATATAAACCATCGAAAGAACAAATAAAACATGTTCTGATTTTTTTGTTTTTAATAATAAATTAAAAATTGTTTATTCATTTTATGCACATGGAATAATGTGCATATCTTGCAAATTAAAAATAAAACTCACACACAATTTCAACCAGTCTTAAAAAAGATTTAAAATTAAAAATATATCATGTGATACGTAGTAAATAAAACAAATTAATAAAAATAAGCAATGAAAAGAAAATTCATAAATTTTTCTTAAAAATTCAACTTAATTTTGAGGATGAAGTCAAGTGCTCGAGTTTTAAAAATTGTTTTTAATGGATATCAAAAGTACAATTTATTGAGAGTATACTTTAATAAAATTGAAAATTTTAAAATTACAAATATTAATGAAGTTAACGAAGAAATATTAACGAAGTTCTTAAACCAACGAAGCAAACGAAAAGCACGCTGTGTGTTGTTAAAGCTTAAAAAGCGTTTTTCTCGAAACAACGTGTTTTTAATCGGAACGGATGTTTTAGAAAATTCTATCAAGCCGATTGAACTGAAATTTTAATATGGTCTTCTACACGCCAATGGCTCTTGCCATTTTTAATAATTTTTTCCTACTTTTTCCCCGATTTTCTACAAAAAAAGACGCGATTTTTGGAAATTTATTTTTAAAAGTCCGCCATTTTGTTATTTTTTAAAGAAAATTTTTAAATCTACTACCTGCCAAAATGACTAGCTTACAGAAAAAGATTCCTTTTAAAATTTTTTATTTTCAGATGACTTCAAGTGCTGTTATCACCCGAGCAAGCAACACACCTTTTTTTTTTTGTGTCCGCTTACGTAAAAAATAGTTAAATAAAATTTTTTTTTGTACAGTTTAAGATGTTGTTAATAACACATAGAAAAATTGAAACGATTGTATTTTATTTTCTTATAAAGAAAAATCCGAAATAAACCCTGAAAAGTAGGCTGGAGCCCTGACTACATACTTAATAAGAAATTAACAGTAATTCAATCAATTCAATAATATTTTTTGTGTTGCCACATATACAAGGACGTATATGTGGCAACGCAATGACTTCCCTGCAAACCAAAGTTTCTGAATTTGTCTGAATTCCGATGAGTTCGTAACTATTTCGAGAATTCTTAACGAATTCGTAACTATTTCGCAACACTAATTTCGGAACATTTCCGAATAATTCGAAAGAGTTCCGAAATCAAATTTTCAATTTTAAATTGTGGGGTGTTTTAAATATTTCGAGTTGAAAAAAATTGGTAGGCCATGATACTAGTAACATTTTAAATAATTTTCCATTTGTAAAATAATTTAATTTTAAAAAACTTTTTCTTTAAAACAGATGATACAAAATATGGTTCTAACTATAATACTGATGCAAATACAAACGACATGTCAGATTCACATTTACATATGTTCCGTAATAGTAGTTGCAAAGGATCTCTAATTTTTGGCATGTCATTTGTACGAAACATATAGTCTGGGGCATCTTAAGCCCTAACTAAACTTTGATTAGAAATTGTTATTTAATGTTATTTTGTATTACATACGGTACAAAAATCATTTAAAGATCGTTGCAAATTTGATGCTTCATTTCGTTACGAATTCGGTGCTACAATTCGTTAAGAAATTGTAATGAATTTGTAAAGAGTTACGAAAACGATTATTCAATTGTTTACGAATTTGTTACGAAATCGATACGTCAATTCTTTACGAATTTGTTATGAATTCGTTACGAATACGATACTCCAATTCTTTACGAATTTACTACGAATTCGTTACTAAAATTCCTTCCGAATTTGTTACGACAATTCGTTACGAATTCGTGTCAACCCCTCCATACGATTGTCGTTATGAAATCGGAACGAATTTCGAACTCGGATGCCGAACTCGGAATAATTTCGAAAAATTCGTAACGAATTCGTTACGAATTCCGGAAACTTTGGTTTGCTGGGTTTGAACGAGCTTCTTTTGACCAATTGTGTTGTGTGTGTTCTTAAACGTTTGAAGAAAAATGATCGAAAACTGAACCTCCAAGTTTTATGCTGACTCCGAATGGCTCATATCCCAAGATGCTTTAAGTGGCACCTTCTACTCTCTCCCATCCAACAGATGAGTTTTTGAAATTAACAGTCTAGACTGTTGATAAAAGAAGTGTTTAACTCAATTCTTATTTGAATTTTTAATTGTCCTGCACTAGGATGGCTCATATTAATATATATTCACATAAAAGAAAAGAAAATTCAGTTAGGAATTGAGGAAAATAGTTATGTTATTGACAGTCCAGACTGTTAATTTGAAAAAACTCATCTGTTGGATGGGATTTAACAGTTTTCACTGTTAATCTCTCTGTTTTTTCTCTGAGTGTAGGTTATGGCTCGCCACAGGGTCCACAATTTTTTGTTTAAATAAAAATTTAATTCATTTTTATTGATAATATTTCAGCTTCATTGATATTCCATTTCCTATAGGTTTCATAATGCATATTTTATATATTATACAGATTTCATACCGAATATTCCATATTTCAAACTTTATTTTAGTTTCATATTTTTCATTCTACGTTTCATATTTGACATATTATATTTAATACTTTATATTTGTTTATGTAATTAAAAATCCACAATATTTTATATAAATAAAAATTCAATTAATATTTATTGATTACTAGCTAAAACCTGACGCGTTTCTGCCACGCCCCCGTTGCCAAACACCCATAAAATGTTATCAGTGAAACTGCATGTGTAAATTATGGTCGAATACTGAATTCGGTGGCTGTGCGACCTATAACTCAAAAGCTATTTAATTTCTCAAATAAGGGGCGTATGTTTGGTGCCACGCTTCCTTGTTCAACGCCCCTAAAATGTTATGAGTAGAACGGCAAGAGCAAATTGTGGTCGAATACCGAAATCCGAGGCTGTTAATTCCTTTTAATTCCAAAGCTACTCGATACGGCAAATTTGGGTTATGTGGGAGGGGCTACGCCCCCTTGTCTAAGGGCCATTAACTGTTATCAGTGAAACGGTAGGTGTAAACTATGGTCGAATACCGAATTCCAGTCAGTGCTGTCTTTAACTCTAAAGCTATTCGATATCGCGAATTTGGATTATAAAGGAGATGTCACACCACCCTTTTCAAATCTCGTAAAATATTATGAGTGAAACGGCACATGCTAATTGTGTTCGAATTCCGAATTCGGAATTCCGAATTCCGAGGTAGTGCGTCCTTTAACTCCACAGCTATTCGATATCGCAAAGTTGGGTTATATGGGAGGTGCCACGCCCACTTTTGCAATGCAAAAATCCTCCTTGGTATGTGTTCAATAACTTCCTTAACCCCTTCAGTAGATTTGCCCAATGTATTGAACACGTCAAAATATTTTTATATATATTTTGCAACGCTTTTTTTTAAATCAAATCGTTTGGTTTTATCAAAAAAAGATGAACCAACATGATAAAAATAAATTTAGAGAGATATTGCACATAAGTCGTTGGATTTTTGATTTTGTGCCGAAGAAAAGCGAAATTTTTTTTGCTTATTATTATTATTATTATTATTTCACTGTCTTTGGATTACAATGTCCTTACAGACTGCTTTTATTTTATAAGCAGAAATCAACTGGACAAAAATCAGATCTATGTTTTTTATCTCTTTATGGCTTTAATGATAAGAATATTAACCTTCACCTGGCCTTGTGGGGTACGTACATACCCCACGTTCTTTCTTGTTTTGATTTGTTTGGATTTTTTTTCATGTTTTCCGGATTTTTTATGAACGCTGATCTTTATTTTTTTCAACTTGGACTATTCTACAGTTTAAAGTGGTATCTTATGATGATCTCTGAATTTTTTTGAGACAAAATAAGCAATATTGAAATTTTTACAAAGATTTTAATCGCTGTGGTTCGTATGTACCCCACGAGTCCAGGTATGTTACTCAGAATCAGCATGCCAGGTGAAGGTTAAAAGGGTTTAAAAACAAAGATCAAAAGGGTTGAACAGCCTTCAAGGGATTAAAAAAAAATGTTTGTGGCGAACAGGAGCAAAACAATTTTTGCTTTGTACATGCTTGCAAAAGGTAAGTAGCGTAGGTAAAAATCAAAGGTTTGTCTTTTTTATCTTTTAATGATCTAAATGAAACAAATATTACCTCAAAAATAATATTTTGCTCTTAGTTTAGCCTAGCCATTGAAAGGGTTAGGTTCATGAAAATAGGTAAAAAAATAAGTATTATACTATCAAAACCATCTGATAAAGGAGTTTTATCGGTCGAGCCGTTTCGAATGAGTGCGACCACAAACACCGTGACACGAGATATTTATATATTAGAAGATATTTCATATTAAGAAATTTTAGATATTACGTTTCTCTTTTCACATTCCATATATTATTTTGTTGTTTTTATATGTCTCATTTGGAATTTCAGATTTCATATTGGATATTCCATATTTCAAATTTTATTTTAGCTTAACAATTTTCATTCTTCATTTCATGTTTAACATTTCATATATTATAGTTCTACTTCACATTGTTTTTATTTTGTTAAAAATCCTCAGTTTTTAGTTTAAACAAAAATGCAATTCATATTTATTTTCATATTATTTTCATATAGGGTATTCATGAATTACAGATTAAATTTTAGTTTCACATTTTTCTTTCTTCATTTCATTTTTTACATTTCATATTAAATACTTCACTTTTTTTTACAATTAATTTAAAAAATTTCAGATTTTATGTATCATATTCCACACTTCAGATTTAAGCCTTATGTTATATATATTACTAATGAATTATTTTTTATCTTTCACGTTTCTTTTGTTATTTTGAAAACTGCATAATTTATATATTTAATTTTTCATAATTACTGCTTTTGCATTCGAAAAATTCATCACTCAATTGCGTCAGAAGTAATGGTCTAAGAAAACGGCCGAAATCGAGTCTTACGAAGAGAAGAATGTGGGAAATTGCTCCACAAAAATTAAGTGTTGTATTGAAAATGCATATAAAAGTATCAGAATCTAAAGAAAAACACTATTTAAATTCAGTCTTGACTCCATTACATAGTACAAAACACAGAACAAAACAAATTTGTTTAATTTTTCTTTTCATTAGCATTGTGTTTGTGTGTCAGTTATACACCCCATGCCTGGAAATTCTTCTGTAAAGTTCTATAGAAATCCACTTGAATGTAAATTCTGCTTTCAATCGGCCCAACTCTTCAACACACACAAAAACTTTGTGACCAGTGTTGTCATGCTCTTCAAGCACTCGCTACTTAACTCCAATCGTGTTTAACTCCATCCGTTCTATCAAATTTCACTACATTTTTACGACTCGTTGTGGCTCGTTTTCAGTTGATCGCCTGCCTCCCCTCTTCTTTTGCTGCTGTTGTTGTTGCTGTTGCTGCTGCTGCTCCTATAGTCGCTATCGTCGTCGCTGCGGTTTCTTCTTTTAATCATTCATATTTTTGCCTGCTCAAAAAATACTTCTTGCTGAGCGCAGCGATTCTCTGTCGATCAGTTCAACTTTGGTCGCTGTGTGGATATCTAGTGCGTCTCTCGTGGAATTCTACTGCCTCGTTTTGTTTTTTGGAGCTTATACATTATTTTTCAGCTGAAAGCGATCCTGCTCCTTTCACAAGCTTCATATTTTTGAACAACGAAAATTTGAAGATATAAAAAAACTCCATATTAAATTTCAAATAAATTTCCCAACAAATTTGAACTTTTCGCAAATTTTTTTTTCTAAAATCAACAATGAGGGAAATCGTACACTTGCAAGCCGGTCAATGTGGCAACCAAATCGGTGCTAAGGTAAGTTTTTTGCTATTGCTTGTGTTGTGCGAATTTGATTTTTTATTTTCAAGAGTTAGAGTTTCCTTTTTTGCTTTGTAAGCGTTAAAAAACTCATTAAATTCAAGTTTTCATTTAGTTAAAAAAAAACCAACATATTTACAATTTTATAAGATTGCATTTAATTTTGGTTAAATTACGAATTCCAGCTTCGGGCGATATTTCCATTTGGGAAAAATGTGCATTTATCAAAGTCAAGGCGAAAAGCAGTTAGTTTTTTTACAGTTTGTAACTTAAAATGAATTACTTTTTGGATAAAGTTTAAAGAAGTTAAAATAAGTGCAATACGATGAAACGTTGGCTTTTAGGTGATGTTATGTAAATGGTGAAATGTGATTTTTAAAAGTTCTGATCTTTTTTAGACCTGTGAATTTTATAAATTTATAATCCAAAATGATAAAACGCAAGAAGCCTGAATTTAGTGATTGGATTTATTTTCAATTTAAATAAGATTCAATAATTCATTTAATAAACTAAACCAAATTGTGTACTGAAAATAATAAAAGCTATTGGTTTTAGTTGAAATATTAGTTTTAAGAAAAAGAGAAAAATGTAAAAGATAAATTATGAATATAACCTTGTGTTTTATTACATAAACAATGTGTCCATACAAAATCTTTAAAACATATGAAAAAGCAACAACATAGCTAAGACTATAGTTAACATTTAAAATAAATTTCCAAATTCCACATTCTGTTAAAAAGAATTAAGAATATGGAGCATTTTTGAGCAACAAAGAGATTTAACATTAGCTTTGACAGCTCTTTCAATATATTGTAAAGTTAGATTTAACAGACTAAAAGTCGGTGTGAGTGAGATTTATGCCTATTTTACTATTAAGAGATATTGGCTTAATTTTTTTATTTTGGGGGGGGGGCTTTGTTCAAAAAATTTCAGACGTGAGTGAAGCTCTATTAAGTCGTATGTATAGAAGAAATTTATTTAAAATTTGGACTTAACATTTAGACTCATTAAAAATGGGTTAAGGGCCTGGTGATAATTAAAGTGAATTATGGTGTATAGGGTCCATACATGAAAGAACTATTATTTTTATAAATTTTACTCATAGTATATAAATTGCAGAAATGTACTTCGAGTTTTTATCCGGTTGGATGACCGGATGATAATTAGTTACATATATAGATTTGTAGTCGAGGCAATATTGGGGTCTATTAACGTATAGAGCATTATTTGTCCCAACTTTAAAGATTATGTGCTTGATACTGAGCCTTTTCAGATAATTTCGAAATCAAACCACTATCGAAGATCTAGAGCCCATGGTGGAGAGCCCAGGCGATTGTGTAGCTATGGACAATCGTCAAGTGAATTTTTAAAGAAAAAATTTAAAATAGAAGGTATTTGAGAGTTCGCGGCATTTTAAAAAGTGTCTTGGCTAATACGTATTTTGTAATATTTACACAGCAATATAATTGTTACGAAGTTAATCAGTACTTCTTGTGTGATATTTGCTAAGATGACCTTGGTTTTTGTATATCATAGTTCTCTGAGCAGATCAAAAAAGACAATTTTTCCAAAAGGCAGAAATATTGTTGGATTCAATATCATCTTTTCTACCACGAGTGAAAAGTATCTAAGTGGCACACAGCCTTATTATAAATATCTCAAATAACTGTAAAAGAAAGTGTTTTCAGACGTATGTACATTTTCGTCGGTTTTTTAGTTTTGGTACGGAGCGACAAAACTAAGCAAGGAGACTATCAATTCTCACTCATGCATAAAAGTCTCAACTCAAGCATTATTTTTCTTATATCAAGAACGCAACGGTAAATGGACACATGACGTAATCAAGTACTTCTTAAATACAATGTAACATTACATTTACTATTACATTTGATTTGACAGAGCCGCTAAATACGGATGAAATCAATCTTTAGAGTAGGTATTAGTCACAAGATAGGATACAAAATAAAAATTTAACTAAAATATTATTTAAGCCAAAAACACAACGGAAACGAAAGAGAACAAACACATTTAGGGTATTCACAAGGTGTGCTATCATGTCATATTCAACGTTATTCCAGAATCCGTCGTAGCGTAAATTTACTTTCGTATTCTGCATTCCGAATCATTACATCGTATTCGAACATTCATAGCATTGCTATTCCACAATTTAAACGCATCAACTTTTGACAGCTGTTTTTTCGGATTTTTTCACGAAAGCTTTGCCTCGACGGATTTATTTACGACAAAAGAAAACAATTGAATTTTTGTAAAACTAAGCCGCAAAATAAAAATTATGATTAATTTTTGGTGAATGTAGGGAAAATATTTTTTTTAGACCTGTGAATATGTAAGTAGAAATTTTTTAATTGCATTTAATACATTTCGTAATAAATTTCCAAAGGGTTGATGGAATCTCGCAATATTCTTCGATGAATTTTCATAGATTCTCTTTGTGAGAAATCTTCCTTTTATTATGCGTAAATTGCAAATGCAATGAAATCCATTAAAAATCACAGCTAAAAATAAAATGTTGGTCAAAAACACCTCAGTTTTTTCAATTTTTCTTTTTATTTATTTGTCTGCTGTTGAAATCAGTTGTTCTCGAATTCCCGAAAGTAAATTCGAAAAGGGGAAGTATCGTTCGGAATTTGGCTTAGCAAATTTGTCGTATTCGTAGCGTAGCTTTACGTTCGGAAATTCATTACGACGGATTCTGGAATAGGGCTGACTGTCCTAAAACTTTGCTACTAAAATTTACAGGATAAATAAATGCAAATAAGAAACAGCTGTTTGATTACGACACTTCAATAAACGTTGCTTTCAGAGTTGTAATATATTAGTACTTTTTTATATGGAAGGCAACAATAAAACGTTTTAACTGGTGTCAGATCTTAGGACAATATGACATTATGACAAGATAGCACACCTTGTGAATACCCTAATTGTAAAAAAATTATTTTAAAACTCTGTTCTGGTTCAAAACGGAAAACTTCATGTTAGAAAAAAAACACGATAAAGCCACACAGACGAATAAAATCAAACTGTTCTCCTAACAATAAAAAAAAACTATCGATACTGGCAACACAAATTAGATTTTGCCCCATTTCGCTTACAGTTCTAAATTACAAAATATATAAATATATCACAAGCAAGAATATATAAAGGGCGCGTTTATAGTGCCAACTGACGACCGAATCGAGCCGAGCTGAAAATAAATATATCATTGGGGCAAAAGAGATGCATAATTTGCGTTCTATATTGCTCTCTTGCGTTTTTGAGCTTCAGCTCAGCTCAGCTCGGCTCGGCAAAGCAAAAAGTCGCCACTATAAATGCGATCTTAGGCAAGTTTCACTTACCACTTTCATTGCGTTCACCAAGCTTTTTTTTATAAGGTCTTTTTTTTTTGTTCTTTTCTCTCTCCATTCTCAACAATAGTGTAACAAGAATCTGCCGCAAGAGCTTTGATTTGTTAAATAATTCTAATTTTATCTGAAAACTTGCTGAAGGTGATCAGTGAAACCTTCTGTTGCAGTTAATATAAGAAAATTATTTACTTGGTAAGAGAAAAATATTCTCGATTCATTTGTTATACTTTACTTTAAATGTTATGTATCAATGTTGATTTTATATGATTTAAATACAAATTCTAAATGTTTGATAGCTTAAATTATATTTGATTTCAAACACAAATTCTAGTTGTTTGATAGTTTTAAATCGTTTATTGAGCCTTAGGTCAAAGTTAGAACAATTAATTGTTCTTACGAATCTTTCCAAAGAACAACAACAACAACAACAACAACGTTTTTTCAATATGAAATGGAAAAAATCATTAGCTGATTTTATTGCAATTTTATTGCAATTTCGGCCCTGCTAAAGGCTTCATCAGAAATCTTTGTGAGACGCATGCAAGCGCTCACTAGCGAACTGCACCACAGAGGCGATAAGATTTTTAGTGACAATTTTTCAGTTTTTTTCCCATTTCATAATTCACATTTTTTGTTGTATTTTTGCTTTACTTTAGTTTTTATGCTTATGTTATTATCTCCTTTTCATATTGAAAAAACGTTGTTGTTGTTTCTTTAGAAAGATTCGTTTTTTAGAAAGATTTTGTTGTTTTCTGCTTGTCCACTTTCAATGTTTTGACATGCGCATTATAACACAATTTACGACTTTTATTTTCAGCTCAGCACTGATCGCTCTGTGTTGAGTATTAGTTAAATTTTTTATAAGATATAGTTTAGTGGGCCTATTTTCACAAATGTTTGTTTTTTTTTCATAAAAGTTTTGCACAATTTTCACTTTTGCATCAATTTCTTTCTGTCTTCACTCAAGTAAGTTTTAATTGATTTTAAATATTCTTGAATCAAGCAAAATGATTTCTTACAAAACAAAAATTATTTCTGTGCGTGTTAAAGAGCATCTAACAGATGACTGATCTCTTATAGTACATCTAAGAGTTACTTCTAGAACACTAGAAAAAGTCATGTTTGAACGTTTCAGTTAAATACAGAGAATAGATTTTTGAAAAATAAATACTTTGGGAATGCTTGTTTAATAATCTCCAAACATTAAGTTTTTTTTGTTCTGAAGTACCTTTGACTTTGTTTTGGTTAAATTTCCAAAGTAGCTCTCTCGGCAGTGTGTTTTGTATAAAATCTTTTCTGATCTCTTCTGAGCTGTTTTTTAGTATACCATTGAAAATGGAAAAGATGTGTTTCATTATTTTTTTGTTATCACGAAGCATTCTTTTCGAAGCAAATTATAAATATTGCTCCAAATATCTCAGAGTATCTCTTGCAAGAGTATCAGTTTTGCACTTGTTCTTAGCAATGTTTTCTTTTATTTTTGTGTACATTCAACGCAAGTTTGTTGATTTTTAATAAGCAAATAAATAAATTTTATTTTATATTCTCTTTTAACCTTCAATTCTAAGCCCGAAAATTGCAAGCACATTTGAATTCAAAATTTATTTAAATTGTTTGTTATCGTTTTTTTTGTCTAATAGTTGCTTATTTCAGCAATAATGATTTTATATATCAGGCACTAATGTATCTATCACACACACTTAAACAAGCAACAACTTCATTTATGTTTACTCATTATGCTCTTTGTTCCGTTTTTATGATCTGATTAAGCAAAAAAGCCGATATATTAAGATGGACAGATTTTATGAATAATGCGCTAGATATCCAGAATTGACTTTTTGTCTGCCTGGTGGTGGTCTCCATTGAAATATGATCAAATAAAATTTTCATCAATTAAATTTTCCACTTAGTTTAATTTTTTAATTATCTTTTTATAACCAATTTGGGGTGATAAATTGTGGCAAGTGGTTAATCTTTTTTTTCTATAGTTTTTACGCCTGCAGATAACCCAATAAAATTTATTAATCACACAGTAAACGCCATAGAACGCTTGACAAAGCAGAGCAAAACAAATGCATTGATAAGCAATTCCCGTGAATTTTCAATGAATTGTTTTGTTAGCAAGACGATGCGACTCATTTAAGAACAAAAAAAAAAATTACAAAAAAATTGGAATGATGAATCAATGTACAAATAGAGCATAAAGATTACTTTAGAAGGTGACAAAAGTTGGTTAAAAAAAATTATTAATTAAACTTGTTTACTTTAAGAGTCTAACGAAAACACCTAAAAAGAAATAATTACTTATGAGGGCTAAGCGTCTTTATAAATAAAACGAAGATAAGGGGCTTGTAGAGGAGTTTGAGGAGCATTTGTTTTGAAGAACTTAAAACGAAACAGATGTTTTGGAAAAATGTGTGTATATATTACTTATACGAATGCAAACGTCAGCTTTAATTAAATTTTAAACTATTTAAGCTATTCTGGGTCACCTAAATTCTGAAATATTTATAATAATAAAAAAATACACATGATAATAAACAAAACTAGCAAGAAATCATCTTCGACTTGAGCGGAGTTAAAATACCCACACAGCCGTATTTTAGTTTGTTCGAATTCTCGAATGTTACATTGTTTTTATAACGTCGCTTTTATAAGGCATGGTTTGTATCCAAATAATTCACGAATGAAAATTAAGTTTAAACATAAATTTTTTCTGGAATCTATTAAGGTTTTAATATAATGGTAGGTCACTTTGTGTGGGTGGTGGGCGGAGTTTTCAGTTTTTTTTATCAATTTCATTTATCAAACATAATGCTATGTACAAGATTCAAACTGTTTTGCTCAGTTTTAAGCCATTGTTCTCAACTTTGTAAAATTTAAGGAGATATTACAATTTTCATAAAGTCACTTCAAATGGGAGGTAGGCGTAGTTCTAATACGATTTGGCTCATTTTCAAACTTCTGTATTTCTGAATGTAAAGCTTAAATATAGAATTTCGTTGCGATAGCACTTATGTTGAGGCTATTATCGTGATCACAGATAAACATACGGACAGACGCACATGGCTAAATCTACTCAGGAGGTGATACTGATCAAGATTTAATGTACTTTTCTTTACCTGCTACACCTCCTTATCGGCATTACAAACGGAGTTACAAAGTTAATATATCCCTTACGCATTTTTTTATGCGTGGGAGCATTGTAAATAAAAATACTTACATAATAAAAGAATATTTTCTATGAAACAGCGATTAAGAAGTTTGCTTTACTCTTGTTTTGTAAAGGATTTTGAAATTGCATTATGTTGTGCAAGAGTTCTGATACACTGTGTAGTAGGGGAATCCATGTCTATATTCAAGAAGCACAACTTAAGCACATCACAGTACAATTTTCTTATTCCACAAAAAGTAAGGCTTTTACATCAAAACACCTTTCTAATGAAAATAATGCTCTTGAACTAAAATTTTTCTAATATGAATTCAAAAATTTCATGCACTTATCTGAAAGCAACTTTAGCTAATATTTCAAAAATTAAACTCAATCCTTCAAGAGTATGATGCATATTTAGCTGCAGTTGCCTCTTTAACGATAAGAAAAAGAAAACATGCACATTGTTTAAGTGAAAAATGCATTGTTTTTAATCTTGAATTAAGACTTCTGGCATTTCTTGAAATAGCTGATAAGGTTTTTGTTGGGTTCCAAACTAATTATTATCAACTATTACAGAGAATAATTTATATGTATGCGGCATTGAAAACTGACCATGAAGCGGAAGCCTTGTATATTGTATCAAATTTAAGCCATATTGACTGGTTATATACTCTTAGAGTGGAACAAAAAACTGCATGACCACATGCAAATGATAGCTGTTACCTGCTGACTGAACACCGAAATTCCACTCAAACTTCCTGCCAAACAGTTACGTGCTTTTTAGTCAATGCTACCAACTTTATTTTAGGTACTTCCTTTATGCAAAATATTATATTTGTAAAACATTTGTTTTCGCTCATGTGTTTGTTCATGTCATGCAATATCCGGAAATCGAAACCTTTTGCTTAATTTCTTTAACATTAGCTGGCTGGCTGACTCATCAATAGCCAACTCCACTTTATGACATAACTTGACGAGCAGAAGTAATGTGACACTTTTCTGTTCGCTGTTAATGAAGTTGCTGTCGCTAAAGGTGTTAGGTTTCAAGATTGTAGAAAGGAACATGTGTTCTGTCTTTAATCCTTGATAACGAAATAAATTGATTAAGTGAGTCTAGCAGGTGGCAAACAAAAACTACACTATTTCCAATTGTATTTCAGGAAAGATTAATTTAATTTCAGAAATTTTATTTAAAAATGAGAATTGATCAATGGATTTTAAGAATTCTTTTTGAAATTCATAAAAAATTTGGAAAGGATTTAATTTCAGAATAGACCAAATGCAATTTGGAATAGAAAAATGATAATGCTAACTGGTTATGGTTATGGTTATGGTTATGGTTATGGTTATGGTTATGGTTATGGTTATGGTTATGGTTATGGTTATGGTTATGGTTATGGTTATGGTTATGGTTATGGTTATGGTTATGGTTATGGTTATGGTTATGGTTAGGGTTATGGTTATGGTTATGGTTATGGTTATGGTTATGGTTATGGTTATGGTTATGGTTATGGTTATGGTTATGGTTATGGTTATGGTTATGGTTATGGTTATGGTTATGGTTATGGTTATGGTTATGGTTATGGTTATGGTTATGGTTATGGTTATGGTTATGGTTATGGTTATGGTTATGGTTATGGTTATGGTTATGGTTATGGTTATGGTTATGGTTATGGTTATGGTTATGGTTATGGTTATGGTTATGGTTATGGTTATGGTTATGGTTATGGTTATGGTTATGGTTATGGTTATAGTTATGGTTATGGTTATGGTTATGGTTATGGTTATGGTTATGGTTATGGTTATGGTTATGGTTATGGTTATGGTTATGGTTATGGTTATGGTTATGGTTATGGTTATGGTTATGGTTATGGTTATGGTTATGGTTATGGTTATGGTTATGGTTATGGTTATGGTTATGGTTATGGTTATGGTTATGGTTATGGTTATGGTTATGGTTATGGTTATGGTTATGGTTATGGTTATGGTTATGGTTATGGTTATGGTTATGGTTATGGTTATGGTTATGGTTATGGTTATGGTTATGGTTATGGTTATGGTTATGGTTATGGTTATGGTTATGGTTATGGTTATGGTTATGGTTATGGTTATGGTTATGGTTATGGTTATGGTTATGGTTATGGTTATGGTTATGGTTATGGTTATGGTTATGGTTATGGTTATGGTTATGGTTATGGTTATGGTTATGGTTATGGTTATGGTTATGGTTATGGTTATGGTTATGGTTATGGTTATGGTTATGGTTATGGTTATGGTTATGGTTATGGTTATGGTTCTGGTTATGGTTATGGTTATAGTAATGGTAATGGCAATGGCAATAGTAATGGTTATGGTAATGCAAATGGTAATGGTAATGGTAATGGTAATGGTAATGGTAATGGTAATGGTAATGGTAATGGTAATGGTAATGGTAATGGTAATGGTAATGGTAATGGTAATGGTAATGGTAATGGTAATGGTAATGGTAATGGTAATGGTAATGGTAATGGTAATGGTAATGGTAATGGTAATGGTAATGGTAATGGTAATGGTAATGGTAATGGTAATGGTAATGGTAATGGTAATGGTAATGGTAATGGTAATGGTAATGGTAATGGTAATGGTAATGGTAATGGTAATGGTAATGGTAATGGTAATGGTAATGGTAATGGTAATGGTAATGGTAATGGTAATGGTAATGGTAATGGTAATGGTAATGGTAATGGTAATGGTAATGGTAATGGTAATGGTAATGGTAATGGTAATGGTAATGGTAATGGTAATGGTAATGGTAATGGTAATGGTAATGGTAATGGTAATGGTAATGGTAATGGTAATGGTAATGGTAATGGTAATGGTAATGGTAATGGTAATGGTAATGGTAATGGTAATGGTAATGGTAATGGTAATGGTAATGGTAATGGTAATGGTAATGGTAATGGTAATGGTAATGGTAATGGTAATGGTAATGGTAATGGTAATGGTAATGGTAATGGTAATGGTAATGGTAATGGTAATGGTAATGGTAATGGTAATGGTAATGGTAATGGTAATGGTAATGGTAATGGTAATGGTAATGGTAATGGTAATGGTAATGGTAATGGTAATGGTAATGGTATTTGTATGTGCTAGCAATGAAAAGTAGTAAACGCTTAACATCTACCTACAGAGAAGATGCGATACCGTCCCCTCCTCTTCCTCATCCCTGAAACTCCTGCAGAAGCCATTCGCATAAAACCACATTCTTCAGGCATGCCTACCTATAAGACAGTACCCTGTTATAACGAATATCAGAATGGAAAGATATTTCCTCGCTATTATAAGAGCTTCGAGGAACGAACACGAGCTTCGTCGTTCTCCTGAAAGAGTGCTCCTGAAGCACTTTCCAGCCCGTGGTTTTATCATAATTGTTATGGTTTGGGATGAATTTAATTTCTTAATATTAAATATTTTTTTTTAATTTCAGTTGATTTTTCTAAAATTGAATTAATTACGTCCGAATTTAAATTTTTGCTGTCAAATTCATTTGATATTTTCAGTTTTATTTATGGTCATCTTCAATTTAAATTGATATTTTCTGAATGTTTAATGGAATTTTTGAATTTTAAGTGATATTTTTTATCATTTAAATGATATTTTCTGAATGTCAAATGGTATTTCAGAATTTCAGTTGATCTTTTGTGAAATTCTGTTACCATTTTCCAATGTCTAAATTTCAATTAATCTTTTTTGAATTTCAAACTGACCATTCTGATTTTCAAGTGTTTTCTTTTCTGAATTTTGAATAAAATTTTCAAATTTTTGTTGATCGTTTTTGAATTTCGAATGGAATTTCTGTATAAAATTTTATTTGTGGTGAGTTATATTTCCTAAATTTCTATTGATCTTTTCTGAAATTCGGTTGTTTTCGGAATGGATGTTTTCAGAATGACAAAGTGAATATCTAAATTGCAGTTGATTTTTTCTAAATTTGAAATCTGATATTTCTGAATTTCAAATTAATTTTTTAATTTTCTTTTGAACTATTAAAAATTTCAAATTGAATTCGTAATTTCAATTGATCACTTTTGAATTTCAATTTGAAATCTTTCTTTTTAATCGATATTTTTTATTTGCCATTTCGAATCTCTCTATACCAATGGATCTTTTTCAATGGTTTGAATATCAATTGATATTTTTGAAATTTCAATTAATCGGTTACATGAAATGTAGGTAAGGCGGAGCAGCGCTTTAGGACCAGCACATTACAACCCGATTTTGCTCTTAAATTTTTGTTTCATAAAACTAAATAAAAGTCTAATATATGTATGAGTTCAACAACCACTTTGTTTATCGCTTCAGAATCATAAAAATGTCATTAAGAATTACGCTTAATTGTTTTCTTCAAAACCAACGCAAACATTTGCAAAATAATTCTTGGAATTATATACGCAATGAAAATATTTTAATTCAGTTTTTGAAAATGTGCTCTAAATGCTTAACTATCTTGTTAATTGAGTTGATGCAGTTTTTACTATATTGCACCATTTTTCGCTGTTCTTTGCACAAAAATAGAATTATTTTTCAATAGCAATAAAAAGGTGGCAATCTTCTTTGCCAAAATATTAACTTAATTGTTTGTTAAGCATTTATAAGAGTACATATCTTAAAAAAAAAATCTACAAATGCTGTCATTGAGCGTATTTTTTTTTAACTTGTACGCAATTAAGCTGACATTTTTACTACAGTTTTTTTTTCAACCCAAAAAAATTTATAAAAAATGGGCACATTTGTAGTTGTGTGAAAAAGCAAAAATTGCAATAAAAAATTCGTTTTCTTAATATTTTCACACACATGTAGTGCACACAGACAGACGGACGGTCGAACAGTTAAGACAATAAAGTAAACACAACGCTTTATATCACAACCATGAACTAGGTTGCTCTACGCTTAAGCAGCAGCTACCTCATCTATGTAATTACCTGCCTGCTGCTTTTCTTTTACCTTTTTTTTCTTCTTTTAACTTTAAGCTATTTTCAACCATTCGTATTTTTTTTCCCCACACACATTCTTTGTTCTTTTTGCTGGATTATTTGGAGTGGTCTTAAGTTGAGGCATGAATTACTGACAGGCAACTGCTTCGTTTAATGTTTTAATAACGCTCTAAAATGTTTGTGCTTCTAAAATTTTCTCCAAACATATGCAATTGTCTGCGCTTATTTCGTATTGCTTAAAGTGAGAGGGGGGGCGGATGGGGGTATCAGGGTATAGAAGTAGTTTCAGACTGTCGGGTATAGCATCAAAAAGAAAGGAAAGATAGATAGGAAAAATAAAGGAGTACAACTCAGAAATCATGCACGAATGAGTTTGTTAATTAATGTCTGCTTTAATAAATGAGCACATAATGAAAATAACAAACATAAGAAAAGAAAAGGAAAAATTTTACAGATTTTAAGTGCTTAGCTAAATAACAATAACAAATACAGCATCAGCATAACTAACACTAAACTGTACAGTAGTTTTGTTTTTTTTTTCTATTGTTGACGCCCAAAAACTTAAACAAAAGAAAGTCGAACGAATGGAAACTGAAAGGTGCACAAATGTAGGTATTTAATTTAAGTGCATGTATGTAATTACAGGCACGATAAAATCCGGTAAATTGTTTTTCTTTGACTCTGGCTTAACCTTAATCTTAGATAGTGTTTTTAATGTTATGTTGAGATCTGTACATTTTCTTCAATATATAAAGTATAGTGTTTTAGAGCAAGTTTAACGCGGTTGATTAAAAATGGCTTCACATTCACCAGACCTAATTAAAATCTGGTGCTTAAGTAGGCTCACCTAGTTTTTTACACTACTCTCATGTTAACTTAAATAAGCTTAAACAGAGCTTTTTACCTCTTAACTCGCAGTCGACCTGTCGATTGTCGACATGTTTTTTGTGCAGATAGTTTTATGTTGACGAATAATAGATGATATGATTGATTTCCAAAATAAATAAGTCTAATCCTTTCAAATATCCAGTCAGAACTAAAATATTATCATGCCAGACAGTAAAAGTTTCACAAGAACTCCACAAGCAGATGTTTAATTTTTTATCAAAAATCTAATTTTTTATCAAATTTTTTTCTCAATTGCCAAATATTTTCATCAGAAACTTCAGTGTAATCAAAAAACTAGGGATATAGTGTAAAAAATAACATCGTACAAGAAAAATACAACCCAACCTATTATGATTTACATTTTGATAGTATATTGTGGTGATGGTGAACATGATGATAGGATCAGAGTTGATATGATTTAATGTACCGAGAAGTCAATTCATACGAAATAAAGTTCCTTTGCTAGGCAACGCATTTAATCGCCAATCATTAATTAAGCAAAGTTCACTAAAGCCACTCCTTGTTGATATCTTTTTCCTGCCGCTGTTTCGACAGAACAAAAAAACTTAAAAGAAGCTACATATAAGAATAATAAGTAAAGTATGAAGTTATAACAACTACATAAAAAATAATATGTGAACTCTTATACTATAATATAGCGCAGTGTACGAATGTACATTTCCCATATGTATGAATGTAAAATCTTGCCAAGTGTACTTCTGGTGTATCTGCTAAGCTGAAGCTGATTGTGAATAACTGCTGAGATTATTTAAGACAAAAGAGTAAAGTTGTGCAGCAAGAACAACAACAACAACAACGACGACTTTGTTGTGATGATTGTTGATCAGCACAAGAGCAATTATTTTAATAAACGAACGTCCATTGAGGCTTGAATATTTCTTGATGATTATATAGTGCATATGTGGTAAAGGGTTAAGCAAAATAATGAGCTTTCTGAAAATTGCAACTATCAAATTAATTTTTTTAAATTATTTTTCCTTTGTTTTTCTCTGGCACTTATGACAACTTATTAAAATTAGTGCTTAATTGAATTCTTAGACTAAAACTTGGCTCGAAATATTTTTTAAAATTGCTTATTGTTTTTTTTTGTGGCCTTTCTGTAAAATTCCAACAATTTAAGCTTTCTGCACAGTCACGAAATATTTCCATTTCACTGCGCAGAAACTCAACAAGATCACACTTAAGCAGATGATGGTGGTAGTGGTAGAGTAAGTCTACAAAGAGTGGGAAGTAGCAGCAGCGGTAGATGTAAAAGTAAGCTATGCACGTATTGGGCTCAACACTGAATTAGCCTCGAAAATTTTTCAGCCAGAAATTATATGTAGCTAATTTCTTTCAATAAACAGGTGAAAAATTAGAGCAAATGATAAGATTTAAGAACAACAAAGAATTGTCAAAGCAAACAAGTAAAATTAGTAACGTAGATTTTTTTAAATTTTAATATATAATTAATAATAGCATAATTCAAATAATTTTGTAGAAAAGTGCAGTTCAATTTGATATATGAACCAAAATAACACACACGCAGCAAAAAAAATGCTGTGGCAATATTTTGTGTTTATAATATTTTTAACAATTTAAAGTTTCCATTGATCTTTCCTAAATTTTAAGTGAAATTTCCAAGTTTTTTTAATAGAGATTTTCTGTATTTCAAATGGAAATCTCAATTTCGATTTATCGTTTTAAGAATTTCATATGGAATTCTTGATTTCAAAGGATGTTGTTTGAATTTAAGATGGGTTTCCTGAACTTAAATTAATATATTTTAGAATTTTTTTATGAAGAAATGAAATTAAAAGAGGAAATTTTTCTATTTTGAATTTGTCAGATATCTCTAAATATCAATTTATATTTTCTAAGTTTTCAAATGAATTTCCTAATAATAAATGATCTTTTAAGAATTTCAAATTGGCAGCACGAAATAGCACTCAATGAAATAAGTAAAAAAAAATAAATAAAATAACTCATAAAAAATGTCCATAATTTTTTGACATATTTTATTACTCTCTCTTTTTGGGAGTAGCTTCATTTGAGATTTATTTCATTATTTTTGAATCTTATTTCTTTTCTCTCCTTTGTTGGGATCTACTTCATTTGGGAGTTATTTCATTACATAAAAATTCATGACATCAACAAATTTGTGCACAAAATTTACTTTTTGACATTTTTAAGCTAATATATACATACATACAAATATCAACTTAACAAAAAATATGAAATAAATTCTAACTTCCGAAGATAAGAAAATCAATAGTGTTTAATATTTTCAATTGTTATAATTTTCAAAGGATACCCATCCCACTGAACCATAAGCGAAGGTTTTGCGTAAGGTGACAGTTTTGCGAACGTTTTTGGATAGATTTTTAATTTTTTTATTTTTTTATTTTGTGTCATAAAAGTGCTTACTAGAAGATTAAATTCGTCAAAACTTTTCCCATAATTAAAATATGTACTTCTTTTACAAAATTCATAAATAACTTATTTTGAGTCGAAAAGAAAAAAGAAAAGAATCATTTTGGAAGGTAAAAATTCCTCGTAAATGAATTTTTATTCGTTTCTATGGTTCATTTTTTAACTTATTTCCGAAGAAAAAAAGTTAGTTTCTGAGAGGCATTTTCGTCCGGCTATTGATTCAAAAAGGGTTAATTTCCAAGTGCCGAAAAATAACTTTTCTATGGTTCATTTTTGAACTCATTTCTGAACAAAAAAAGCACAATTTATGTTTGTTTTAACTCATTTCCGAACAAAATAAGGTTCATTTTTGAGAGGTATTTATTTCGGCACTCATAAATGAACCCTTTTTTATCATTCGTCGGACTAAAATGCCTCCCAAAAATGAACCTTATTTCCTTAGGAAATGAATTAAAAAACAACCATAGAATAGTTATTTTTCGGCACTCGGAAATGAACCTTCTTTGCATCAATCGCCGGACGAAAATGCCTCTCAGAAACGAACCTTTTTTTTCTTCGGAAATGAGTTAAAAATTAAGCATACACAGTAAAAAATATGAGCATAAATTTTATACTATTTTGTATACATATAAATCCAAACCAAAAATGTTTTAAAAGTTATATCATCAAATCTTATAAATTTTTCCAGACCATTTTTCTCGTCAGACCAATCGAAAGCACTATATTTTTAAATTTCCCGATTTCGGTGAATTTTTTCTTTCGAACCAGAATATACTTTGATTAACACATGATATCCATATGAAATTTTTAAATTATATTTGTTTTATTATTTTTATAATATTGAATAGTATAAAATTTATAAATTATTTGGAATAAAAAAAGTTTATACCACACAAATGTTATAAAAAAAAATTACCCTCAAATTTTTTACTGTGTAGAAAAGTTATTTTTCTGCACTCGGTAATGAACCCTTTTTGTATCAATTTTATTATTGCATAATATTATTTATTATAACATAGCAATAAATAACATAGTTGTTTATTAAATAAACAAAAATCATTGAATAGTTTATACATAAAAATTTCAGATGAGAACATTTCCTTTTTTTTTACTTTTTACAGCGTAATTTTTAGTAGTTGGGTTTTAGTTTTTGAACTTATTTTTTTTTTAAATTTGTCACCTTATGTTTGAACCACATATTTGAAAGTTTATATGACATTTTTACGAAGGTTAACATTTTAATTTACTATTAGAAAAATATCAGGAAAGATTTAAATTATTCCTTTTTAATTCATTTCAGTATATAAAAAAGTAATATTTATGACTCATTTCTGAACTCATTTATGAACAAAAAATGGTTCGTTTATGAGATATTTTTTCTACTGATATGATAAAAAATTATTCTTTGTTAAATTCATTTAAAAATGAAAAAAGAAACATTTATGATTAACTCTGAACTTATTTATGAACAAAAATGATTCATGTACGAGGAATTTTTAGCTTCTGAAATAATTCTTTTTCGACTCACAATAAGTTTTATATGAATTTTGCAAAATAAGTACAATTTTTATTTATGGTAAACTTTTTCACGAATTTAAGCGAGAAAATAAAAAGCATTCTATCCAAAAACGTTCGCAAAACTGTCACCTTACGTAAAACCTTCGCTTATGGTTCAGTGGGTAAATATTTCCCTTACACGAAGGGTTCTCAGAAATTTTTAAACTTGATTCATTTCGTACTATGAATAGAATTTAAAGTTTTCTATATTACCTTGTTATTTATTATGTTGATTTTCTTTGATTTAAATGCAAATTCTAAATGTTTGATAGTTTAAATCATACTTGATCTTAAATACAAATTCAACACCATTTCCAATTGTTATTCAGAAAACATCAAATGATATTCAGAAATTCCATTTGAATTTCAGAAAAGATCAATTAAAATTCAGAAATTCCATTTGATATTCAGCAAAAATCAATTGAAATGCAGAAATTCCATTTGAAATTCAGAAAAGATCAATTGAAATTCAGAAATTTTTTTTTAAATTCAGAAAAGATCAATTGAAAATGAGAAAATCTATTTGAAAGTCAGAAAAGATCAATTGAAATTCAGAAGTTCCATTCGAAATTCAGAAAAAATTAATTGAAATTCAGAAATTCCATTTTAAATTCAGAAAAAATCATTTAAATTTCAGAATTTCTATTTAAAATTAAAAAAAAATCATTTGAAATTCAGAAAAGATCAATTGAAATTCTGAAATTCCATTTGAAATTCAGAAAATATCATTTAAATTTCAGAAATTCTATTTGAAATTCAGAAATTCCATTTGAAATTCAAAAAAGATCAATTGAAATTCAGAAATTTTTTTTAAATTCAGAAAAGATCAATTGAAATTGAGAAAATCCATTTGAAACTCAGAAAAGATCAGAAGATCAGGAGATCTCAGAAATTCAGAAATTCCATTTAAAATTTCGAAAAAATCATTTAAATTTCTGAATTTCTATTTGAAATTAAAAAAAAAAATCATTTGAAATTCAGAAAAGATCAATTGAAATTCTGAAATTCCATTTGAAATTTAGAAAAGATCAATTGAAATTCAGAAATTCCATTTGAAATTCAGAAAAAATCATTTGGAGTTCAGAAAAAATTTGCAATTTCAACCCTGCTACAGGCTTCATCAGAAATCCTTGTGACATGACGTGCAAGCGCATTAGCGCACTACATCACAGAGGCGATGAGATTTCAGTGTTAATTTCTCAGTTTTCTCCCTTTCATATTTGTCTGTTATTGTTGTATTTCTGCTGTTATTTTTGGTCTGGCTCTGCCATTTGATTACAATTGAAAGTTTTCTATAATTCTATAGAATTATCTTTTTAGAAATTGCTTGAGTTTAATTCTCTTTTATTAATTTTGAGTTTTAATTCTTGAAGTGTTTTGGTGCTTATTTCATTGGGACTTATTTCATTATAAAACCAGTCCCAAACACTCAGGGGTGTTATGGAAACCCAAAAATTGTCAGAATCGGTTTTAAAATTGACACAAATTTCATTTTGGTGTCATAGAAATCGATTATCGATTTAGAAACTGGTTTCATTTTTGAAAATGGTGTTGTGTATCTTAATCGACAATCGGTTTCTATGACACCAAAATTAAATCTGTGTCAATTTCAAAACCGATTCTGACAATCATCGGTTTTCATAACACGCCTAACTATAAGTTATTTAATTTTCTCTCTTGACTCTGTTTTCATTGCTTTGAGAGTTATTTCATTTCTCTCTTTTGGGACATATTTCATTGGAAGCTAAAGCTATACTTTATAATATTAATTTTTTTAATATCGTTTTGATAATTTTTAAAAAAAAATATTTCGCCATTTAATTGATTAGAAAAAGTATTTCGAATAATCAGTATCAATTTTGTTGATTTTGGTTTATTTATGAAAATTTGGCTCATTTGGACAAAGCAATTTTGTGTTATTTGGCACAAAATTTGTGTGGACACGCCTGATTTCAAACAGTTTATCCTTTGTTTTATTTTCTATTCAATGTTGGAAAAAAAAGAAAAATTTGAATATATTGTTGCTGTGGCATACAACAAAAGATCAATTGAATTGTTACTGCTTCCTCATTGTTTGATTTTGTTGTTGTTTTATCTCAATTGAAAGATTTAAATGCACCGCTTGAATGCGGCACTGAATTATGCTGAAAGTGCACCGGAATGTTGTTGTAATTGATGTGTTGTGGCGTGCGTGTTTTGAACTCAATGAAGTGCCAGTAGATATGTTTTGCTACAACAACAATTAAATCACTACAGTAAAGAATTTATAGAGTTTGAAAAATCATTGATCTGTATCGAAACAATCGAACGCATTTGATTTTCTTAAAGCTCTATTTGTGGAGCATAATTAAAGCTTCCGGTGTTATAATGAAGGTGCTGTAAATAGGCGTATGATTGTCATTGGAAAACAATTTTTTGAGCAACACACCCAAAAATGAAAAAAATACCAAATATCGCTGGTACAATCTTCAGATATCGATTATTTTTAATGATTTGTGACATTTTGTATATCATAAAGATATTTTGTTTTGAAGCCAAGATCAATTTTTAATTTGCCTTAAATTATCTCACATAAAATTAAGCAAATTTATTTGTTCACGAAATGTGTTTATTTGCTCAACGCTTGAGTGGTTATATTTTTTCCAAATTTGTTGATTTCTGTTGCTGCCACGCATGTTGCTGTTGTTGTTATTGTGATTGTTATTGATGATTTAAAATAATAGCAATTTATGTTGCTTCTTTGGTAGACAGCAGCAAAATAAATTTTGCAAAATTTTGTGACCCAACCCAATAAAATCCTAACCGCAACAAATCGCGGAAGCTCAACTCCCTTTCTAGACTTATGATCGCGATTTTTTCGAAGCCATCCATTACAGTGTTTTTTAGACCCTATTTATTCTATACACTAGACTGAGCGAGCGAACTTTCAGCTTGCCACTTTTTTCTACTCTAAAATAAACGAGAATCTTTTATGCACTATTTTTGTTTGACTTCGTATGAATGTTAAAAATAAATAATTTTCTTTTTGTAATATATTTTTTTTTTGTTTATTCTAATTAATTTCGACTGCTTTGGCGCTTGCTTAGTTTGCGAAAACATTATTCAGTCAGTCAGTGTTTGTTGCATGCTTCGCTTGAGTTGTTTAAACTTGTTGTTGGTCTAGCTGGTTGCTGCTGCTGAGCTGCTTTGCTGCTTCAAGAACCTTCCTGCTTCGTCTGCTATGTCGTCGTCGTCGTCATCGTAGCCGATCATCAGCTAAGATCTTTAGTTGCGGCAAGTGCAGCGTAAAACCGTAAAACAAGCAAGACATAAAGACACACCATGCAACAGATCGCCATACACACACACACACACGCTACAACCAAGAAAAAAGCGCAGAAATTAAGAAAATCTTTATTTCTTGCGGTGGGTCGTTGGCCGCTTTTTTAAGTGATGATCGTGTCGGCCAGATATGTACGTCTGTCTGTCTGTCTGTCTGCATATTGTTGGTATAATTTTCTTGCTGTTGCTCTGTTCAGTCCAAAGGCTTAGTCAAAGATATTTGATAAAAATTTTATTTATCATGCTTTTGTTTTATTTTAATTAATTCACAATTTAACAGCCGCATTTTGCGTCTTAATAGATGATAACGAGCAAACGCTGTTATTTATGGGAATCAAAGATAAGACTGAGCGATTGAGTACGAAACGCTTTGAGGAAATAAAAGCATCATTGGTCCAGTTTTTTGTTAAATGTTCATAAAATATGAATGGAAATCCAGCGATCAATTTTCCTTACTTTATTTAAATTTTTTAAAAATTCCAGAAAAAAATTCAATTCTAAAGATATGAGTTTAATTTTGGAAGACAACGTTTGATCTTGTAATCTATATATTCATATTCATCTATAGATTCGGTACCATTTTCTCCCGTGTTTCTCAACCGATTTGGATAATTTGTCTTTCAAATGAATAAGAGTAGGGAGAAGGAGTGCACCAAATACTTTTTTGACCTTTATTCTGAAGTATGAGCGTTCAAAACAGAATTTCTTAAATAAAAGCTAAGCTATAAGATATATAAGAACACGGTGTGTGAGGAAATTTTAGACATGTACAAAAAATTTTACAAATATTTCTCGCTATCTTCTACGGATACCCTACCATAAGCATTTTTTCTGTATCATGTGCGAATATTTATTGGGATCATGAAATTTTCGTAGTTTCGAATGAAAAGCAGAGCTGTAAAAGAATGCATTCAATTTGATTTTATTCACAAAAAAGTAAATCAGTGAATAACGAAATAAGAATACATTCAATAAATGCAAAATTGATTTAAAAATAAAATTTAAAATACACATGCATTTTTAAAAAAATTATTAATTATTCATTTCAATAATTCATTTTCGTTATTCGGACTAATGAATCAATTTTTTTATTCATTTGAATGCTATTCACAAAGAATTTAAGAATTTTCAATTATTATTTTTTTATTCTTTATTCATTTTTTATTTGGTATTAATTTTTTATTCGCTATTAATTTTTTATTTATTGCTTTGGACTAAAATGAATAAAAAATTAATAATGCACGACAAATGAATAATGAATAACAAATAAATAATGAATAAAAAATTAAAAGCGAATAAAAAAATAATAATGAATAAAATAAGAATAATTGAAAATTCTGAAATTCTTTGTACATTGCATTCTTTGTGAATAGCATTGAAATGAATAAAAAAATTGATTCATTATTCTGAATAACGAAAATGAATAAGTGAAATGAATAATTAATCATTTTTTTAAAAATTAATGTGAATTTAAAATTTTATTTATAAATCAATTTTGCATTCATTGAATGCATTCTTATGTCGTTACTCAGTTGTACTTAAAATTCTAAATATGAATGCCGATTTTATAGCTCTGATGAAAAGTCGTTGGTTAGCACTGAGTGGTAAACTGAATATAGAAATAGATTCGTTTTCTAACCCTTTCCTACGCTCATCTGAGAATGAAAACGATTTCATATCACAGTGTAGGTCGAAGGTCACAGTGAAATTTCGACCACTGGCGATTTCTAGTTTTATTTATTGACTTGATTTAAATGCAAAAACAAGTAAAAAAGTAATATTCTCAAGTCAAGTAAAGGCAATGAAATGTATTTTCAAGGCATGCTAAAAATGTTAAAAACCATATCTGAAGAAGGCTGCGGCAAGCCCTGACAGAACGCAATGTAAGCCCAATGATAGCAAATTGGGTGGACAATATGCTCAAACACAGGGCTGTCAACATGCAGAATGGTAGATTAAAGACTAGAGGTAGAGTAAGTAGAGGATGTCCCCAGGGCGGGGTGTTATCGCCAACCCTGTGGAACATAACTGTGGACTCACTACTGGTTGGACTGGATGAATCGGGCATACACACGATAGGGTATGCAGATGACATTGCGTTGGTGGTCCGCGGCAAGTTCATTGACACCATCTCTGACATCATGAAGGGAGCAATCCGAATGGTGGAGGAGTGGTGTCGAGAACAAGGCCTTACCGTAAACGCAGGCAAGTCAGACAATATTCTCTTTACTAGAAAGAGGGTAGGTCTGAGTACAGAACCACTCAGACTTTTTGGAGCTGAAATCAACATGTCCACGAAAGTTAAATATCTAGGGGTAACCCTTGATAGCAAACTGAACTGGAACGAGCATGTAGAAGATAGGATTCAAAGAGCCAAGAGGGTTCTGTTCCAGTGCAGACGCGTTTGTGGTCTCAAATGGGGGCTAAACCCAGAGGCTATGAAATGGGTTTACACTATGATGGTTAGACCTGTCATCACGTACGCTTCGGTGATTTGGTGGACAAAAGTCAGCCAGAAAACCATTAAGAAGAGACTGGACAGAGTCCAACGGCTGGCGTGTGTTGGAATAACAGGTGCAATACGCACCACTCCAACAAGCGCAATGGAGGTTCTGTTAGGTATGCTGCCGTTGGATTTAGAAATAAAGAAAACAGCGGCGCTGTCAGCCCTCAGGATGTTGCGAAATGCTACGAAATTGCAACGGCCCTGCATGGTCATATTCGCATCCTTGATATTGTACAGAGAGATGTCAGGGAGGCATTTATGCCTATGGATGGAAGGCAGAGAGTAAAAATAACAGAAAAATGTTATAAAACTCTTATAACGGATGGAGCCGTTAGTAAAGAAATCGCTGGTAGCGATATCAGTATATTCACAGACGGCTCTCTGATGAATGGCCGGGCCGGGGCAGGCGTGTACTCAAAAGAGTTAAGCCTATCCTGTGTACTGAGGTTGGGGAGGTTTGTGTCTGTATACCAGGCAGAAATGCTTGGCGTAGTGCATGCGCTGGACCACCTGATAGATGGCCGGATCAGTGGCAAGAAAATTGTCATCGCTCTCGACAATCAGTCTGTGATTAGGTGTATGCAACGGACAGACATCACTTCCAGGTTGGCCATAGAATGTCTTACAAAACTCAAAAGGTGCGCCCAGACGAATGAGCTCACACTTATGTGGGTGAGAGGACACTCTGGCATAGAAGAGATTGAAGAAGCTGATTCTTTAGCAAGAGCAGGATCAGTAGAAGAATTCTGTGGACCAGAACCACGTATCGCCATAGGCGACAATATGGTGGCAGGCCTTATTAAACAATGGACGGACTCGGAACACAGTAAAAGGTGGGAAGAAGCTGTTAACTGCAGGCAATCAAAGGCGGCCGTGAAGTGGTCTCGTAGTGAGGCAGCAAAAGTTATCCGATACAATCGAAGGACTTTAAGCTGGCTTACTGCACTGGTCACAGGACACGGTCCCTTCATGTACCATCTCGGGAAGATGACTCTGACCGAGGACGATGCGTGTAGGTTATGCCTAGAGGAGCCGGAAACAGCAGCACACATTCTGTGCCAGTGTCCGGCGCTGGCAAGCATAAGATTGACCACTCTGGGACGCCCATTTATTGGCGAAGCCGAGATTGGTCAACTAACCTATAAGGATATGCTTGAGGTGACAAAGGATGCTTACACGAGGAGCATGCTCACGTACGAGTACTCCGAGCAGTAGTACCCTTTGTCCAATGGGGGACGAAAAGGGACCCACTGTGGTCTGCTTCGGCAAATCCTCAACTTATTATATATATATATATATATCTGAAGAAATTTAAGAACGTTATATCGCTATTATTTAAAGTCACACTTTTGAACTCCTGGTATGCAACTGGGTCGGGAGTTTGTTTTCAGCTCTCTGTTATCGAATAGATTTACATTTTGAACCTTTAAACCTGAGAACCTAAACACTGTCACCTACTTTTAATGGGCTTAGATAGGTAATTGTTTATCCTTTAAATGAGACCAAGATGACCTGGCCCTACTTAATAGACTTTCTTTAATAAAAATTTTACAAAACCATAGTTGAATTACATGCCATTGAGTACAAATGTTTATAAGTAGTTATGTCTCAATGTTATATTATGTCTATACAGCTCATGTGGATAATATTTCATCTATGTCTGCAAATTTTCGGAATGATGGAGATCAGCTTTTACTGGATGATTTTAATTTACCTACAATTTTCTGGAATTTACAGTCGGATGGTTTCTTTCTAATTTCATCAAATGTTACGTGTGATGCTGAGATGTATCTAGTTGATGATTACTTATCAAGTTGTGGATTTATACAGATAAATCATTGTTTTAATTTAATGAATAGATTATTAGATTTAGATTTTATTTCTAACAATATGAATTGTAATGTGACGGAATCTTCATTTCCAATTTCGGCAGCTGGTTACCACCATATACCTTTAAATATTAAAGTTAGTTTCTATAAATATCTTAATTTAGTTGATAACTATGTAAATATTGTTAATTTGAACTACAAAGCATGTTATTTTGATCGTTTGAATTTAATTGAATTGAATTTAATGAATTTAATAAATATGGTAGTATTGACTGGAATGATGAGTTTAAACATTTTACTGTCATGCTCCATGTCCATCCATGTCATGCTTTAATATCTTTAAAAAACTAATCTCCTCAGTTTGTAAAGTTCATATTTCTTTGGTTAAACCACGGGTTAGTAAAGTACCGTGGTATGCACGAGGTCTAAAAATTTTAAAAAACCTTCTGAACAAATTTGATAAAAAATTGTTAACTAAAGAAAACTCGTTTTTTCCTAAATATAGACATTATATGAGGGAGTTTAACTTTTTGGACAAATTCCTATGTAAGCAATATATTTCCGAATTTGAAGCTATTATTAAATCAAACCCAAAAGCTTTTTGACATTTTATAAAATCCAAAAGGGGGTCCTCTTATATTGCATCATATATGTTTTTAAATGATTTGTATTCAAACGAACCGTGTGGTATAGCAAATTAGTTCGCTGAGTTCTTTCAATCCAACTATGAAAAGAGTAATAATAATAATAACCTCGATTGTGCTGAGAATATACATCCAGTATTTGACTTTGGATCTTTGTCCTTATCTATTGATGATGTTTTAAATGGAATTATGAGTCTGAAACCTTTATCTCGAATGGATACAGACGGTCTTTGCTCAAAAAAACTGTGCTAAAAGCTTAGCTTATCCATTAACTTTTATATTTAATAGTTCTCTCTGTTCTGGTATTTTTATTGATGATTGGAAGTTATCTTTAATTACTTCAATGCATAAATCTGGATCTGAAAACAATATAGCAAGCTATAGACCTATTTCTAAGCTAACAACTATTTCAAAGCTTTTTGAGTTTATAGTTAAAGAGAAATTGATTTTTACATTAAATAATATTATCTCTCCTCACCAGCATGGTTTTGTACCTAGTCGCTCTACTATGATAAATCTGGTTTTATTCTCTGAATACTGCATATCTGCATTTACTCAGGGATGTCAGGTTGAAGTCATTTATACAGATTTTTCCAAAGCTTTTGATAAAGTTCGTCATGTTCTTTTAATCAAAAAGCTTAAAAAATTGGATTTTCACTAAATTTTATTAAGCTGGCTTGAGTCATATTTATCAAGCAGACAATGTGTAGTTGCATTTGGTAATGTGGAATCCTTTTCTTATTTAGCAACTTAAGGTGTTCCTCAAGGAAGTGTCTTGGGGCCTCTACTTTTTATTTTGTCTATGAATGACATAACATCAATTTTTTCCTTTAGCAAATTTTTTCTCTGCTCTGATGATCTTGAAACCTGCCTGGTGTCTTTTCAGTGAAGCCTCGATTCTACATATTCTTGACACGTGCTAAAATAATGTAGGCCAATAACTTTGTAAGCCCAGACAGCACGGTGATACCTCGCCAGTTGTTGCAATTTTGAGGTTACCCTTCTTCGGGACTACCACTATAACTCCAACTTTCCATTCGGTACGGGATCCATTGTTGACAGCAGAATCCCATCAGTGTAAAACACGGGGCAGTCAATGTTCGACTTACGAAAAGAGATTTATTTGATGATTTTTGGAGCTGTTTTGGATCACCCACCTTGCCGCACGCTCAGCATCGTCAGCTGAGTTATCCATTTAAAAAAAAAAAATTTGGACAAAAAACATAATTCCGCAGATTTAAGTGGTTCTCAAACGCATACGTGAAAAATAAATGGCTTGTATGCATAATAGATTTCTCTTCTGTTTTTCTTACTAAAATAAAAAAATTTCAATAAAGTTCCAAGACCTGTTTACTGTCAATACCACTGGGTTAACTAATAATTAAACAAAATCATATCTGAAGTATAGAAGTTCATTTTTCATTGAGTACAAATGGTTATTAAATGACTTTCTACACAGCTAATTAGTTTTTCATCTTTTATTGCAAAGAAATAATGTGTTTTAATTAAAATTATACAAAACGAACTGTGAAGTATAGGAATTGAGAACAAATGACAACGAATTAAACTCCTACACTGCAGTTGCAAAGTTAAAGGTGTTTGGAAAAAAACTACAAATGTCGATTGTTTATAATTATTGTAGCGTGCGTCAGTCGTATGCGTATTATAGGGTGCGCATACCATAAAATTATAACAATTAACAAATTTAATTAACTTTATTATTGTAATGCCAATTAATGCGTTTTTCACAAATGAGACTATTTTTGCTTTCCGTATTTTAACGTATTTTTACGCTCGTATACGCTCACGTATTTTTCTAATTAAAACATTTCAGATCGCGTTTTCCTTTTAAGATATTTATTACTTATTTCTTTTAAGAAATTTAAATAAAGTTTATGAAACATATATAATAAATAACAGAACTTATTGAAAAAAATATAATTCATTGTTGGCTTTCTGAAATGAAAAAGAATATCATTAGAATAAGCAACGATGGCAAAGAATTTCTTACTAAATTACTAAAAAATTGTGAAAGGCATGGTATTTGTGTTTGAATCAACTAGTTTGAAATTTATGCTTTCAATTACATTAAATATACAAAGAATTTAATTTTTCATATCTTAAGTGTTTATTAGTTTTGTGCAGACACTGCATCTACTCCTTAATGCTTATTTATGATGTCTTTTTCTTATCAAGTTTCCCGTTCTCCATTTATATTAAAAGCCGCCTTTACAAAACCCGACTTTAAAAAAGCAACAGACCCAAAGATAAGCGTTATATAATAATAATATGCAAATGAATTTATATAGTTTAATATACAAAACTAATTTGTTTTCTAATTCAGGCTCCACTACAGCTACTTAATATTCGATATCATAAAAAATTTATGATGATTGACGCAAATAAAAATAAAAGAAAGAGATCAAAAGCAAAATATCGTTAAATTAAGAACAAATTTTATATAACAAAAAAAAAATATCTTCATTTTCAAAATAAACAAGTCTCCAAGAAATTTCGAAATGCTGACTAAATTCCGACGCTGAACTCTAGTTGAAATGGTGCATAAATCACTTTTGAAAGAATTTTCTTTCCCCCATCAAAAATAAACATACGAGTAAAACTACTGTGACACATGGGTGACCCGCAGGCAGGCTACCACACTGTCAACGGCAACTGACACACTAGTTGTAAATTAAAGAATATATCAATTTTTTTTTTTTTTTTTTTTTTTTTTTGGTTAAACACTTCAACACTTTGCACAAAAATGCATGCAGTCAAAATGTAAAACTGCAAAAATCTAGAAAATAAGTAAAAATCATAGGTTTTAAAATAATAGCATATTTTTGGGAAAAAAAAACCCTAAAAACTATATATATATTTTTTTTTCAATTTTGAGTTGCATGTGACAGAAATGCTGAATACTTTTGCCCCACGTGCTGCCACATGCAACAGCAACAAAAACAGCATGCCCTGATTTAGTGCTAAATTTAAAAATGGTACCATCGCTTGCTGCCCTCTCCCTAACTACACCAGCATCCTGTCGTATTGGGCGCTATTTGATTTTAGTGGGGTGATGACACAGGCGGAGGCAGCAGTAGCAGAGGGAAGCGCTATATTTTTATAGCACTATAAAAATAGATATTTCGAGTTTTGTCAAACTAGTCTAGTCGCGCCATTATTCCCAAATCTAGTCAGCCTCATTTACATGTGCCGCGCGCTACAGCGCTCCTGGGGAATATTTTGGCGAGACCAGAGCAGCCCGCCCATGGCAAGAGCTTAAAATAACTGGAAGAAAAAAAAAAACATTAAAGTTGACTCATGCATGCGTTGTCGTGTGATGGTGTGATGATGAGATATGAGCTGTGGGGATAAATACTGATGCAACAGGAATTGCTGTAGCATGAGTCAGAAAGCTGATGAAGAAAATTGAGTGGAGTTTTGTTTCTCATTATTTTTGGACGAATTTTCAAAACATTTGGATTAGATAAAATTTTGATATACATAATTTGTTGATACTAAAAATTTTGGAAAATGACCTAAATTCTCAAAATTAGAAACTTTTAAAAACTAAATACATTTAAATTTATATACATATATGCTTAGTTTTAAAATATGAAAATATGTATTGAAACTAGTAGCTTTTAAGCAATTTGTGAAATCTTGCATATATTTTTGGTAAATAAAAATTCTTAAATTTACAAACAACATTTTGTAAAAATTTAAAAATTTTGCACAAGTTTTAAATTTTAAAGATTTGGAAAACTTAACAAAATATAAAAGTTTTGAATTGTGCATTTTATGAGTATTTTTAAAAGATGAAAAAATTACATAACTTTTGCAGTTTTGAAAATTTAAATAGTTTTGAAATTTATTAGTTTAGTTTAGCTTATTGATAAAAATATAAGCATATAAGATTGATTATTTTATTACAATAAATATATTCTTATAAATACAACAACACAATAATATTCAACAGAAGATTTTTAAGATGATTAAGATTTTTAAATCTGAAAGTATTTACATTTTTTTTTAGATAAAAAATTTATAATGTTTTTCTAAACTCAAACTAGAACTAATAAATAATAATAAACTGGCCATTTCAGCCCTTGGAAGGGACTTTGACCTAGCTTCTATTGATCAATTGTGTTGTGCGTGTTATTAAATGTTTGATCACAAATGACCGAGAACTGGACCTACGTGTTTTATGCCGACTCCGAACGGCTAATGTTCTCCAGAAGCTTTACATGGCAATTTTTACTCTCTGAGGTTTGCCATTGTCTACAGAGAGGTGACGACCGAACAGAAAAATTATTTCAATTGAAAAAAGTTTCTGTCTGAGCTGGAATTGAACCCGGGCTACCGCGGGTTCTTTAGCTTAGGAGCCACGCACTCTACCCACTAGGCTACGGCCGCCACAACTAGAACTAGATATGAATTTAAAGTATTAAAGATTTTAAAAAATATACAATTTTGAAGATTATAAAAATCATAAAAAAACTCAAAGATTTTATAAATCCCAAATAAAAAAGTGGTGCGGTCGTGGGACCTCCGTCAGGAACGAAGTTCCTTATACTTTTTCTTCATCTCCAAATATAGTTCAAAATAAAATTTTTATATATTTTTATAAATTGAAAGTTTTCTATATGACCTTGTTATTTATTATGTTAATTTTCTATGATTTAAATAAAAATTCTTTTTTATTAATTTTTATAAATTTTATTCTTTTGTATTTTATATAATTTTTTTAAGGCAATTTATGTAAATGGTCTATTAAATTAAAAAGTTAAATTTAATATTTTAGGTAAAAAAATTTATTTAGCGAAAACTAAGATGTAAAATTTGTATTAGAGATGAAAATAAGCAGTTACCGTTGCCAGTGCTGTTTGTTTAATGACGCAATAAGGTGTTGAGCATTGAACACTCATCATGTTCCTCGTATGAGCTTGAATTGATTGAAAAGTTGGATTGAAAATTGAACTTACTTACTACAAGAGTATAAAACAACATGTTTAGGGTGTAGACTCGAAATCAGCGACCAGCGCATCTACAAATAAAAACACATTTTTAAGGTCCACCCTAGTGTCAAAAACATTTTTTAGATTCTTGAGTAAGATTCGAAATCAGCGACCCCTTAATACTGCCAGCGCAAACACAAAGAGTATATAGCAAAAACCTCCTTTTTATGATTCACCCTAGTGCCAAAAACTTTTTTGAAATTCTAGCATCATCGAAATCAGCAACCAGGCTACCTATACGGAGTATAATGCAAAAGACACATTTTTAGGGTCCACCCTGGTGTCGAAATAAGTTTTAACACTCTAACTTAAGACTCGAAATCTGCAACTTCTTAAGACTGCCAGCGCAAACACGAAGAGTATAAAGCAAAGAACACATTTTTAAATCCACACTAGTGTCGAAAAACTTTTTGAAATTCTAACTTAAAATTCGAAATCAGCGACCAGCGCATCTACAAAGAGTATAAAACAAAAACACATTTTGGGATCCACCGTAGTGTCGAAAAAAATTTTAACACTCTAACTTAAGACTCGAAATCAGCAACTTCTTAATACTGCCAGCACAAACACAAAGATTATATAGCAAAAAACACCTTTTTAGAATTCACCCTAGTGTTAAATAACTTTTTTGAAATTCTAACATCAGATTCGAAATCAGCAACCAGTGCACCTACAAGGAGTATAAAGCAAAAAACACATTTTTAGGTCCACCCCAGTGTCGAAAAACTTTCTAAAATTCTAACTTAAAATTAGAATTAGCTAACACCACAAACAAAAACACATTTTTGAGGTCCACCCTAGTGTCAAAAAATTTTAACATTAGATTCGAAAACAGCGACCCCTGATACTGCTAGCACATATACAAAGAGTATAAAAAATTTAAGGGTCCACCCTTGAGTAAAAAATATTTTTTTAAATTCTAACATAAGATTCGAAATCAGCGATCAGCGCATCTAAAAAGAGTATAAAACAATATAACACATATTTTGCGTCCACCCTAGTGGCAAAAAACTTTTTTTTAAATTTCAATATCAGATTCGAAATCAGCCACCCTTTAGTACTGCCAGCACATACATCAAAAGTATAAAATAAAAAAATCCATTTTTAGGGTTCACCCTGGCGTCAAAAAAACTCTTAAATTCATCTTTTAATAACATCGAATAACATTTTCTGCAGTTTCCATTTCTTATTACTTCATTGCAATACAGACTCTCACGTATAATTTAAAACAAACACACAAATAAGAATAACAAATGAACTTTAACGAAATTTCTACATGTAAAAAACAGACACATAGATAGAGAAAGAGAGAGAGAGAAAGAAAGAGAGAGTTGCGCACTCGCGTACTCGTTTGTTAGTCTGCTCGAATTTCAATACTTGCACGCATACACACACAGAAATCTCACTGTTACGTGACGGTTTCTAACAAATCACGCTACCCGCAAGCCGCGTAAAGAAACTTCGTTCCAAAAATAACATTGCTGTTAAAATTAAAAATGATGATTTTGAAAATATTTAAATTTTTCAAAATGTAAAAGGCTTATTGCAAGATCATGATAAGCCACATAAAAAATATTTTGCAATAATCGACTCTAAAGTTTTGAAAAAATGTATATTTATATAAAGAAATTAAATTGAACACGGAAACTTTTACAAATTGGTTATAAAATTAATAAGAAAAAGCTAAAATCTCTTCAGGGGTTGTTGGCAATGCCTTAAGTAACGTACTCAGAGTAAAAAAATTGATTTTTTTTTATATCTTCTCACGTTATTGCAGTAAGCCCTTCATATATAATGCATTTTTTTTATGTTAATTCGACATTTCTGAACAAAAAGAAAATGTTAAAATTGAAATCTTAGATTAATTAATTTAGAAAAACTTTTAAACTTTTAAAGATTTTTAAAATCTGAAAATATTTGTGGTTCCAAATATTAGAAAAATTGAAAAAATTTCAAGATTTTGAATTTTGTAATTTTTTAAAAACCTTTAAAATATATTTCGTAACATTTTTCGTAGATGAATGAAAATTTGTTCTATTAAACTTCATTTAAATTATTAAAGCATCACAAACAACAACAAACAAAAAACTTTAATTGGCGACACCAGCTTAACCTAAAAACGGAATAATAAAAAAGCATCAAAATGCATCCATTTTTAAACTCATTACTTATAGCTTGTTGCTCCAAGCTGGCTGCATCACACAAACTTGGCGGCAATAAATCTTGCTCGAGTATCAACTTCAATCGAACAAGTAAACAAATTTGTTATTTTAAGCATTTTAGAGCTGTTACTATTTTTTCATACATTTTCTTTTTTTTTCAAACCAATTTTGGTAAAAACTTTGCACTTGAATGCAAACTTGTCTAGAGCAAAGGCAGCAAAGTAAAAAAAAGTGCAAAAGTCAAACTTTAAAAATACAAAAATACAAAACAAAAAATCAATTAAGAAATTATGTGCTTAACAAAATAAAGTTTATTTAAGGATATTGATGGTAGAAAAAGAAAAAAACGAGGCTCTTAAAGATATTTAACGCAAAAGTGACTGTCAAGCTTTAACGGCTTCTTGGTGTAGATTAGTGCTGGCCACGCTAATTTATAGGCTTGAAAGCTTGAGTCTTGAGAGTGAAGTGTGTAGCTCCAGTTGACTTTCAAGTTGGCTGCCGCAGAGCTGTCAAAGTTGTTGATGTTGCACTGAGATGCTGCATTTTCTATGGATGAAGTCATTCTCTCAGGTAACATTTTTGTTGTTTATGTTGTTGTGCTTTTTATGTCATTAGATAGTTCGTATATGATGTTTTTTTTTTTTCTTAATTAAGAAATTTCTAAATTAATATATTATTTAATGGTTTGAAAAGCGCACAAGTACTCAAAAATTTACGTTAAGAGTTGTTAAAAAATACCAAGGTGTCAAATTTTGATTTAACGCTTGAGAGAGTCGTTAAGTTTAAGGGTCAAAAACTTTCTCAAGTTTCCAAACAGCTTTTTTTATTGAGTTGAACAAAATAAGCTATCTTTAAAACGTAACACAAGTCACTTTTTCTCTTGTATTTGAGGTTATTTTAGGAATATGTGTAAGATTTTTTTTTTTGTGTGAGAGTACATTTCTCTAAAGGACAAACATTTGTTAAAATTTTGTTTCTTTATTTTTTTAGTTTTGGGAAATCATTTCGGAAGAGCATGGTATTGATTGCAATGGTATCTATAAAGGCGACAGCGATCTGCAACTGGAGCGTGTGAGCGTTTACTACAATGAAGCATCAGGTACGTTTAAAATGGCAATAGCACACAGCGAAAACTGCCCTGTAAAAAAAAAACAAAGTCGGGGCGGGGCGATTTCCCTATGGTTTTACCTCAAAAGTAGCCGTCTTAATTTAAGCGAACTGTCTTTTAAAAAAAGCACTAAAAAATCTTATATTAATTTATTATTAAAATTTATTTTAACAAAGTCAAAGAGCAATTTTAATAAGAAGAGCACACAGAGCGAAAATTCGTAAACAAAAATAAACAACCAGAGGCCCGTCTTATTTTAAGCGGAGTTTCATTTTTTATAAGATAAAGAAGAAATGTTATTTTAACAAGCGGAAAGTTAAGTTAATAAAATCAAGAAGAAATCTTAAATGACAAGAAATGTTTTAAATGAATTGAGCACGCAGAGAGAAAAATGTCCTGAGCACTAAATCAAAGTCAAGAGAATATCTCAATGATTCTTTTCTAGAAAGAAGCCAGGCTTATTTTGAGCGGAATTTTTTTACAAGATGCAAAAGAAAGCTAGTACTAATTAGAGGAAAGTCTTTTTAATAGAATCAGAAGAAATCATAAATGACATGAGCACGTAGAGCGAAAAATTTCCTGTAAACCAAAACAAAGCCAAGAGAATTTTTCAATAATTCTTACCAAAAAAAAAGCCAGGCTTATTTTAAGCGGAATTTTTTTTTATAAGATCCAAAAGAAAGCTAGTATTAATTAGAGGAATCTTTTTTTTAAAAAATTAAAGAAATCTAAAATGACATAAGCACGATGAGCGAAAAATTTACTGTAAACTAAAACAAAGCCAAGATAATTTCTCAATAATTATTACCTAAAAAGAAGACAGGCTAATTTTAATTTTTTAATAAAATCAAGAGGAAATCTTATATTAATTACAGAAAAACCTTTTTTTGATAAAATCAATAAGAAAATTTAAGTTAATAAGAAGAAAGAAGAGTGGCGGCCGTAGCCTAGCGGGTAGAGTGCGTGGCTCCTAAGCTAAAGAACTGCGGTAGCCCAGGTTCAATTCCAGCTCAGACAGAAAGTTTTTTTCAATTGAATTAATTTTTCTGTTCGGTCGTCACCTCTCTGCAGACAATGGCAAACCTCAGAGAGTAAAAATTGCCATGTAAAGCTTCTGGAGAACATAAGCCGTTCGGAGTCGGCATAAAACACGTAGGTCCAGTTCTCGGTCATTTGTGATCAAACATTTAATAACACGCACAACACAATTGATCAATAGAAGCTAGGTCAAAGTCCTTCCAAGGGCTGAAATGGCCAGTTTATTTTATTATTATTTATTAAGAAAAAAAAAATTGAAATGTTAAGAAGAAATCTCTTTATTTTATTTATTTTATAACTTAGAATTTTTCTTAAATATTGGCTGAACATATAATTGCCACCTGCGTAGAAATTCATAAAATTTAGAAAAAATTATGTTTGAAAAATTTTGGAAAGCCCTCTATAGCTGTAAATTCACTAAATAAAATGGGGTCTTACATGACCCCATCGGTCTCAAGTAAAACTTTTACGAATTTTTTCAGCTGTAATCTGTGATGTGAATGAACTAGATAAGTCAATGCCGGAATCCCGGATGATTTAAACCCCTGTAAATACCGGGATTTTTTTTCTGGAGTCCCGAGATTTTTAAATAAAAAAAATTTCTTTTACAAATATTCATGTAATGCAACCATTTCAATTGATATGAATAAAGAATTAGAAAAAACTTTTGCTGAGGCTGAAAAAATTGTTAGGATGATGAGTGTGAATCACTGGAGCAAAGACTTTGCAAAGTGTTAAAAGAATTTGCAACATCGGGAAGTCTGCTATGCCTTTTAAAATTTTCAGATATTCTGACTTTGGAAATAATTTTGTTTTGTTTGTTTTGTGATAAAGGATGATCGAAACTTACAAATTGCTTACGATTTTCGTAGAACTATTTTTCAAACTAGAATAGAATCAGAACGGTGCTTCTAATCAGCGGGTTATATTTGTTACAATATCCAAATAAAAGTCTCTTATGAAAAATAAGACGCGTTGATTAGCGTATTACTTTCAAAATAATAAAAACAAAATAGTTCACTTAGAAAAGTCTTTTTGAACCTTAATTTGCCTTAAACACAAAAAAACATGAAGACGGTGTCTAAAAAAAAGTTAAACATTTATATAATAATACCTTAAACTGTTCTGTATTTTATTTGTTTATATATTTTTGAACTTTAAATTAATACAATTTGCTTAGCCATTAATATTATTAAAGTTTTGTTGTGTTCACAAGTAACAAGGATATTCACAATTGTGTGGTATTGTGGTTTTTTTGTCATAGTTGAAAATCACCAATTATGAGCACCCTTTTAAATAGAATTTGTGGTTGGAAACTTCCTACTGTAGCTTTTTCTTACTATGCAAATAAATTAACTATCCAATTTGATATATTTTATTAATATATGGCATAAAAAAGTGTAACTTGCATTTTGAGCTTCTTCCATTTTTGCAATTAGAAAATAACCGGCAACGAATCAGTGGAATCAATGGAATTTTAAAAACGACGTTCAGTTAACATATAATTGGGCACTTAAAACTACCACACTTTGGTTTTAGGAGATTTCAAGCAAAACAACAAAAAATATAAAAACCGCTCGGTAAAGTGTGGTATCAATACCACGGGGTTTTTTTCACTACACTGAAAACAACGCAATTGTGAATACCCTTAATGTGTGTTGTTTTGTTTTTGTTGCTTTATAAATTAATTAATATACATTTTTAGTTTCAAGTAATAAATAATAAAAAATTGCATTAAAATCGTTTTGAGTTATTTACTTCTTAAAGTTTTCACTCCCAAGCTAATCCCGGGATCCTGGGATTGAGATTTTCAATCCCGATAATCCCGGTATCGAGAAAAGCTTGAACGTATTTTTAATAAAGTATTAAAAGCAATTTATGTATTTAATGCAATTTAATTTCAAATTCATAAAATTAACATAAAAATATTACAGATATCTACTGAAATTTTAGTTTTATTTACAAGAAAGATTGCAAAATTGCGATTGTGTGAAAAAATATCGCAAAAAGTTGTACTTGAGACCAGACCTATAAAAGAATGCATTTAATTTGATTTTATTCACAAAAAAAAGGATCAGTGAGTAACGAAATAAGAATAAAAAATTTCGATGAATACAAGATTGATTTATAAATAAAATTTTTAATTCACATTCGTTTTTAAAAAAATGTGTAATTCATTTCAATTATTCATTTTCGTTATTCAGACTAATGAATCAATTTTTTTATTCATTTGAATGCTATTCACAAGGAATGAAATTCGCAAAGAATTTTACAATTATTCCTTTTTTATTCATTGTTCATTTTTTATTCATTTTTCATTTGTTATTCATAATTAATTTTTTATTCATTATTCATTAGTTATTCATTATTAATTTTTTATTAATTTTGTATTCATTATTCCTTTGTAATTCATTTTTTATTCATTATTAATGTTTTATTTATTATTCATTTATTATTTATTATAAATTTTTTATTCATTATTAATTTTGTATTCTTTATTTATTTTATATTCATTATTCATTTGCTATTTATTATTAATTTTTTATTCATTATTCATTTATTATTCATTTTTAATTTTTTATTCGTTATTCCTTTGTGATTCATTATTCATTTTTTATTCATTATTCATTTTTAATTCATTATTCATTTATTATTCATTATTCATTTCTTATTCATTATTCATTTTTTACTCATTATTCATTTTTTATTCATTATTAATTTTCTATTCATTATTCATTTGTTATTCATTTTTTATTTATGAAATGAAATGAATAAATAATGAATAATGAATAACAAATTAATAAAAAATGAATAATGAATAATAAATGAATAACAAATAAAAAATGAATAACGTATAAAAAATTAATTATGGTTAAAAAATTAATAATGAATAAATAATTAATAATGAATAAAAAATGAATAATGAATTCAAAATAAATAATGAATAAAAAATTATTTATGAATATAAAATAAATAATGAATAACAAATAAATAATGAATAAGAAATTAATAATGAATAAAATATTAATAATGAATTAATAATTAATTATGAATAACAAATGAATAATGACTAAAAAATTATTAACGAATAAAAAATGAATAATGAATAAAACAAGAATAATTGAAGATTCTAAAATTCTTTGTGAATTGCATTCTTTGTGAATAGCGCTCAAATGAATAAAAAATTTCATTCATTATTCTGAACAACGAAAATGAATAATTGAAATGAATAGTAAATCATTTTTTTAAAAATGAATGTAAATTAAAAATTTTAAATTATAAATCAATTTTGCAATCATTGTATGCATTCTTATATCGTAATTCAGTTGTACTTAAAATTCTGAATATGAATGCTGATTTTACAGCTCTGCTTGAGACCAATGGAGTCATGCAAGAGCCCATTATATTTTGTGAATTTTTTTAAAAACAACTAAAAACTTTTGCTGATCTTGATATTTTTTTAATAAAACACATCTAAATTCAGAATTAACATTTACGTTTGGAACGATTTTATTTAATTTATTCGACGTATTAGGAAACTACTTGAGCAATATAAACAACATTCTTTGCAAAAAAAAAATTGCCTCCAGCTAATCAGCTGTTAGGCAACTGATGTTGCCAGATTCTATAAAGCTTCTAGAACTTGGTTCAAGGCAGAAATTACCGGACTAATTGTAATTAAAGCAACAATAACTAAAAAACGCATGGGGTCATATAATACCCCTCGGTCTCAAGGGGTTAATAGAAGAGTTCTGAGGCAATATTTAGTGTTGGAAAAATACTGGCAAACATGTTTTAATTCAAAGGCAAAGTTTTTTTTTGTGTTTGTACTATTCGAAATTTGAGACAGCAGCGTTGCTCGGCTTTTTTGTTTTCTTATTTTAAGATTTTAAAATGGTGTTCAAAAACAGGCTTTGAGTAAGGGGCATTTTTAATAATTAACTGCATGTTTCTGTAAAACGAAACGAAGGCTGAATGTGGTGCGATACACGGTAAGCAATATATTTTCCAATGTCAAAAAATATTGTTGCTAGTTTCCTTCATGACGCACAGTGGGCTTTTTTTAATTTTACGATGATATTTGGGATTTTTTTTTAAATTTTTAAAAAAAATATTTTTATTCGTCAGATTATAAAACATGTATTATAAATGTGGTATTAAAACTTGATGTATTGTATGGTTTTTTTATAAAATTCGTCAAAGTTGAAACTTTTTTAACAAAAATAAGCTCAATAAAACCCAAAAAATAAAGTCAAGTTTAAACAATAATAACTTCAAGCACAAAGTACATTTCAAGGTTTTGTTTTGTGGAATTTTTTATGTCTCAATCGTCATTGAATTTAATATAAAATACAATAAAAAATGGATTAAATAAAAATAGAAAAATCATTGAAATATCACTGTACATTTTTCAAGAAATGAAAATTTAAGTAAAATTTAGTAGAAAATATCTAGCTAATTAAGCATTATTACAGTCGAAGGCTATAACTGGCATAAAATATCATACTTCTACCTTCTGTTTCTGTAAGAACCTGCTGCATCTAGCTGCTAATAAGAAAAACCACTTAATTTGAAAAAAGTTTTCAAAATCAAATTTTCCACTGAAATGCACTGATTTCCAAGACAATTTGTAGGTACTCTTAAATTTAAAGAAAAATAAAATAAAATTCATAATTTCAAACAAGTTGTGGCCTTATTTTGTATTAGCACCATTTTTTAAAAATTTTTTTTAAATTTCGTTAATTCGGTAATATTGTTTTATAGGAGATATATCTAAATATCTAATTTTGAATATTTTGTTATCCGTTTTAAGTGAAGTTAAATAAACTAAATTTAATTTAAGCAATTTTATGCGGGTTTTTTTATTTAAAAAAATATGGTTTGTATGGGAGGTAGGCAATGCAGTTGACCTAGAATTCTTATTTGTGCTGTTACTTAATTTAGGCTAAAACTCATTTGTACAAAATTTAATGACACTAGCTTTTATAGTTTCTGAGATAGTGCAAAGGTCATCCTAAATCCTAAAGCGCACTGTGCGACGTTCAGCGTACGCTTCGTTTTACTTAAATGCAGCTAAATAAAATCAAGAGATATGAAATATTAAAATAAGTGCAAGGACAAAAGTTGGCACAGCTTCCTTTGCAAGTAAGAAATATATAGTACATTAGGCAAATACACATTTATGCACATTGAAACTTTTTACATAAGAAAGAAAGTAGTACCAAAAATTTCCTTTTAAATAAAACCAAGATGAAATCTCATTATAATTACAAGTTTTCTTTTTAATAAAATTGACTATGTTTTCCCATCAATAAAATATGAATTTTGTTCCTGTAAAAAAAGCGCATAAAAGAAAACTTTACACAAAAAAATGAATAAGAAGATATCGTTTTATTTTAAGACGATTTCTTTTTGAATTAATTCAATAAGAATTTTAGTAAAACAATAAAAAGGCTTTATTATTGAATTTTCTTTCATTTCTGGCTTGCGTCATTCTTTGAAGCATAAAAACGTTTTGGGACTGCGAACTACTTAATTATACGTGTACTATTTTTACGACAGATTTTAAAAGGGGGGCAGTTTGAGGGTGCAATGTCCGCGATAAGGTTTTTGCACCCCCTCGCCCCTTCTACGACATGGTAAGCATACATCATTGTTGAAAGTTGTTCGTTTATAAATATTGCTTTCAAAACACTCTTCAAAAGAAAGTTCGAATTAATCACTTTTGATCAATGTCGAGCTGATCGCTTTTCAAGTTATCAATTTGTTGTTAAGTGAAAAATCGCTCTCCTCCTCAAGCAGCACATCCGACACATTTCTTCCATTATTGCAAATTTGATTTTTGAACGTGAAAACCATTTCGTCTAAGTAAAGAAACCAGTTCAAACAAATGAATAGCGATTAATTACAATAACCGCAACATTTACTATCGCACGCAATTAGTCGCCGGTTCATTGATAAACTGATTCAGCACCACTCCAACAATCCTGACAACCAACACCATGGCAGACTGCCTTCAACTCCTCCTCAAACGGAGCAGTCGTCATCGCATCATGAGTTGGCAAACATTCTTGCACGCACAGAAACTATTTTATGCCAATTTCCAATTCTGCTGAATCATCATCATCTGCAATCAAAGCAATTTAAATATCAATTAACTGCTGAATACTAGTCAGTTACTAATCAACAAATAGTCACGTAAGATCGGCAACTTATCCAACTGTTTTACAGACAGCAAGGCCTGCAGCACAAATTCGCAAATGATCGATGCAACAATGTCGTTGTTATTGTTGCAAGACAACAATAATAACAACCACAAAAAAAAAAAATAAATATGTACATTTATATTGACTATAAAATATGGATGCGTGCATGCAGTTTAATTCTCATTCTCCATTTCTTGGCGAAACTTCTTTCATCATTGTCATTCTTGCAAATGCATGCGACGCATGTAGTTGTGCGCATGCGCACGTGGCTTGAATGTCAATATTTAGCAGACAATGCTGGCCTGGCCTATGGGCTGACATATCATATTTATGCAGGCAGTAAATTTGGGTAACAATAAATTTAAAAGCAACAAAATTATTCATAAATCCAAATTTAATAGAATTTTTAATAACTTAATTCATGCTGATCAGCCAGTAAATAAAAATTAAATTTATTGCCCAAGCCATAATTGGTTGCAGGGATTTAAATGAAGCTGAATGCGTATTTATGGTCATATTTATGGCTCACTCAGAAATGAAAAAAAAAATAAGTTTGATTATTTTTTAATAGTCCTGGAAAATAATTTGCAAAAACTGTCACTGTGCGAAAAACATCCAAGTGAAGTTTTATTACCGGTATTCACTTAATTTGAGAAATATATTTGAAACTGAAAGAAATAACATCTAAATAGTTCACGGCGAAACCATGTAAGAGCCTGAACAGAATCAAAAATTGTTGCGATCGACGATTCGTTGTTGTTGGAAAATACATGCAAAATACGCAGCTCGTTTTCTGCAACGATAAGTCACAGACTTAGAATCTATGCTATTTCAATCGTCGGTCGCAACGATTTTTGATTCTGTTCAGGCTCTAAGTCACACAGTTATTTAAAGTCGAGGTTCGCAAAAATCAATTTTTTCTAAATGTATCGAACTTTAACATCTTGTGGCTCTGATGCACACTGGGGCCAAGTGTGCTCAAAATTCAATATTGTAAAAAATGTTTTTTTTTTTTTTGGAAAAACAAAAACGCAGTCATATTTTCCATTAAATTATGTATTTTAAAGTAACTTTTCAGTTTTCTAGCGTTTTTTTGCTGAAAGATATGAGTGTTCAAATATGACACTTTTTGAATTTTTTTTTTTATTTTTTCACGACTAAGAAATCTGAATGGGCAATTCATGTTGTTAATGTAAGAAAACGGTAAAAGATTTTTATGATTTTGATTTTTACATTAGGTTAAATGAAGTTTCTACATTTTTTCGGTATACTTATTTTGCCATTGTGTTCTGAAAAATTTATAGTTTCAAACTTCTATTTTTTTTCCAATGTAATTTTCAAAGTCATTTTTTTAAAAAAGGCGCAAATAAATTTTAAATGTGGCAGTATTTCAATACAAAACGGTTCTTATTTATTAATAATCCGAGTTCAAAACCAAAATTACTTTGCGCTTTTTAAAAAAAAAAAAATGATTTTGCAAATTTGACTTTGATTTTAAGTAAACACAAAAACAAATGCTTTTTGGTAAATTTGATTCTGTATCATTTAGAACTTTAATTGTTCATTCTTTTAGGAATAATAATGAATAAAAAAGGATGTTTTCATCACTAACCCATTCAAGCGATATTAAAATAAATATTTTAAATAGTTTTGCTTAATGCTTTTCTTTATAATATATCAATATATTTACTATATACATGTGTGATTTAAAAAAAAAAAAGTTAGCTGCAAATGTAGAATATGTAGGATAGGTGTTTTTGGCATAATAAAAATAAATATATAAATATAAATAAACAACTTGAGGAACAAGTGTTTTTGACTGGCGCCAAGCAGATTTTGTTTACTCTTGCTTTTTTTGTAGAAAAACGTATAAAAACTGAGTGAGAGAGGCCTTAGAATGTCCCAACAAGGACTTAACAACTTAAACGAGAGGGTTATAGCAGGAAGAACAGCTACCATGAAACTTAGAAGGCGCTTTCAATAGGTTATTAGTTTCTTCAGTTACTCTGAGTACTTGCTTACGCTTGTTTCCACTAATCACAAACTGGAGATCTTTCTTTGCTGAAGCAATGGAGTTAGTGGAATATGAAGAAAATATTATAAGTTTAACGTGCCTTGGATCGGACATTAATTCCGAATGTAAGAAATAAGTGCAGTATATTTTATTAAAGTATTCAATGCATTTTTTCTTAAATAAATATGTACATGCTTACATAACATATTAATAACATTATTCATTACATAACTTGCTTTTCGTTATTATTATATATTACTCATATTTTACTTTATTTTAAATAACTGTATTTGACTTGACTTTAAATAACTTTAAAAATGAATATGTTTTATATTGAAATGTAAAATTTGTTATCTCGTCGCTTGAGAAAATTAATGTCGTATGTTAAAATTTTCACTTTTGAGATTATAGAGAAAAATTATAAAGAATTATTACGAATTTTTTGTGGACTTATCGCTATTTTTTTAAAAATTTATAGCCCTTTTTTCTTAATAATCGCAAAAGTTAAAATTTTCACGTACGACATTTATTTGTTCAATCGACGATTGTAACCTAAACTCGCTTTGTAATCTAAACAACTTTTAAAATGCAAAATTTTCTCCTGTTTTACTGTGTAATTCATGGTTACTAATAGGTTAAGTCAAGGTTGGGAATGGGTTAAATCTATTTTAATTTTTTTATTTTGTTGGTATAGATAGTAAAAGTATAGATCAAGTGAGTTTGATGGAATGAAAGTGATTTCAGTATTTTGAGCACCTGCTTATATGTGGCGGTCCCAGTGTGTGACGTTTCCAGTAGCACAACTGTCAAATTTTGTTTGGTTACTATTGATGCTTTGTTGAAATCCACCAAGTTTTTCGTAAGCTACATATGGTACATTCCACGGGAAATGGGAAAATTAGTTCTTTTTTTAAATTGATATGATTATAACTAATTTATACTTAGCACAAAGCATAAAAGTTAAATTTACATGATCTGTAAAAATTATTCAGAAAAATCAAGATTAAGTATTTTTTTCACTATAGTTGTTTTCACAACAAGTTGTTGTTTATTGTGAACCAGTCGTACGGTTTTTTTACCAGTCACAACACAATGTCCCACTAGTCACAATTTCTACTTTCTATATTTTCTTGTAGAAACGAAACATGGTGTTAATTCTTGTTTTCTGGTGAAGTCTATTTAATCATTTCATAGCATAGTAAAAGTCATTTGGCTATGCGTAGTATTGTATTTGGGCTAAAATTTCGATTGACAGTGCAAAAAGCGGATGTGATGTATTTTTTACTGCCCCACCAGTCACATTATTTTAAGCAATGAAATATCACCAAAATATTTATATGAGTTATTTTTTTTCGGTAAAAGTTTTATAAGTCGGTTCATAATGTATTGTAAAATATCTATTTGATCATTATATTACATCAAAATACAAAGTTACAGGTCTAAACATTAGGGATTCTAAAGTAAACTGTCCCACCAGTCACTATGGAAAGCCCTATATGAAGTATTTACTGCCGAAATGATCGACCAATTGAACGAGGAATTCAACAAAGTTATCGCGAAAGCGATTTAGTTATTGATCGCATTGACCCAGTAGGACCTCTAAACGCGCTGAGAATTGTGCTGCTATTGCAGAAAATGTAACTGAAGCCCAAAACCCTTCGATTCCTCATCGTATACAAGGAGTTTTTTTTTAGGGTCGTGTTTCTGCGACCTCAGCTTTGAATATAGCCATTAGACTTGGGCATGCATTTGCATTATATTCAATTGAAACTTAAGCACAACCACCAAGCTCGTCATATGTTCGCTGCTTGGGTTCTGGAGCAGTTGGAAACGGACCCAGATTTTGGCGAAAAAAATCATCTTTAATGATGAAGCACATTTTTCACAAGTATGACTTCATGCATCAAACAAGATTGGCTCCTTTGTGGAAATATTAATCCACAGAAGTATGAAGAATTTTTATTGAATACGGAGAAATGTAATGTTTGGTGCTGATAATGGTCAGGCGGCGCACAGTGGGCCCAAATGGACGTTTGCGTGTCATAAAAGATTTTTCAAAATTATGTATGAAAATAAATTAAAAAGAGGTAACATTTTTTACTACAATGAAAATTTTATAAAAAAATTGACACGATTCAGTTATATGGCTTGCTAAAGTATTCTCAAGACACAGTCCTATATAAGCAGCGAAATGAAGAACGTTTTAATAGAATTTTTTTACCTCTTTTTAAATTGATCATACAAGTTTTATTTACCGATGGAAAGCTTAATATTTAAGATTTTTGAAAAAATAAAAAGAAAATAAAAAGTTGTCTTATTTAATAAATTTAATTTTTTTATCAAAATATTTTTTTTACTTTTTTTTCATCTTTTAAATAATTTAAATAGTTGCGCTGTTTTCTTTCATTGTGCATTTGGTTCCTTGGTGTATTGGTAACTAGACAAAAAAAATTGCTTTAATTTTGCCCTTTTTTGAGAAATTTAAATTTTCATAACGTGCATTTCAAAAAATATCCCATAAACTTTATATTTTTTTTTCTTCTATTAAACTCTGTTGATGCAGTCGCAATTGGTAGTTCCGTTAAAATCTGCATGTTTTTCAAATACATGTTTGTCTAGAAGAAACCAGTGGCGTAGGAATATAAAAGGGGACCTTGCTGCTCTTTCTAACTCATTACATATTATGAACTTGTGTTTTTAGGGTTTTTATGGTAACTTTGCACAATTCAACTATTTCTACAATTCTCTTATGGATCCCATGCCTTTGTCCTGCATCGTTTTATTCTATAACATATGTTTTCTGGTTTATTTAAGAATTCTGCAACAAAAACGATTTTTGTGTTGATGTGTTGTTTTCATTGATCATGTTTATATATGCGGAGTATATAGTCTGTCCCATAATCTCACGCATGTGGTGCCCCACTTTTACCACATACAACAAAACATTTTACACAAACTACTTTACTTTAAATTTAAATTTTAGATTTAAGACTTTATTTTTCAAACCCTAAGATTTCAAACATTATAAAAATTTCAATCAGTTTGTAAGAATAATCTTAACAGGCTTATAATAATAAAAATAATGGATTTTGAAAATAGTAGTGTGACTGATTTATTGAATATCATACAAAATATTTTTTTAAATTTGGCTTCACTATTGCCTGAGACAAAAAGTTACACAGCTTTGAAACGCAAAATCGTATTTATTGAACTTGAAATAAAAATTTGTACTAAAAACTAAAATGGATTTTAAAAAAGGAGTTAAAGTGATTTATTGAATATCAAAGAAAATACTTTCCAGATTGGGCTTAAATATTTCAAAAAACAAAAAAGCTACAGACTTTTTAAAGCCAAAAGCGTCTTTTTTAAAATTTAAGACAAAATTTTGATGCTAAAAACTAAAATGGATTTAAAAAAAGTAGTTTAAATGATTTATTGAATATCATAGAAGATATATTTTAAATTTAATTTATTGCAAGAGACACAAAAGTTAGAAAATTTTGAAGCGCACAAGTCAAGCCATAATTGTATATTTCTTAACTTTAAATAAAATTTTAGTAATAAAAAACAACATAGGTTTTAAAAAAATATTTCAAACGATTTATTGAATATCATATATAATATATTCAAAGTTTGGCTTAATTATACCAAGAGACAAAAAAGTTGCCGATTTTGAGACGCAAAAGTCCATTTGGGGCCACTGTGCGGCGTCATTGGGCTATATATCTTCCGAAACGAGAATAGCTAAACGATGACTGTCAATGGCGTAGGGTCTCAAGCCATTATAGCTGACTTCTTGTGGCCCTCAAATGGATTAAATGGACATTGGTACTGAATGAACTTTAATCCGCAGTAACGTTTTCCGTCTTATCTCTGATACAATTCTTTTTATATAATTTGAAAGTTCACAAACGCTTTATGAAAAGCCTTAGCTTAATTTAGCTGAAAATTTAACTTTTAAGAATTTGTTGTTTAGGTAGTTTTTCACAAAACAAAATTTCCTGTGCTTAAAGTTCATAAGTCTAATAGTTCTAGAGATACACAAAACTAGCTATAGAACAAATTCGTGATAGTACCTGCTGATCAGAAAATCCAATCCGGAATATTTCAATAAAACGGTTTAATAAATTACCGATACTAATTTTTATCCTTTCAAAGTATTCTTCATTCCAAGCAATACGCATATTTACTTTAATCTTAAACACTTTTCAAAGGCCGATTTTGGAATCGCCTAAAGGCCCTTCTGCATATTCTGCTTTAGCGACTCAAAACGCTTTACGCGAATTGAAAACTTATGTCGAGGGAATAAGAGAAAGTCACAAGGAGCCATGTCAGGCGAACACAGAGCATGCGGAACGGTATGAACGATGTGTGAACGGGTGCGTTGTCTTAGTAAAGAAACCACATTGTTTTTCCACAATTCTGGTTTCTTGTGAGGCTTATTTTGCCTCATGGAGAAATTTCGGGTGCATTTTAGAGATTACGAGATATTATTAAATGAATCCGTGATCGAGCAAAATTGTACAAGATTGATAAGCACTTATTTCGTCGTGCCCTTCGTAATTTTGCTCGTTCACGGATGGTGTGATTTGGCCCCTTATTTTCACCTCCCTTGATTCTTGATAATGAATTATTTTTGAGCACATCATCCGCAATGAACTTTTCACATGCTACGCGGAGAGAATTCGGAGCAGATATTATAGCTTATGCGCCAAAGAATTATTTTCGTGTACTTACTAAATCCCGTTGAAAAAAACTTCAATTAGATTTATTTCGCAGGAAAATACGTATGCTGTTTCGGCCTGTTTCTTTTTTTGATTGATTTTCCTAAATGTGTTTATCTTTTTCTCCTCCAGCTGTTACACGTTCTTCGGGCGGCAAATATGTGCCACGTGCCATTCTCCTGGACTTGGAGCCGGGCACCATGGAAGCTGTACGTTCCGGTCCCTATGGTCAACTATTCCGCCCTGATAACTTCGTCTTTGGACAGTCTGGAGCGGGCAACAACTGGGCCAAGGGTCACTATACCGAGGGCGCTGAGCTGGTGGACAATGTTTTGGATGTAGTGCGCAAGGAATGTGAGAACTGCGACTGTCTGCAGGTAAGTTAGCCTGAAATACCTTAACTTTTCGAATGAATTTTTACTCCAAAATCCTCTGCCGCAGGGTTTTCAATTGACGCACTCCCTTGGTGGCGGTACCGGTTCTGGTATGGGCACCCTGCTCATCTCAAAAATCCGCGAAGAATACCCCGATCGCATTATGAACACCTACTCGGTGGTGCCATCACCAAAGGTATCCGACACAGTTGTTGAGCCATACAACGCCACGCTCTCCATACACCAGCTGGTCGAGAACACGGACGAAACGTATTGTATCGACAACGAGGCGCTTTACGACATCTGCTTCCGCACTCTGAAGGTTTCCAACCCCAGCTATGGCGATCTCAATCATCTGGTGTCACTCACCATGTCCGGTGTCACAACTTGTCTACGTTTCCCTGGACAGCTTAACGCCGATCTACGCAAGCTGGCCGTCAACATGGTGCCGTTCCCACGCTTGCACTTCTTCATGCCTGGTTTTGCACCGCTTACCTCACGCGGCTCGCAACAGTATCGCGCACTCACTGTGCCCGAGCTGACGCAACAGATGTTCGATGCCAAGAATATGATGGCTGCTTGCGACCCACGTCATGGACGTTATCTCACTGTAGCGGCCGTATTCCGTGGACGCATGTCCATGAAGGAAGTTGACGAACAGATGTTGGCGGTACAGAATAAAAACAGCTCATACTTTGTCGAGTGGATACCGAACAACGTGAAGACAGCCGTTTGCGACATACCGCCCAAGGGTCTCAAGATGTCTGCGACATTCATCGGTAACACCACCGCCATTCAGGAGCTGTTCAAGCGCATCTCCGAGCAGTTTTCGGCCATGTTTAGGCGCAAAGCTTTTTTGCATTGGTACACTGGCGAGGGTATGGATGAGATGGAGTTCACGGAGGCGGAAAGCAACATGAATGATTTGGTCTCGGAGTATCAGCAATATCAGGAGGCCACAGCTGATGACGAGTTCGATCAGGAGGTGCATCAGGAGGAAGTTGAGGGCGATTGTATTTAGGGCGTGTCAAAGCGCGACATGCTTTAGGGAGCTCAGAGAGCGGAGTTAAAATATTGTTGCATACACTTAGGCGTATTTTTATTTAATAAATTATTAATATTAACGAACAGCCGCTGCTCGACGACAAAGTTTCAAATTATTAGTTTTGCGATTGCAGTATCTACAACAACCAACTATTAAGCAAACCGTGCGCCTAGCATTTATTCTAAAACTATAACAAAAACAAAGTAAACTTCATCCTACTCATACTCTATCATGCAAAACACACACTCAAAGGGGCAGCTCTTAAGGTTTGATCATAACTCGACTCACACTAATAGCCGATACATATTGACTGCGAAAAGCGACGAACGTCAATTGTCAAAAGATAGAACGCATGTTTTCTTATGTAGATGTATTTTTTGAAGACAACACGACAAAGAGAGAACACGACGATAATTGTTGCTGCCGCAGACTTCAGTCAATTTCTAATTTTACAGTCGACAAAAGCGACCTTAGCTGAGTTTCATGTTTTGTATGAAATATAGATTGTCGCTGTTGCTTTCATTGTAATCAAGTCGTCGAGAATACTGCAGCATTTCTCTCCGACGGCAAGTTTTCATTTTGTCGGTGGACACCTGTTGCAGTCAATGTGTATCGGCTATAAACTTGAAGTTTTTAGAGTTGGTATTGTATTTTTAGAGCAAGTAGTGGTTTAACGTATGAGTTGCCTCAGAGGCATCACTGTCATCATCCCAACCGTCATAATCATTATCACAACTTTTTCATCAAGTGTCTCATCTGAAAAAATTTACTATTTACTAATTCACAATTACTCACTACTAAAGTTTAACTTCATCAAATAAACTCACTCGACTCTAACTTTTATTTAACATTTAAATATAGTTACTTAAGTATTAAATAAAAATAATCGTCAACTTAATTAAAAAATTGTTCCAACTCATGTTTCAAAAATATAAAAGTCTAAACAGCATTTTCACTCAAGACTGAAAAGCGAATTTATGAAAGAAAATAATTTAACCTAGCTTCAGTTCAATTTGTTTTATTGATAATAAAGCTATTTATGTTATTTGAATTGCAATATTTTTCACTAAAATTTCTTTGTGTATATTTAGGAAAAAAATAAAACAAAAAATAAGTGGCAATCAGCTGACCCAAAGAGAATAAATTTGTTTTCCAAAATGTTTGTAATTTTTAAATATTTATTTTATTAATTTGTGAAATTATAACATTTAATAAAAAAGACTAAACTAAAACATAAAAGCACACAAACACACACATACACACATCTTCTTTTGTGAAACGTGTCAATTAAATTTTTTGTTAAGCAAAATTTTTTAATTTTTTGTATTTAAAATATATATTTTATCTAAAAGCATTTGGAATAATTTTAGTATGCTCAGATATATAGTTTTGTTAATAAAATAAAAATAAATAATAAATACAATTTTACAAAATTTGGCAAGGTTCTTAAATTACTTCAAAGACATTAGAAGAGCTGTGGTTGTAAAGTAAAAAGTTGGAGATCTTTGCCTTTCTGAAGGTAAAGAAAGAATTTCTTGTAATGTCTTTACTGACTCCAGATTGCTAAGAATACCTGCTATGCATGGCAAAAGTCGGTTAAAGATGGGTTTTGATAATTAGGGATTCCTTAAGATGACCAAAGATTATTGAATACGGCCAAAATTGGTTAAAGAGAACCAAAGAAGTCTTTAATAGTTGCAAATACTTACATGTCAAAAGAGAATCCAGTACGGGAAGGTTTTCACAAAACCGGGATTTTGATTTTCCATTTCTGCAGTCTTCTGGATTATGATAACCGAATTATAATAAGTGAGCTCAAAAATTCAACGAAGTCTTTCGAATGAATTTTAAAATTGAGTACAACGATGAATAAAATAAATATTAAGCTCTATCATGAATAATTTTCATGTATAATAACACTGTGCTTGTCCAAATATCAAACAAACTGGAGACATATCATTTCAGCATAATTCCAGGACGCTAAATTTAATGGCGTTTACCGTTTTTTAATCCTTCGGCCCGTTTTCAAGAAATTGAAGGTTCAAGTACATGTTCATGCAGTTTTTTCAGAAAAAATTTTTCTCATTAACTTTATCGACTACATGTCTATGAGTGAAACATTAAGAATTACCTGGAAAATAATTTTTTAAAATAGTTTAACCCTCGAAATCCAACTCATATGGTTTATATTGACCTCATAAATAAAAAAGCCCTTTTTTCGTATGAAAGCTTTGTGCAAACAAGAACAAGTAAGCTTTTTTATGGAAAAATATTCCCCTGATATAGTGACGTTAAATTAAATTACAAATTAAACCAAATTTACCAACATTCTGTGTCCCTAAAACGACCTGAAAGGTATTAAAACTAAGTTTTTCATACATATTTTTTTTATTTTCTCAGATAGATTCATCTGTTTCTTCTGCTTCTTCATGTAAATTCCAACAAATGTCTCCTAAGAGAGCATCTAGTTTTGTACCACTGTACCAGTGCTCGAGTCTCGCCATGACCTGATGATGGAAACATTCGCCATGCATGAGATTGCGTCAAAGCGGTAATTAAGAATGTTCTCGGGATTCATCATCCAACTATTGGCGCTTACACATTAACAGAATGCTTACCGCTTTCCATACTTTTAATGTAAGAATGTTGCTGAAAATTAATGTCCTGCATTGCCACGTTGAAAAATTAGGACAACAATCCATGAGCATGAGAGGTGTTCACACGTCTGTCAAATGATTGAAGTATATCGCGATTTTTTACTCTCTTTCACTCACTCCAAAATTTTTGATTTATTTCTGCTCACACATAATTTTTTGATTGAAGTACCGATGCAGGCATTTATTACTCTTCTGCCTACTTTTTTGCCTACTTTTCTGTCTACTCTTCCTTTTTTCTCTTCAAAAACTGCTTTGTGTTCAAATAAGTACTTTTTTATAAATAATTTGCTACTAAACAACAGACAAGAAAAAAATGCAACCCTTTGACTGATGCAGGTCTGGAGCTCAATCAAAATTTTGACTGATTCGATGAAAAGTTTGAAGTTCATTTTCGCTCTCGCAGAGAGTTCATTTTTTTAACATAAGAAAGCAACAACAAATTTTGATTGATTCAATCATTTGACAGACGCGTGATTACCCAAATGGCAAACGTTTCCATCAGGTGACGGCGAGACTCGCGCACTGGTACAGTGGTAAAAAACTACATGAACAAGCAGAAGAAACTGATAAATCTATCTGAGAAAATAAAAAAATATGTGTGAAAAAATTAGTTTTAATACCTTTCAGGTCGTTTTAGGGACACAGAAGGTTGATTAATGTGGTTTAATTTATAATTTTATTTAGCGCCACTATATCAGGGGAATATTTTTCCATCGAAAAGCTTACTTGTTTTGGTTTGAACAAAGATTTTAAACGTAAAAAATGGTTTTTTGATTTATGAGGTCAATTTGGACCATATGAGTTGGGTTTCGAGGGTTAAACTGTGTAAAGATATTATTCTCCAGGTAATTCTAAATGTTTCACTGATTGACTTGAAGTCGATAAAGTTTATGAGAAAAAAGTATTTCTAACAAAAACTGCATCAACATGTACTTTACATTGAACCTTCAATTTCTCAAAAAGGGACTGTAGAATTAAAAAACGGTAAACGCCATTAAATTCAGCGTCCTCGAATTGTGCTGAAATGATATGTTTTCAGGTTTTTTGCAAAAAAAGTGACCGAATGATGCACAGTGTAATTAACCGTTGATGAACAAATTTGCATTAAAAATTTTCGAAATGTTCTTGAGCTAAATCTTAAAAACAAAATCTTCCTTTTCCGATTCTGCGTAAAAAATTATTCATGATAGCTGATTATATATTGATTGTGGTTGGAGTAGATACATTTTAAGATATACATTAGATATACATAAGAGATTTTACATAAGATATACATATGAAGGGCTTATTGCAATAACGTAATAAGCCATATCTAAAAAATCCATTTTTTAGGCGGAAGACATTACTCAATGCATTGTCAACAACGACCGAAGAGATTTTGGCTATTTCTTATTAATTTTCTAACCTATTTGTAAAAGTTTCCGTGTTCAATTCCATTTCTTCATCAAAAATAAATTTTTTTCAAAACTTTAGAGTCGATTATTTCAAAATATTTTTTAATGTTCTGTTCTTGCAAGAAGCTCTTCATATGAATTTGAACTCTAAACAAAAAAGTTTCCCTGAAATATAATGTCTTAGTAGTTTGAATTCAAGGTAAATGTCATATCACTATATCATTACTGGACTCAAGATATGATTAAGCAATTATTACTTAATCTCAATTTTGTATTAATAATTACCAGTGGATTATAATTTATATCAAGGCAATATTTGTTACACCAACAAAAACCAAAATAAATAATTGCTTTGAGTCAACATAAATGAGTGAGTTTATCGAGCTACTCATAATCTTGGTAATTTTTTTAAAAATTTGTTAATAATACAAAAATATTGCTAGTCAGACGCAATCTCGATACATTTAGTTACTGAAAGCAAAAATTTGTATTTTTAATTTTTTTCTTGTAAATAGATAAATGTTTTCTGTATTTTGTGCAAGTTATTCACACTTTTCATCGCATTACTTTTTTTTATTACTGTGGTACATGAAGAAGTTTTCTATTCTCATGAATTCGAAAGGTTGCATTTTTGAGAATGTTTCCACAAATTTTTTAAAAGTTTTAATACCGTGATGATCCCGAAAGAAAAATAGTCAGAGGTACTGATTCCTTTTGGATCCCGAGATTCACGGACAGACTTTCTTACATGGCAGATACAAAAAAAATGATGAATTTAAACTAAATTCAAAATTGAAGATGTTTGAGATAAGAGTTTAAACATTTTAAAAAAAAATAATTATGCAACGAGAATACCTTCTGAACATTGAACATTTGTATCGATAAAATTCTGTAGAAATTTTAAAAGTTACAGAGAATATTGAAAAACTACAAGGTATCTTTACTAGCCGTCATATATCAAGCTTTAAGGTCAGAAATATAATTTTACCAAATATCTATTATTATATATGTGACCCGGTAAGTTAAAAGGGACCTATGCTCAGAAAATAAGTTTTGGAGAAAAACGACTTTGAAGTTAAAAAGTTGATTTTGATGCGCCTGAACGCTTTTATGGCTTGAAACTTGTTACTCGGAGGTTTTCGGGGTCGCTGATTACGAATCTGGTATTAGATTTTGAAAATTCAAAATGGCGGATCCAATATGGCGGATCCTATATGGCGGACTATTTTTGTTATACTATTGGATTTGTTTGGAAAATTCTAAAAAATAAAATTAATATTACCTTTGAATGTTAGTTATTGGCAAAATTAGTTTTTCGAATTGGTAGATGTACCAATGAAAAGAAGAAATGCTAATTCAGAATCAAAAGTGAAATCGAAGAAAAGAATATGTACGAATAAGAATTACTTTTAGTTATGTTATTGTTTTTAGTTTATGTATTTGAAGTTATTGTTTTTGTTTTTTCATTTTTAAAATAAATAGTGAAGTTTTAAATCTGCTGTTCGTTTCATTAAAAACATCGGATATTTATCTATTATAATCATACATCTTAAACTTTCAATAGCTATCCCGAAAATTTTGTAAAAAAACTAGTCCGCCAAATTGGATCTGCCATTTTGAATTTTAAAAATCCGACTTTAAATTCATAATCAGCGACCACAAAAGCCTTTGAGGAACGATTTTAAGACAAATCTGATAAATTAAAAAAAAAATCATCCGCCATATTGGATCCACCATATTGGATCCGCCATTTTTAATTTTCAAAATCTAATTCCAGATTCGTAATCAGCGACCCCAAAAACCCCTGAGTGACGAGTTTCAAGCAAATTAAATCAATTGCAGGAAAGTTTGTCACATCTGATTCTTTTTTACTTTTTTTATCAAAAGTGTCTAATTTGAAGCTAATTTCTGCCAAAACTAATGCAGCTAGAAAGCTGTGGTTTGTTGCATTAGAAAGTGCGTGTTGTCTACTATAAGAATCACCAAAAAAGTAAAAATCGATTTTTTCGACCCATAGGTCCCTTTTAACTTACCGGGTCACATATATTAAATACATAATTTTACCAAATATTTATTATTATATATAATAAATACATATTTTTTATTATTGAATTTTAAAATGTTGTTAATTCCCCAAAAAAATTATTGCTTTAGTATATAATGTGGAAAAATTTTTATAGAAAAAGTAACATTTAGTCCTGCTTTCATCAAGAACTAAGGCAGAAAGAGAGAGAGAGAGAGACCTGCTATAAATATATAAATTTACTAGTTGATACACCTGGTTTTAAACTAGAAGTTATACATATATTTTTGTCTCAAATTTTTGACCTTTTTTGTCATCGTCAAACATACTAAGGTCCTTAGATTTATCAAACATATTAAATGTTTAAGGTAAATAATCTGTCATGCAAGAATTTTCAAAGTTATATTATTGCAATTTGATCATTGCATTTCTTTGTGGTAAGTAGCATTCCTGGTTTAGATGTTTTTTATTAGAAAAATTTCGTTTTCTATAGGAACATGCAAGTTGCTTAAAATTTCCAAGAAATTCACACCACAAAAACTTTCGTACGAAAAACAGATGAAACAGGTGAAATAGAAATCAAATCAATCAAAAATGAAAGTGCTGGCTTTGAATTTCTTTATTTCGCAAAAAACTGTGGTAAAAATATTTGTTGTTGAAAAAATATTCAAAACCAAAAATTGCTTTTTAGTGTTCTTTCATATGGTTTGCTTAAATGTAGGGTTGATTTAAATTTTCTGTAGTAAAAATTTAAAAATTTTATACGATCGAAAAATCAAGCAAACAACTATCATCAAAATTTACGATTTTTTTTCTATTACTTTTATTCATTTCGTATTTTTGTAATATTGTGTGCATAGAAAATAATGGTGTTGTAAAATAATCATGACAAATTTCTCAATTCGTTTCTAAGTTATACTCTCAAATACCCTTTTAATCTCTGCCACAGCAACAAATGTTATCAAAATCGGTTCAGCCATTAAGAAGGAGTTCAGTGACAAGGCTATGTACAGCAGAATTTTATATATAAATATTTTTCTTAAAAAAGTATACTTTTTTCTTGGTGTAGCTAAATTCTTTCACCCAACATGCACACCAGTCTTGCAACACTAAATCGGTCACTCACAGTTTAGCAGATACACAAACCACAAGCGCCGGTTTTGGCAAAAGCTATGCGACTGAATGTAAATAATGTGTAAATAGCAGCACATACTTTTAGGCGGAATTTAAGCCAAAACTACAGTAATCTTCAAGCTATATTTCCTATAATAAATTGTTTGGCTCTAAAACTTTTATAGTATTTACTGCAAGTTGGCAAGAACAAGGAGACAAATGAGTGAAGAGGTCTAGAAATTCACTGTTAAAATTTCCTATTAAATTTCGGTGAAGTCGACATTGGCACCTCATTCAAGGCGTTACAACAGCGGCAGAGCGCAGCCAATTTCTATGTTTTCTTTTAGGAACAGCGAAGTAGAAAAAAAATGTGTGCACACAAGCGAACTAGAAATATATCCTTTTTGACTTCTTTCTTTCTTTCTTTTATGATCTAAATAAAATCAATTGAAGGCTTGTTGACTGAAAAAAAATGCTTGTTTACATTTTGTTTTCTATATTTTTTACCATTTCCAGGGAGCAAATAGATCGCTTTTTTAAAATAACCTTGTCTGTTTCTTCCTATTGGAATTACAATCGCATTGTTTTCATTCTTATTTGGCTACATTTGGTAAATTGGAAGATTATTGACAGAAATTAAGTAAAACAGATTTCTTCAATCGATTCTATTCAGATAATAAAAGGACGAAAGAAGCCAACATATTTAAAAAAGGAATCTTTTCCTAGCTCGCTTGTGTGCACACATTTTCATTTCTATCCCAAAAAAAAAAACTTCGAAACTGGTCGCGCTTTGCCGCTGCCACGGCGCTTTTGAGTGAGTCGGCCCATGCCGACCTCACCGAGATTTAGTTGGAAATTTAACAGTGAGTTCCTAGACCTCTTCTACTCATTCGCTTCATATTTTTTCCCACTAAACGTATACGATATAAAATAAAAAAATCTTAATTTTTGTGAATTATTGTAAGGAACTGATTATAGCGAAAATACCAACAATATGTCGGTGAAATTTCGACCTTATATTGGTTAAAAATCTACTCAATAAAATGAATGAGTGATAGATATGACTCCATGTGAAAATTTGTGGCAGACTAGATCATGATTCAATTACTATAGGTTGTCCATTCATTTGACGTTTACTCACAAGAATAAAGATATACACCCGTAAAATTGAAGAGGAGAGCAAAAAGTAATTTTTTAATGCCATCAAAGTAATCAGTTGCAGGAATATCATACTTCTTTGCAGTACTAAATACCCAAGGATACATTTCACTGCTGCTTTTTCTACTACGTTCTGCACTGTTTGTTTGTTTTGATAGAAAATTTAAGCGAGTTTTTAAAAAACCAATTTCAATATTTTGTTGTGCAAATCTATTCACACCGCTGACGGCTTATTGGATCCACTGGCACATTATATTTTTGAATTTCATCACCAAAATAAACTGTTTTGTCAATACCGCACGTTAAAGTTTATTTCAATAATTACAACTTAACAGTTCGCGATTTATATATTAATTGAAAAAAACGGCTCGCAACAAAATTTGAAAACAATTTTCAATAATAATTATCAAAGCAATAATTATTATAAACGCAATGCACACTATTTTTTTCTTGTTAGCAACAAAATATAGAATAACTATTTTTTTAAAAAAAAAATACACAACAAAACACTGAAACATAACTTTTTTTATAGAAGACCACAAAACCCTGGTTGTCAATTATATTTGAGAGAGAATATATTTTTTTTACAAATTTATGGGTGTTGTCAAACGAATGGACAACCTGTAATAATTGAATCATGGACTAGATTAAAATATGAGAAAATAAATTGGCGCCCACATTTTTAAAAAAATATGTTTAGAATAAATATATTTTTTATCAATAAAATCCCAATTGATATCAATAAAATTTTTGACTTTATTCTTAACTTCAGAGTTAATGACAGAAACTTTTTTAATGCTGCAGTAAAACCAGGTTTAATCACGAACTCAGTCAGCCAAACTACAGCTTTTATCTCGGAAAGTTTCACTTTCAAGCTCAAAGCATACGTTCTCAACTGTACCCATGCGCCTGCGCAACATTATTTAAAAAAAAAATGTAAACATCCAAGCTGCAGCTATTTTTATCCCGATAAAATAAAAATAAGTATAAATAAAACAAATATGCGAGCGTCTTCGTAATATTATTAAAGTACAGCCAAAAGTAACAACAATAAAAAAGCAAATCAAAACACAGCAACAATAATAATAATAAAACAACAACTAGCAACAAACTATTATGTATGCGATTTGCGAATGGAAAATGTGGGTCAGTGCGATGAAGTGCAGATTTTATAATCACAACAACAGCAACAAATAACAACAACCACAGCAACAACAATTCATAAAAAATAATCATCCAGTCAACGTACCCAAGCAACAACTAGTAGACACAAAAACAACAAAAACAGCAACTGAAACTGCAGTGGTTGAATGGTGAACGAACGTACGATTAGGCGAAGAAACAGACAGACAGTAATATAGATGGACAAAATACGCCAAGCATAGCATAAGACATGGTTGGGGAGATAGACGTGGAAGGCAGCCACGTCGAATCTCAATGAAAACCAAGAAAACTATGAAAACAAGCCGTTGAATCCAGACGAGGAACCAAACAGCGAACCACCAAAAATAGCGAGCTACCAAGCACCAAGCTGAGCCAAGTCTTCAAATCATGGTGGTTATGGTTTCGTCCCGGGTGGCAGCAGTTTCAGACAACTCCACGCCCTCTAGCGCATAATGGCCCAAGTTCATGCCGAAAAATGAATAAGAAAACAAAGAAGAAAATGCAGAAAAGAAAGAAAGGAAAGGAGAGAAGAGCTTGTCAGGAAAATGAAAATATGTGAAAGGAAAACTCTGCTGAAATGGAAGACGAAGCGAAGACAAGAGCTGAAAGGAAAATCGAAATAATGAAAATAATAAAAGGAAATCTTCTGTCTCTTAAAAGAGAAGAAGAAAGAAGTAGAAGGGAAGAGCTCAATATCAATGAAGTAAGATCAAAATAGGTTATAAGTCAAACTGAAAGGCGTTAGGAAAAACCAGTTGATATTGTCGCATAACTAAAACTGTATTTATATTAAGAAAATTAAATTTATAAAATGATAATTATAAACACATAAACGAGAAGATAAACATAATTTTATGTTAGAAAATATGCATTTAAGTCAAAAGCGATTAAACGAATAGAGGCAATGAAAGAAAAAAAAATAATTTAGTACAAGGTCGGATATTATCATATTCAATTTATCAGAAAACTAAATTGAGACTATCAAAAGCCTGGGCAGCGTTAAAGATAAAGCTAAAGTAGAAATAAATAGTCTCAAACAAGCTTTATAGCACTGATTGGTACAGTTACTATTCGTAGCTTATAACGCCTGACTGTCGAAGGAGAATGACGCTATGTTATCTATTTGATTTAAAGTAAGTACATTAAAGTTCCTAAACAATGTACAAAAAAAAAAGGTTTGATTATTAAAAAAAAAACTCAATTTAATCCTGTACATGTGCAATTTCAAAGGTTTTCCTGGATTTTAGCAATAAGCCTGAGGCCACGGTGGACATTTTGGTAAAATATTACCATTTTTGGTAGACTATTTTTGACTTGGTAAAATGATAAATTCCTTATCGTTTTGTTAAATGTTTTTTGTACAAGCAATTTTTTTTTAAAGTTCAAGTTTTTCAATAAATAATTATGAATATAAAATACAATATTTGCCACCAACATTTTTTTCCCCCATCATAGTTTTTTTATGGTTCATTAGTCAAAAATATTTGAAGCTCCTTTTTTATTTTAATATAAAATAAAGACTTTTCAAAAAATTTTTTTATTTTACGTTTGTAAAAACGGATCACCTTTCAATCGCTTATACTACAATAACTGAAGCCTCGCACAGTGATGCGCTCAATAGGCAAAAGTCCGAAAATTTGATGTTGCAAGTATCCAAGTGTTTGGTATTTTTGGAAAGGTAATGCATCCACTAATAAAACTGTTACAAAATTTTTTGATGTACCTCTTCCTGTTCTAGTAGGAGCTTTGGAAAGTTGACCTTTTTTAGCAAAAAAAATATCTTTCTACAAGAAAAGTTCCCAAAAAACATTTCTTACACTATTCGATTCAAATATAAAATATTTGAAAATATCTTAATAGAGGCATAAATAACAAACAATTTTTGAAGGGAAAACTTCTTTAGGCGCGTTGAACGATTTTGGTAGAGGGTTAATCATTGGTTTGCATCATCGTATTTTTCCAAGGAAATCGTCCACAATCGGCCGCAAGCTCACAAAGAAATCACTTGGAAACTCCTGAAATTAATGCATATAATCTGTTTGTTAGTATATAAATACTTAAGTTAGGTTGCAATAAGATGTTTGCAACCAAAAATTATTATTAATTCGCTTTATATTGGTCTATATATGCTTTTAAAGTTTGGCAATTTCTTCAGTTGTTGTATTTGTCAAAATTTTTGAAAAATTTGCTTTTACTCAAACAGCTGCTATGCATGGTGAGATTTAAAAATGGAGCGATCTTCTTCTTTTTCTGATTTTTTTCTACTGGAGCTTCGTTTGCAAACAAGAAAAATAATGTATAGATTGAGTGTTTTAACATTTTAATCTATAAGTTGTGATAAAGGAATATGTTGAACATTCAAATAATTACATGCATGCTCTTATTTTATTACAGATCGTCAAACAAAGTTTGACAATTTTCATACTTGTTGCATTTGTCAGTTGTTTTTTATTTTCACCACACGGCATTTTATATTCAGAGTTGTCAACTATGGCTGCGTGTCAATCGGAAAGTTTTCAGTCGTGGTAGGATAGAAAATATCAAGTTGAATAAAATTTGTGTGTGTTGTAATAAGTTTGTCTTTTTTGCTGTGTCAAATGGACGATGAAATTTTGACAATTACAAATTTTGACGTTTCACATTTCGGTCGTGTTTTAGCGCAAATATTTTATTTTATTTGCATTTCATCAATTTGCGACATATTTAATTCGAGAGCATGTACTTGTAACATATTTCGTAAACTTGTAATATTGTAAACTTAAAAAACTTAAAAAATAACAAATTAATGAAAAAAATGAACGAAAGTGCTTGAGTTTGTGTCTGCCTGTGTGTAGGCCAACGGTCTCCAACATCAGCAAGTGCAGCAAAGTTAAATTGGCTTTCTTTGCTGGCGAGCGTCCTCCAAGTGCCACCACCAGCAAGTGCAGTACAAAATTTGTTGCTAGCCAACATCCTCTAAGTGCCATCACCAGTAGCACAAGCAAGTGCTAAGTGCTTGCTAGCAGGCAAACAGAAAATATAGCATGCAAAGTGATGTATATTTTACGCCGTCAATTCGGTTCATCCCCTCTAACGCTACGCAACCGCTAGGATCTTGTAATTTTCTTTGCGTTGTTGTTGTAAATTTGCTAAGTAGTTATTGTTGTACAGTAAGCTTTAATATTTTGTGGATGCTTATTTGTAGCTACAGTCAGCATATGACATCGAACTAATTTAGAAAACTGTTTATACATATGAATTAAAGAATATATATAATATTGGTAAATCTATTTGTTTTTAGTAAAAGTGTTTACTAAAAATTTTGTTTAGTATATATAGTATATATATATATATATATATATATAGTTCATATAGTACATATATATAGTTCATATATTTTAGCTCATTGAGGAAATTTAAAGAATATTTATGTATATTTATATAATAACAATTACGTATTAAAACTGCGAAATAATTAATATTTTCAGTAGTAATTGAATAACTAAAATCTGCTCATCCTAAGCATTCTATTTTTTAAAACTGTTTAGCTTTAATTTCTTATATGAATTATATATAATTTATAAGCTATAGATATTTCTTAATTTAAGATTATTCTATTTTTAATACACAACGCAATATAGATATGGTGAACATGTATATTGTGTTAGTGTTATGATATAAATAGATATAAATAAGCTTTAATTTTTTGTATTAATTCAATAATGAAATAATTTAAATAAATTACTTTAATTATATGTATTTTTGATATGGTAACACTTTTCCTTAAAATAAATGGTTTCAGTAATATATATAAAAAATTTAATAAAACCTTATAAGCTCTTAACAAAAATAATTCTAATTTCATATGCCGACTGTAGCTACACGATTAGAATTCACAACGTCTACAAAAAATTTCCGGCTAACTGCGCCAACAACAATTACCAAGGAAATCTACAAACAAGGACACACAGAGAAGAACAAGATCAGAGCGGAACTTTTAAAACTTTTTGATTTCATCCTACATGTAGGACGGGCTGCAGTATGAGCTTTCGCACATCCTTCATGTCCGTCCGACCTGTCAAATCCATCCTACATGTAGGATAGTCCGAAACCCCCTATTAGCATGAAAATTCTTATATAGCAGTAAGGCGGTCCGTGGCAGGACAACGTCTTCCAGGGAATACTAATATTTTATATATAGGTTTTCGCTTCGGTCGGCAGTCCTCTCACTGCTATACTTTTTTTTATGTATTTTTTTTAAAATCTTCATTTTTTTACAAATTTTTCTGTTCATTTGAAAAATTTTTTGGAATTTTTTTGTAAAATTTCTTCATACAAAAATAATAGAAAAGACCTAGAATTTTTCTATATAAAAGTTTTCATATAATGTGATATGTAATGTGCTAGATTTCGAAGACCTGAGTTCGCGACCCAACTCCGACAAAAACATTTTTTTTTCTATAAGTTTTGGTTTTTTTCTTAATTGATCTGATCATTTATAATTTTTTCTAAATTTTTTTAAAATTTTTTTTATTATAAAATGACATGAAAAGACTCCAAACCTTCAAAAGGTAGGCCTTACTGAAGCAAACATCAATACAGCTAGCATAGAAGGTATATTGACGCCAATAAGAGCACTACTAGCATGCTTTCTTTTGCGCATCGCTAGCTAAAATGTCCACTGGGTTCTCACAAGAGCATTATTATTGTTTTGTATATACTAAGGGTCTCAAATTTAAGGATCCCAGAATCCCGGAGGATTTTTTTTAATTTGGGAATTACAAAATACGAGGAGTTTAAGAAGTAGTAGAGGAAATTTTTTAGTTTTAGTTTTACGGTCCTGAATTTTTCGTAGGATCCAAATTTTTAACTCTGATATTCCTTAGCATATACATTGCTTAATACCGTTATTTAATAAATAAAAACAAATATTTTAATTTAAGCTACGAAGAAATTGTTGGTTTGCGTTTATTTTTTGATTCCGTGCAATTTTTCAAACAGATTTAAAAGTTAAACTTTTTAATTTAATTTGTTTGTTTTACATTTATTTAACAAATAATAATGTGTTTTTATTTAAAAAATAGTGATTTGGTTGATTACTGGCTATACGCAAATAAAGGAGACAAAAAATAATAAAAATATGAGGAATTTCCGGTTGTCTCATACAAGAAAAGACTACAGAACTCACGCTAACAAGCATCTTCTTTCTTATATGTTGATTTATTAAGATCCTTTGCTTTCATCAAAAAGCATTGTGAGAGAAAATAAATCAAATTTACCTTTAGAAGATATTAAAAAAACATTCTGTGTGAAAATTTAGAAAATTTTTATTCTAGCATTTTATTGCATGAAAATTGAATAATTTCTTGAAAAATGAATTTATTCAGATTCATATTTTTTATTGTTATTGTTAATTATTCTCGATATTTGCTAAATAAGTAATGTTTTTTTGTTCTTAATTCATTTTCTTTTTCATATTCTATATACATTCTGAAATTGACAATTTTACAGTTTTCAAACTCATTTTTTGACAAACACTCGATCAAAAAACTGACTTAATTTTTGAGCTTAGGAGACCATACTGCACCTAGATATGAAATTTCATCAAAATCGGTTCTAATTTTGTCCAGTCGCTATATGGGCTCGCACCACTGTGCATCGCCGCGAATAACGTTGCAAGCGACAAATGAATTTTCAAAATTCAAAAAGAATAAAAGAATTCAAAATTCTGTGGCTTTGATCTGGATATTTTGTTTTATGTACAGACAAATTTCTGTACAACTCTAAGGGCCAATTTTTCAGTGCAAGCTTAGACTCTAGTCAAATTAAACTGAGGTTAACTCACCAAAATTGAACGTTTAAACTCCGTTTAACTAGATTTTTTAGCATTCTTTGAAGACATAAATTATCATATAATGTGGTTTTTTTGCCGAAACCGAGTTTAAACGTCCAATTTTGCTGAGTTAACTTCAGTTTAATTTGACTAGAGTTTAAGCTCGCTCTTAAAAATTGGCCCTTGCACCAATAATGTAAAAATTGAAAACAAATAGTTCAGAGTGCGTCATTAAAAACTTTTTTTCAGTTCCGGAAAACTTATAATTTTGTCGCTTACAACGTTATTCGCGGCGACGCACAGTGCGCTTTTTTCGATTTTAAGATAATCTTTGGATAACCTCCGAAACTATAAATGGCAGGGCCATTTTGTACAAATGAGTTTTAGCCTAAATCAAGTAACAGCACAAAATATAATTCTAGGTCAACTGCATCACCTACCTCCCATACAAACCCAATATTTTTTATAAAAAAATCTTGCATAAAATTGCTTATTTATGTTTTTAAAGAGTAAATTTAGTTTATTTTACTTCACTTAAACGTGATGCTAAAAAAATTTCAAATCGGGTAACTTATAGATATATCTCCTATAAAACAATATTGCCAAATTAACGAAATTAAAAAAATTATTTTAAAAAATGGTTGCTAATACAAAATAAGGTCACAACCATGGCAGAATAACCAGGTAGATGCAATTCGGAGAGCAAAAAACGAGAGAGCAAAACATTGGCGTAGCTACAAGAATGATAGAATACAAAGATTGCGCCGAAGAAAAGAAAATGAGTACAACAAAATTGTCGTTATGCGCATGTACGTCATAATATCAATGCTGCTTTGGAGAGCGATCACTTTGCATACGATTTCTACACAGAAATGAAAATTGCATTTATTTTAGTTTGTATAATTAAAATAAAAGAAGTAAGAAGCAATTTATTGGAACGAGAAGAGGTTAATTTATTAAGTACTCCTTTGCAAACATTACTTTTACTATTATTTTATTACAGCCAGTAAGCAGCTTAGTAAAGAAAAAAAAAAAAAAATTGTCTGAGAAACCAACTTCAGTGAGCATTATTTTTTGACTTGGATTTTATGAAAATGTTTATTAAGAGTTTAATTGATGTAGTTTAAACGTTCCCAGATATTTTATTTCCATTAATTTACCTGTTTTCCATAAATTGAAAGGACAAATAAATGATAGTTCCAAGTTTTTAAATAATGAAACAAATTTTGTTAAGTTAATATATTTTTGTATTTTTGTTTTCATTTGTGTGCGTTTTCTACAATTTCTTGTTTTAATTTTTGTGTTTATTGCAAACATCAGGTTTCTGAAAAATATTTGTTTGCTACTGTTACCACAATTAGCTGCTGCACACTTCATTTTTTAAATTTTAAGTTAAAAACTCTCAAATATACTTCGATATATACACAAGTAAATAAAACACAACCGATCGCAGTACGTTTATCTCAAAGAAATAAAATATTGTGACGTAGTCAACTGAACAGCTGGTTGTCAGACGTTAGCAGAAGTAAAGGCTTGATTACCCAAGCGTAACGTGAGGTGGCGCAGCGGGATGTAGCGTAGTGCGACGTTGCCTCGAGGATAAGCGATTACCGAAATCGTAATCCAACGTAGTGCAGGCGGCGTAGTGCAGGGCACTCATTTTATTCTAGAAGGCTTATTTACTTCTCCTCGTCAATAAAAGATTGCATTCTTTCTTATATAGTATTAAAATCTACAAAAATGTGAAGTTAAACAAATTTTTTCGCTTGTAACACAGCTGTCGAACTACCAAAAATCGTAACGTTGCGTAGAAATCTATTTTCTACAGACTTCTACGCTGCGTCACGCCACGTTACGATTTCGGTAACGACTTGTACACATTTATCATTAAACAGATTTTAGCTTGACAATTGGCAACGTCGCGCTACGTTACCTTACGCTTGGCTAATCCAGCCTTAACGGACTTGCGCAAAGCGTAATCTCTTATTCTATCATTCTTGGCGTAGCTATAATGTCACTATTGACAACTTATGTTTATTTGTTCAGCCATAGGGATGTATAATTTACTTGTAACCATATAAATCAATTGAGTACCCAGATTTTATGTATGAACATGTGTATGAACTAAACAAAAATCTTAAAAATTTCATAAAATTAGCCGTGTTTTAAGATATAATACATAATTAATTGTAGTTTGGCCTTAAATGAAGTAAATGAAAGTTTACTCTTAATATAATTTTCATTCGATTACTTATTTCGATTGTGTAGTAACCAATTTATTTGTGTAGCTTTGTACGGCTGATTTGAACTGTCAAAATATATTTTGAGAAGTGAAATTCCTCTTGGAAAACATAAAATTTATTTTATGAAATCGACGATTGATTGCTAATTTTATCGTGCTGGAACAGAAGCTAACAATTAATAAACTGTTTTCGAATTATCGCAACGGGAGGAAGTAACAGGCAGTTCAGAAAATCCATTGTCAAAACTGAATATATAAGTAAGTAAAAATTGATAACATTTTCAAAACAGCTCATTTTGACGTTATAATTACGCCTTTGTTATTGTTTGTTGTCGGAGAGATCGTATCTCTAGTGCATCTACCTGGTTATTCTGCTAGGGTACAACTTGTTTTAAATTATGAATGCTATTTTATTTTTCTTTAAATTTAAGAGTACCTACAAATTGTCTAGCAAATCTGTGCATTTTAGGGCAAAATAATATTTTTAAGACTTTTTTCAAATTAAGTGGTTTTTCTTAATAGCAGCTAAATGCAGCAGGTTTTTACAGAAACAGAAGGTAGAAGTATAATATCTTTTGATAGTTATAGCCTTCGGCTTTAATAATGCTTAATTAGCTATATATTTTCTACTAAATTTTACTCCAATTTTTATTCCTTGAAAAATTTGCAGTCATATTTCAACGATTTTTCTATTTTTATTTATTTACATTTTTTATTGTATTTTATATTAAATTCAATGGCGATTAAGACATATAAAAGTCCAAAAAAACCAAACTTTGAAATATACTTTGTGCTCGAAGTGATTATTGTTTAAACTTGACTTTATTTTTTGGGTTTTATTAAGTCTATTTTTGTTAAAAAGTTTCAACTTGACAAATTTTATAAAAAAAGCATACAATACAACAAGTTTTTAATACCACATTCATAATACATGTTTTATAATCTGACGAATGAAAATATTTTTTTATAAAATTTTAAAAAACCCCAAATCAGAGTTGGGCGTAGTGCACTAAATGTTGAGTGCACTCAGCCTTTCACTAGCACTAAAATATATTGAAAAAAATTCTATTTTTCACTATTTTTTTATCAGCTTAGTGATAGTGAAGCAACTCCTCACTATCACTAGGGATTTTAGTGCTATTGTAATATTGTTGCACTATAACTAAATTGAGTGGTAGTTACTAGATCTCCACTACACTCAAATAGTGCAAAATTTGAACAGCCACTAAGAAAGCTGCAACTGAAAGTTTTTCCACTCAACTTTCAAATATGACTGGTTTTAAAACTATTGCAGTTAGACTCGAATTAAAAAAAATCTTTAATTAAAAAAAACTATTTTTCGAGCTTCTGGTCATATATGTTTGCGAAGAAAACAACAGCTCTGAATGAGCATCACCAAGCTAGGATCAGATAGACAGTTTATATAAAATTGGTGTTATTTAAAATAATAGTTTCATGAAAGTTAAATTGCTTACAGCAAATAATTGTTTGCATAGCTTTTTTTTCTTGTTTTACTTAATATTTTTATATTTAATAAGAATAGCATAGAAACATACAAATTTCTGTGTAATATTTAAATACTCAATATTACAAGTTAACTGTTCCTGTTTTCTTTCAATTGAGTGATAACTTTCTGTGCTGCACCACTATTAGTGCAAGTATTTTTTTTACACTATTTATTTTTAGTGCAAAATAAATATATTTAATAATATTATATTTATATAATATATATTTAGTGCAAAAAAAAATTTTTTTCCACTAAGCTGTAAACATTTTTTTTCCACTATTCTTATATGAATTTGAGTGAGAAATTTTTCATTATCACTATCACTCATGTATAGTGAGGCTTTTAGTTTTCAATTCAGCAGTCAAAAATAATAGAAGATAGAGAATAATTTTACACTATCAGTACATGTAAGCTGCAATTTAGTGCACTACGCCCAACTCTGCCCCAAATGTCATCCTAAAATTAAAAAAGCGCACTATGCACCGGTTTCTCTTCCAGATGAATGAAATTATGTATATTTCCGGAAACTGTAGTTTTTACATTTATAAAAGTTTTTTGTTAAATAAATGTTTATTAAAATAGTAACTTATTAAAGTGAAACTTAGCAAAAGTATGTGACGTTTAGCTGAATATAGTATAACATCTGTATACTATAAGTTTCTTGCATTTACTAAACTTCAATTTTTAGCTCTTCTGCTTTTAGCATCCAAGTTTAATAGATGCTTTAAAACGTTTTGGAAGCCCTAAAAAAAATTGAGACCTGCACTTCCAAAGCTTGATATGCATCTTAGTTATAAGTATAAGGGCCAATTTTTCAGTGTAAGCTTAAACTCTAGTCAAATTAAACTGAGGTTAAATCACTAAAATTAGACGTTTAAACTCGGTTTAGCTAGATATTTTTGCATTCGTTGAAGTAAAATTGACTTAAATGATCAAAGAATGTGTTTCTTTTTTGCCTTAACTGAGTTTAAACGTCAAATTTTGGTGAGTTAACCACAGTTTAATTTGACTAGAGTTTAAGCTCGCACTGAAAAATTGGCCCTAAGAATACTTTGCAACAAATACTTTAGAAATGTTTTATCTGTAAAATATATCTAAACTATTTTCTCAAATTTTTTCAAAGAAATTGGTCGTTATTTTTCTACTCGCACACCTTTTATGTGAAGTAAGAACTGTAGCCAGCAGTACAAAAATTCTTATCAAACATGATGATAGGGCAAATTAAAGATTTTGCGACGTCTTGTGCCACAAACAATATTTACAAAATAGTACTTAATGGTACTGCCGAATCCGAAAATTTCCATTGATGTTTCTAGAACTTTACATGCTGTTTTTGGAATTTTTATCTACAGTTTCTGAATTTCAACTAACAAATCAATCATATTTCTACTATAAAGATAAGATAGAAATCCAAACATTAAACTTAACAGAAACAATTGTAAGCTCTTCAACCATTAGTTTTCCTTCCGAAGTTCCTAAAGAAGTAAATTAATCATAGCATCACACGTGCTGATACAAAGGTACATACTTTGATGTCAAGATCAGTAAAACTGATCTCGTTGAAACTCTAGATACGTATGAGACAGATAGTCTTTTAGCCTGTGAGAATATTAAATGCTGCATTTACAACTCGCAAGAATCTACATACTCACATTTCATTGTAATGTATTCCAATGAAATCGTAAATCTTTCCTGTCTCTCAAGAAACTCACACATAAACTTTTGTGTCAACGCATTGACCCCGGTAAAAAAATGCCGTATGACCAAAATTCGGCATACAGCAAGATCAAAAGCAAAACAAAAAAAATAACAATGACCAAAAAATATCTAGTTACTGATCGTCATCTCAAAACAGTTATATGCAATAAAATTTAAAAAAGTATATTTTTTGGGTATTATTTTGCTTTTCATAAAGAGTGGCAACAATTTATGCGATGTTAACGGCGAACGTTGTTCCAATTATCAACTTGTGCACTTTGTTTTTTTTTTGTGAGTTACCGGCCGGCATAGCAAACAAGCGAGTTCCGTGTAATTTGTTTGCATTTTGCTCATTATTTTTAATTTTTTTTTTATCAAGTTGGTTAACAAGTTTTACCAGTTTGAACATTATTGCTAGTGGCAAGAACGTTTCTTGTGCCGCACTTATTATTCGTTATTGTTCTTAAGTTGGTAGTGTTATTATTTTTGGCTGGCACAGGCGCCAAAGCTTGCACAGAAGCTGCCATTATGACAGTCGCGTTGAGTTAATTGTGATGGCGCTGATATGTTTGAAGACTTGGATCGTTTTTCAAGAGTTGTTCCTCCATACGGTTTTTTTTTTGCATACCTGATTCATAAACGTTACCTTGCCGATTGCTGATAATTTTAGAGTTTCTAGTGCTTAAATACCAAAGGAATTCTTTACCTCCCTACCGTATTTGACTTCAGCAATCTGTCACCGCTATGATTTTTCCATTCGTTCTATCTGTATCGCCCTCTTGTTTCATTTAAGTTTAATGCTTCTCTCAAGAATATTCTTTGCAAATATTTTCTCAGAGAACAATATGGCTCGTCAACACTCGATCGACGCGTTCGTAGCGATTTGAAAAGAATTCGCAATGTTGCGGTTAAGTGTTCGAACTCAGAAACTTGACGGATGTTTATGATTCATTTGGGTTCGGTTCTAAGGTCAGTCGGCTTTATTTCTCTCTCTCTCTCTCTCTGTTACTTGGTAAAGAACGCATGCGATTTGTTTACATCAGTCAGCTGGTCATGTGAATGCGGTAGAACATGAAATGACAACAAAAACGAGCACAACAACAATATGTGGTTAGTATTGGCGTCATGTTGGCTAGAACAAACTTAACTCAACAGCTGGAAATCAACTCTTTCTGGTTCTAACAACTTGTTTTAAGAATTTGTTGGGCTCGATCGTTTGTCAGTTTGTGCTTCAATGGTCATTGACATGCTTTGGGTTTGGTTATTGCGATATTAATAGACGGTTTAGTTATTGTTGATTGAAGGAAAGTATAGATTGAAGCATAAAATAACTTTTTCTCCATAGAATTTTTGCACAAGAAGGGGTTGTAACGAAGTTCTTCAAAATAAACTGTCATAAGTTCTTAAATTTCTTCCAAATTCAAAAGCATACTCAAAAGGCCCAACGAAAATAGACTATTTGCTACGTAACGAGTAAAAACTTAAGTGTTCGGTTAAATACATTTTAATGTTGTTACCCAAAATGAGCAAACGTAAGTGAACGAAACTAAACGAAACAGTTTGACAAGACGTATTATTCTGTAAGAACCGAACTGCTAGCGTCAACAACAGCTGAGCTGAGTGCGTTTTTATTTTATTTGCATCAATTTGTTTCAATTTCACCATTATATCACTCATCTTTCACACATTTTTATTAAAAATTGAAAGTTTTCATTCATTTCGCAAACGACTGAGACAGTGGCTACAAGCATATGATATTAGAATTAAAAATGACTTTTACTTTTGATCGAAAAAATAAAAGTCAAATTAAAACTTTTATTTTTGATCGAAATAAAATTGGTCAGAAAGTAACGATTCTTTATTGACTTTTTTGAAAAAATCAGAAAAATGAATATCTTTAAAGATTATTATTTCTTAGCTTAGAAGCATCATATTGCTCTATTCAAATATCGAAGAGACTTACTCTTTCCATTTGACTTTTTGAATAGAAATTTCGGAAATAACTGTTATTTTCGGTTCCTGATTATAACGACTTTACACCCATTTTTGTGGAGCATGTTTTGGCGAAAATAAGCAATTTTATATAAAAAAATAAAGTTAATTTTCACAAGCTTTCAAATAATAACAAATAATTGGTTTTTAATAAAACTTTTACATAAAACACTTCCTTTACATAGCCCTCATATGTTACAGATTTTACAGATAATTTTTTTGGGGTACTTTACCGGATTACTGATTTCAGTTATATGGTAGTTTGGCGTGCAAGTCAGCCGATTTGATTCATTTTCACACTAGCTATTCATACATATAAAAGAACAGTGTGTAGCGAAGTTTAATGATCTGGGATAATTTTTTGAGTATTTATACCAGATTACTGATTTCGGTTAAATGGGAGATGGGCGTGTTAGTCAGCTGATTTACTTCATTTTCAAACTAACTTTTTACAGCTGTAAAAGTAATACGTGCACCAAATTTCACTGATCTAAGATAGACTTTTGGGGAGCTTTTCTAGATTACCGATTTCAGTTATATGGGAGGTGGACGCGGCATTCATTCGATTCGAACGAAATTTTGTGGGAATATTTTCTCTACCATAAATCTCGTTTTCACAGAATTTCATGGTTCTTAAGCAACTCCTTCTATTTTTGGCCACTCGCTATTACACTGTGCGGTGCCACCACGGACCTACTGAGAGGCAAGTTTGGTGAGCAAAAATCTTCATTCCTATTTTTACCACGCGTGGTATCTCTTTGTGGTAATATGTTGTATTTTATGGTATTTTTTATCTATCGCGTGGTAAAATCGCACATATTGGTAAATTTTTTCCACATGACTCTCGGATATTGAGCATCTCACAAATGCTCAAAAAAATACTGAAAGCACTATTTATCGTGCACATCTGACAACGCTGTCACTGGATTTGTTTTTGTATGAAAACAAATAAAATATTCGTAATATCTGTGGTCACAAAGCATAATGACTTAACTCAAAATATCGTAAAGAAGTGATATGGAATTTACTTTATTGCCAATTTTTGGAAGTATGCAGATACCCATTTTTTGCCCAGAATTGATCATCACGTATGTCTGAACATATTAAGTTTGTAATGGTTCATATATTTTAAAAAAATGGGTCTTAGTTCGTGCAATTAAAATATCGTTTTTTACGATACTTTGAGTTTAGTCGTTATTCCTTGTGACCACAGATATATACAAAACTACGTCCATTCTACGAATCCCATTCGTGGCTGAAAACTACGAATAAAATCCGTATAATGGATGCAGTTATTAGTAATATTTACATTCAAATATTTTTTAGTGTGTTGTGAAGGAAGAGAGAGAATATAAATTAACTATAAAAAATGGCATGAGAATTATGCAGCAAAGCAAGTTAACCTAGGTACACCTTTATTAGTTATAATATAGTTAAACAATATTACAGCCAAAGACTTAGCAAGCTAATTACAAAAATTTTCTAATCCAAAACCAAATCAAGTTATAATAATTTTTTTTTTCAAATTTTTCAAAAATTTATTGGAGTAGAACCACAAAAGTTGCTCATTTTAGCAAACCGCATCATTTAACCAAGTCCGCAAACTTTTCTGCTGCTATAACTTTCAGTTTCACTTACAAAAGGTGATTGCATTTTATGTGCTCTAAAAAGTAAATTCTTGCTGTGAGACCTAAATAGAAGCAAGCGTTACTTTTTCTTTCCCCGCTTTAAGTTTTTGCCAACAAAACCCTTCTGAAGTATCTCTATTTAAAGAATTGTTTGTTGTTGCATTGCAAGCTTTATGTAGGTACGAAGCAGCACCCGCAACTCAGTGCTGATAGCTGGCTTTTGTCTGTTTGTTTGTTACTTTCAGTACTTTTTGGCTAGTGATCTAACTGCTCTAAACTGTATAGTTTATATATCACGTTGATTGTTTGCTATTCAGTTGTCGCATCAGCTGATTCTTAACTAAGATTTTGTTTATATATTTTTCTTTATATTTTAACATATTTTTGTGTCGCCGTTTATTTTTGGGTTGTTTTTTTTTCTTGTAATGGTATAGTCACGTTTTTCAAGTTACTATGCTGCCTCGAGTTTGTTCGTTAGTCACTTACTCAGCTTGCCGCAATTGTTAAGCTTTCTTAGCCATTAATGTGATAATAATTCTTGACTTAAATCAGGCTGCCACAGCAGCGATCAGCTCTGATTTTGGGCTCAAAAGTGCTCCCCTAATCTCGTGAAATGTATGTTTTGGGGTTTTTTTATGGCTTTAGCAGTGGCATGATATACGGTTTTATGGCAGTAACATCGCTTTAAATTAGGGATTTTATTTATATTTTGATATTTTTTTTTAGCTTTTATCATGTCTTGTTGGTGAATGAATTCGTGATCTGCCATGTAAGTTTTTAGTAAATGATACACACGATATTTTCCACTCATGTTTCAAACCAACTAATGCTGTGCTACTCTGTTGGTTGTTGTGGTCTCTTTGCTAGGCACACTTTTTGACTGCAGCTTGTCAATCAGTTTAAGTTTTGGTTATTTGGATCGCAGCTGTGTCGTATCACATTGACATAAAGTAATTTTTTCAGCTTATCTTTAATGATTTACTATTCATAATTGGCACATATATCTGCAGATATTGCTATTCTTGTTGTTAAACTTGATGACTTAATGCATTCAAAGGCTGTATTGTTTCTTTCAGCCATTACAATACAAGGGTAGTCCCATCTTTATTTCTCTACATAGTCTTCCTTCAGATCGATACACTTTATTACTTAACGCTGACTACAGTTGATCTACACTGTCGAAACTCATATTGGTTCTCAGACAAGAGCCTCCAGTGTGCTTGCAAAAATGGGCATTCACTGTAGCACTTTGCCTACGTTACGTGACGCACAGTACGTTATTCTAATACAAAAATTGGACAATAATAGAAGGAGTGCTTCTATGATAACGCAATTTTGTATGCTTAATCAGTTTAAGCCAATTAAAAAAAAGAAATATAAAAAATGGTTGAATTCGGCGAGACGTACCTCCCTTGGACCTTTATTAATTTTTTACATGATTTTGTTTGGGAGGTACATACAAAGGTTCACCGATCTTAACAAAATTTCGCCCAAAGGGTAGTTAAATAGCTTAATAGATGTGCACTGAAAATGGTTTAAATCGGTTAAATTGGAATGGGTATCTCGATTGGACCTACAGTTGCGGTTAAAAAACACCCATATTTTTATATTTGGATTTGTTTGTTTAAATAATACTAGTCTTCAAATTTCGGATCAGGTAAGCCCATTATCATTCCTATATGTATTTTTAACGTTGGTTTCAAACCTGTACTAAGTTTCCTCCTATATTGTAAAATTTTCAAGATACAGGGTGTTTTAAGTTTTTGGCAATTGTTTAGTATTATTGATCTAGAATCTAAACTACTCACCATAATATAAAAAATAATATTTTGTATTTTAGAAAAATTATCAACGTTCTTATCAATATATCAACCACTAACGTGTCATGTGCTGTAGTGGAGCTAAAATTTAGAGATTATCCAACGAAATATTGATAATGTCGATTGATACAAATATTGTAAGGTGTAGAGTCATAAAAAGTTTTGATTTGTTTTAATGGGAGAACGCACTGTGCGACGCGAAGACTGGTGAATCATTCAGCTTTGGCAGTAGTATTGATGGACTTTGTCAGATTGGACAGATTTCAGGAAACACTCTTTTTTTCTGGCAAGTTTTGAATGAATTTATAAATATGTAGCCGGCTTAGCAAAGACCGAAATCTTGAGAGCAGTGTTCGGTAAAAAATTTGTATACTCAAAAAGACTTAGCATTTCTTGGATGACCTGTTTGTTGCGTGTTTTTACGTTCCAACCCACTGTGTTGATTTTGTGTGGTCGCTGTGGATTTGATCGACGTTAAATTTAAAAAAAGATTCGTCTGTTGATCGGTATGTGTGAAGTTCTCGCTTACAGAGTACTTCGATGTGTAAGTATGTTAGCACCATATGCAAAAGGTGTTTGTGGTTTACCTTTCACATCACAATAATAATGATGTGTTCGTTTCTTGCAAAAATGTTGCATTTTTTCTGCCATCTTTGAAAATTCTTAATTTTTTCTACTTATGAGGTCAACATTTTCGAGAAAATAACTCGATTCAGTTTTAGAGGTCACTATTTTTACTCAAGAGCGCAGAACTATTAGAAAATATGAAGCAATTTTTTGAGAAACGCAAACGCCATCAGCCAAACTCTAATTTGAACTCAAACTGTAACTTTCATTCTTTCATTTACTCTTAATCTTACTATCTTTTTCTTACTCTTACTTAAACTTTTACTCAACCTCTACCTCTACCTCTACCTCTACCTCTACCTCTACCTCTACCTCTACCTCTACCTCTACCTCTACCTCTACCTCTACCTCTACCTCTACCTCTACCTCTACCTCTACCTCTACCTCTACCTCTACCTCTTCCTCTACCTCTACCTCTACCTCTACCTCTACCTCTACCTCTACCTCTACCTCTACCTCTACCTCTACCTCTACCTCTACCTCTACCTCTACCTCTACCTCTACCTCTACCTCTACCTCTACCTCTACCTCTACCTCTACCTCTACCTCTACCTCTACCTCTACCTCTACCTCTACCTCTACCTCTACCTCTACCTCTACCTCTACCTCTACCTCTACCTCTACCTCTACCTCTACCTCTACCTCTACCTCTACCTCTACCTCTACCTCTACCTCTACCTCTACCTCTACCTCTACCTCTACCTCTACCTCTACCTCTACCTCTACCTCTACCTCTACCTCTACCTCTACCTCTACCTCTACCTCTACCTCTACCTCTACCTCTACCTCTACCTCTACCTCTACCTCTACCTCTACCTCTACCTCTACCTCTACCTCTACCTCTACCTCTACCTCTACCTCTACCTCTACCTCTACCTCTACCTCTACCTCTACCTCTACCTCTACCTCTACCTCTACCTCTACCTCTACCTCTACCTCTACCTCTACCTCTACCTCTACCTCTACCTCTACCTCTACCTCGACCTCTACCTCTACCTCTACCTCTACCTCTACCTCTACCTCTACCTCTACCTCTACCTCTACCTCTACCTCTACCTCTACCTCTACCTCTACCTCTACCTCTACCTCTACCTCTACCTCTACCTCTACCACTACCACTACCACAACCACAACCACAACCACAACCACTACCACTACCACTACCACTACCACTACCACTACCACTACCACTACCACTACCACTACCACTACCACTACCACTACCACTACCACTATCACTTTCACTACCACTACCACTACCACTACCACTACCACTACCACTACCACTACCACTACCACTACCACTACCACTACCACTACCACTACCACTACCACTACCACTACCACTACCACTACCACTACCACTACCACTACCACTACCACTACCACTACCACTACCACTACCACTACCACTACCACTACCACTACCACTACCACTACCACTACCACTACCACTACCACTACCACTACCACTACCACTACCACTACCACTACCACTACCACTACCACTACCACTACCACTACCACTACCACTACCACTACCACTACCACTACCACTACCACTACCACTACCACTACCACTACCACTACCACTACCACTACCACTACCACTATCACTTTCACTACCACTACCACTACCACTACCACTACCACTACCACTACCACTACCACTACCACTACCACTACCACTATCACTTTCACTACCACTACCACTACCACTACCACTACCACTACCACTACCACTACCACTACCACTACCACTACCACTACCACTACCACTACCACTACCACTACCACTACCACTACCACTACCACTACCACTACCACTACCACTACCACTACCACTACCACTACCACTACCACTACCACTACCACTACCACTACCACTACCACTACCACTACCACTACCACTACCACTACCACTACCACTACCACTACCACTACCACTACCACTACCACTACCACTACCACTACCACTACCACTACCACTACCACTACCACTACCACTACCACTACCACTACCACTACCACTACCACTACCACTACCACTACCACTACCTGGTCTGTAAATCTTACGAAGAATCTTTCTCTCGAAGGCTCCTTAAGTCTTTTCATCTGAAATGCTCAGCGTCCAGGTTTGTAATGCATAAAGTAGGACGGGTGATGAGTGATTTAAAAAGTACGATTTCATCATTGTCCTTGTCTTCTGTGAGAGCGTGCGCACATATTAGGCTAATGTTAAAAATTTAGCCTCAATGCGGATTATGGCAGCCGTTCGCAGGACATGATGTCGTAGTCTCTTGCCAACTACAAATCCACAACCAAACTTGTGCTTTTTTGCATGGCCGCTGTAGTAAATATCACAGGATGCATGCGGAATGCAACCCTGTCACTTCCATCGCAGTTCTTGGATAGCAGTGTTGCCAGCTTTGTTTCTTTCCAAGACATCAGCCAGCTAGATAGAGCCACCCTCCCAATTAAGAGTTCGGACATTCCAGGTGCATAAACGTAAATCGATTTAATTTTTTGAGGTAGTCGTCATCAGATTTGGGGATATTTTTTCTTAAATTCTTTGATTGAAATGGGTTTTTACGGGTAGGTTTCAAACCCGACTCGCAACCTGTTTAAAGCCTAGGGGGCTCGCTGCTCAGATTAGTCGGAAAACTGACGGTTGTCAGTTTTTACGTTGCCAAGGAAACACCACGTGGAGGTTTTAGTCGACTTGAGACGATTTCACAAGGGTTATGCCCTTTTCTAGGTAGAGACAGAAATCCACTTTGTGTTTTAAGTAGACCAGTGCCGTGTAGGCTTAATTCTACGGTGCTCCATCTCATTGGACCAATATGTAGCGTCGGCCAACGCCCCTTCGGAATTCAAAGAATCCACCAGATAAGTTTCTCCAATTACACAGCACAGATCAACATTAAAAATTCTTTTTGATCTATATACATGGCCCATTTTTTTGGCACTCAACTTCGTTATCATGATCAAAGAGTTGGCAGATCTTTGTCGTGAAAAACTAGGAGGCGATACCATACCTCAAGACCTATGGTACTGTCGCATATATAATAAGGTTTTCCCATCAATTAATGGACACTACTCAGTTTGTTTATGTTTCACCGTCACCTGCCCTCAAATTCCAAAGCTAACAGTATACCACTGATCCGGTAGTTGCTTACCTTCTTTACATTAACTGTTTGAAATTTTCGAGAATTCTATCTGCCATCCCTCTCTTAGTAATTTACGGGAGTTACCAACCCGATTTAAACATGGTGTAACTCGCACCGACCTTTTTGCTCTCCACAGCCCGCGACAGTCAATACCCGTGCAAAAGGTTCTATCAGCAAAGCTCTTAACCATATATGAATACTCTTACTCTTATTCATACTCATACTGATACATATACTCATACTCATACTCATACTCATACTCATACTCATACTCATACATATACTCATACTCATACTCATTTTCATACTCATGCTCATGCTCATCCTCATTCTCATCCTCATCCTCATCCTCATCCTCATCCTCTTACTCTTACTCTAATTCTTACTCTTACTCTTGCTCTTGCTCTTGCTCTTACTCTTACTTTTACTCTTGCTCTTACTTTTACTTTTACTCTTACTCTTACTCTTACGCTTACTCTTACTCTTACTCTTACTCTTACTCTTACTCTTACTCTTACTCTTACTCTTACTCTTACTCTTACTCTTACTCTTACTCTTACTCTTACTCTTACTCTTACTCTTACTCTTACTCTTACTCTTACTCTTACTCTTACTTTTACTCTTACTCTGACTCTTACTCTTACTCTTACTCTTACTCTTACTCTTACTCTTGCTCTTACTTTTACTCTTAATCTTACTCTTACTCAAATTCAAACTATAACTCCAATTATAATTTTTACTAAGCTTTGAAATTTCTATCTTAACGTGTTGCACAAAATTGGAATACGACAAAAATTCTTTACTTAGTTTTCAGCAAACCTCAACTATGTCATTTAATTCGCTGATTCACACAGATTGAGTGAGCATGTCACCTGTCTGTCTACAAGTCAAAATCTAACAGAAACTCTAGCCTCACGAAACGTCACACATCTTGAGATTAAGACTAAAAATTGGTTCACATGCAAAAGATGCAAAATGATGTAACTCGAATTGAGATTTGAAATTGAGTCCATCATCTTCTATTTCAAATGCTTTCAGTTTGCTGCGTGTTTGTTGCTGCTTACAAAAGCGATTGCTTCCCCGCCTCTAGCTGCGGCTGCTGCTGCAGCTACTATTTTAACGCTACTGAAAAGTTGGTTAAGTTTTATTACTATTTTTTCTTCCAATCATAATGTTTTTTAACGTTTTTGCCTTTTGTTTTTGTTGTTGTTGCAGTGCCTACGAACGTGTTCATTATGTGTTAATTAGTTTTGAATAATAATAATTTTTTGGATTTACAAACATGGTGTTGCGGCGTACTAGATCGACCAACTGACACAGTCACAACAACAACAACAGCAACAACTATAGATTCTGTGGGGATGAGAAGCTCAACTCTTGATTAAACTCATGAAGTTGCGCGCTTTTTTCTTTTGTTTTCTTAATTATTTTACTTAATTTTAAACGGTTTTTAATAGCAATTTTGTATGTTTTTTTTTAATAATTTCATGTTCTTTTAAGGAGTTATGGTACTCAATTTGTGTCCCTTCATATCAGTTAATTGCCAGCTTTCTTAATTTTTCAAAGATTTATCCCACATTTTAGCAACCCAACACTTTATTTTTTTAATCTAAGCTCAATTAACTGGGTTTTTTTTCGTGGAAACTGGCTTATCGACAGATCTGTTTACTTTGATTCTGCATTGAATTACAATAATTCAAGTCGAGAAACTTAAGTGAACCTAGCATCTGCAGTGGTTCCATGGTTTCCGTCTGTCTCAGAACGATGACGCCTCCAAACAGCGAGTTGAATGCACCGCCTGAACAACAACAACAACCACTCACGGCAGCCAACAGCAGCGCCACAGAAGGCAACAAACTGTCGTTTTCGGTTTCGTTTGCTTTTTCGTCGCTGTTGTTGCCGTTGTCGTTGTCGTTGCCTTTGCGCATGCGCATCGTCTTTCGCTTAGATTCTTGAGTGGAACTTAGAAAATCATATACCTATGGAAGGCAAAGCAAAAAATTGCATCGTTTTATTATTTTATTTTTGCAATTTAAATTTTTTCATTATTCATTGTTTTTCTTTTTGTGCTTTGCTAGTTCTTGTGTTACTCGGTTTGCTATTGTTACTGACTGTAAACAATAGCTTTAGAAGAGCTGGTTAGACGCTTTGTTAGTCCGTCGCTGCTTGCTGGCTAAGACATCATCGCGGTAACTGCAACTCTTGACTTGACTGACTGCATTCGTTACGCTCGAATGTAGCAGCACGCTGAACGTTGAACCCTCATGCCAAGAAATGCAGCAATATAAGAGAATCGAAATGAAAAAAAAAAACACCAATGTTTTAATAATAATAAATGATGAACCTACTAGAGTTAATAGCGAAGAAACAACAACATCACAATAACAACAACAGCAATAAAGAAAACACTTTTTTGAAAGCAAAAGTGAAGCGAAAAACGTGCCGTGCGCTGCATGTTTAAAACGCAAAAAAAAACATGTTGAGTGGAAAAAAAAATCATATTGCGCAAGTTTACTTCGATTTAGGCCAAGAATATGAGGGAAGACAGTGGGTGGTTAGCATTGGAAATTATTATGTGGAATATCCTTTAGGGCCATTTTGTTCACAGAGAGATAAATTTATCCCCGAGTTAATTCCATGATTTTTCCAGTTTTTCATTTGTTCACAGTGAGTTAAGCATTTAACTCTTCAAGCTGGAGATAAAAATGGTGGCGAGATAGCTTAACCCCAGAAATATTTAACTCGTGAAAATTGGTGAGTTAAGATTTTTAATTCGCTCTCATCACTCTCATTTTAATATTTTTTATTTACTTGGTGTCAAAATATTGAAAATACAGATTTTTAAACATAGGGAAATAGTATTGGGGGTTACTGATTTCGAATCTGGTGTCAGAATTTTAAAATTTGGATTAATTTTTTATTTTTACGAATTCGGGGCTGGCGCGAACTAAAGGGTAAAAATGGGTCGCTGAATCCGAATCCGTTGTCAAAATTTCAAAATTCGAAAATTTTTCTACACATAAGGCTGCCACCTAAAAATGTTTTATTTTAAGAATTTTAAACATGAGGGAACAGTATTGGGAGGTAACTGATTTCAAATCTGAACTCAAAATTTTTAAATTCAAGATGGTGGATAGGGTTGCCACCTTAATATTCTACATTTTTACGAATTCGGGGCTGCCAAAAAAAAAAATGGTACACCAAAAATGGGTCGCTGAATCCGAATCCGTGGCCAGAATTTCAAAATTATAAAGTTTTGAAATAATAGGGTTGCCACCTAATAATAAGTCATTTTAAGAATTTTAAACATTATTTAACAGTATTAGGGAGTCACTGATTTCGAATCTGAAGTCAGAATTTTAAAATTCAAAATGGTGGATAGGGTTGCCACCTTAGTTTTTTGTATTTTTATGAATTCGGTGCTGGCAAAAAAAATGGTACACCAAAACTGGGTCGCTGAACATGAATCCATGGTCAGAATTTCAAAATTATAAAGTTTTGAAATAATAGGGTTGCTTTTACTTTTGAAAATACATATTATTAGGTGGCAGCCCCATTATTATAAAATTTTATCATTTTTAAATTCTGACCACGGATTCGGACTCAGCGACCCATTTTTGGCATACCATTTTTTTGCCAGCCCCGAATTCATAAAAATACAAAAAATTAAGGTGGCAACGCTATCCACTATTTTAAATTTTAAAATTCTGACTTCAGATTCGAAATCAGTGACTCCTTAACACCGTTAAATAATGTTTAAAATTCTTAAAAATACTTATTATTAGGTGGCAACCCTATTATTTCAAAACTTTATAATTTTGAAATTCTGACCATGGATTCCTATTCAGCGACCCATTTTTGGTGTACCATTTTTTTTTTGCCAGCCCCGAATTCATAAAAATGCAAAAAACTAAGGTGGCAACCCTATCCACCATTTTGAATTTTAAAATTCTGACTTCAGATTCGAAATCAGTGACTCCCTAATGCCGTTAAATAATGTTTAAAATTCTTAAAATAACTTATTATGAGGTGGCAACCCTATTATTTTAAAACTTTATAATTTTGAAATTCTGACCATGGATTCATATTCAGCGACCCATTTTTGGTGTACCATTTTTTTTTTGCCAGCCCCGAATTCATAAAAATACAAAAAATTAAGGTGGCAACCCTATCCACCATCTTGAATTTTAAATTTTTGACTTCAGATTCGAACTTAGCGACCCCAATACTCTATCCTCATGTTTAAAATTCTTAAAATAAAACATTTTTAGGTGGCACCCCTACGTGTAGAAAAATTTTCGAGTTTTGAAATTCTGACAACAGATTCGGAATCAGCGACCCAATTTTACATAGTGTTTCTCCCAGAGTTGAATTCGCATAAATAAACAAGAAATTAGGAGGCACTTTTATCCGCCATCTTGTATTTTAAAATTCTGACACCTGATTCGGAAGAAGTAGCCCCCAATACTGTTTCTTCATGTTTAAAATTCTTAAAAAAATGTTTAGTTGGCAGCCCTATTTAGAAAAATGTTAGAATTTTGAAATTCTGACATCAGATGCAAAATCAGCGATCCATTTTTACCTAGTGTTCACTCTAACCCTCAAATTCGCAAAAATAAACCAAAAATCCCCACACATTTTTTAATTAATGAGCAACACTCTAACATTCCAATGGAAATCGATATAAACTGAGAGCGAATTTATGCTCTAAGCATAAAGCTGGGATAAAATGTGAACAAAACCACTTTTTTATCTCCCGATTTATACGCTTGGTATAAAATTTACCTAGAGATAGTTATCCCCGAATTAAATCATATTTATGCCCTTTGTGAACAAAATGGCCCTTAGAGATAAAAAGCAATGATTTTGGAAAACAATGAAAACTTCGCTAAAATTAATGTAAGGGAATAAATCATTACGATAGAATGGAGCCATTTTCTCAATTTTCTTCAACTGCTTTTCCTCCTGAACTTTTAAGGTAGCATTTCCTGACAAGATTGAGCGACCAATAAGATAGAATTTTCAGTCATTATATCAGTTTTAACAGAATTATCAAACCATCAGAAGACTAGACAATTGCTTCGTTGAGCAATACAACAACGCAGCAGTAATCTTATGTGACTTCTGCAGTCCACCAACATTGAAAAGCTAATATGCACAACTTTTGCTAAACCATAGCGGAATTATATAAAAAAACATATAAATGATGATTATTTATTATAACTTTTGGAATATTTTAAGAATCATTCAAAAGTTTCTGAATAATTTTTTGCATCCTGATTTTTCAAAACAAGTCTTAGCACAGTTTTTCTTTAGCCTGTTTAAAAAATATGCTTTACAAGAAATAGCAGTAATAAAATGCAACGAAAATCTATTAACTTGGCTATGAGCTTTAAAACCGTAGCAGTCATGCTAGTCGGCAACGTGGCAATAGGAAAAAAAATAACTACAACTGGCCTAGATTCGTCTTTGAGACGACGACAACAACAACAGCTAACGATCAAGCAAGCGTACGAGCTAGTGACGAACAAAACAGACAGACGGATAGACATCCAGCCAGACAGACATTCAGTCAGAATGAAGACAGACAGGCAGATAGACAGATAGAGCCAAAGAAACGCAGTCAACGTTCGAGTCGCGTCTAATAAACCGGCAGCTCAAATGGAGGCTTCGCGTAGAAATCTTGTTTTTTGTATTTGAGCGCGCACATGATACGCGCTCGTTCAGGGAGGTGGTGGTAAAGGGGGAAGAGAAATGTGGAGAAGATGGAGACTGAAGGGGGGCATGGAGATGGTAGAACCAAAGCTGGTAGAAGTTAGTAGTTTCAGTGGTATGCGGTGTGGTGTGATGCAGCAAACGGAGACGTGTCTGTGAAATGCAGCTGATTTTCGAGTTGTTGTTATTGTTGATGATGTAGTTATTATTGTTGTTGTTGATGTCTTTGCATGGGGTGCTTAGCATGAACAACACTTTAGAAGCATTTTAGTCGCTTCGACCACACAGCAACAACATACATACTAACATAACAACAACGAACGACCACTTTACGTGCAGCTATTCCAAAATAACAATAACAATAACAACAACAACAACAACAACAACAACAACAACAACAACAACAACATCATCATCATCAACTTACAAAAAATCCACTCTCAATTTCGTTACAGCTCAGCAGAAAAGCTTATTGGCGATGAGATATACCTATGCGCAGAGTTGATGATGCTTTCAATGCTCTGCGCATGCGCAGCAGTTATTCTTACTATTGTGCTGTACTTTTTGCTTGTGATATTCTTTTGCGTTTTTATTTAACAAAATTAATTTATGAAATAGTTTAATCAATTGTAAATTAAATATAAAGCAAATTGATTTACCAATAGTTCAAGTTGACAACACATAAAGCAGTACGAAAAAATGAAGCACAGCCATGAGCGTAGCCAGGCTTGCAGCACGGGGGCCAAGCACATATTTTGAACGCTACTTTTGTTTTGATATGCAAACTCTGTTACTCGCTATTCCACTACTACTCAAATATCTATATTGCAATATATTAATTAGTGTGACTAGCCGATATTCACTGCGCTTCCAACGCAAAACGCTACTTTATGGAGGGAATGTTCTCTTTTTTGTCGAGATCTGGCTTCCTTTTTTTTTAAATTAAACAATTTTTTTACTAACATTAAATATTTGCATAATACAAAAATTTACTAAAATTCACACAAATAAGTTCGCATGAAAAGTATCAAAGCTGATTTAGAAATTGGTTAAATAATTTATTCTGAACGCCATTTTTGACAACAAACATTCTTTCTTACAAAATATATATCAACTTGCAGTGGGCAAAGAAAAGACTCAAACTAAAAATATAAATAGTTCGAGCTCTTCTATTAAAATATTAAAATAAAATAAAATTTCAAAAAGTGTCGAGTTTCAAGTTTTCGACGTATATTTGAAAACGGAGAAAGTTCTTGAAACCAAACTTTAAAACGGTATAAATATAATTCTGAGAAGGACTAGCAATTAAAACTCCATTATATCTTTACTTTGTTAAAAATCGTTAGTAAAACTGTAACTTTAGTTGAAAATCTTTTAAATTAATTAAAATGCTTTATAGATCTTCTTATTTCCAAAATTAAATTCGCTTAAGGGCAGGTTGCAGTAACCCCTATATTTATTGACTACTTTATATTATACTTTAATAAAATGAAACAATAGTACATATAATAAAACAAACAATAATATACACATATTAAAACTAAGTTATAATAAGTATACACATCTTTACTGTATGAATAGCGTGATTTTCTATTGCATGCAAATAATTGAAACATATGTTTATTCTAAGTACTAGCATCTATTTCATTCACACACATGCACTAAACATTGCTGAATACAAAACATAAGATACTACACGGTCCGACAAAATCAATTTTTTTATTGCACCCATGAGAAATTTACCTATATTCTGAAAATAGACGTTAAAAAAATATAAACGTGTCTCGTCATTTTCCTCTAGCATGTCAGAATTTTTTTTAAATCGATTTTAAAGTTTTCATAAACACTGCTGACGCTGTTAAATATGAAATAAAGCTTTAAAATATAAAAGACCAATATGCATGAATGAAGATATTTTAGAAAGGTTATTAAATAAAAAGTGTTCAAAACTAAAATTCAGTTCCATGCATTTCTTAAGTTTTTATTTATGCATTTTTAAAAAAAAATATTTATTAAAATTTTATATGTTTGCGAATATGACCTACAAAACCAAACTTTTTGTTGTATCCGTCAGAAATTCCAATATATAGCAGACTTAAAAAAACATTAAATAACATATATGAGCCTAGTCATGATCACAGCTGATGAATAATGTAGTGCGAAAAAATAAAAGGAGGTAAACTATTTGTAAAAGTATTTTTTTCCAAATAATGAAATTAGTGTAATTTCTCATTTTTTAGAAATACTTGGTTCACAAATAAAAAATTGTCTGAAAACGAGCAGTTCTATGCCTTGCTAAATCCTGTGGAAAAACGTGCATGGATTGCTTTTGTTGATTTTTTAAACAACTTTTTGAGAAGTAGATAATTTCGGCGTATGGCGCTGTGAAAATTAAAATGTTACTAAAATTAATTTCTTACACAACCACAGCTATAGAGTTTTTCCCGTCAAATTTAGGAGACTTCAGTGGCGAGCATGGAGAACGATTTCGTAAGGACTTAGCAACTTTTGAAAATCTTTTCAAAGGAAAAGACTCAACATACCCCTGTTATTCATATTTTTATATTCATATTTTAATGTTCATGTAACACCCTGTGCCAGTAGCAAGCTTCTCATGAACTTAATAGTTTTGTTTTATATTTTTCGATAATTTAGGATATGTAGCATATTTTTCCAAAACAGTTTAGCTGCTAACAATAACATAAAAAAGTTATCGCATACAAAAGGAACCCATATTTTCATTAACTCACGAAATCTCTAGAACTACTATATGGATTGACTTGGATTTTTTTATTTTAAAGTAGATAAAATTTATTGGCTCCTAAACCTAAATTTAGTTAATATTGGCCGGTTTTTCCGCCGTTTTTGTTATTTTCAACTATTTATTGTTATTACAAGTTCGAGTTCCAATAAATAGAATACAATTTATACAATTTTTTTTTATATCAGATTGCACGAAGGTGCTGTGGGATGGAGAACGCTTGTGTACCTATTTTTACGTTTGACGTCGTATTGACACTTCACATTATACTTTTATGCACCAAAAAAAATATGTTCCTACACTTAAAAAATCAATAAATAACTGCCAAAAAAACTTAAGGTGTTCATTTACTTCCATCTATGAAAAAAAAATCAAAAACATAAGTATGTTTTTGGACCTCTAGATGAGAACCTGCCCCTAAATAAAAGAATTTTGTGTGTAAAAATTGTAATGATAGTTTTTATAAATTCGTTTAAAATAATAATATTGATTCTCCAACATTAAATTTTGAGAATGTATTAAGAATGAATGCCTCAATACAATAACGTTTTCTAGACGCCAAAAAAATAGTGGTGATGACCATGCAAAATGTGAATGAAATTTGAATTGGCAAACAAAATAAAATTGTTCATGACCATGGAAAAAGTTACACCACAAAGAAGATCAATTCAAAATTTTGAGAATATGTCCACAACATGTTTTTATGAGACTAACAATTTTGAAGATAGAGTTGTTTGACTACATGTCCCAAAGACAATTTTTTAATTTCTTTCTAATTTCTCACTGTGCAAAATATAAGCAAATATTTTTATTTTTGAAAATAGTACTATCAACGTAAAAAACTTTGAAAAAAAACAGAATTGTCAACATCGGTTTTTGGAAGAAAGCATCCGATTTGACGTAGAATCACCAATATTTATATGTTTAATTGATATTGTTTCAAAATTGTATACGTAGTTTGTTTCACATTTAAAATAAAAAAGCTTCTCATCTAAGCATGTAACTGACCCGTAAACATTGTAAACCTTGTGAACTTACATGCGCGTAAACTATCTGTCAAAATTTGTATGGGCGTGAGTTTACAGCATTTCCGAGCCTATCATGTAGTGTAAACTATCATATAAATCTACGTGTGTGAATGAGGGTTGTCTTTGGAGCTAATCATTACAAATTTAAGTTAGTTGAAGGAAATATAAACACGTTTTATTTATTTTTCTATGTGAATGGAGGTTTTTTAAATTGTTTAAAATTTAAAAAAGTTATAATGTTGTGGCAGCCGCAGCCGCCATTTTGTCGACATTTACGCTATTTACACTTTATCGCTCATCAAAAGTTTAAATGCTATACATGTTTACAAGCTTACATGCTTAGATGACCCTTAATTATTTTTATGTGATGAATATTAGGGGCATTCCACAGAAAAGTCAACCGTGACCAAGAAATTAAAGCTTATTAAAAACTTTTTATTTTATGTTATTATTAAAGAGAAACATTTTAATTTTATTCGTTTAAGCAAGTTATATATAAATTCATCTACCATAATGATCAAATTGTCTGCACTGTTTCACGAATGTTGTTTTCTTTTACGTAAATGTTTAGTAAATGTTTCGTAAACTTTTTTGTTTTAGTAAAAATGGAAGGCATTGGCTAAAGATAATGCAAAAATGCTTGAGACAAGGAAAGACAAATATATACTTTTTTTTTTTAATTACTTAATGAAATAATTACTTCACTGATTAATTAGTTGATTACCTTATTAAACTACAACATTGTTAATCTGTCAGGCACGTGACGAGATTTGTCTCCACGTGACGATATGTAAATATAATATTTAAAAAAGACTGTAGAATTTATTTAAAAACTTTTTACGCCGAAAGCATGTTTATGAGTAATAATAATTTGGCTTTCAAATATCTCTTCCCCATGTTAGTTACTTTCGCTAAAATTTGTAATCGAACACTACAATATGCAACGTTGGATGACTGGACTCTTCCGACACGTGACAGTCGATGTCTTATTTTTGTATCTAACATTTATTACAATTAAAAGAAAGTTTAAACGTATAATGGAGAAACTGAATGCAATCTATTTAATTAGGTAAAAGGACTTCACTTCCAGTGAGTAAATTTAGAATTGGCTGTACAATAAAATAATAAAAAAATTAGTTCAATTTGTCTGTACGTGACAGTAGAATGCTCCATTGTTGACTTTATGATAAAAATGATTATATTATGTGGATTTTCTATGATTAAAATACAAATTCTAAACGTTTGATAGTTTAAATCATTCTTGATTTAAATAATATGTTCTAACCTGACCTAAAGCTCAATAAACGATTTTAAACTATCAAAGAACTAAAATTTCTATTTAAAATCAAGAATGATTTAAACTATCAAACTTTGAGAAGTTGTATTTAAACCAAAGAAAATCAACATTATAAACAACAAGGTCATATAGAAAACTTTAAGTTGTAATGAATAATATTTATAAAAAAACTGCTTTAAAACTTTAAAAGCTATGTTGTATTATTCTAAGAAATCATTATTTAAAATTAAATGCTTCAATGTGGAAGGTTTGTAATTACAGTGTGTGTGCTTTATTGTACCCTTTTTTTCTCTGTATTTGATCTCTAGGAATCTCGTGGTGACATTTGTTTAACAGCTTTACCGAACATTTTATAACAAAAGTTTCTTAGCACAAAATTACTCAGGAAATGCACTCATTTTCATATTGATAACTCTTGAACCATTAAGATTTTCATGTCGGTTTCTTTAGCAAAGTTGCTGAACAAATTAATATGAAAAAAATCTGTTTTAGTGGGTCTTATCGAGTGAGTTTGCATAAAGCATAGGTTCGCAACGAAAAATTAAGATCAACATAGCGTATGAGTAGCATTAATTACTTTCAAGCGTTGAAAGCGGGCAAGTCATATGTGGCTTGTCAAAGGTTTAAAGACAATTTGAAACGATTTTTTCAAATATATTTGTTCATCAGAGTTGTTGGCCAGAATAATAAGAATAATTTTGCTGGGGAAAGAGAAAATAAATTCTTAACTAACCAGTTATGAAAATTTTAATAAATGTATATCTTGAGTAAATTAAGAAAAAAATTTTGTTATAAAGTCTTCGGTAAAGTGTCAAAACGGATGCCACCACGAGATTTCTTATAAAAAAATTAAGTGAAGAACGTTGAAATTATTAAAAACAGATTTTCGAGACGCACAGTGTTATTATTTTAATATATTGTTAGCTCTCTTTGATTTTTTTTTTTACTAAAAAATAAACTAATGGAAATATTTGGATACAAAAAATTTCAACGCGGAAGGGGGCAAAGGCGTTATAATTAATTTTCAACTATAGCTGGAAGTCAAGTTAACGTTAAAAAATGTTAACTCTACAAATTAATTCAAGATTTTTTCAAATTTTGAAAACAAAAATTTACTTAGATACAAAAATTTAAATTTGCAAAAAAAGTTGGCTGATTTTGGAAAAATGGCCCAAAAGTAAAAAAAATATTGCTTTGAAATGTGACAAAATCGCATATTTTTTGATAGTAAAAAATTTCCTTATTTTGTATGGATAAACTTTAGGCAATTTTTTAATTTAGTTTTTTAGGCGTTTTTCGCCAAAACTTACGACACATTGACAAAATCTTCAAAAAATTTTTAACATTAAAATTAATGTCTTTTATAAGGTGAGTTTGTACATACTTTTAAAAAACAGTAAAGTTATCAGTTTTTAACAATTTTTTAAGAGATATATGTTGCATGGAAATCCCAGTAAAATAAGAATTCTTACAAAAGTGCTTAACTATTTTATTTTTTTATGCTCAGGAGCCAGCTGTTTTTCCTTGCACCAGCTCCTTCTCCTTGCACAGTGGTCAAAAAGGAATTTTTTTTTGGAAAAAGTCTGTAACTTTGGACACAGTTGAGATACTGGAAACATTTTTTTACCAGATTTTGGAAACAACAAGTATTAATTTTATTTTGTAAAAATTTAAAATTATCATACTGTTTTTTTTTAAATTGTGTAAATTACAATCTGTAAAAAATTCTGGTTTTTCCGTCATAACTCCCAAACAATACATCCTACAAGGACGATTTATACACCAAAATGTTTGTAATTACTATACCCACATGACTGCGTTCTTTAAAATGGAATTATTTTTAACTAATTTTAGCTTCAATTTCATGTACTATTTTTCTTTTTATTTCTTTTTCATCATAAAATGACGATTTACTCACTAAAGTATTTGTTAAATCTATACCTACAAGACTGCATCCTTGGAAAAATTTTTAAAATAATATTTTCTTTTCAAATGTCCCTTTTAGTGAATTTTTTTTTTCGTTTTTTTTTCGACATAAAATTCGCCATAAAATCCAACCTATACATCGGACAATAACGATTCATGCATTTAAATGATCGCCATAATATTGTCCTAAAGGCGGGTTACTTCTCTATTGAAATGCGTTTTGCTCTATCTCTTCTAGTCTAGCAGTTATAGAACACTATTTGAAAAATTAACATGAAATCAGCATTAAGGAAAAATGAGCACAATTTACTAAATGGCAAATATTGGCAGCTACTTATTTCATAAATAAAAGAAGACATTCCAATCTTGCAACAGACACCAACGAACCTGATGCGGCAAAGTCCGCTAATAAAGAAATGCTAAACGCAAATTAATTTTTTTACTTTTAAGCATACCAATGATATGTGAATATTTTAAAAACGAATCGTATTATTATAACTGTTTTTCTTTTAAATTAAAAAAAAGTATACATTTATTGTAATGAAAAAAACCAATGAAAAAATTTAAATATAAGATTTATACTGAATTCAATTTTACACTAAGATTTGACAATTTTAAAATGCAAAATTTGCATGAATTTTGATTTTTTTAAAATAAAACTAAACATTTTCTTTTAAATCTGTGAACGGATTATTAATGCTAGATCATTTCTTTGACGAATACTTTTCCAAGAAATTAACAGACTTTAACCATAGTGCGCCGTGTTCATTTCAAGATTTTTCAGGATTTCATTATAAGTTTTGGTAATTATTTCTTACTACGATTTTTCGTAATTAAGAGTTACTGAAAAAATTAAAGTCTCTAAAAGGCTTTGCATCTTTAATTCAAATTCGATAAGAATCTGTTAGCCACACAGATAACGCGGTGTTGCCAGCCCAATCAATTACTGCTAATGTGCTCTGTATTCGTCTTACATGTAATTTGTATATTATTGCCGCTGACAATAGTAGTCACTTCATACTTTTTTTTCCCAAACACAAACACTAAAAGAATGAACTATTTTTCTTTTTGTCCACTCTGGCTACAAAAACAGCAGTAACAAGAAGACTTGAAGCTGCAAGCCAATTTGTCTGATTTAAACAGTGCTGCGGCAAAACAGCAATACGACAACTAGGACAACAACAGCAACAACGACAACAGCAACAACAACAACATTATGTCCGAATACCTTGTATTGAGCTTGTACACAGCTCATTCCAAATCAATTCCTTTGGTTTCAATTCAGCACAAACACGCTTTGCCAGTGTGGCGCGTATTGCTTGTATCGCCAGTGTTGCTTATGGGCGAATGCAAGGTGTTAATTTCAATTTAACGTTTCAGCCAATAATTGCATTTTTTAGCCCGTTTGCTGACTGCTTGTTCTTCTCTGAATTAGTTTGAATGTTTAGTAGAAGAAGAAGAAGAAAAATAAGAAAAACAAAATTCGTTGTAAGCACAACTAATACAAAGTTTCACTTTTTTTCAATTTAATTTTATAGCATATCTCTGCTGAAACTGAAGCCTCCAGGGGTATTTAAAGAATCGCATGTTTTTTGTAGCTGCTGCTACTATTTTGCTGGTGCGGTTTAATGCTGTGCACGACATTCCAGCAATGCAGCACAACAACAGCCACGACACCATAAACAATAATAAAAAAAAAATGATTGTTGAAGAAAAAATTCGATTAAAAAATCGTATTAAAATGCAATTATTTAATTAGTTTTTCCTAGACTGGTTTTTTTTTCTTGTAAGTTGCAGCACTCGTTCTCATTTTTATTTTGATTGTTATTTTATCTGTGTTATTTATTTATATAATATGACGCTGCCAATAATCTAGCGTCCTATTGATTACCGTTTTTCTGCCACTTCCATTTTAAAGTTATGTCATAATTAATGATGCTCATACGTCACGTAGACCCAGCCTTGTATTATTTCTTATTTATTTTTCTTTTCATATTCAAAAGAATTGTCGATATGTTTTTGCACACATTCAATGCATAAAACTGCATAATATTTCTTATTTGCATGAAGTGACGTTAAAGAAAAAACCAACCTCACTAATATAATAATCCAAAAGTTACGATTTAGTGTAAATTTTGAAAATAATTTTGTATGAATTTAAAACAGTTTTAACATAAATTTACAGCTATTTTAAGCACCTAGGCGTCAAAAGTTAAGAGAACCAAATTTATAAAACACAATTTGTTTGGCTTCTTAAAAACACGATTATGTTTTTAAGGACAGCTTTACAAGCAATTTTTAGAGGTAACGGACTCAAGTCCTAATCTCATTTGATATTTTTATAATAAAATGTGCTCGAATTGAAATTTGTGACTCTAGTCTCCTTCAGCAGTTCACATGTAACTCAACGAAAACAACTAGCTAAAAGAATGCAATTTTAAGCGTAGCACAGTGGGACAAAGTCCAACTGTTTCACTCAAAAAGATTTTGTGGTCTTAAAATACGAGCTATTTTGAGCAGAAAATTAAAAAAATACCTACAAATACCTATTTCATATTCATATATACTATTGTAAAAAAGACTTAAAAAATCTAAAATATATTATATGCGAATCGTTGTGATTCTTAGATTGCTTGCATTACTTTTTTTTATTTAGTTTTATTTAACTTTTATTAAATAGAACTGCAGTTATGGCCATATAAATATAAAATTATTCGGTGATAAAACAGGCAAAAAGTTTCTTTTCTATTTATATCTTTAATAAATTTTAAGCGAAGCGATAAAAATAAAAAAAACAGTTGCGTCGCTGGACACACGAGAATAGCGAAGCTTTTTCGTAATTTCATAAGTTTGATATTTTAATGGTTTTTTTAATAAAAAAAATTAAAATACCATAATGTTAACTAAATAAAATAATATTCCCACCAGTAAATTTTACCTAACATTATTATTTTACATGAATTTTGAATTATTTTTGTAAATGTTAATGAAATTGTTGGTTTTTAATATCTAAAATATCAAACTTATATTAATTATATAGATGTAATGTCATCAATATTTCAAGCAAATATTACATCAGTAGTTGTCCTTATCTTGTTGTGCAAATATTTGGATCGCTTATAATTCGCAAATTATATTTATCAAAACGGCATTGTTTAAGGAATAAAATTTTTATGAAATTGATTTGTTTTTTTTTATATTTCAAAAGTATAGTCTTTCTGATGTTATTTTCACTTCTTCAAGCCTTTTAGTAGCTGTCGAGCCACAGTGTTGCGTCTACTTTTATTATCATTATAATATTTTAGCTCGAAACTACTTTTTTCGCCATGGTGTTGTAGAAAAAACAAAAACTATTCAGATGAATCATCTGAAATTTAAATATGCTATTCATAACATCAGTGGCTATCGGAACTAGAATCAAAGTTTTATTTAAAAATCGTAGATTTTATAATTTATAGCCGGTGGAAAACAAGCTGTTTTAAGAACTAAAATTTCAAAAGCGCGTCATTCTGTCAATTTTGAATATTTTTTCTAATGCCAGCTACAGCTATAGTGATTAACAGGGCTCGGATTTTGATGACATAAGATACTGCAAAAATTACCTAAAAAATGACAAAAATTACCTAAAAACTGCAAAAACTGACCTAAAAACTGACAAAAAATACCTAAAAACGCAAAAAATTGCATAAAAAATAAACAGAAAATTTAGCATAACTAAATTAAAATTTATTTTTTACTAGCATATCCTATGCTAGTTTTTATCTAATATTTGTTTCATTTTTCCACATACCCTTTTGACAGTTTCACCACGCGCAGAACTTTTTTCATAGAAGCCTATAAACAAAGCTACTCCTTTGTCGAGAGGTAATGTTTTTGATTGAAGGGACTCTAGTGTTACAGGATATTGTTTAAAAATTTGCATTTTGACATTTTTTAGTACGAAAAATAACAAAAATATTCTTTAAAAATGTAACTAAAATGACTAAAAAACCGAAAAATGTTCTAAAAATTAAAAGTGTCAAGAAATGACAATAAAATAACTTAAAAATTTGCCCTAAAAAATGCCCTAAATCTAGTAAAAATTACATGAAAACTAAAAACAATGAAAAATTTCCTAAAAACTTTTCATATTTGGAATTTAGGAAACATAAATGGACGTTTTAAATAAGCAGTAAATGACTTAGGAGCAGCAGAAAAAAGATGACATGCCATCGAAATCCTAGCCCTGGTGATTAATAATATTCTTGGTTTTATTTTTTAGATATAAAGAATATTCAAAATCTGCAACACCGCCCATGCCCCATTTTCCTTGAGAGCGTCTCATTGAGCGCCATTTTGAACAAGATCAGCAATTTTTTAAATTCAAAAAATAATTTTTTTTTTATGATGAATGAGTGTTACAATATACCTTAAGAGTTTAAATATCGTTGTTCAATATTTTAACTTTTTAGAAAAATCCTAAAAATACCTTACATTTACGAGCGCTAGATCACTGGCCTTGTCTTAAGTGCCTATGAATATTCATGCCTGAATTCGCAATTAAAATCAACACCTAAAACAATTGGCATCTTGTGATAATTTTCAACCCGTTCAATGGAACCTTGCTACTTTTGTTGTTTGGATAGCTAATGCACAATGTTTTTGATCTATTATTATGATCTGCTGCATCATAGCTTTATGCATTCACAATAGAATATGTATGATAGCTAATGCACAATCCTTTTAATACATTCTTGCAAGGTTGCCAGTAATGTGGGAAAAATCCCATTTGTGGTAATTTTTAATTGGTCTTGGCAATTTTTTTTTTTTTTTAATTTCCATGATATTTTTTAATCCAGCGTTTTATTTTTTAATTGTTGTGGGAATTCAGCGTGATAGTTTTTAATTGCATGGAATTTCGGGAATTTTCTTCTTAAAAATTTATTTTTCTTTTTTATTAAGCAACAATTTAATAATGGTATTCGATGAATGACGTATATAAGCTATAGTCTTATGCTGTGCATTTTCTCAAACTAACCCTTAAGCTTAGTACGCTGTAGGAACGAAAATTTTTGGGCTCTTATAACTCTACACGCGAAATATTGGTGCAGAGTCAAAATTGTTGTGTGGAGAAAAAGCACTTGCTGTTCTGGTTGACAGATTCATATTTTTATTGCTGCAATTTTATATCCTATAAAAGGCAAGACTACACATTAATAAACTATATAAATGCAACAATAAATTCGTTAAATAACAAATTCAACACTTAAACATACTTACTGCTTATTTTTTATGTTGAATGGCAAATTTCCGCGCCAATTAAATGTACGGGCATATAATTTGTATTTGTATTTGTATTTATTTATAAGACATTAGGACAAATAAAAACTAAGTTCTTTTACAGTACAACAAGTAAAAATACCTATAAATAAGTTAAGATAATAAACAAATTGTTTAGATATAACAACAAATTAATAATAGTGACTATAAATAAGATAATGAATAATATTAGATAATGATTAAGAGATTAATAAAAACAAAAACAAAATAAAAAATATTGTATGAATATATATAAGAATAACTAGCTGAAACCCGGCGCGTTGCTGCCACTCTCCCTATTCAAACGCCCATAAAATGTTATCAGTTAAACAGCATGTCTAAATTGAGGTCAAATACTGAGTTCTGAGACTGTGCGACCTATATCCACAAAGCTATTCGATATAACAAATTTGGGTTGTATAGGAAGTGCCACTCTCTCTTCATCACCGCTAATAGAATGTAATCAATTAAACTGGATGTCTACATGGAGGTCGAATACCGAATTCCAAAACTGTGCGACATATAACTCCAAAACTATTCGATAGCACAAATTTTGATTGTATGGGAGGTGCCACTCTCCTTTTCCCTACGCCCATAAAATTTTAGCAATGAAACTGCATGAGTACATTGAGGTCGAATACTGAATTTTGAGGCTGAGTTACCTATAACTCCAAATCTATTCGATATCGCAAATTTGGGTTAAATTGGAGGTGTCACGCCCCCCGACAAACTCTAAAAATTTTTATCAGTAAATCTGCAAGCGTAAATTTTGGTCGAATACTGAGTTCCGACGCTGTGCGACCTTGAACTACAAAGCTATTCGATATCACAAATTTTCGTTGTATGGGAGGTGCCACTCCCCCTTGATCAACGCTCATAAAATGTAATCAATGAAACTGCATGTGTACATTGAGGTCCAATACTGAATTCCAAAGCTGTGAGACCTATAACCCCAATGCTATTTGATATCTCTAATTTGGGTTAAATAGGAGGTTTCACGCCCCCTTGTCGTACGCCCATAAAATGTAATTAATGAAACTGCATGTATAAATTGGGGCCGAATACTGAATTCTGACGCTGATATTCAATATCGCAAATTTACGTTAAATGGGAGGTGCCACGCCCCTCTTACCAATGAACATAGATTGAATCAATGAAACTGCATGTGTATATTGAGGTCGAATACTGAATTTCGGCGTTGTACGACTTATAACTCTAAAACTATTTGATAGCACAAAGTTGGGTTGTATGGGAAGTGCCACTCCCCTTTGCCCTACGACGACAAAATGTAAGTATTGAAAATGCATGTATAAATTTAGGTCGAATACCGAATTCTTACGCTGTCAACCTATAACTTCAAAGCAATACGATATCGCAAATTTGGGTTGTAAGGGAGATGTCACGCCTCCCTGTCCAACGCCCATAAAATAAAACCATTAAAACTGCATGTGTAAATTGAGGTCAAAAACTGAATTCCAAAGATGAATTCCTATAACTTCAAAGCTATTCGATATCACAAATTTGGGTTGTATCGGAGGTGCCCCTCCCCCTTGTCCACTCCCATAAAATTTCATCACAGAAACGGTACGTCTAAATTGTGGTCGAATACCGAATTTCTAAGCTGTGCGACCCATAACTCTAACTAAAGCTATTCGATAACAACAATTTTTTATTTATATGTGGGAGGTAAAAGGGGGTGTGGCATTGCCCCTTAAACCATCTCGTACTCAAAGCAAAGCGTACTTACAAAATTTGAGCTCAATCGGACCAATGGTTTCGAAGTATTTTGATATTTTCTTTAAAGTAGGCGTAGATGAATTGTGACCACGCCCATTTTTTCAAAGTTAATTATAGTTATCATACGAACTTATTTACCAAATTTTAATTTCATACGACCAAAACCGTCTTAAATACAGCATTTTTATTGATTTGTGGGCGACAAAAGGGGGTGTGGTACAAAACCTGCAAAGATACACACATGCAATTTCTTATGTGCACCCTCCACACAGACCCCAATCACCCCTGAAAATTTCATTGAAATCGGGCAAGCCGTCTAGGAGGAGTATGCGAACAGGAAGTTTTGCCACTTAATTTTATATATATAGATATCAAAACAGTGGGCGCAAAAGTGGGCGTGGTCAATTTTTCTTTCAGTAAACACTTAAATTGGATTACTACGAACATTTGAAAAAAAAAATTATCCAAATCGGTCCAGCTGTTTTCCGATTTTAGATAAATTGAAAAAAGTGGGCGCAAAAGTGGGCGTGGTCAATTTTTCTTTCCGACAAAACTTAAATTGGATTACTATGAACATTAAAAAAAATTATCCAAATCGGTCCAGCCGTTTTCCGATTTTAGATAAATCAAAAAAAGTGGGCGCAAAGTGGGCGTGGTCAATTTTTCTTTCCGTAAAAACCTAAGTTGGACTATTACGAACATTTTAAAAAAAATTATCCAAATCGGTTCAGCCGTTCTCAACTGATGCAATTACCAACGAACGACATTTGATTTTTATTTATATAGATTCAATTAAATTTCGTTCATTTGTCGTATGACCATTTTTTCCATTTGTTATTGGTTGCGTGCTATTTTGATTGCTATTTCCAACAAAAATAGCGCGTATGTACACAATTTGAACTGCATAAAATTCATACATTTAGTTTTCATATCAATTAAAATCAAATTTGCAAAAAAAAAATTTCCAATAGGTCCAAAACCCTTCACTCAAACACATATAACTCGACCAAATCAAAACATTTTCAAACAATTTTTTTTTAAAACCATCTAGAGAACGTACCCTACAAAATGGTATCGGCAGATTTTTTTTTTACCCAGCCGAACTCTCAAACACTCGTCACAAACAGATTTGACAACATTTTTTTATATAATTTTTTTATATATATAGATAATATGAATGAAGAATAAGAATATGTAAAGATAAAAGCGAAAGGATAGAAAAATAAATTAAGTTTAAAAAGTTAAGATGTTGAGAAGTTAGTTAAAATAGATTGCCCAAAATTTTCCGCCCGTTCGATTTCTCTTAAGTTACGTGGTAACGCATTCCACAGTCTTATGGCATTAATGAAAAAAAGATTGGAAGAAGTTAGAGAGCCATACCTTGGAACTATAAGTATTCTGCATCTTCTAGACAAACTGAACTGCAGTTTTTCATATAGGTAAGAAGGAGTTTTACTATGAATTATTTTATGAAGGTAGATACAGTTACTAGCATTTAAATAATCAACCAAACTGCACCCAAGTAATGCATTTCTGAAGTGAGAGAGGTGGTCAAACTTTTTTAAGCCGAAAACAAACCGCGTGGCATAATTATGTGCAATATTAAGTTTTAACAGGGAAGATGAGTCGAGTTTACTGTTCACCACGTCAGAATATGTTATAACAGGTAAGACAAATTGCTTCACTAGCATTCGTCTTAGATCAAGCGTACAAAGACAAGCAGACATTCTTAAATTTCGCAGGATATAATAAACTTTACAAACAACACTATTAACATGATCAACACAAGATAGAGAAGAATTCAAACAATAACCCAGATTTATAATTTTTGACACAACACTTAGCTTATTTGAGCCAATGTAGAGGTCAGGAATGTTATTAAGGAAAGATTTATTTTTACAGCTCGGGAAAATTTAAGATTTGACAGCATTTAGTTGGTGTCCATTGTTAATTGCCCACTGATAAATGTTTCTTAGGTCCTCATTAATTCTGTAACAGAGGGTATCTAGGAGATCAACACTACTTGAGTGATAGATCTGAATATCGTCCGCATAAGCATGTATAGAAGAATGATTACAAACAGCAAAAATATCATTTAAAAAGATAGAAAATAAGAGAGGACCAAGGATCGACCCATGAGGAACACCACTTATTACCGTTTTATAGCTGGAAAATTTTTGTCGGACTTGAACTTTTTGCAATCTATTAGACAAATAATTTGATATGAGACTCACCGCACTATCACTAAACCCAAAGAAAGACTTGAGTTTCAGACATAAATATTTGAGGCTTACCTTATCAAATGCTTTTGAGAAATCTAATAAGCAAAGTTACGAAATAGAAGCAGAGTCGTATGCAGGCGGTAATCATCTATGGTGAATTACACCCGTGCCCAACCGAAAGCCAGATTGAAATGGAGACAAGAGCTTATTTTCATGTAAGAATTTATTGATTTGTAGGCTTATTATTTTCTCACAGACCTTGGATAACGGGGACAGTATACTTATGGGCCTGAAATGATTTGGACTAGATGGATTCGACTTTTTTCCACAGGTAGCACAATTGCAGATTTCCATGTTGCTGGGAATGTTAATAATAATAATATGTGTTAATTGTCTAATTATATGTGGTAAGAATATTTTAATAAATTTAATCGGAACGCCATCTTCTCCTATTGCATTTGGTTTTATTTGCATAACACATTTTCTTATATCTAGTTCACTAACAGGTGTAAATTCAAATAGATTAGGAACATGAAGCTGTGTAAGGGAAATCGTCTTGTTGCTAAAATAAGAGGTGTTATCTAAGAAAAAATTATTTAGTAAGACTGGATCAATTTGACATGCCGAGGTTGTCTTATTACGTACTCCTAGTCTTATGTTCGACAGCGAAATTTTGATATTTCAACTTTCCACTCACGAATGTAAATTTGAAAACATAGTAATAATTTTCGCTTCTACAGCGTACTATTTGGCGAAAAAAATTTCGCTGCCTGTTCGTTGTCAAAAATCTCAATGTATTTCTTATAGAAATTTTTTCCGTTCCTACAGCATACTAAGCTGTAATAAAAACCATTAAATTGCATATTTGTTTTAAGAACAAGTTGCCGTCATGAAAACTAAGTAGACATTTTTTGACATATGGCAATACTAAACTGAATTTTTAATTTTTTTTTTGCAAGCGTAAAGCTTACAAAAATTATGTTAAAATGCCAAAAATAAAAAAAAAATTTAATTACTACCAAAACAATATTAAAAAATATTTGCAATATCCATTGGTTTTCAATTATCTTTTAAAATGTCTTAATCTTTTCAATTAAATCACAGTCGTAAGCTGCGTATGTAAAATCCCTTACGTTTTTGTTGGTGCAAAATACGCTTCAGTTAATATATCGCTCTTACGCTATTAACATCACAAATACGCCGTTCATGGAATACCATTATTATTTCTTTGTGTTATTTCCAATTTTTATTTCCAATTTTATGGGATTTTTTTGGTATTTTTTAATGCTTATGGGATTTTTGGTGGTATTTTAAAAACGAGTGCTATTTTCGTGGTAATTTTTGATGATCGTGGGATTTTTTTGGTATTTTTTAATTGCGATGCGAATTTTTTTGTTTATTTTTACCTGGGAATTTTGATGGTATGTAATTTATGTTAATCTGGGAAATTTATGTTACTGTAATTTTCGTGGGAATTGTTCCCAATTTTGATTGACAACCTTGCATTTTTGTAATCTGTTGCAGCATACCATCACGTATTCCCACGTAGGATAGCTAATGCACAACCTTTTTAATAAATTCCTGTCATCTTCCGCAACATAGCTTCAGTTGATACTTAATATTGAATGAATCACATCATAACACAAAGGGTTGATTTGGAGTAGTGGTTAGTGTGTAGAACTCTCAATCGAAATGGTGCGAAATATATTTTTATCGAAAATAATTTTAATTTTATATTAAAAACTTCATACTTTATATTTTCTTTTACTTTCTTTCTTTCTTTTATATAAAAACTTCAATTCTAAGAAAAAGGCGTATGAAAAAAGTGTCGTTTTTGAGATTTCACTCAAGTAAATCACAAAAGGAGGCGTAAAAACTTCGCTTCAAAAAATAAATTGGATATTAAAGTTTTATTTATGGAGTTTTTTAATCAGGTGTGGAAAGTTATATCGGTTAAGTGTCCACCATTACAATATACACACGCCTCGGCTCTTTTAATGGCATTTTCAAGCGTGTGTGGTTTGTTGACGTAGACCTCTTCAGGTAGCCCCACAGAAAAAAGTTAGGAGCCGTCCGATCAGGCGATCGAGGCGGCCATTTTTGCAGTCACGTCACCATTTTTTGAAATTATACGATTCGAAGATTCTTCCCGCAACAAGTTCATTGTTGCCTGAGCGGTGTGTGCTCATCATCTTTCTGAAACCAAATGCTCCCATAGTTGTTGGAAGCTCGCACTAGTGGAAAGATGAAGTCCTCAAGCATCGTTCTGTAGCGATCCCCGTAGATAGTTATGCTTGCACCTGTAGCATTTTCAAAGAAATATGGTACATAGACCTTGTGCGAGGCTACGCCACACCAAACAGTCACACGAAACGGGTGTAGAATTTTGGGATTGTGTGTGCCCCAAAATCTGCAGTTTTGCTTATTTACAAACCCGCCCAGATGAAAGTGAGCCTTGTCGGTCATCATTAAATTTTAAAAGAAAATTGAGTCATTCTCGGCGAGATTTAGGACAGCTCTGGAGTAATCTATACATAATGCCAGGTCACTAGGATGAAGCTGTTGGACTAACTGTACACGTATAAAAATCTTGGACTAAAATTGGAACTTTTCTGTACTTTATATATGACCACACCAGCTTTGGTTTCAAATCTAGTATTTTTAAAATACTAAAAAATCATTTTAATACAGCTTTGGTTAAAAATTTAGTACAAGCTTGGATTGAAATATAACAAAAAAAAAATAACAAACATAGCGAGAATCGAACCAGGGACATGCTGTTTGTAAGCTCACTACGTTAAACACTGGGCTATTGCGCTATATGAAACAAAAGCAATAAACAAGCATATGAACTTAATAGCCTAATATTGAGTGTCAGCATTGCAATATTTCTTTGGTTTAAATTTGAGTACAGAAAAGTTTTAATTATGGATTAGTGTTTGTGAATTTTTAAAATTTTAAACCTCAAGGTTAAAAAAAAGCTGTAGTATTTTAGCTGGACTAAAATTTATTCCAAGATTTTTAACCGTGTGTTTTGCAGGGGTAGATCTGGCGAACCGTGGCACGCGTGATAGCCAACTGTGTTGAACGTCTTTGTGTTGAAGTTTCTGGGTTATTGTGTTTAACTAGATCAATATTTTTGGCCGATTGTCCAAAACGAGGTCTGCCCGCGCGTATCATATCTAAAAAGTTGCCATATTGCTCAAATTTGGAAACTACAGCACGAATAGTTGGAGCTGTTGGAACGTTGCGAACTCCATAAAACTGCCGGTATGCACGTTGAGTGACAATTACTGACCGGCCGTTTTCTAAAAATTATAAAACCATTTTGGTACGCTCTGCAATGGTGTACCCTTCCATATTAAAATTTCAAAAGTTTTATAACTGAAATATAAAAAAAAAAATAAAATACTAACTAATAAAAAAGTTATTAATTTTGTAAATTGGAAAAAAACTTTTTGTCCAACCTGTACAAATCTATACATATTCAGAAACCTAACATTCACATACTTTTTACCACTGTGCGTCGTGAACCATAGTTGTCAAATCTTTCAAATCTTTATTCATCAAAGCCGAGTTGTTGTTTTTCTGTTATAATTTGCAAACCGTGTAGATAAATCCATTGCAAGATAAATCTATCAAAACTGAAATATCAGCGACTCACACACAAGATTCACACATTTGAATAATACAGAGAAGAACCCCCACAAAGTAGTCACACTGCTCAAAAACCATCACCTTGTTAAAGCATCATATTGTGTCAAGAAGTTAGTCGCGTGGGATTGCTCACGTGGGAAAATTCAGACAAATTTTAATCATAGCTGAGTGCATGCGAAAAGAACTCAAACACACACAAAAAGAAAAGAGCTGAAAACATACCCGTAAAGCCAATGGAAGAATGTGCAACAATTTGTCAATGGCAACGGGTAAAAGATATTCAAAATTAGCCGCAAAGTGTAGGCACAACAACACATAAACACATAAACTGCTGGGAACATTTAAGCGCATGCTTGACCCACAGGCGTGGTATGACCCGGGACAGTGTTTTGTGTAGAGCAAAACTACTAACTCAGATATGAGACTCAAGAGATAAAATTTGACCAGCCAAACAAACTCAACTCGAGATACATTGATTGGATTAGCGTTGTTGTTTGCTTTGTTCAAGCGCTTGTAAGATAAGGCTTGACAGTTTTTTAATTAAGCGGGGTCAAAAGGTCCTTGAAAAATATTTTTCAGCCCACTTTTGTGGCGTTAAAGTCAGAAAAATAATAAATAAAAACAAAAATAAACAGCAAACATTCAGTTACTATTATGTTGACCTTATTGCATAAAATCTTTTACATAATAAATCAGCGCAGAGTGTTTGTTTATATAATAAATATAAATATTTAAGAAAAAATACCACTTTATGTGTTTTTAGTGTTTTTTTGTTTTATTATTTGTTGTTATGAATATGTGACAAAAACCATAGCACTACTTAAAAAACCACTACAACAGCAACAACGCATGATCGCACGCGTTGTCCACAGTTGTTTGATGTTGTCGTTGTTGTCTTTTAAACGTGCACTTTGTGTGGTACCGTTTTGAAAATTATTTTTGGCTACCGTATTTTTATAGTTGTTTTATTTTTTCTTCTGTTACTTATTCATTTAACCCATTTTAAACTTATGCTATCTTTTTAATCTTGTTCGCTAGAGACTACAACAAATCTCACTTGCAGACCATACGTCGCGTTATCGCTCACATACTGTCCAGGTTTTGGCTCAAAATACAAACCATAATTATCTGCTTGTTCTGAAACCGGTTATTCGTGCAGTTAAGTAGTTTAGTTAAAAACAAAAATTGTTGGACTTCCATTTTATGTGGTAAAAATAAAAAATTAGCTGTTAATATGTTAGCCTGGCTTGTCACTTAAGCATGCTTCTTCTTTTTTTTTTCTATCTTCTTGTGCTTTTAAGAGTTTAATTAAAAATTTGCCTCGATTTACTTTTAATTGCATTTCTGCGGAATTTAACTGTTTCTGGACGTTACTTGACTTACGGCTGACTCAGGTTTTATTTCTATTTTTAAAGGGTTTTTTTTTTCTTTTAGTACTCATGCCTATACAAAAATGACACAGTCATAAAGATGTGACAAAAAGAGTTTCTTTTGTTAACTGTAAATAAGGGCCGGAAATACCCACTAAATGTTTGTATCTTCTTGTGTGTGAAAATACAACAAATTTGAATAAATGTAGGTTAATACAACTTTGACAAAGATTAATATTTTCTCATCAAAAAGAAGTAATTAAAATTTCCCGGAAATTATAATAAATTAAAAACTAAAGTGTTTGTTTCACAAATTCAAAAATGTGACGAAGTTTTGTTTCATTAACAATGTTAATTATGTCATAACTTAAGCATATGTTAAGCAAATTTCAGCTAGTCTGGAAAATATACAGATCCACGTTTAATGACTATGCAAAGGAAGTAAGAATAGCTTAGCGAACATCTTGGACAAATTGCTGCGAGTCCATTGAGGATATCAGTGAAGTCTCCAGACTTCGTAAGACGCTATCCAACGACGCATCGATCCCGGAGTACATTAAGAGGTCTGACGAATCCTGGACAGAATTCAGTCAAGAAACGCTTTTGTTACTCATGGAAACACATTTTCCAGGTTGTAAAGAACCGGAGCAAAATGGAGCTAGCAGCAACTTGGAAATGACAATACCAAAACCCTTACAGGAACTCCTCAACATTATTACAAGGTCAACTGCAGAATGGTCGATTGAGTCTTTCAAGCCCTACAAATCTGCAGGGTTAGATGGAATCCTGCCGGCCATGATGAGACATGCCCTCCCCAGCATCATGCTCTGGCTTATAGCAATCTTCACCGGTTGCCTTAAGGCAGGATATGTTCCAAAAATTTGGAGAAAAGTGCGAGTTGTTTTCATTCCTAAAACTGGGAAACCGATTACACTCAGCACCAAAGGATTACATGCCTATTAGTCTCTCATTGTTCATTATGAAAACGCTAGACCGAATAATAGATTTTCACATAAGAGAATCCTTGAACAATACCAATATTTGCAGTGTGCAACACGAGTACCTTAAAGGCAAATCAGTGGAAACGACACTGCATGAGGTAGCTTCAGTCATAGAAAGAACCCTTCGTCACAAAGAATATACCTTAGCAACTTTTTTGAATATCAAAGGAGCATTCAACAATGTTAATACAGATTCCATAAAGAGTTCTCTAGTAAACCCAGTAAAATAACCCAGTGGATTTATAAAATGCTCGATAGCAGACGTTTTTAAATTGTACTTCAGTACAAAGATATAGATTTTTAGATATTGATGAAATTTTGTTAATTGGATGACATTGAAGAAGTATATTTTATTTAATTAAAACATCAATGAAACAGTTTTGATGAAATTTCTTCAAACTCAAAAATTTCTTCAATTTTAGGGAATTTGCTCAAGCTGAAGAAATTTTTAATTGAATAAATTTCTTCGAATTAAAGAATTTTAAATTATAGGAAATTTCTTAAGTACTTAAGAAATTTTTTCAATTAAAATAATTCATTTTGCAAATCAATGAAATTTATTCAATGAAGAATTTCTTCAGATTGAAGAAATTTCCTTTCTTCATCTTGAACAAATTTTGCTCTAATTGAAGAAATTTGTTTAGTGAATTTGCTCTATTTGAATAAATTTCTTCAGCATGAAGAAATTTTCTTCATTTGAAGAAATTTATTCAATAAAGAGTTTCTTCAGATTGAAGAAATTTCATTTAATTGAAGAAATTTCTTTAAATGAAAGAAATTTCTTCAAGCAGAAGAAATTTCTTCAATTAGAAGAAATATATTCAAGATGAAGAAATTTCTTCAAAAACGAGTTGATTTACAGTAATCTTAGAAACTGATTTAATTATTCCCGTATTGGCGTCGGTTTGAAAAAGGTTTCAAGTAGGCTTGGGCATTTTTGTTCACTAAAAATATTGCTCTTTTTAGTTCAGATGAGTTTAATGAACTAGTTCGTTTAATGAACTAGTTCACTTAGTTCATTCGCTCTTTTAGTTCGTTTCGTGTACTCGTTCATGTTGTTAGTTCGTTAGGTATTATACATAGTTCGTTTGGTGTTTTAGATCGTTAGGTATGTTAGCTCGTTAAATTTTTTAGTTCAATAGCTCTTTTAATTCGTTTTGTTTACTCGTTCATGATCAGATCTTTTAATTTAAACGAACTTTATGACCGAATCAATCATTAACTGTGGACATAGAAAAAATTTACATAAAAGTACTACATATGGGGCATTCCACACAATATTTGCCACAAATATTTGTTTTTCCAAAAAGTTTTTTTTATCGTTCATTAATGAAGACTGTATCAGCATGGACTCAAACCATTGCTAAATAATCTTTTTCTAGTTCTGACTCGCTGCAAAATCGATTGAACTAAAAGAACGAGAATTAACGAACTAGCTCACATAGTTCATGAGTGCGAATAGTTCAATTGAACTAGTTCGTTCGTGAACTACCCAAGCCTAGTTTTAATTAAATAAGTTATTTATGAGTGGATAAAAAAGAGAGTTATGAGAAGTTTTGATAAAATGAAAACTAAAGGAGGCGTTGATCGATAAATTTGATCTTGTTAATAATTTTCTTGGTAAGTGATGTGAAACTTTTCAAAAAATATATGTGTAACTATATTAATCTTTTTCAGATTGCGAAATAGTCTAAGAAGTATTGCTTTTAATAAAACCGGAGCAGCTTTAACATTTTTTTAAGTTACATCCACTTCGATTGGCTTGCAAATAATGTTCGAACACAATCTAAAGATTCTGCAACAGATCCACACGTGAGTACTAGTATATATGTTTATTTTTAAAAACAAAATTTAAAAATCAAACTTGTTATACTTACGTATATATTTCTGTTGATTCAGTTATTTAAGCGTATTTTAAACGTAGTCTGTCTAGAAAAGTGTTTACCAAGAAGTGAAAAATTCGCACTCATTAGAAAATATATGGATTTTATTTCAGATGGTCGTTGCTTTGCAATTGTTTACCTTATACATATGGTTTTTTTAAACAGGTCTAAAATAAATAAAAATGTTTTATTTAAATTTTACGATGTTAATGAAAAAATTCCTTCTCATGACCAACATATTATACTAAAGATAAAACAGTAACTGAACTAAATATTGAAGCAATTTTAAGAGCGACATCTCAAGGAAGATATCTTATTGATCTTTATAAAACTACCTCCTGTTAAAATGATGGATCGCGATCAGTAGTTGTTGAACTTATTATTAGACACATGATCCAAAATGATATACGAATATTGTCATTCGTATATCATTTTGGATGGCTAAATAGATAGGAGAGTCCATCGTTGCTATTTTTAAAACTGAATTTTTTGTAAGATATTTTCTTTTGAATATTTCGTAATATCATTATGAAAAGTACTAAACTTACATATGTACATAAATTAAGGCAGGTCAAATTGTACGAACATTTTTTTCGCAGTCCGGTTTAGTGAAAATCGTAAAATTCATATTATTTTATGAATTTTTCGAGAAGAAACCATATATTTTTTTAAACTTGGGTCCTCCTAATTTTTTAAAATACTCTCGCGGTCAAAAAAAAAAAGCCGACTTAATAACAAATATTCTTTTGCTTAAATTATAACACAGCGTGACGGAATCGGCAAAAAAAAGTACAACCAAATTTTATTGAAATTTTTAAAGAGGAACATGTTAAGAGTGAAATTTTAAGATTTTCACTGAGCCGCGCCGATTTAAAATTAAACCCGCCTTGACATATATATATATGTATATTTTTTCAGGGTTACTATTATTCTAAACAAAGTGGAAAGAAGCCCAAGGATAAAGTATACGACAAATATTTCAATTCTATACGGCAACTTAAAGACAGCAGTATCTTACCAAAAAGATCCTATTCAAGCAGAAGCCAAAATAATGATCGAAAAAGAACATTTGATTTATTCATGTGGCGGCCGTTGCCTAGTGGGTAGAGTGCATGGCCCCTAAGCTAAAGAACCGCGGTAGACCGGGTTCAATTCCAGCTCAGACAGAAAGTTTTTTCAATTGATTTTTCTGTTCGGTCGTCACTTCTCTGCAGACAATGGCAAACCTCAGAGAGTAAAAATTGCCATGTAAAGCTTTTTGGGAACATAAGCCGTTCGGAGTCGGCATTAAACACGTAGGTCCAGTTCTCGGTCATTTGTGATCGAACATTTAATAACACGCACAACACAATTGATCAATAGAAGCTAGGTCAAAGTCCTTCCAAGGGCTAAAATGGCCAGTTTATTTATATTTATTATTAAGATCTTTACATCAATCTTTCATCAACCCATATTAAACTGACGTGTTTTTTTGTGTAATATGTATTTAGATCTACCGGAACCAAACGCTGTGGAAAGTGTTAAGGAGATTTTAAAATAGAATTGTGACTGGACCGAATTTGAAAATCATTGATCGGCTTCCAAGAATTTCAGACTAGCTGAGATTACAAGTGCTAAAAGCACAACTGAAATTTTTACTAAGTGCAAGCGATATAAAAAACCAATGAGCTTTAAATAGGTAGGTACCTTTTTTTTATGCAAACTTAATAGTTATGAAATAAAAATACATTTATTTCTATATAGATTAATATGGATTTATTCATTTTGATTTAAAGTAGTCTTAAATTGGAAATTAGTACCGAAGTTTTAAATATTAGTTTTCGTTTTAAATTTTTTTTTTAAAATAATTCCATTTTTAACTAAGCAACTTAGTCTCCGTTACATCCTTCATCGCTTTAGCACCATTTCCTCTCACTTTATCTCTTTTTTGGGTACAATTGAGTTATCGTAAATTTATTTAATCTAGTTAATGATATAATTTTTTGCTATAAATAAGTTTTTGTTCTTAATTATCAAACTGCTTGCATTTAGCTCACTTAAATAAAAAATATATGGATTTTATTTCAGATGGTCGTTGCTACGCAATTGTTTACCTAATACATAGTCTTCTTGCTCCAACAGCAAAAGTTGTTATTTACAAAAATGACAAAAAAGTTCAGTCACGATTTTCGGATCGGGACTTCCAGGCTGGTTTTTTTCTTATTTGGGAACACAGTTACTGAGTGTGAGGAAGAACTAAAGAGGAGACAAAATTTTAAGGACAGTATTCAGCCACTTATCTTAATTTCGAGTTCAATTTTAGATCCAAATCAAATTGTTGTATATATGGATGCAATAAAATATAAAAAAATTCTACATTAACAGCGATTGATATATGTTTCAAAATAATTAATCAATTTAACCTTTCATATAAAATTCAATCAAGTTTAGTTTGGAATTTTAATCAAAAATATTTTTATAACATTCATACTAATTTTGATATTAAAAGCCCAAAGAAAAACACTCTCATGTCCAAACTTAAACATTAGATCTGCATTTTTTTTAAATTTTTTGTAATAAAATTTGTAATTTTTTTAAGTAAAGTTTTTTATAATTAGTCCTTTATATTATTTTTCTTTATTAATAATGATTCGAAATTATATTTATTTTTTGTTTTCAATCACAGTCTGTTTCGGAAATCGCTACACTTTAATCTTCAGATCATAAAATTTACTAACCATTTCAATTTAATAAAATTATTTGAAAGAAAACAAAATTTTTACTATTTTCATTTAATATAAATTTTATCCAAAAACGAAGAAACGTTTCGCATTAGCTATTTTTGCTTAATATAAAAATTTTTTCATTCTCCCAATCATATACATATATATGAAACATATTATGCTCGAGATTTCCTTTCCCTACAGGGGCAGTTAACGATGCATGGAATGAAGAAATATTTTATCAATTTGGTCAGTAAAGTGCATTAAATAGAACAATATTTTATCAAAACGAAGAATGAAATTAGTCATATTGAAGTTATTTTGTTAATATGAAGAACTAAATCAGTAGGTAATATTGAAGAATATTTCGTCAATATGATGAAAAACATAAGTCATATAGAAGAACTATTTTTCAACATGAAGAAAAAACGTGTGATATTGAAGAATATATTGTTTATACGATGAAATAGTTTATCATAATGAAGAAAATTTTATCAATAAGAAGTCATATTGAAGAATATTTTGTCAATTTAATGAAAACAATTTGTCATATTGACGATGTTTTTGTTAAAATGAATGATGAAATTCATCAGATTTAATAATATTTTGGTAATTTGAAGAATGTGTTTAATCAGACTGAAAAAATATTTTTCAAATGGAAGAATTTTTTTTTGTGATTTTGAAGAATTTTATTTAATGCTATAAAAATTGTATGGGAATAAAATTTCGTCAATAGTTACAAAATTTATTAAAATGTACAAAAATTTTGTTGTATACACGTATATATTTGTTGACCGTATATTGATCACACTTTCATCAAATTAACGTCCTTTTTAGTCAAATTCACCACCAACGTTTTATCAGTGTAGGGTATACAAAAATTATCTAAAACTGAACAGTACAACAAATGTATTAAAAATTGGAATTGAAAGCGAAATTGGTATAGAAAAAGATTCTACAAAAGCTTCTAAAAAACAACTGATCTTAAAAAACTTAGGTTGCGGACAGATTCAACGCCGATTCAGACAGGCAGGCAGACAGGCGCCGACAGGCAGAAACCTGCAAAGAAACGAGATAGAAATAAAGCAAAGACAACTTTTACCTCGCTTGTTGACATAGTTTGCCTGCGCCTATCTGCCTGTCTGTAGGCTTCGGCGTTCACGCTGCTGCAACCTTACGATTTACTAAAGTTCTATGTAATAAAAATTTCTAAATAATCAAATTTTTGTATAGCTGTTAAATAATTTTAGATTAGCAATCGTCATTCAACAATCGATTTGTCAATAATTTTTCTCACAACATTTGCACTTATGAATAATTCAACTTTCTGCATTAGACATTCTGAGTGTCAAAATCGGAATGTTCTATAACATGTCTATAACTAACGCAACTAATGCTAAAGCCTTGAAGTTAAAGGAGCAAAAGTAATATTATGAATTTATTCACGAAAGCGGGTCAACCACCTACGACCCATAACAGCAGATTGCAAGATATCAAACAGAATGAAAGGAGAAGCGAACAGAAGGAAGTCGTGGAGCTGTGTCAAATACGGGGGCTACTCGTAGAACTGGAGTCTCCAAAAAGCAACAACAACCAACCATTGCAATTCTTCTCCAACCATAACAATGAATTGCATACCACAACTCTACTTTACGAGTATATGTCTGCTTAGCTGCTTTTGTGGTCTTTCCTTATTTTTTACGTTCGTCGTTCTTCTCTCAACAGGGCCTCTCGATGAGCTGGCCTAGCTTGACCACTCTTACCCAAGTATATGTGTATGTTCATGCTAAGTTACTCGACTCGTATGCTTTTTCTTCTACTCGTACTGGTACTTTGCTTAAGCTATCTTTTGTTAAGGTGGCTAAGTAAAAATTTAGGTCAAAACATTATTTAAATGGACAAACGAACGTTGGAATAATCGAAGCAAGTCGCGAGGCTTCGTTTGTTTTGCTGTAGTTGTTGTTCGGTATTTTTACAGCGCTCCAAGAGCTGGGACGCTTGGATAGCTTGCTGCTAGTACATACGTTAGTTTGCTGTGATATAATCGGATGACGTCTCTTCGCTGGCTTTTTGAAGTCCGTCAGCCAGCTAACCAGCCAAGTCCAAAGAGCTGTTACGCAATATATTGTTTGCAGCGCTTCAGCGCGATCACTCAGCGTTTCGTTTTAAGTAAATTTTATGCGGAGGCTTAAGTTGGTCTTCATTTTTATTGTCGGCGCAGCTGGAATTTAGCCAAAAACTAAGATTGCCTATTTTATGAACCTAACTGGAAGTATATAAGGATGTTTTGAGCGCTTCTAGCTGCCGTTAAAATAAAACTCGTCAAGAGTCTAGTTTATGGTTTGCCAACCAGCTTGGCTAGATACTCGTATGTATGTCGTCTGCAGGTTCTTAATAATTTATTTTCAGCAATGAACAGACGGACGCACACACCAACAATGCGATCACAGATCACTGATCAAGCAAGCAGGCACTCTCTGTAAATTCTTCTACTTTACAATTTGTTATTTGGGTAAACATGCAAGTTTCGATTGGAAGCGTCGCACAGTGCAACGAGGTGGACAAAAGTAGGTATGGAAAAAAATTCATAATGTAGTGGTGAAACTGGTAAAAGTAAGTATGCAAATTTATAGTCAGGAGTCTTAATAATGTGAATCTAAAAGTATTATTTGATATCTTTCGATTTGTGGTAGTTATGGTCTTTATATGCTGCCTCGAAAATTTTACAAAATGTCAGTTTTTATGGTTTTGTGCTGAAAATTTTCCAAAATCCCCAAAATTTAAGTATTATTCATATACAAAAAACATATGTTACAAGTTTTTGCTAAAAAACATTAAAAATATAAATAAATAAATTTTCGTATACACCAAAAAAGGTCCTAGAAATTCAAATTTTCTATATACAATTAAAGAATAAAAACATTCTTTTTATTTTTAAGTACGTCCTAAAACATGCCTTACTTAACACATTTCCAGAATTTTGTCTAAGACTTCATTACAATAAGGATTTTATGATCATTTTTTTAAAGCATGTTTTGACGAAAATGCGCAAATTTATATGAAAAAAAAACAAATTTTTCATATAGTTGCAAACGCAATCAAATAAAAGGGAAAGCTTTGTTTTTTTAAGTATGTCTTAAATTCTACATTTAAAACAAGGAAGGGCTCAATTTAAGGCTTTATTGTACAAAGACAATAATACATATAGACTTGAACTTTTTTACGTATATACTATAAAAATCGATATCCTAAAAAGTTTAATTCATCTTCAATGCATCTTTTTCTTGCTGGGTGGTGTCGAATAAAGTCGTTTTCGGCCAGGGCGAAGATTTCTCGAGCTATACGCATCTGAATTCATCGTAGTTCATCTTAAATTGTTTTTTATGATTTTTTCTATAACATTCACTAGAATTATTGAGTTTGATTAAAATTTACTCTCAATTATTTTACGCTGTCATTTTTAACCATTAAGATCCCGTGAGATTAAGATTTGTAGTGAAGGTTGTAGGCTTATATGTAAAAATATTAGTTGTATTGCATCAGAAGCTAGTCATAGAGCTTAGAAAAATTAGCTTAAACCATACCCGTAACAGTTTTGAGATCTATGCAATATAGATCTATTCCGTGGGTTACTGCTTTCATCAGATCCTTTCAAATCTTCTCTTAGAAAAATCTGTACATATAAAACAAAGTCGGATTTGTTACACCATTTATAACTCAAGGACGGCTGGACCGATTTTAATGATCTTTTATTTGCTGGATTTGTATTCATCCCGAATAGCAGAATAACTATTAAAATATCGGAAAACTCAAGGGGCGTGGCACTTCCCATACAAATCAAATCTTCTATATCGAATAGCTTTGGAATTATAGGTCGCACAGCAATGGAACTCGGTCTTCGACCTTAATTTTCATTTGCTGTTCTACTGGTAAAATTTTATGGGCGTTGGACGTAGGGCGTGGCACTTTTTCAGCAGCCCAAATTTTCAGAATAACTTTCAAGCTATAAGTCACACATTAATGAAACTCGGTTAGAAAGTACTATTTAGTCGCGGCTTTCGACTGGAAAAATTGAGCAAGAATAGGCCAAAGGGGTGTGGCACCACCCATACGATTCAAATTTATGATATCGAATAGCTTTGGAACTAAATGCCGTATAATAATGAAATTCAGTATGGAGTTGCCACTTGGTGATATCCTTCTACTGGAAAACTGGGATGGGCTTTGGAAAAGGGGGTGTGGCTCCGCCCATACACTTTAAATTTTTTATATCAGATAGCTTTGGAACTAAATGTCGTATAACAACGAAATTCAGTATGGAATTACTATTTGGTGATATCCTTCTACTAGAAAACTGAGACGGTCATTAAACAAGGGGGTGTGGCTCCACCCATACAAGCCAAATTTTTATATCAAAAAGCTTTGGAAATAAATATCATATAACAATTAAATTCAGTATGGAGTTACTTATTGGCCAGGCATTTCTACTGGAAAACTGGCACGGGCTTTGGAAACTTGGCGTGGCCTCGCCTACACAAGCTTAATTCAATTCAATTTACTTTACTGCAAAAACTAACTTTTTCCTGGCATTTAATAATCAAAATCAAATCTTCTAAACGAATAAAAATTTCTTCATTTTTAATTTTAAAACCGAAACTTTTGCAACTGAAAGAGATTTTTATCTTCATTACTTTTTGGTAAAGTTGGTTTTGTTGCATTTTCCCTAAAATAAAAAAAAAATTAAAAACAAAATTAAAAAAAAATCAATTGTTCCGCTTATTGTGGGAATCGATCCCACTACCTAATGGCTTCAAAACTGATGGTTGAGCCGACTGAGCTAACAAAAGTACATTTATGTACAAGTTGAAATGTACTAAAATAATTTCCTAATAGAATTTGCTATAAAATTAAATGACAGCAGTGAAATGACAACGACAGCAGTGTACTATATTTTTCATAGACACAAGCCAATCGTGTTTGTCATATGCATTTCTATATATATAAAACAAAGTCGGGTTTGTTACACCATTTATAACTATTTTTCCTTGCCCCAAATAGCAAAATAGCTTTTAAAATTTCGGAAAAATTCACAGAAAAAATTATATGAAAGTTATTATATGTACAGTTGCGGTTAAAATAATAGCAGTTTTCTTATATTCAGACATGTTTGGATAATTAATACTAGTCTACAAGTTTCGGATCCGGTAAACCCATTATCATTCCTATATGTATTTTCAACACTGGTTCCAAATCTGTACTCAGTTTCCTTCTATATTGTAAAGTTTTCAAGATACAGGGTGTTTTACGTTTTTGGCACGTGTTTAGTATTATTGATCTAGAATCTAAACTACTCACTATAAAATAAAAAATAATAATTTGTATTTTAGAAAAAATATTAACTTTTTTATCGATTAAGCAACTTCGTGTCATGTGCTGTAGCGAAGCTAAAATTTTCAGATTATCTAACGAAATATCAACAAATTGTGTATATTTTTTTTAGTGGAGCTTTTATTACCCAAAGTTAGAGTTTAGAAGCAAATTGTTGGTTAAGTGCATTTTTACATGAAAAATAGACATTTTAAATTTGGATGATTACAGCTCCGCTAAAACAAAAGATACAAAATTTGTTGATATTTCGTTGGATAATCTCAAATTTTAGCTCTGCTGCAGCACATGACACGATAGTGGTTGATATATTGATGGAACAGTTGATACTTCTACTAAAATACAAAATATTATTTTTAAATTTATTGTGAGTAGTTTAAATTCTAGATCAATAATACTAAACACCTGCCAAAAACGTAAAACATCCTGTGTCTGGAAACTTTTACAACATAGGAAGAAACTGAGTACAGATTTGGAACCAATGTTGAAAGTACATACAGGAATGATAATAGCCTTGCCGGGTCCGAAATTTGGAGACTAGTATTATATATACAAACATGTCTGAATATAATAATATTGCTATTATTTTTACCACAGCTGTACATTAATAAAAATCATTTTCTGTTTGTTTGACCGGAACACAAACCTTAACGGCTGGAAGGATTTAACTCAAATTTGGCTCACATTTTACTTGAATCTTAGATTATGCTTTGGCATAATTAGTTTTGACCACGCCTCTTCCACTATTTTACAAGTACGGGAAATCAACCAACTAGCATACTTTTTTTAGCGAAATTAATTTTAAAAGAATTCTGTAATTTTGACACCAAAAAATTCACATATTTTCAAGATTGCACAAATTTTTTGTACAACGTCTTTTTTTAATAACGCAGTTTCCTCAGAATGACAAAAAACCATTTTGCATATTTCCATACGCTTTACGACAAAAGCTTATTTTTTTCTTGCTAAAAATCGTCTTCTTCTGAACGTATAAAACCTAAACCGCGTATATCAGCTAGTATTTAAAAAAAAACAAGAATAATGATAATGAAAACGTGACAAAATTGATGTCATTTCTGATCTCGATTTCTTTGACTTTGTGTCGAGTGACTCTACGAATTATTCTAATGTCAGTCCATAATTTTCTCTCATTCTTAAGATTTATGTAAAATTTGAACAAACCCATGTATTAAAATAGCAAGATTTTTTGGAACGAAGTTCATTTACACAGCTTGCGGGTAGTGCGATTTGGTAGAAAAAATCACGTAACCGTGTGATTATTGTGTGTATGCGTGCGAGTATCAACCAGACTACCCAGTTGGAAAAGGAGCCCTGCTGTATGTCTGCCAGCAATATGCCTCGGAAGGACAGAAGACATGTTTGCCTCCATACCCGCTTGTATCTTTTTTCTATAGGCAAGTCCTAGGACGGCATGTCTGCTAAATTAACGGCCAAGGCAGCAAAGCAACATGCATCTTATGGTATTTGATGAACTTCATGAACTTAAAGTTATCAAAGGGCGTGGCAGCTGTTGATGAAAATTTTATATGATAATTATGTTAGTGTAGTCAATAAAAAATAGTTCACTTTTTGTTCTAATACTTTTTAACACTCGAGATGATGCACTTTTATTCTTCATTTTCTATGGAAGGTGGATAAAGGGTCACTGATTTTTATGAAAATTTGTGTGGCGCATTTGATTTATAAAATAATGACACGTGATAAATTTCATGCACCTACGATGATTTCGTCTATTTTTGTCCCTCATCCCATAGACCTCGTTACACTGTGCGTCGTTTTCGCTAAGATACTCATTTAAGCTACGCTTAATGATAGTTGTTTATCTAAAAATGTTTTCCTCAATGAATTTGGGTGTGGTAATAGTTGAAATCGAAAGGCACTGCATTGGTTGGTGTCCATATGCAGAAAGTTTGTTGGAGATTTTATGGAATCGTGGAGTAGAGGATTAATGAATATTTTTGATGCAACTGATCGACTTGAACCAGGTGCCAAAATAGTTGATAATTTTTTTTTGTTAACCCTTTTGAACCCAAACAAAGTGATAGATTTATACTGAGTTGGTTTAAAAAAAATAATAATTTGTTTTTGAGTTCCTCAGATTTCGAAGAAAATATGTGTTCCCGAGTTATAACAGCGATACGTTATAACGTGAATTCATTTTCAGCACAGTCTTCATGGGATGTAGTTTTTAGATTTCAAAAGGCTTAATAAAAGATATCCTCTATTAAAACCAAATAACTTACTACTCAGTTCAGCTTTAATAAGGTATATTTTAGAGCCAGCTAAAATAGTACTCATTTAAGAAAAACTTGTTCCCGCGCTGCTGACATATAAAACCTATTCATATCTCGTTTTACAAACAAACGCGAATACTCAAACATAAGCTATAAAAATACCGCTAGATGCTAACAGATAAACAAGAAGAATTTTTGCAAGGTGGGTGTAGCAAGCAAACACCTTACACGCTACGCGTTGTTAGGAGAAGGAAAGATTTACGATCGATGAAATGAGCTCGGGAAAAAACATTTATTGAAAATGCTAAAGTTTGACCAGCACATTCGAGAGAAGCACATCAATGCAGAGTCTATGTAAAGAGTGAAATAAACCCAGTGCACTAAAATTATCGTTTCTGAATTTGTTTTTTTGTTTTTGAACCAGTTGTAATTATTCGCTGATCTTAATTGAGTCTCAAAAGCACACCGAATTTTTGGTCGGAAAATGAGAACACTTCAACCAAATTGCGAAATAAGTAAAATTTACTCGAGATAGAGTATAGACAATTATTAAAAAACGATACACATGCGAAACGCCTATCTAAAGTCACTATCTCTAGGGTAATCCGGCTATTTTATGAACGACGCGGACGAAACGCAGAAATCAATGATTTAAAAGTAGTGGAGCACATCGGCATACTTTTTCACAAGTAAATGCAAAAATGTAAGTAGTTTCAAGTAATTAGAAATGTAAATAATGGTAAATAATAAGGGTTTTTTTTAGCACTATTCCAAGTAAAAAGGCATTAGTAACTATAAAAAAAAACTGTCAAGTTTTTCTTTTTTTCTGAAAACATCTACAACTTACATAAATAAGGAAATAAACTATTGAAGCCGTAGTCTAATCTCAAATGAAAGAGAGTTTATACAAAATTTCATTAATTTTTTATACGAGTCTTTGAAACTTCTACGCAGATTCGTCCGTTTTTTTTTTTTTTTTTGAGAAAATAACGAAATTTTAAGTGAAATAGTTATATAAACCTTGTGCTTGGTTTTCACTATGTCATTTTCAGTGCTCAGTCTTGGAAAATTAAAAACAAATAAATTATTAAATGGAGCTATGCAGTACATGTTCTAGAGTTTAGTTAAGGTGATATTTCAGGTGATAAAATTCTGTGTCGTCATAAAAATGACATAGTGAAAACCAAGCATAATTCGTTACAACTTTTTCACATTTCTTGAATGAACGCACGGAGAAAATTTTCTTCGCATAATTTATGATAAGCTTAATCACAACCACTTTCATTTTCGCACTTAATTCAATTATGAATAACAACACATAAATTGTGATACAAATTCACAATTCATGATTTAGTTTTGCAGAAATAATGCGTAGTGAGAATTATCTTCGCATGATTTCTGCTAAGCTTAATCACAAACTTTTTTGTGCATAAATTCATGAATTGTGATAACAATTTACAATATTCATGATAAGTTTCGCTCAACTTATGCATTTTTTTATCAGTTTTCATGCGCAATAATGCATACATAATGCGAACATTTTTCTTCGTGTTGGATCGTGATCAGTCAATTAAAACTCGGCTCGGCGTCATTTACAATCTATCCGCGTGCAGTGCTGTCCTGTGCTCGTCTGTATTAAAAAAAGTCTAAATAGAACAAATAAAGTACATAAACCACTATATAACTATATATATTTGTGATTTTATTTATTCGCTGTGCAGTTCTCTACATTTTTGGTAAGTTTTACATCCAAATATCCAATATTTTATGAATATTATAAAAAAAATGTATGCATGTATTTTCTTTGTGCTTCAGATCCCAGTGCGAACGAAATTCCTTTAAATCCCAGTGGGGACATCTTTCCTTATTTCAATTGTTAAATTCGCAAATTTTAATTAACAATTTATTTATAGATTGAAATCGATTTTGAAGTACAATTTCCGAGTAAAACAAACGCCTTATTTTTGAAGTGGAATTCAACCGAAGACAAGCTGCTGAAGGCTTTTAAAAAAATAGTTACATTTCTGCTTGCGAAAGAAATACTAAACAATTTGTCTGACAATTCTGGTAAATATTCTTTTTTAATGCAAACTAGTACATATATTTGTAAGTGTATGCTTAACAACATTTTATTGTTTTCAAAACTACGTTTGTACGACCTTTTCCGCGTTTTATTGGCAGCAGTTAAACCGAAAGTGCGCTAAGTTATCAATGGAGCTGTGTGGAAGGTGAGCATTGGCGACGCCTGGAGCGCGTTTGCTGCGGAAGCGAATTCTGTTGATGAATTAGAAGTAATTGTTAATAAACGAAGAGATTTTTGTGTAAGTCATAAAATCACTTTGCAACCAATGATAATTGTCCTGAAGATACCTGATAAAAGAGCTGAATTCATTGTAGCTAACAACGGAATAACTTACATCTTTAAAAGATTTTTGGAGGCAGTAGATATCTTGTTTAAGCTAATGTTCGCTTTAAATCTTAAGTATCCATTTGAAAATGATCAGTTTTGGAAATTTATAAATTTTTTTTTTATGAAATTAACACAAACAACTGTGAACTAGCCGAGTAAAGCGATCTCATATCGATTCTTAACTAGTTTTCGATTTTTAAAAAATCAATGACTTCATATATATGCTTCATTTGCGACTCTCACTTGGAGTCAATTCCATTTTTAATAACCCATTTAAATCTAATACATTCCTTAAAAAAAAATTCCAAATAAGTTTACTTTCATAAAGATTGCAGTTCAATATTTTATGATTTTTCAGCTTATAAGAAACATATTACAAAATTTCACTACCTTTCGGACATACATTTTCAGTCCCAAATTTCAAATGCTTCTTTACAACAGAATATAAGCGACACAGACATGACGCACTATGTGTCAGTTATAAAATCTGTAGGTCCTCTTAAAGCTTTGTGGTGCCTGAGACATGAAAGTAAGAACAAAGATATAAAAGAATATTCCCAAGTTTCATGTTCTAGAGTAAATTTTGGAGTTTTCTATTGGAAACAAATCTTCTTTGAAATTTGCTGATCGAATCTTAAGACAGATTAATCTATTCAAAACTGTTGAATTCAATGTTTCTTCAACATATTCCTACTTTGACTATCCCATCAAAAATATACTGCTGTTTCTTTCTAATAAACAAATATTCCGATACAAATCTATTGATTTTAAAGGAAGAATTTTTAAATTAGGATATTTTATCTTTTTTAAAGATTCACTTTTTTAAATCATTGATTTAATTTCATTTGACAGTGGAATTTTCATAACTCTTCGACGTTTTGAGATTGACGATTATAATAAGCATTTCTCGGTATATGTGATGGGAAATCCATTAGAAAGCTTCATGTATATTGAAAGTAAAGATTTAGATAACATCTAACCATTAATAGACTTTTCTTTTTTTAACGGAAAAAATGTTGTATTCAAAGAGTTATATAAAAACGTAAGCACAAATTGTAAATTGTAAAATTATAAATACCTTTTACAAAAAATAATAAATGCATTCATATTTTATCCTGTATATTTTTTCTTATTATATTTTATTAGCAAGGAGTTGTAGCTGTAAGGGACTGTGCATATTTGCCACCTTTCCATCTGCTGATTGAAATTTTGACAACTGATGTTGTAAATTTCAACCAGCAGACGGAATAGAAGTGAATTGGAACATGTACTAACAACCACAACTCGTGCACAATGGGACCATAAAACACGCGTATTTACTGCATGTGTTATGTGCTTCTCACGTATAAGCTACTCGCATTCTATGCATAAGTTCTACACATTTTATGGATAAGTTAACGTATCTTATCCATAAGTTATACGCATTCTATGTTTAGGTTATGACTATCTTGCGTGTAATTTATGGTAAGTAACTTAAATTTATCCATATTTTTCACATAAATTATACCATCGATGCGAATAAGTTATTCACGTCAATAATCATATGTTATGTTTTACTAAGCATTTAATATGCCATGTGAATCTTGGTTGTTTTTTGTGATTAATTTTTGCTTAAATTATGCTTATAAGGTAACAACTATGCGAACAATTCTCTCCGTGCGTATTTATTTGAAAGAATGGCGATGTAATTTTCCAGTTTTGAAACATTGAACACCTGATTTTGGTCCCCGTTATGCATAAAAAGATCGGAATATCTTTAAGAAAATTACTTTGGTAAGCTCTTGCTTGTAAAAATTTATTGGTGATGACTAGGGATCGGATTTTTATGCGGATTTTATGTATAAAAAAGGAGTGTCAAAAATCTAAAATATATATTTATAAAATACAATTATGTTGCTATCCTATCTTTGCACAGGATTTGATTTAAAAATGATTTTGCATTAAAAACCCATGCCTAGTGATGACATTGTAATGCAGAACTATAAGCGAAAAAAAAATCTTGTTCAATCAATTTTTTTGTTCTCTCCAATTTCTTCTAGCATGTTACTAGCGATACTTGTTTAATGACGCAACAAGGGGTTGAGCATTGAACATTCATCATGTTCCTCGTATGAAGCTTCAATTGATCGCGAAATTGGATTGAAAACTGAGCTTGCGAAAGAGTATTGAACAAGAAACGCATTTGTAGAGGCCATCCTAGTGTCGAAAAAACTTTTTAAATTTCTTACAACAGATTCGAATACAGAAATTTCACTGATACGTGATTTTTTTCTACCAAATCGCACTACCCGTAAGCTGCGTAAAGGAACTTCGTCTCAAAAATATATAGTAATATATACGCAAACCTATACAAAAAATTATTTTATTGACTCCAAATCCAGATTTTAAATATGCAGTATAATACAATCTACCAAACCTATGACACTTATTAGGTATCGTGCTAAGTTTTTTGTTTTTTTTTTTTTGCCATTTTGTGACACCGTGTAATTAACAATTTTACAAATATATACAGGCACAAGAATTTTATGGCATTTGTTTCTATGCGCTTTAGCTCTTTTTTTTTTTTTTGTTAAAACGCAAGAAAATTCGAGTTCAAAAACAAAAAAGTATTAAAGAAAATATATAAAACCGATAACTATCGGAAAACTCTCACTTTTCGTCAAAATTTGTCTTGTGGTTCAGAGGGTAGCGACAAAGGTAATATAACTTAGAAGCGATTGTTTGTTATATTCTACTGTTTTTACTGTCACTTGTATATTCATTCATCAGTTTAGATGATGGTTTTATATGTTTGATCAATGGATATACATACTCTCATCGGATTTTCTCCAAGGATGTTTTTTAGAAAAAACTCCGCTGTTTTTAATATCTTCCAAGATATTCATCCCAAGCTAAAAAATATAAGCCCATCGAAGCTTTGTTTCGAAATCTAGGCCGTTGATTTTTAGAAGGCATTCCTTTCGTTTGTGGTTTTCCTCTCGATATCATTGGCGCGTGAAGCTACTTTACCAAATTGTGTACTAAGACAACTTAAACAATAGCAAATATGAAAAAGAACTTGGAAAAAAAACACAAAAAACTGTTTGTAGCAATCAGCCAAGCATCAACTTGGAAATTAGTTCCATCGATTGAAATAATGTTTTGATGCCTTAAAAATTTGATGGAGAAGGAAAAGAATGTTTTGTGTGAGGTTGCAGCAACAATAGCTACAAAGCGGCAATAAAAAGCGCATTTGATACGCTATTTTGGCCAAATCATTCCAAACTTGCCGCACGCTTAGAGCCAAGCCAATGAAAGGGAGGTAAGTAGAAAAAAACAAAACTGAAGCCTAAGATCGAAGAAGAAACGTGTTTATCTTAAAGCAGCAAAGGCGAGGGAATATAAAAATATTTGGCAAATATTAACAGAAAATCTTAAAGAATTTGCTTTCGATTAATATTTGTATCGGCAGTTCGACATAGCTCCAAACTCACAGATTTTATGACCAACTTCAAGATAATAAATGGATTGATCTACGACAAACCAAAAAAAAAAAATCAAGCACAGCGGCAAGAAACAACACAAACAGATAAAAAAACTAACAAACAAAAATAAACGAAGAAAGACGAAGTTTTGGAAACTGTAAAAAGCCTCCAGCTAGCAAATGAGAAACTAGGTCAGCATGTCGCTAGCACGCTAGGTTTTCCTTTTCTTCAGCTTCGTCTGCTGCGTCGCTATAGAAAGTGAAAACAATAACAAACTAAGCTATCGGTGACGATGTCGACGATCGTGTTAGACGATGCGCAACGAATCACATAACAGCTACGAAAAAGTAGAAGAAAACGAAGTAGAAGAAGAAAAACAAAAGTGTGTGTGGAGGAAGCAGCAAATCATAATAATGCAAAGAAACAAGCAACAACAAAGTGAAAAAAGCTTAATTTTGAATAAAAAAAAATGAACTAAGGGAAAAAATGATAAAAATAAACTAAATCGTATTCAGTAGGTACAGGGCGTAGCCGTATAAAGGGGGTTACGTATAAGGGGAGGTCGGTCCGCAACGGCAATTGAAGAAAGAAACACTAAAAATTTTTAACAAAAATTACTTATCTGCGAAACTAAGAAATCTGCGAAACGTCAGAGGAAAATAATAATGTAAATAAAGGTTTATATTCTTTTTTAAAACATTATTTTTAAAACAGCTTGACCAATAACGCCCAAAATTAAAATAAGCCACAACAAATTTAAATTGGTCAAATAATTAATACCACACTTATTATATAATTTTATTAAAAAATTTATTGCACGTAGAGAAATAATTTTCTTGTATCGAGAAATCCCTTTTTTTACATGGGCCTTCTTAGGTCCAGTAGGTTATGTTACCGCCTCGAAGAGTGTTTCCCATTCTAGGGTTAATTTAAACTTTGATAATAATTATAATTAAATAGATTTTGTATATAATGGTTATTGGTGCTCTACCATACATAATATAGCAAGATTAAATAAAAGCAAGGTGGATCTCATATAGGTTTTTCTTAATCGACTTAGTCACTAAGTCACTGATCAAAAATGTATATACCTTTCTATAACTAAGGCATCTTCTTTAGGGCATTGCAGCTGGGGTGACAAAGTCAATACATCCCTTAAGTATAATGAACTCAAGCAAAAATCTTTGAAATTTAATTTAATTATTATATCAAAACAAATTTGTTAATAAAAAAGGGGGACAAAGCATTTATCTACGCCTCTGAGTGGGCAGGTATATTTTGCATTTTACTATAGGGAAAAACTGTTTTTTGTTTTTTCTTCTATCCATAGTTAATGGGAATGTAGGGCGCCATCTTTGTTGAATATTTTAAAAAGATGCGTGTAGTTACTCTACATGTGGTTTTTATAGTTTGAGTTAGCTTTTGGTTTTCTTAATTTATTCTCTTATGATATTTATGTTGAGATGGGTGTTTATTTATTTAAGTAGCATAGGTTAGTACGGCCCTTTATGGTGTTGTTTTTGTTTTTAATTTGACAGCTGATCTGGCTACTGTAAATTATATATACTGAGAATTCTTGTGCTGATAAAGCAATTTATATATTCTAATATTAATCAAATAGTTTAAAAGAATTTATTTGTGAAGGCTACAGAGACCAAGAAGTATTTTATTTTTTTAAGTGAAACTGTTCACATTTTACTATAATTGTAGAAGTAATATTGCATGTTACAATGATATTAAAATTTTAATCCTAAAGGATGACTATTGTTTTGCTTTTAATATATCATTTTTTAAAGTCTAGGCGGCTTAAGGGTCATTTTTCATTTGGAAAATTTTTTTTATCAGAATAAATTGCAAATCCGATTAAAATTTTAAACACGATTTTCTCGTAATAGCTTTTTTTAAACGGTGCCAAAGACAATGAAACAATAATAAGTCCAAATGAATTAATACTTTTTGTATTATGTTTTTTATGGCTAAACTATAAGAATCATTCCTACCATCATTCAATTAAAAACTCGGTTTTTTAACGTTTGAAACGTAAAAAATAGGGTAATTTATTATTTTTTTTTTGTCCAAAAAAGATATGTGTGGTCTGATTGGCTAACAATAGATAAGTTTTTAGTGTATCTCTCTTTTTATGCACAAATATTTTTCATTTATCTCTTTAAGAAGCTGAGAAATCGTTAGCATCGTTTTGAAGTTAGAGAATGAAGCTCAAATTGCGAAAGGCTTACAAGGGCGCATAGAAGGACAAAACAAAAAACAGTTCAATTTGTAGCAGTTTGATAATATGTAGTTAATGAAAGGGTGCCACGCCTCATTTTCTAGCACCTTTAAAATATTATTATGGTCGGAACGTGTAAATTGTGGTCGGATACCGAATTTCCGAGGCTGTACGACCTATACTTCCAAAGCTATTCGATATCGTAAATTTGGCCTCTGTAGGAGGTGCAATGCCCCCTTGTATAACGCCTATAAAATTCATCATTGAAACAGCATGTGTAAATCGTGGTCGAGTACTGAATTCCGAGGCTGTGCTGTCTTTAATTCCAAAGCTATTCAATATCGCAAAGTTTGCTGTGAGGGTAGTGCCACGCCCCGTTTTCCAATGCTCGGCACGTGTAAATTATGGTCTAATACCGAACAGCTAGGCTGTGTGGCCTATAACTACAAAGTAGGGCATCCAATACCGGGATCCCGGACTTTTTCATTCCCGACAGCCCGGGACTACCTCCACTGTACTACTTCGCTTTTAGATAGTACATAAAAAAATTGATTGATGATATTTAGTGATCAACAACACTTTTATTGGACGTTTGGATTGCTGTTGTACAACACTTTTATTTGACGTTTTAGTTGGCTGTTATTGAACACTCCGATTTGACGTTTGTGTTTTGATACTTCCCAAGAATTACTGAAATGTGATTTTAAAAATACAAAAAAAGAAATCTTATTTTACTAGCTGTACAAAATATTACGTGATACTACCTTAGAAATACCAAAATGTGGCCTTATAAATAAAAAAAAACATATGCGTCGTTGAACACACGAGTGAAGCGAAGCTTTTTCGCATTTTAATAGATTTGATAATTTAATGGTTTTTCAATAAAATAATGAAAATTTATAAATGGAATTGTTGGTCTTAATATCTAAAGTAGCAAACGTATATATATATCTAGCAAATACTGCATCAATAGTTGTCCTTAATCGTATTGTACAAATATTTGGACCGCTTATCATTCGTAAATTGTATTTATCAAAAAAGCATTGTTTAAGTGCCTGTGAACATTCAAACAATTTGTACCTTGTGATAAGTTTTGCCCAGTTCAATGGAGCCTGCTCATGTGTAGCCAGTGATACCAGATTGAGAGTAATCTCCCTTTTTGAGGGATTTTTCAATCGTCGTGTGAGCTAAAAGGGAAAAAGGAAAGCATTTTGCTTGGTCGTACAAATAAAAGGGAATTTTTAAATGGAGAACTAAAGGTGTTATTCTGGTGATTTTTTTTAATACTTTTTTTAACATGAAGTTGGAAGGTTTAAAAAATATCATATAAATATTTGTTGTTCAGACCTTTTTTTGTTGGCAGTTTTGTCAAGTAGCTTTCGATATCATTTTATGCTGAGAAATCCTTATAATTGCAATTGTCAATTTGTGGAATTAGTCGATAAATATAAGTAGTACATATGTTGCTATGTATATTGTTTTGCTTTTTGTTTTGTTTCCATACTTTAAGCAAAATGTTTAATTAATTTAAAAAAATACTAGATATTTTTATTGTATCCACTTAGTTTCAAATAATTCTTAGTGGAGAACGAATGTATCCGTCATCGAAGACGTCTTTCAAGACAGCACTCAGTCTTCCAGGACAGATTGCTCCAATTCTATAGCTGTGCTCGAAGACCATTTTGAACAAATTAGTCAAACGACTTGCAAGACTATTCTTCGACATGTTTTCGATGACGGATGGCATCCACGTACTGCCCAACGTGTCGCCAACGTGTTCACTTAAAACCAGTACACCTCTGCTTCTGTTTGCCCCATCGCGCTCTCTTGCTTTATGCCTTCCACTTGCCCTCATTACCTTCATGAATCGATCCGTCTTTGAAGCCAGATTTTCTGCTTTTTAATATATATTTTAAAAATTGTAAAAAAAAATTTTTATAAACATTTCATACGATTTATTTTGCTTCTGAATTTATGAATACAGGTCAGCAAAAAACCCGTATTGTTACTCCGAAGTCTTCAACGACGGTTTCAAAGACAACGGCTTCGAAGTCTACTTTCACCACTGGGTTTGTATGGAAAAGATTTTTTTTATAACAAATGCTTATGTATTAATCAGAGCAAATAGTTTTTAAAACAGATTCTATACTGTAATTCTTTCAGTTATAAAAATTTTTGTATGCTTATGTTTACGAACATGTGCTATGTTATTTAATTTTAATACTTTAGTGAACTTTTGTGCATAAAATTTTATACCTAAATAAAGTTATGTTTGAAAGATATTTTATAGATTTTAAAAAATTCCAGGAAGGAAAAAAAAGAATTTTTCATGTATTTTGTTGGAAACTATACATAAATATACTGGCAATACTGTGTATAGCATAAAATAATCTGTAAGAATATGCATTACTTCAGGCTTAACATTTTGGAGGACATGTTTAAAAGCACTGTATCAATGGCAATGACTGTTATATATTAAGATGTGCATACTTATTGGCTGACCATTTTTCTGCACAGTTTGAGCGATATGGGTGCAGAGCAGTGTGCTTGTCTTTTATGTATTAAGATTGTTATCTGGTGCACATATCTTCAGTTAATACTTAATATTGAATAAGAAGGGTTACGAATTCGATTCTCATGGCATACAAAGAAATATTTAAATTTTATATTCTCTTGGTGCAACAGACGCAAGCAAAAAGCAACAACAATTCTAAGAAAAAGGTGTTTCCATACAAAAGTGTCATTTGTGAGATTTCACTCAAGCAAATCACAAAACGAAGCGTAAAAAGCTTCGCTTCAAAAATAACTTCCTTAAACAAGCTGTACAAAATATAACAAAATTCTCATTTAGAAATACTAAAATTATTATACTATTCAATTTTGTTTTCTTAAATAACTTTATGAACATATACAAAAAATTTAATGATGCTTCTTCCTAAGAAAAACCTGAATGTAGTTTTAAAAAATTTTAAAATAAAAACCTTTTTTAAACTAGCTATATTCAATAACACAATGTTTTAAGCGCCTGATCCTTAGAAATACTGAAATGTGATTTTAATAATACTGAAATAAAAATCTTTTTTAACTGGCTGTGCAACATATGACGTGAAAAATATATAAATATGAACTTTTCTTGAACTAACTGTACAAAATATTACAAAATACTAACTAAGAAAAACTAAAATGTTACCTAAAAATATTAAAAAAAAAACTTCCTTAAACAAGCTGTACAAAATATCACAAAATTACTACTTAGAAATACTAAAATTATTTAACTATTTTATTTTATTTAAATAATTTAATGAACCTTCTGAATGATCTCATTAAGTTATTTTTTTTTAAAGAATTGATTTTTGTTTTCCAAAAATAAACAATAAATACTATCCAAACATTTAATCGAAACTGTGTTTTTCAGTTTTTTAAAATACTCTGCAATATTTTGTGTTGTAAACAAGGCATAACTACTTTGAAACTTTACATTATGTATTTCAAAAACTTCGTTTTCTACTGTTTGTCAAACCCGGGACTAGTCCTGGGATTTTGGGATTTGAAAAACGTTCGGGATTGCCGAAGCGTCCCGAAATTGGATGCCTTACTCCAAAGCTATTCCAAAGGTGCCACGCTCCTTTTTCCAATGCAAAAACCTTTCTTGGTATGTGTTTAATAACTTCCTAAACTTTTATGAAAATCGATTCAGACATGAACTAAATTACCAAATTTTAGTATTACCAAATATAAGTATGCGATTAAAACCGTCTGATATATAGAAGTTGTATTGATTTATGGGTGCTAAAAGTTGGCGTGGCAACATTTCAAGGGTTTTTTTTTAGCTGCATGAGAAGTTTCGATCGTTGCTGTCTATGGTTTGACAATTGGGAATGTCAAACTGTGTTGACATTTCTGTTCAGTAAGGTTTGGCAGTTCATTCTGAATCTATTAAGCCAGAACAACGCTTCCAAATTGGTTTAAAAAATAAATCTGTTCGCGAAGTTCATAGAGCACTTCGTCCATTTTACGGTTAACTTAATCGGCCTAGTGAGCAAGCAATTGGCTTCGCCAATAAGCAAAATTGCCGTTTATGGATCGAAGACAATCCACAAGCCATAAACGAATTACCATTACATCCATTAAAATTAACTGTTTGGTGCTGTTTACACGCTGACGGCATCATCGGTTTATTTCCCGTTATGGGAATCGTGGTAAGATCCTTTTTTTATATTTAGTAGTAGTTGTTTATTATAAAGTTTAGTTTATATAAAATTTGCTGAGAAATGCATTTAATATGTCTAGCTTATTTGTATTCAAACGAAAATCCTTTGAGAACTCCTACATTTAATCTAAATTTTAACTTAGGATTTTCCCTTAGGATATAGTGAGTAACTAACTTAACGATTCAATAGATTCTGTCAACGCAAATCATTAAATAATATATTTTTAAATAAAAAACTAAGGCCACCATCTCGGCCACTATCTCTAAGACTAGTTACTTAAAATTTCACTTTCTGTTAATGAATTTGGGCCACCTAAATGATACCTTAATACTTAGGCCATTTATTTTTTATTTAAAATTCATTGCGTAAAACCATTACGTGAAAAGCCTTTCGATTTTTTTTTTTGTTAAAATAAGAAGGGCTACAAAATAAAATAAAAAGAAAAAATTATAAATATTTAAGTATTGCCTACAAGTTCGACAGTTATATGAAAAAATTTAAATAAATTATTAAACTAGGCAAAATCCTCAGTTAATAATTTGAAAAAAATAATTAATTAGTCACGATTTCAACATGTTTAAGTTAGCATAACCAAAACAACAATCATTCATTTATGCAGCTATCTGGCAGGTTAGAGTAGCAACAACAAACAGCACAATATAGCTAGATGCACATACATATTTATAAATAATATTAATCAAACATGCATGACATGAACTTGTATTATTTTTTTTTTTCTCTTTCTGTTTTCTTCGTCTTTTGCTGCTTTGTTCCTTGTTGTATTTTGGCTCAATTTTTTTTTAAAAATTTGAACTTAAGCCCTACTACGGTACGTGTAGTATTAGTTTTTCATTAATAATGTTCGAAAGGGTTTTCATAGCAAACAACAAACACCAAAATTTGTACATTCGTGCAAACGTGCGCATAACTTTCTTATATCTTGTAAATGAGGAACCAAAACATATAACGAACAAGGTATCTGAAAAAGAAAAAAAAAACACATATTCAAAAAAATTTCACTCAATTTAGAGGTAAAATAAATATTGTATTGTCGTAGGTAACGCATACGCATGAGCCCACAAAATTTAAAGAGAGAAAACAAAAAGAAGAAACAAACAAAAAAATTAAAAGAAACTAAGTAATACAAATCAACAGTTATCTAGTTCATGATATTAAAAATGAAACCTTTATAACGCTCGTAAGGCAACATAGTTCACTGGCGTTGTCATAGTTTATAGACATGATGTAAGATTCTAAAAAAGCATTGAGAGAAGTATTTGAACTTTTGTAAACAAAATATCGTCGAGGACTGTAATGAAAAATAAAGAGTTAGTAAAGAAGAAGACGCTCTAAAGAAATATATAGAGCGTCGAAATAAATTAAATGGAATTGTATAAAAAAAAAATTATATTTTAACATTCTTTCTAAGCAAAGTGAAGCAACCCAGCAGCGGATTTGCCAGTGGCTACCATAGAACTAATACAGAATAAATTACCACGTAAGGAAGCATTACTTTTTTCAAAAAGTAATGCGTCTGCATATAGCAGAAGTAATTAACTCATACCTCATTACCTGTAATGTAGCATACAAGGAAAAGTAATGCAGTGATTTTTATAACTTAATACAAGTAGTATGTTACTCCATAACTTCTAGGTAATGCTGAAGGGAGGCGATCACTTACCTCCTGTCTCATTCAATGTTAAATGTAAGGCCTTTTATGCATAGTAAGGTAATATAGTCGGAAGTAGTGGTCATTACAAGGTAATTGATGCTTCATATATTCGGAATATATTCCATCCGCTACTGGGAATATACGTTACAGCCGTGTTCTGGCAGATTATTAGAAATACAATTTTTTTGAAAGTTTACTTTTTGATTTTTTTTAAAAAGGTTTTCTTTCTTTTGTGCTTAGATATCTAGTTACAGATCGATTCTGTCGCGGGCACGTTATACTTATTACCGGGGAAATTCAGGAGTAACAGGCACAAATATATCGTCGTTGCGCGTGGAATACCGCGTATCCGCCGTACGTTTTCATAAACTCATGCACGGTATTGCACGCCCAACAACGATATATAGTAAATGGTCTAAGTGCGCATTTAGCTCTGAGTGTGAACCAGGGTTGCCAACTTTTGAAAAGCCCAGGCCCGGAGCTTTTTTTATTTAATAATTTTTTTATGGTCTGCTTGCTGTTAATTAAAAAATTAATTTTTTCTTTGGTTTTTTCATACATAGTCATGTTTAACAATCATGTTTACAACAAATGTGACACAACACAACTTGCATTTTCCCGTTAACTCGTTTTTTTTTATCAGCAACCAATCTTTGTAGTAGGCTTGTGCTTTCCAGAGACGGAACGGACATGGAACGATTCTTTTGAAGAAAGGAAACATGTCCGCAGAACTATCTAGTTCCTTTGCTTATTTGAACTGTATAGACTATTTGGACTGTCTGCTTGTTAAACTAGAAAGGGAATTTGAAGCATGTCCGCGGAACTATCTAGTTCCTTTGTTTATTTGAACTGCAGAACTATTTGAAGCATTTGAATGAAGTGCTTGTTGAACTGCTGAGAAAATGTGTAAAGGTCCATGTAGATTTTCAACACATCACTCTGACTAGTCTTAAATCAATTGAACAGAATTTTTTGCTTTTTATTTCAATATTTTTAACTTAAAGAAAAACATTTCTTTAGTTTATATAAAAAAAGGAACTTCTATCGTTTAGTAAATAATTTGATTTAGTAAATAAAGTTCACGAAGTAAATTTATAAAGTTGCTGAAAAGCGAGCAAAAATAATTTCCAAACAGTTCCTCATGAGCTCGAAACTCAGTTGCATCTTATAGTTCATCAGCTTTAAGCATATTTGCGGAACTATTGTATATAGTTCATCAGCTTTAAGCATGTTCGTGGAACTATATAGTTCCAGCAGTTCTATTTATAATAATGAAAGTAACAAAAGCATGTTCAATGTCATTTCGTGATTGTTTTGTTTCATAGGTTAAAAGCAAAAATAAACAGCAATGCTGAACAATGCACACAACTGGAATGACGATATATCATTTTTTATTTATCTATTATTTCTTTCACTCTCTTTTACATGCATAATTGGCTTACTTGTCGTCGCTCAAACAATTCGATTAAGTTATGTAAGTGCGAATGAGATGTAGCTCAATTAAAAAAATGTTATTGCAATCGGAACTGTTTGGACATGCTTAAATCGAACAGATGGAATGATTGGAACTATGTCCGAGAGTGAACATAGTTTCATGAACTATGCAGGTCCGGAACGACCCAACTCTACTTTGTAGCTTGGTATCGAGAGCCAATCGTTGTTAAAAGATGTTAAGTAATGTTTCCTCTTGCAACTAAATTCCATTATGCTGTTCTCTAAAATAGTTTTGTATCAGTTAATACACAAAACACAAATTATTGACCGAACTTACATAAATTGAACTGCAAACATTAATTAAAAATTCAGCCGCAGACAAGGTTAATTTATAAGGTTGTGGCACTCTTTTTCCCGCCTTTGCTCGAACTGTCATTGCGCTTTTCTTTGTTCTAAGCATTCATTTTCTTCATTTCTTTTCATCCATTCTGACAGTTCGACCGAGTTCGCTCTCAAGTGCCAGAACCTTATAAATGAGCCTTGGCCGCAGAACTCAAAAGAAAAAGAAAAACAGAAACGAGTTTGTCAAGTTACCAAAAGAAAAGTTACGACTGGTTACGACGTTCCTTCAAAAACGAAGTTCAAGAAATAGAAAGAACGTCAAAGTTAATTAGCGTTCATTAAGACAAATGGTTCAAACATTCACTAAAAAAAGGGTAAATCAACACTAATAAATAAGTTAAAAAAATTTTTTTGTAAGAAAAACTTGATTTAAATATAGATTAGACCGAAAGCCGGAGAAAATGTGCCAGGCCCGGAGCCCGGAGATCGGCCCTCAGGCCCGAATTCTCCGGGCGAAAAGGTATGTTTTGGCAACCCTGGTGTGAACATAGCATAAGACAGGTAACGAATTTCGGTAACAACATTACTATTACCGGTAACGCACAGAATCGATCTGTCAGTGTATAAAAATTTTGGTTTTTAAAAAAGTTTTTATTCCAAAAAGATATTATTATTATTACTCTAAGATTTCTAGTGGATTTAGCTAAAATTTGTTTATATAATTTTTTTAACCATTTCAACCTTAATCGGTTCTTTGTGTAAACTGTACACACTTTTCAACTTCAAGCTGATATTTGTTTAATACAAGTTCATCAAATCGAGCTAGGAATTTGGCTCAATGTAAAAATCGTATGCAAAATTTATGTTATCGAATTTTTTTCACGCTAGGTGTTGCTGCTACCCTACAGAAAAAATTTCCCTATTAGGTTCTTGTGTGTGAAATTTACACAACATAATCTTGGAGCGCCTATGTCACTGTTCTTCTGCTAAGTTGTTAATTTTTGTTTCGATAATTTCCCAATTTTTCATTCTTTTTTAACTAGCTGAAACTCGGTGTATTACTACCACACCTCCTTGTTCGACGCCCATAAAATGTTATGAGTGTAACGGCATGTGTAAATTTTGGTCGAATACCGAATTCCGAGGCTGTGCTTTTTATAATTGCAAAGCTATTCGATATATTAAATTTAGGTTGTTTGGGAGGTGCCACGCCTCCTTTTACAATGCAAAAACCATCCTTGGTAGGCGTTTTATAACTTGCTAAAGTTTCACGAAACCGAATTCCGATAAGCCCATGCTTTCGAAAGCTATTCAGTATCGAAAATTTTGGGGTATATTTGCGGTGCCACGCCCTTTTTTGCAATCAGAACCAGACTTTACAAAAACATTCTCAAGACTTTGCAACCGTTTCCCTAAAAATTTCATAAAAATTGGTTAAGCAGTTTCGGAGTCTTTACGTGATAAACACACATACATATGTTAATTTTTTTTAAAGGTAAATTTGCGGAAAAAGGTGGCGTGTCAACATTTATATATATAGTGACCGCCACTTGGTCCCATTGTACCTACATACCAATTTTGACTATCAAAATGTGAACATCTCAGTAATTAGCATAATTTCGAAAAAGTGGGCGTAGATATATTGGACTCATATTACACATATGTATGTACTAAACTACCAAATATTAGTTTTATTCGATCAAAACCGCCTTATACAGAAAATTTCCATTGCTTTGTGGGCGGTAAAATGGGCGTGGCAACATTTATATATATATATAGTTAGTTCACAAAACTTGTGCAACTCAGGAATTGGCATGATTTTGAAAAAGTAGTCGTAGATAAAGTGCGACCACGCCCATTTTTAGTGGAGTTGCCGATAGTAATCATCTTATCAAAATTTCAGTTGTTTAATGATCAAAACCATCTGATACATAGCATTTTTATGGTTAGTGGGCGATAACTTAAATTTGGGTTGTATGGGAGGTACCACGCCCCGTTTTCAATCAACACCAAACTTCCTAGGAGTACTCTCAAAATATTTTTTCAATTTCCCGGAAAATTTCATAAGAACCAGTTCAGCGGTTTTTGAGTCTATACGATATATGTATGATGTATACACACATACGATGTATACACACATACATCCACTTTTATATATATCAATTTTTACGCGATTAATCGATTTGAAATTTTTTTTTTTTTATTGAATAAAATAATGAATAAGTAATTTTTTAACGAGTAAATTGCATCGATTGCATCGATGAAAATATTTCGTCTTAAAAATTGTATAAAATTTACACACAAGGAACCTATTCGTTTCTAGAAATAAGGGACCGATGAAAGTTAAAATGATTAAGTACGTAATACAAAAAGTAAACAAATATCTGAGAATGAGGAGAGAGAATTTGTTGTGTTCTATTAATCATATTATCAGAAACAACTATGGTGCAATTGTGCATTTGGGCGGGTCAAATTGTTCGGATGAGAAAAAACGAATAATGCGTATGGCAGAAACGTAATCTATGATGGATTCTGAAAAAATTTTCCCAAGACACCAAATGTATAAAATCAATCCCAATATCGCGATAGCGAGGTAAAAATTTTTATACGGATTGAAAAAAAACTATAGGTTTTTATAGAAAAACAGTTGAATAGTCCAAAAATGGCAGCGTGTATCATTGATTTTTTGCTTGTTAAAAATGAAATTTTGCCAGCTCTTCGAATCTGATTTTATTTTAAAAATATTTTGGCTTTTAAACAAAAGTTTGTCTACTTGATATTTTAAAATTTGCCAAAAAATGTAAAAATCATCGTAAAAACGATTCGATCGTTTTTAGTTTTACATTTGAATTTTTCATTATTATATTACTACATTTTTCACATTTTAGTATTTAAAAAGTAAACAAAATTTGAAGTAGTAACCACTGTATTGCAAAACTGACAACATTTTTACTAAAATATTCATATATAACAATTTATAGAAAATAATAAGATATTGTTTTTTTAAGTCTAAATGGACGTTTCATTTGAAATCTCAGAGTCAAATTATTTCTGTATCACAAAATTTTGGTTCTCCAAGCGAATAAAGTGAGTTTAATTTGCCAAGTAAACGCGATATTTTAAGGTACTATTTCTTTTTATGTGAACGTGAGAGAAAATGACAAACACTTTTCTGATTCAATTTTCGCCAAAGAAGTCGCAAAAAAAATAATTGAAATATGGACCAAATATAATATTGCAATTATTAATCCAAAAAGTGTCGCAAAGCAACTTAATACCTTATTCAATAATTACAAAAACAAAATCAAATTTAAATCTAGACCCAATGTGATTGCCCCTTTCTTAAACACAATAAATGAGCTTCTAAACATCGGAAAATGCAATACAACAACGCCTTGCATCTGTGGGTTGGTTCCAAATCATCTACAACAGTTCATGATTGATCACCCTACAAGTAGAAAGCATACGATTCTCGAATTCATGAATGATATTGCGTCCGTAAGTGTCCACTCTTAAATTCTACCAGTATCAAAAAAAAGTTTTCGCATTTATTTTTAACAAAAAACCAAACAAAGAAATAGGTCCAAATTAAAAAAAAATTACAATTTGTTACAAATCCCTATTTTTCGCAATGAAAAAAATTATATGATTAAGTTTTAGTAAACATCATTCAATTGCTAACAAAAAGGCATACAAGTCTTCCTTGGGACAAATTTTTCTATCTTCATCAGTTATTGCAGTATAAGCGATTGAAAAAAGGTCCTTTTTCAAAATCGTAATATAAAAAAAAAAATTTCGAAAACTCCTTGTTTTATATTGAAATAAAAAATGCTTATCAAATATTTTTGACCACTGAATCATAAAAAAAAATGTCATGGAAAAAAATTTTGGCGGCATATTTTGTATGTAATGCCAATTTCATATAAAACTATACAGTTTTTTTTTAAATCTATACATATAATAATTTTGACCTCGCTGCGGACGATATTGGGATTGAATTTTAGACCTATGGTTTCTTGTGGAAATTTTGTCAGTATTCATCAGAGATTACGTTTCTGCTAAACGCTTGGTCGATAAAAAGTTTGACCCGCCCTATTGTACATAGTTGCAAATATTAAATTGCTGTAGTCAGAATTAATTGTATATGTGATTGGGTGCAATTATGTATATTTTTAAGATGTAATCAGATCAGTTGCTTTTGTGATTACCCTAGTTTTCTTATAACGTGTATGTAATCAGAACAATTATATATATATATATATATATATATATATATATATATATATACTAACACGCCACGTGGCGAAGCCGCGGACAACTTTTTATACGATTGCACGGACCAAGCTTAAGACAATACATTTCAAAGAAATATAAAAAGGTCTTCTTTTCTGTTGTGTTGTTTTATTTTGTTTTGTTTTAGAGCGCTGCTCTGCATTTATATGTATCTCATTTCTTGCATTGCTCGAGGCCATGGTATAATGATTACCAGGTAGCATTGACAGTTGGTTTGGAAACTAACTTCTGTCAAATATATACTCACAAATATATACTCACATTTCCTTATGGCCGCATTCAGCAGAGTCAACTGTTGTGAAATGTTATGGTTGCGATAAATTAGTGAGCAATGCCCTTCTCTAAATGTGTTGTTACTCTAAACGTCAGAAAATTTGTTAATTTTTTTTATTTAACTATGCAATTATGTAAATTGTTTAATTGCAAAGGTTTCACACTCAAAAATGCAGCGTTCTTTCTGTGTTAATTAACTTAACAGCACAACAGTTGATAACTGTTGACTCAGCTGAATGCGACCATTGAATTTTGTAAAGGGATAGTTTCCTTGTGGAAGAGAAAATAAGTGATTTTCAATGCTACCTGGTAGTTACTATACCATATTCAAGGCTTAGCAGTATTTTCTTTGTTACGCTGTGCTAGCTGAGCATAAAAATAAAAGAGAAGACAGTAACATGGAGTTCATTGAAACTCTCGCAACACAACCGCGCGAAAATAAAACGATTAAACAATGCCTGACAGCTAGGAAGATTTCTTAAAAAACTTAATACTTTACTTAAATATACTTATTATCAATATTTCGAAAGCAAAGTACCTCTAAATCAGCGATGCCCACAAAAATTATATGAAGAGTGCAAAAACAGCAACAAAAAACAGCTATATCAAAAAATTTTAAATCTAGATGCAATGAGGAATTACCTATAACACGAGTGCTGGCAGAGTCCGCTACAGCGAACTTATATGTACACTGTAAAAATAATGAATCAAGTAATTTCAAATGTTTCATTTTATTGATAGTCAGAAAACATTCTGTTTTACACAGCTTTATCCTCGGGAAGGTTTTCAGATATCCTTTTTTATTTTTTGTTTTGTAGCTTTAAATTTTTTATTTTTTTTTATTTTTTCACTTTCTATTTTATATTTGTTTTTTTTTTTTGTGTGAGTTTTTTATTTTTATAAATTTTTCATTTTTTTAATCTTATAATAATTTTTATTTGCCGTAACCTTCATTTTTTATATTTTTTATTATCTTTCTGTTTTCTTATTAACTAAACTGTTATATAATTAAGATTAAAATCTTTTTAATCTTCTGTTATCTATGAAAAAATAGGCAAACTTCCAGTTTTTCGCAAAATTTTTTCTTACTATTTTTCTTGCCAAGAGTATAAAAACCCCTACAAAAAGAATTTATTATCATGCAATATAAAAAAGTAGCCACCTGAAAATATTTAATAACTTTTTTCAATGTGTATTCGCACAACGAAAAATATAAAGACGACGACGCATGCTGTTAACGTCTACAATGTCCATGCCAAAAACAGTGCAAAACACTCGCGATCGATGGTGCAAAAGAATAAAAACAACAACATGCAAGCGCAGAACAGCTATCGATGGTTCGAAAGAACAAAAACAATAACTTTCACTTCTTAAAGTTAAGAGGCTGAAATTGCAAACTGAATTCGCCGAACTACAACTATCATGAAAATATTGAAATATGAAAAGTTGTTGTAGAAGAGTGGAAAGAGTGGAAAGAGTTAGGCGCTGGGCATCGCTGCTAAAAAGCATCTATTATAAAAAATATCTCTAAAAAAAAGTTTAATGAGTTGGTTTACACAATAAAAATGTAATTGGATCTGATTGCATATCTTACTAGAACTTTATTTCAACTTTATCAGATTTGATGGCCTCGATACTCTAGTGGTATCGCTCTTGACTATTACCCAAGGGCCCCGGGTTCGAGTCCTTGCCGGCAAAAGATGAACTTCTGCGTCCACTAAAAAAGGTAAGCAGAGCAATTTGTTTAATTAAAAAGGTAAGTAATATTGATGTTTTCTATATAATAATAATAATAATTTAACATAAAATAATAGTTATGGGTTCTATGTTTATTTGAAAAAAATTTTTATAGTCTGAATTGTATTTAAAAGGTGGAGTTTTGAATTTGAATTTATTCAAAGCACAGATTTTTTTTTTTATGACAGCACTCTCACCGTTGACACGATTTCAGTTTTATTTGAGAATTTTTATTGTTTTTCATATGAATTTGTTTGAATTTTAAAGATAATTTCTTTCCTCTTCGTTTGCAGTATCGCAAACGTTAAATATACCTTTATAAAAGCGTTGGCGTATTTTTTTTCTTTTCAAATGCTAAGATCTGTCAACAGAGCATTAACATTGACAGCTGCTGTTAACGTGACACTTTGTCAACAAGCAACAATTTTAGGCAATACCTTCAAGTTCTGCAGATTGAAACTGAAAGTTACGCTGATAACACAAATGTGCAAAAGAGTCAAATTAATTACGGCAAAATAACATTTACGAATTTACAAAAAAAAAAAAAAAAAAAAAAAAAGAGAAAAATGCAAATTACCAGAAAATGAGAATTAAAAATTTGACAGTGTTAAGTTTGACGGCAACTATCAAATGTCAAAATCAATGACACAACAACAATGAGCACAATTAAAAGCATGGGAGGTCTCCCTAAATTACCATTTTCTGCACTGATTTATGCACTGCTGCACGGCTGTCTTTCTGTCTGTCTGTCTGTCTTGTTATTGTATTTCTCTGTCTGTCTCTGCAAGTTGCTAAACTTCAACTTATATTTGAATTAAAAATTTAAACTTGCTGTAATTGTAATTGATCACTTTTTGACTTGTTGTTTACTTGTTCGCCACAGTGCAAGATCAAAATCAGCTGCTTTTTGTTACTCTTTTTTTTCCTTAAATTGCCAAATTTTCCAAAGTTTAAGTTTAAATCACAACTTAAGCAGGCACCAAACTGGTAGCCAGATTTGATGTAGAGTTGGTTTAAAAGTGAAAGGAAGCTTTGTGTTTTTCAAGTGACTGTGAAGACTCTGAGTGCCTTTGGAAAAATCTTGTTTGTTTCGTTTTTACTCCAAAGTGTTTAATTTGATCCCTAACGCCAAAAAGATTGTTGAATTATCAAAACCTTCGCTGTTGACCCAAACAGTGTTAAGATCAGCGAATAAGTGTTACAACGATTTAAGGAAGGATCTTTTGTAGTTAAGTTTGTGGCGATTGGAAGATATTTCTCAACAAGTATGTCAATGCGAATTTCTTGATATGGAAATCTTTGCTAGACGATTCGGTTCTGTTACTCCAAACAGCTTGCAACCATAACTCATTGAATAAACTGAAGATCGTGGGCTACTCTGTCATAATAATTGAACTTTATTGTTGTTACTTGGATTAAAGATCAGCATGACCTGATCACAATTTTTGTTATTCTCATTATTTCTCAAAAGACGTGAAAGATTTTATTCCCAAATCGTCGAAGTGATCGAACTCATTCTGGCAATAGTCAAACAGTAATTTACTTAGAACCGAAAAGTTTGACTTTTTAAAATTTGGCAACATATAATTGGATGAGAGAAAATGTCATTCAAACGCTGATTTTTCTCAAGAGAAATAAGAGGATGAATTAAAAAATGTTTAATATAGCACTTTTTTCAATAAAGGTCTCAACATCTCTTCTATATATCTCGCCACACAAATGCATCACTAACGAGCTGACCTACCAAAAGCGAGTTCATTATCAATCATATAACTTTTTTTTTAGCTGCCGCCTACAACACATTATCGTACAACTGTTGTATGTGTCAAACATTGATTTGACAGCTACGACCTTGATTATGTTTGTTGATATAAATCTTGCCGGTAATGTGGAAAAACATGCTTAGCTGTCATATCAGCTAAAAATTCGCAGTGATGCGAACAACTCATGCTTAAGCCGGGTTTTTTAAATTCTGTTTTTTTTCTGACATATCAACCAATTTTAAGACAGTGTGTTATGTGTGTCAAAGTCCAGCTCACAATGAATGGCAGCCATTGCGCAGACATAAAAATAACAAAAAGTATCCGCAAAACGGCACAAAGCGTTTGATTGGTTTTTATGACAAAGGATTGGGTCCACGCAGAATTCCTGCGTATGTTTAATTGAGTCAAGTAGCCAACTTGAGCTAAATTTTTTTCTTCAATAATTTTTAGCGTTACTAGAAACAACTGATAATGTTACTGATATTAATACTGCACTGAGAAAAAAAAATAAATTAAATCACATTTAAGTTTTTCCGGAATTCCAAAACACTTACACTTCTATGGCCAAACGACTGGTGCAAAGGTATAGAACAAGTACAGCAGATGGTCAACATATTTACAGATGGCTCTAAAATGACTACGGTGATAGTTGCGACTGTGTATGGTGCAGAGCCTACTGTAAGACAGCCATACAAGCTTCCGAACCACCATTTCGAGGGAAATAAGATGGCAGACGGTCGCTGGGCTGGGGGTCATAATTCACAGAACATGTACCTACTCCGCTACAAGAGTTGTACAGGAATCTCGAAAGAAAAGTCCCTAAAGTAATTTACCCCAAAGGTTCCTTTTATTGACACCGGTACCACTAACGCTAACCAAACCTTACCTATTTGGTAGCATTACGACTTCGTTTCTAGTCTCAACTGTCGCTCACGTGCGAACACGAAGAAAATTACAAAATGTAAGTTTGGGGGTGGCTTGAGCTAGTTTAAAAGACTCAGAACGGTTGGCAGCATTACACTTTCGCATCTAAACTCAGATGCATCTTCCGGTTTAAGAACGAGACAAAACAAAATGATCACAGATTGGATAATTTAGGACAGATCTGACAATTTAATGCTTATTTTAAAATAAGTAATGATATCAATTCCAAATTAAAAAGTAAAATAGATCTCATGTCACACTAGATTTCATCAGGTATTGCAATTCCTGATCGCTGGAATACTAATACAGATATTGATACTGATATCAATGATGACACACTTGAGCAGCATACCTAGTTTCCCGGATTAAGGATAAATTTAAAATGAACTTCAATAAAATTATTTCAATCTTTACATGTAAAAAAATTTAAAAAATTATTTTTGAAGAAATTTAAATTTATGCTTTAACCATTCATTATAGATAATCATCGTCACAAACTCCAAATTTATATTGGTTAAAAAGTGCTAGTCATGATGTAATATTTATTTTTATACTCATAAAAAGAAACATAGGAGTAAGAAAAGTGACGAAGAAGACACAGACTGGGAAAAAATACCAAAATAACGTAGAAGAAAATCAAAACAAAGAAATCTTCAATATAAGCACAAAAATGAAGCAATCAAGATTTGAATAAGCGCCACCACGTTCGATATGCAAAGATAAATCGTGACACAAAGAGAAAAAATTAACGGCACAGCACATTATTTCGGGAAAGAAGACAAAAGCCAACCAAATGGTGTCCCACAAACCAAAAGCACAGAATAAAGTAGGTTTAAGTTTATTTCTTTTCTTCTTCCTTCGTTTTTGGAACACCAAAATGAAGACTCATTTAAATACTGTGCGCACAATCGATGCGGACAATAAAGCGGTTTAGTTGCTTGTTCATCGGTGCGGCCTTGAAAGTGAAAAGATGTCACACTTTCGCTTTTTTTTTTGCTGGGAACTGGAATAAATTTTATTGTCGTTGTCATGCGTTCAGTGGTGTGCGACGCATGCGTAAATGTTGTAGAGAAGTGTGAATGAGTGTGAGTTGAAATATAAATATATAATTTTTTTGTTCAAAAAGAAATCAATTTAATTGCTCATTCAGCACACAAGACACTGAATGATGTGGAGACTTTAATAAGCCATGAATATTTTTTGTTGATTGGTTGGATAAATTAGGCTACAAAGACGGCTGGACATGGTGGAGAACAACGTGACACACGTTTGATGGTATTTTTTACGGTTTTACTTTCTGCTAAGCCAAATGACTTGATAAAGTAGAATAATTTGAATTATTAGAGCAAAAGCGAAAGGTGGTTGGGGATGATAATGTTGATGATTTGAGATTCCAAAACTTGATCCAATTTGATTTTTCTTCTTTATCTGATTGAAAGTATTTTCAAAGAAATTGTTAATAAAAAAGTAATAAAGTTTATTTCGCAGTAATAGAACAAGTTCAAAACCGAAAATTTCTCAGGAAATGCCAGAATACAAAGTAATAATAAGACAATAGAGCACAAAAACTCGCAGAACTTTTTAACAGAATTTTGATGAGCTCTGAGAATAGCCTAAGAACATGAGCTTTCTTCCCCAACTAGCTGCTGTTGAAGAAGTGGAAGACGACTGGCAGCAAGAATTGACTTAATTTCTAAAGTTTTTTAAACGATTGATTTCCTATTTTGGAGAAACCCAATCGAGCAAGCAGGCTTTTTTACTTATAGCTATCGCTAAATATAAAAAAAGCGATGAGAAAACTTAAAGGATTTCTTTAGAAAAATGGAAAACTGCATAAATTTTAATATTAAGCTAAATTTTCCCAATATTTTTGAGCAAATTACTTCTTGGCTGTTATGAAAGTAACTGAAAGCATGATTTTTCTTCAACCTTCAGCAGAATTGGGGACAATAAAGAAGAAGACAAATGTCTCATTTCTCGAACACAAGATATCCTGAATCCAACTAGAATGACTGAAAACATGAACTTCTTTCACTTTCCGGCTGATAATGCTTTCATAGAAGGTGTCTCATTTCCGGACATATAAAGTAAAAACAAATACGTTAAATTTCTATACTTTAATCTGTCTGTTAGATTTTCTTACAAAAATTAAAGTGAATGCAACTAAAAACTCCAGGGAAAAGCTTAGGAAGAAAGCAAAGGCGATGAACAGCAAAAATAGGCTCTATTTCTTAACAGAGTGGTCAAAATATTTTTACACAATCATATTCTACGTTAAATTCTACTGAGTTCAAGTGGATTTTGTTTTCCAGTTCTAACAAAACAAATGGCTAAAAGATCAAAGAATATTGGCGCAACGAAATTCGATCACATAAATCTAAAAAAACAATTTTAAAAAATGGTGAGACATTGAGAGGTCAGACCAGTTGCAATGTCCCTCTTTGAGAATTTCTACAAATGGTTCCTGTAATTTTTTAGCGGTCACACTGTGTTACTGTTTAAAAATCTTTGGAAAAATTAGCTCATAGTTGAAAAAAATTATAGTCGGCTTTGGCATCGAATTGTTCAGACCGAGTTAATTGTCAAAAAAAAAACTTAAGAAAAAAAAATCTCAAAAACATTTCGCCATTCTAAAACCTCATTTCATCATTACTTTCACGCTTCCTTCTTCCCAAGCCGCTTTGTTATTCTTTGCATTTGCGGTTTTTTCAATTGTCTTTCCTTTTAATTTCCAATTCCGTGATCTTACGACCATTTATTTATCTCCTCGTTTTCCTTCTTCGTAATATGGCATCGCCTAACCAAGCGAGTGAGTCAACTTTCTTCATTTCTTTCTTTCACCGGCTTTCAAGCTTTACTCTCTGCTTCCACTTGGTAACTCAGTTTTTGTTTTATTGAAAATTTGCGCGCTCAAAATCATGACAAGAAAACTGGCTTTCTAATTGGCCCATTCGAATTGAAAGTAAAAGTGGTTTTCATGCTTTCTCGCTCGTTGCGTTGTGTTGCTTGCTGGTGCTACTTCGTTGGCTTCTCCGTACCCGTGTCTTGCATAGTTTTGTCATCAAAGTCGTCTTTCTTTGGCGTTCATTTCTCGTTCATGAGTCCAAGGTCAAGACGAAGACTTTGAAAATTCAAAATCAAAAGAAAGACGCGCATCGTCTGATATCGAGAAATAGAAAAAAAAAATAAGAAATGTCTGTAGCGTGTTGCTGTTGGTAGTTTGGCAACCATCAAGATGGCAGACAAAGATGGTTACTGTTTTTGTGTTGTTGTTACTAGTTGATTGTTACGTAGTAAGCTAGATAGTTCCGGATCTGAAGTAGACCATGGAAGTGGCACACATAATAGATGGAGACGAACTGCTTACTAATACAAAAACAACAACTAGAGAGAAAGAGTAGTTTGATTACGCGACTGCTTTAAGCTGTTACTAGTTATGAAGATGATGAAGAGGTGTCGATTGACAACGGTTGCCGATTGTTTTTTAAGATAACTTTGGGTTGTGAGTTTTGCTGCTATTAAGGATTACCGTTAAATACCGTTAGTTTTAATGCGGTTACGTCGACATTGGCGACAGTCTATTTTTGGATTAGTATTAGAGGTAATAAAAATAATTATAAGTAAAAAGGTTAACTTAGTAAAAGCGATAGAGAGACGAATTAAGATGACGTTAAGCAGCGGAAATGTTAGATTAAAGGATTTATAAAAAGAGCTGGAACTGTTTACAAGGTATTTCATATATTCTGATGCCGTTTTTTTTTTCCGCATCTACAAAGCTTGTAAACGGCTTGGGACCTACTGCGAGTCCGAACCAAATGCTTATAAAAAAGAGACTCTTTATTAACCAAGATTCGTTGACTCCCTTCAACACATGCTTGGTATGTGCGCTAGCATGTTCTGAGGAGTGTCAACGAATCTCATAATCCATACGATTCCAAATATCAAATTTATTTTTAAAGATGGGCTAAAAAGAACATTCAACAAGTATTTTTTATTTTTCTTTTTGGGTTTTTCTATGTGATGCATAATTTTATGCTTAAACAAATATTATTGCAATTCTTTAGTTAACAACGTCTTCTTAGGGCCAATTTTTCCGTGCAAGTTTAAACTCTCGTGTAATTAAACTGAGGTTAACTCACCAAAATTGGACGTTTAAACTCGGTTTAGGCAAAAAAGAAACCCATTATATGATACTTTAAGTCAATTTAACTTCAACGAATGCCAAGATGTCTAGTTAAACCGAGTTTAAACGTTCGATTTTGGTGAGTTTACCTTAGTTTGATTTGACTCGAGCTTAAACTCGCACTGAAAAATTGGCCCTTATTCATAAAATGTTATAAAATTAAATAAGCACCTAAGATTTTCTCCATTATAAAATACTAGCTGATATACCTGGTACACAGTAAAAAATATGAGCATTAGTTTTATACTATTTAGTATACATATAAATCCAAACCAAAAATATTTAAATGGTTATACCATCAAATCTTATAAATTTTTCCAGACAATTTTTCTCGTCAGACCAATCGAAACCACTATATTTTCAAATTTCCCGATTTCGGTGTATTTTTTTCTTCCAAACCAGAATATATTTTGATTTACACATGATATCCATATAAAATTTTTAAATTAGATTTGTTTTATTATTTTCATAATATTGAGTGGTATAAAATGTATAAATTATTTGGAATAAAAAGTTTATACCACACAAAAGTTATAAAAAAGATAAAATTTATCCTCAAATTTTTAACTGTGTATTACTCGAGAGTCATTAATATAAACATTTTAATATACACTTCTCGATTAAATGTTTTTTTAAATTCTAGAATAATGAAAAACATATTGAATTTTAAGTTTTAGCTACCGTTAGAGAGGTAATTGAACGAACTTTAATCCAAAAAAGTTTTGGAAAATTTTTGGTTGTTGGGGGTTCCATCTCTTGCGGTGATCAGAGTTGGGCGTAGTGCACTAAATGTGGACGTAGTGCACTCAGCCTTTCACTAGCACTAAAATATATTGAAAAAAATTCTATTTTTCACTATTTTTTTACCAGCTTAGTGAAGAGATGCTTCACTATCACTAGAGATTTTAGTGGTAGTGTTATATTGATGCACTATAATTAAAGTGAGTGGTAGTTACTTAATCTTCACTACACTCAAATAGTGCAAAATTTGAACAGCTACTAAATGAAAGCTGCAATTGAAAGTTTTTCCACTCAACTTTCAAATATGACTGGTTTTAAAACTATATACTATATACTCAATACTACAGCAACTCTGGCGGTGATCAGCCAATTGAATTTAAAGAAGGAGTACAAAAACATATTTTAAAAATTAAAAATTAATTTAAATATTTACTTAATCTTGAAGCTCGCAAAATTACCTTTGCAAAAATATAAAAATTATGGTGGGACTCAATGGGACCTTGAGATATAGACATTTTAACATCTAAACAAAAATTTATGTTAAAAAATATATTAAACTTTTTAACCAAAAAAATTTTTAATGAAATATATTAAAAACAGCTGAGATATTGGCATTAAAAGTAAAAATTTTGATTTCCATATAATTTTTTTCTCATTCTTAGCTATCAAAGTTTTATGAAAAATACGTTGTACTAAAAATGATAGTACTAAAATATATATAAGTTGCGTTTTTTCATGGGATTTCAGGATCATAACATCGCATTTGCAAGCAAAGCAAAAACAACAACAAGAACTAAGTAGATTACTATAAGGAAGATTTTATGTAAGCAAAAATGTTTGTATTTATTATAGACACACAACTGCATTCTAAGAGATAAATAGGGACACTCAAATTATATAGAAAAAAGTACAGACTTCTATCAAGTCTGCTATGAACTTATTAGATGTTAGCCAAATTTTCCTTATTTGAAGAAAGAACTGCCTTCAATGTAGGAAAACTTCCTACTAGGATAGAAAACGGGTCTTAAATTTAAGTTAGTGCAAAAATAGGACATACTTGAAAGGGGGCGTCCATTAATTACGTGAGATAATTTTTGTGATTTTTTGACCCTCCTCCCCATTAGTGAGATATAGTGAGATTTGGCTCGACCCCCTCCTCCCCCTCTTTAATCGCACGTGAGATTGGTTAAAATGCGTGTTTTCAGTGTTAATATGTTAATCTATCCTTCTTTGTATTGGATTTATTAAAAAAAAAGTAATTTATTTAATTATTTTTATTTAGCACTAGTTGAGAATAGTATTTAAAACTACTGATTTGTTGTTTAAACGGTTGTTTAAAATCACAATGAAAAAAATCGAACAATAAAATACTTTTTAAGTAAAAGTAAGTAAAATAGTAAAAAGTGAAAGTAAAAAATTAGGTCATCTTTGCCAAAACCCTCCTCTCCCCCACGTGAGACTGAGTGAGATTCGGCTTAACCCCCCCCCCGCCCCCTAACAGCCTCACGTAATTAATGGACGCCCCACAAAAATGGTTAAAAATTTCCTTGTTTAAAGTAAATTGTAAATCTATCTCTTTCTCCCCAATGATGAAATAAGTAAGCCGACTCATAGGCATATTCGGTTGTTTTCGGTTTTATCGAGATTGCCGATTAATGTTTAGGTATTGCCAGCATGCAAATATAAGGATTAATATTTATTAGTTCCAATCTGACTATCCCTGTGCCTAAACGGCACGACACGTTGTATTTTTTGGATGTATTAAAAATTTAATTTATTAATTTTATTATTTGAATTCCTTTCCAAAGCCATTTTGTCAGATTGATTTCGACTTCAAACAAATTTTTCCTGGAAAAGAAAACCATCTATTCGATAAATAGCAGAAATTTTGCGGCATTATTTTACCATTCATGGGCAATCGAATTTAAGATGCCAACAGTTTAAAAATATTGAAAAAGTTGCAAAATGAACAGTATGGTTTCGGTATGTTTATTATTATTATTATTTTTTTTTTTTTAAATAACAAAATTTTCTTTTTCGTTTCAGATTCACAATCTGCAGCAGTATCATTTTAACAGCACGCTTTGGTGATACCAACATCAAAAACAATTCATGCGGCTTCTCAAAGTAAGAGGAAACATTTTTCCAAGAGAACTATTTTGGACTCGTGAAATTAATTTTTTATTGTGCCACGTCTGAGCTTAAAGCGAAAATTAAATTTACAACAGACGAATACTACGCTACCAAAAAAATCATGCAATAATAATTATCAAAAAATAATTTGCGTTATTGGCAACGATTTTTTCGATGTTAATGAATATTTTGTGTACTTTTCAACTATTTTTTATAAATTTAATAACATTGTCAAATGTATTGACATCTGTTTCAAAATTTTCCATGTACTGAATTTAAAATACATACTTTTTAAATATAGTAAAGTTTCCTTGCTTTAAGTAAAAGTAAACACTTTAAGTAAATACTTTAGGTAATAATTACTAAATTTAAAGAAAATTTCCTTAAATTAAGGAAAATAAATATACTTCAATCAAGGAAAATTTTTTTTCTAATAAGGAAAATTTAACTTGTAACTATTTCAAGTTCAATTTTTCTTGATGCAAGTTAATTTTTTCTTATTTTAAGGAAACTTTTTCTGAGTTTGATATGAAAAATTCTATTTTAAGCCATAACGTTTGATTGGAAAGAGATATCTGACATTTTTGTAAAAAATATAAAAACACTTTGGAAAAAATAATTTTCGCGAAATAAATCAAAGGGGGCAGGTGTACACACTTAATGTTTTGATGACAAAAACAGTAAAATAATTTTTGCGCTTAGCTGGAATAATTTTTTTCAAATAAATGCTATGTCATATGAAAGGTAGCCAGATGTGCAATTTTTAATTGATTTAATTTTTACAACAAAAACAATTTTTGAGTCATTTTTTGAGCAAAAAGTCAATATTTTTGACTTTTCTTTGCATAATCATAAAACATAGATACACCGACTTAACGGTACGATACCTATTTTTGTATAGCGATTTTATTGAATTTTAAAAAAAAAGTTTGAATGAAATATATTAATGGACAGCGGAGATATTTGCATCGAAAGTCCAAACTTTAATTTTCAGTCGCTTTTTTTCTCATTTTTCGGTAACAATGTTTTATGAAAAAACCGTTGTACTGAAAATTTCTACAATTTTGAATACATTTGAGTGTTTTTGATGTCAAAATAACAAAAATTCTTTTAAATTAAATACACAAAAAACTCCGATGGTAAAAAGGATTATAATAACAAACTTACCGTTAGTTGACAATTTTTGGAGGGCGCGTGGCAAAAACTAAGTATGTAGCATTTTAATGTAGGATGCATTTAATATGTATACCTAGTTTGAGCAAAATACGTTGAGCCGTTTAGATTTGTATAAAGGCCAAACAAACAAACAGAAAATGAGTTTTATTACTATAGATATACCTTACACTGAGAGAAAAAATGTTCTTATATTGATAAATAATTTAACTTGATTCACGAATATGTCAAATCAATAAAAGTTTACTTGAATCAAGTGTTAAAGACTAATTAATAGAAAATAGTTCTTATAATGTACAAATATAACTAGCTGCTGGAACAACACTTAAATTAAGACAATAAATTATTAATGCAAGCAAAAGTGAGGTTGTTGTTCAGTTGTTATAATAAAAGTTGTAATGTGAAGATAGCTATTTAATTTGTATGATATTGAAATAAGAAATTACTGACAAATAATAAAATAAATATGAAATAAATAAATAAAATATAAAGCAAATTGTGCTCTTGCCTAGTAAATAAAATTCTTATATTAAGCAAAATGTGCTCATTTCCAAAACCTGATTTAATATGATCATGGATATTTTTTCTAGAAAAAATTTGTTAAATCAATTGAAATGCTCATATTTGAAGAACATTCTATACTTGAATCAAGTACCCAGCAAAATTTTTGATTCAAATGTGACATGCATTCTTACGAAAACTGCTTCTAGAAGACATTCTATGGAACCAATTCCGCTTCTTCTTAGCCTTACCAAGAAGTGCTTTCAAAAGGCATTCTCATAAATTACTTCTGGAATACATTCAAATACCATTTAAATTCAATTAAAGAAAAGAAAATATATAATTTTAATATATGTTTTAGATATTTTCCTTGGGGTTTTTTAAATTCCCAATAAAACCCAACCACTTCTCATTTCCAACACCAAAAACGCGAGAAAATCGGGAAAAGGGGTATATTCAGTAGATTTTTTCTGACACCCCTATCCATAAAAACCATTTCATTCCATGGAATGCCTTCTTAAAGTTCTTCTGGAAAACACCTACTAGAATCCTTTCATAGAAGGGCTCAAAGAAATCGTCCATTGAAAGAATTCTGGAAGCTAAGGAAAGCGTTCCTCCCAATGACATGCATATGTTAAAAGAATTCCTTCTGGGTATAAAAGTGGAAGAGATGGAATTCAATACTTTCCCTTCCACTTTACCTTCTTTTGGAAGCACTTTTTTTGCTGGGTACATTAGTATTTCAAAAAATAATAGGGTAGTGTTCAGTAAAAATACACTTAAGTATTGAGAAAATATTTCTTGGACTAAGCAACTCTTTTTTTGCCTAAGACATTTTATATTTTTTCGAAACAAGAAATATAATTACTTAAAAAAAAAGGAATTTTATACATGATTGAGAACCGATAGCTTTTTTATTGGCTTAAGGGCCTCCGGCAGTTTCTCGGGGTCAGAATATCGAAATTTTTTTCGAATGTAAAATATCTCAAAAATATTTTGAGAAAGTTTCAAGCTAAAAAATACACTTAAGTTAGAAAAAATAAAATTTTTTTTTTGAAAACTTAAAGATTTGTCTTTAAAAACTTTAAACTAATTTCTTTTTCACATAATCTGGTATTTTAATACTGGGTATATTAACTTTGTCACTCCGTTTGTAGCGCCGATAAGGAGGCGTGGCCGGTAAAGAAATTTGCCGGTTAAGAAAAATCGTGGCCGATTTAGCCATGTTCGTCTGTGGTCACGATAACAGCCGTAATTCTTTAGCTATCGTAACGAAATTCAATCTATCTGTGGTCACAAGGAATAACGACTACACTCAAAGTATCGTTAAAAACGATATTTTAATTGCACGAACTACGACCCATTTTTTTGAAATATATGAACCGTTACAAAAAAAATTTGTGTAGACATACGTGATGATCAATTCTGAGCAAAAAATGTATATCTGCATACTTCTAAAAATTGACAATAAAGTACATTTTATATCGTTTTTTTACGATATTTTGAGTTAAGTCATTATTCTTTGTGACCACAGATATGTATAAGCTTTTTATTAAAAAATGGAGATCAGGTTCGAAAATGAGCCAAATCGGATGAAAACCACGCCTACCTCCCATACAAAGTGACTTAACCAAAACGGTGAAACCTATTTCAATCCCACAAAAATTAGTGTAATGATTTAAAATTTTGTACATATGCTTTAACCTTTAATATGCATTTTTAGTATAGAATTTGTAAAAGTCGAATAAAAATCACGTCTACCTCCCATACAAAGGGAGTTCACAAAATGGTAAAATCTCTGTCAGTGCCACAAAAATTAATCAAATGACTTCAAATTTTGCACAAAACCTTTAGCAATTATTATAAACTTTAGGTATGAAATTTTTGAAAAATCGACGTCCGTGGGGGTATTTTAACTTCGGCCCACTCGAAGATAATTCCTTGCTAGTTTTAATTATTTTCATTGTTTCAAATAAGTAATATTTTTTTCATCTTTCGGTTAAGACTTAAAACTATAGCTTAGTTTGGTTTTGTCTGTTCCTTCAAGTAAAAATCGGTTACTTTTTCCTGAGTTCTTGAAAAAGCAGAAAATTTTTGATAATTATTTTTTATTTATTAAAATTTTTTATAAAGTCTGATATCATCCGTCAGTAAAATGGCAAATGTAGAATTTTTTTTTTTGTTTTTCCCATTATTTTTTTGTTCCATCCATGATATTTACCAATAAATTGTGAAAAACTATTTTTTTTTTGGCACTTCGAATCAATTACTAATTTTGCGTTCTCAAACTTCAAAAGCATGTCAATTGCTTAGCTGATTACAAAATAAAAAACATTAAAATAAGCATTCATTCTTTGAGATCCGTTTAAAATTTTGGAGTTAAAAATTATTTTTGAGTTAGCCAAATCAAATGTAAAATTAAATGGGAATTTCTGCTCAATAACTCGCTCAGAAAATTTTTTATCGTAAAAAAAAGAACACCAGAATATAAAAGAACAATAACTTGAATCATAAAAATATATATTTTCTAAATATTTTTTGGAATATTATCATAAAAAAAATGTGCACTAAAAGTTGCAGCTAACTAAAACAATATTAACATAAGTTACGAAATCGGATTTTGTATCTCTAAATTTTTTAGTAAAAGTTAAGCTAAAACGAATTCTCCTTTTTTTTTTCTCTCAGTGTACAAAAACTTGACAAGCAACTGGCGTATAATAGTGAATAAGCAGCTTTAGGTATTTGTATCTTTCGCTAAGATCGCTTTAACTTAAAATAGCATTTAAATGAAAACATCAAATTTAATAAATATGCATTAAACTGAAAGGCTTTTATTTCTGTGAACCTGAACCTTATGTAAGCACAAACCTACTTTCAGACACAGACAGACAGACTAGACTAGATAGCGCAACCTTTCAAGTCAGGATTATGTAAAACGTTATTAAAAATACAACCTCATATTGAAACTATTTTTCATTGTTTTATATATTTGTTGGGTAAACCAACAAGTAATTAACTAACTAACTAAAATAATTATAAACAGAAAAGTCAAGCTACCGTTGGCACAATTTTTTTTTTTAATTAAAACTTTTAAATAAGGCATGTAAAATAAGACCGAACGCATTTTTGTATCTATGAAGAAGTTGGCATACATGTTTGTTGATTATGCATGCGCTAAGATAAAATGTTATGATTTTTATTTTGAGGTTAAATGCAGGTCCATGTAATTATACCAAATTTTTAACACTATATTTTTTGTAGGTTACCTTTTTGATTTAAAAGTAAAAGTTGTACTAAAAAGGTTAAAAATGAACTGAACTTATGAAGCATTTCGGATTATATAAAACTGTTTGGGCAAATATTGTGGATAATGTAAGTTGTTAGTGTATATAGCTCATGTATTTGGGTTAAAAATGAATGGTTATATAAAAATTTAGGTCAGGAGATAGTTCTTATTAGGTCTTGAAAGCAAAGATAGTTAGAATAGTATAAAAAATAAATAATAGTAGTTAATAATAGTAGTTCTTTTTAATAACAGTAATTTAACAATAATTTTTTTTCTTGTCTAACATTAAATGCCGGAAAAACTAGACTTAACTTGTTTAGCAAAACTTGATAAAGATTTAAGTTATTCATGCTCATATGACCAATATAAGACACGCATGCATCCGGTGTGAACTCAACGTCACAACAAGTGGTTCTGCAAAAGCACATAAAATGACTTTTATACTAAGCTTTGGTATTCGAGCCCAGTTTGAGCACAATAAAAAATCATTATATAACAAATTTTCTCAGCAGGTGGGAACATTTTGGAGCGTTAAAGAGTGATAAAAAAAAACTGACGTCCGGAAATTAATAATAAACACAGCTCAACGCACACGACAGAGAGACAAACCTATGAATATAGGCTGAACACAATCAACCGAAATTCACATTTACAACCAATAAAAAAAACAACACAAAAACTGAGTGCTTTTTGAAGAAAAACCAAAACTCCACTCACACAAATTTTTGGTTTGGTTTTTAATTTGAAGCTTAAACAATGACTAATCAAGTGTCTTGAAGCTTTATCTTTATCGAATGCACCCAAAAGATGCATCATCAGCTCAAGCAAAGCCAACAAACAAGCATATCCGACGCCTTTTTTTATGAAGTGGAAATAAAATGACGTAGTCGAATTATTAGACTCAAGGCTGTTGTGGTAATTAACGAAAATGCATCAATCATCAACACCAAATAAAAGTAAATATCGCTTTAAAGTATCTTAAAGATACTTGAAGAACGCAAGAACGAACAGCAGAATCTGACAAGTTTGCGATTCACTTTCGTTTTACTCTGTTTTGGCAACAAGCAACTTTAAAGCTCAGAAACAGCATCGAGCCAATAGAATCTAGTATCTTCCGCAGTGGCCAGCATGTGGCTCACTTGGCTCAATAACTTAAATTTTGTCCATCCACTCTTGCGAAGCTCTTTTGCAACTGCAAAGTCAGTTTGCAAACAAGAAGACATACGATTTGGCTTAGTTAGCTCAATTGGCTTAATTTAAAAAAAGTCTATATGTTTTTGCCAAATTCGGCGACTTTCAAAGTCAAATGCATACACTTGTGAAAACAACAAAAACGCAAGATGTGGCTCAGTTGGCTCAATTCACAGAGATGTCTCTATTGGCACAATTTTTAGGCTCAATTGTGGTTCCGATGGCTCAATTGGAATTAATTTGGCAAAAAACATAGCTTTTACTTAACAAATTTAACAATAAGCTCAGAGTAAGTAGTTAAAAAGTGAAGCAGAAAGACATGGCACACGTCGCTAAGGAGGAATATACATTCACAAAAAAACTGTACGTTCTCCATCAAAAATTTTCTACCAAAATTTCAAAGTTCTAATAAAAGTTAGATTTGAAATTGCAATTGAGGTGCTCAAAAGCAAAGTGGTCCAGCAAACATACTGAATAATCGAAAAAAGTATGTTTGAAAATATTCACGAATTTTACGTCGCTCTAACAGAAAACGTTTAGGTTAAAAATGGGCGAAGATGGTATCTATATCTACATAAATTCGCATTCTCTGTTAAATGGAATCAAGGATTCTTTTTTTTTGTTGTTTCAAGAAAAAATTTGTGGGTGGGACCACTTTGCAAATATTTTATATTAATATATAAATATTGGTTGGACCAATTTAATATTTTCATATCTTTATTTCTTGCAAATTATAGTAGAACAAACAAATCTCAGAACCAGGCGCGTACGCAGGGGGAGTTTTGGGGGTTAAAACCTCCCGAAATTAACGAATTTTAACGAGCACCGAGAGCAACTCTCAGCGCAACATGCCATCCGTTGTGTGTTTATGGTCACGATAAAGATACTTAGACAACATTTCACATTAAAAAAGGTAATAAAAAGACTGAATTTAAAATATTTATTGTAAAAGTTGAAAACATTTATTGAAAAAAAATGTAAAACGACATTTTTAATATTGAAAACAAACAATTTAAAACATAATTTTAAAATATTGTTCTTAGATTCGATGCCATTTTTTATTTTATTTTTTTTTAGTTTTCGATGTCATATTTGCGATATGTGACCCCTGGGACCACTTGAATACCAATTTTTAACTCCATTCGATGAAATTTGCGTTTTATTACGGCTTAAAATATTGAAATATTTTAAATTTTATGTTGACTTTATATGATTTAAATACAAATTCTAAATGTTTGATAGTTTAAATCATACTTGATTTTAAATACAAATTCTAGTTGTTTGATAGTTTAAAATCGTTTATTGAGCTTAAGGTCAAAGTTAGAACAATTAATTGTTCTAACGAATTTTTCCAAAGAAACAACAACAACAACAAAGTTTTTTCAATATGAAAAGGAAAAAATCACTAGCTGATCTGATTGCAATTTCTACTCTGCTAAAAGCGTCATCAGAAATCTTTGTGATACCCGTGCAAGCGCGCGCTAACGCACTGCACCATCGGGGCGATGAGATTTGAAGCGTCAATTTCTCAGTTTTTCCTCCATTTCATAATGTCACATTTGTTGTTGTATTTCTGTTTTACTTTAGTTTCTATGCTTATGTTATTATATGTAGTCCAACAGCCTGCTGGAAGTCTGCACTAACAAAGCATGTTTACTGAAGTTGTTTTTAGAATTTTTGCTGATTTTGTTTTCAGCTGTTTCCGTTTGGTCGAGCTCTACCATTTGATTAAAGTTTTTACTAAATGACCTCTATATTAATTATGTTGACTTTATATGATTTAAATACAAATTCTAAATGTTTGATAGTTTAAATCATACTTGATTTTAAATACAAATTCTAGTTGTTTGATAGTTTAAAATCGTTTATTGAGCTTAAGGTCAAAGTTAGAACAATTAATTGTTCTAACGAATTTTTCCAAAGAAACAACAACAACAACAAAGTTTTTTCAATATGAAAAGGAAAAAATCACTAGCTGATCTGATTGCAATTTCTACTCTGCTAAAAGCGTCATCAGAAATCTTTGTGATACCCGTGCAAGCGCGCGCTAACGCACTGCACCATCGGGGCGATGAGATTTGAAGCGTCAATTTCTCAGTTTTTCCTCCATTTCATAATGTCACATTTGTTGTTGTATTTCTGTTTTACTTTAGTTTCTATGCTTATGTTATTATATGTAGTCCAACAGCCTGCTGGAAGTCTGCACTAACAAAGCATGTTTACTGAAGTTGTTTTTAGAATTTTTGCTGATTTTGTTTTCAGCTGTTTCCGTTTGGTCGAGCTCTACCATTTGATTAAAGTTTTTACTAAATGACCTCTATATTAATTATGTTGACTTTATATGATTTAAATACAAATTCTAAATGTTTGATAGTTTAAATCATACTTGATTTTAAATACAAATTCTAGTTGTTTGATAGTTTAAAATCGTTTATTGAGCTTAAGGTCAAAGTTAGAACGCGCTTGCACGGGTATCACAAAGATTTCTGATGACGCTTTTAGCAGAGTAGAAATTGCAATCAGATCAGCTAGTGATTTTTTCCTTTTCATATTGAAAAAACTTTGTTGTTGTTGTTGTTTCTTTGGAAAAATTCGTTAGAACAATTAATTGTTCTAACTTTGACCTTAAGCTCAATAAACGATTTTAAACTATCAAACAACTAGAATTTGTATTTAAAATCAAGTATGATTTAAACTATCAAACATTTAGAATTTGTATTTAAATCATATAAAGTCAACATAATTAATATAGAGGTCATTTAGTAAAAACTTTAATCAAATGGTAGAGCTCGACCAAACGGAAACAGCTGAAAACAAAATCAGCAAAAATTCTAAAAACAACTTCAGTAAACATGCTTTGTTAGTGCAGACTTCCAGCAGGCTGTTGGACTACATATAATAACATAAGCATAGAAACTAAAGTAAAACAGAAATACAACAACAAATGTGACATTATGAAATGGAGGAAAAACTGAGAAATTGACGCTTCAAATCTCATCGCCCCGATGGTGCAGTGCGTTAGCGCGCGCTTGCACGGGTATCACAAAGATTTCTGATGACGCTTTTAGCAGAGTAGAAATTGCAATCAGATCAGCTAGTGATTTTTTCCTTTTCATATTGAAAAAACTTTGTTGTTGTTGTTGTTTCTTTGGAAAAATTCGTTAGAACAATTAATTGTTCTAACTTTGACCTTAAGCTCAATAAACGATTTTAAACTATCAAACAACTAGAATTTGTATTTAAAATCAAGTATGATTTAAACTATCAAACATTTAGAATTTGTATTTAAATCATATAAAGTCAACATAATTAATATAGAGGTCATTTAGTAAAAACTTTAATCAAATGGTAGAGCTCGACCAAACGGAAACAGCTGAAAACAAAATCAGCAAAAATTCTAAAAACAACTTCAGTAAACATGCTTTGTTAGTGCAGACTTCCAGCAGGCTGTTGGACTACATATAATAACATAAGCATAGAAACTAAAGTAAAACAGAAATACAACAACAAATGTGACATTATGAAATGGAGGAAAAACTGAGAAATTGACGCTTCAAATCTCATCGCCCCGATGGTGCAGTGCGTTAGCGCGCGCTTGCACGGGTATCACAAAGATTTCTGATGACGCTTTTAGCAGAGTAGAAATTGCAATCAGATCAGCTAGTGATTTTTTCCTTTTCATATTGAAAAAACTTTGTTGTTGTTGTTGTTTCTTTGGAAAAATTCGTTAGAACAATTAATTGTTCTAACTTTGACCTTAAGCTCAATAAACGATTTTAAACTATCAAACAACTAGAATTTGTATTTAAAATCAAGTATGATTTAAACTATCAAACATTTAGAATTTGTATTTAAATCATATAAAGTCAACATAATTAATATAGAGGTCATTTAGTAAAAACTTTATTTTAAATTTTTATATAATAAATTAGTTTTTATTTCATTTAATATAATGAACATATTCGAAAACCAATTCAAAAATATTTTCAAACAATCAAATGTAAAATTGGATTTTTTATCAGCTGAATCTCAACTGTCTCGTCAATGATTCTACTGCACATAATTTTTTTTGATTCAATCTTAGATAGCTATTTTTTGTTATTGCAAATAAATAATAGGAAAAAATTATACAAAAAAAAATAAGTTTATAGTTTAAGATTTAACACGCTTGTTTTAAATTTTGTTTTGTAGAAACACAAAAGCTTTTTTAATTTCTATTTTAAAATTTTTGTTTATTTAAATTTAAAGTTGTTTAAATTAAAAAATTTTCTAAAATATATTTTTTATTTTTTTTAAATGCATCTTTTAGCGAGACATAAAAAAAAATGTATTTTGGAAAATTGTTTTCTATATAATTTACAAAAAAAAACTGTTAAGTCTCTATGTATTATAGTCTTATCACAATAAATATCAACGCTAGTTGAATTTGTATTAAAAATTCATTTTACCTCACGTTATACGCCACAACTTCTGAACCCTTGAAGAACACACTTTCATTTTATATCGTTGGAAAGATAATGGGACGTAAAAAAATTAAAATGAAAAAAAATTGAAGCGCCTGTCGCTAGCAAACATTGAAATTAATAATGGGTCAACTTACTACAATTTTTTCAAAAGTATCGTATTTTTCCTTTAAAAAAGAAAAAATAATTTTTCCAATGATACCCTATTTACGTAAACCGCATTTAAATTGACTGAGCTATGCATGACACTTTCGCATGGCAGTTGGTCCATGAAAAAAAAATCTAAAAATCACAAACTCCGGACTTAGTTTTCTAAACAATAAACCAATCTAAGAACAAAATTTGATCCAAATAGGAGATGGTCAGGCAACTGATATTACACTTCAATGTGATATGGGCGACATATTGAAAACAATTTATTCCTAATTTGACGAAATTTGTTTAACCTGAGTCACCCTGTGCTTGCCATACTGCAACGCAAATATACACTTAAAATGCGCTGATTTTAGTTTAAATCATTCTATATTTTCCGTTAACAGCTCATTTTGAAAATTAAAAAAAAAAAATTATTACAAATTTTGCTAATCAAATTGCTTGAAAAAGTTTTTTAAAATTTTATATGAAAAAAAGCATTGATATTAAAGGCATTAAGTTGAATTTTTAATCATCATGATATTTTCAGTGTATACATATATTTATTTTTACCAATATTTTGTATAACATATTTGTAGGTACTCCTTAAATCAAACAAAGCGACCTGTAACGTTTATCGAATCCCTTCATTTTTGCGATGCAATGATATATCCATATTGATGATAAGCCGATTCCTGAAGATTGGTGCAACGTTGCTGGTTTCAGTCGCTTTAAGCGAACGCTAGTTTTCGTCGCTTCGAAGACTAAAAAAAACATAAGAAGTAAAACTGGAAAAGAAAGGCTTAATAGGTTAGCTCTCCTAAATGTTCTCTGGGATGTGGAAATGACCATGGACAACATTTTAAATACACAAGCCCGAAATAAAATAAGACTAGACAATATGATATAAAGATTATTTCATAAAAAAAATTGAAATAAGTCTAAATAAAAAAAATTAAAAACCCCCCGAAATTTTTTTCCGGGCACGCGCCTGCTCAAAACCATAATTTCTTTGATTTCAATATATTTATTTAAAATAAAATAGAGAGATATTCATTAAAATAGATAAAATTAAATGTTTATTGTGTTAGAGATTTTGGAGAGTAAAAAAATCGATATAGAATTAGACCAAGAATAATATATATAAGATTCCGTCATAAGTGCACAGAAATGGAAAACTACTGCGTAGCCTACGTCACATGTGCGAAAACATTTACACAAAAATAAACACATCTACAACAAACGAATCTAAGCCAAATTTTTATCAAAGATAGTAGTGAAAAATATTTATATTTTTTCTGAACAAGCATTGTTCGTGGATATACGTAAATTTCATTTAAAAAAACCAGGATTGCATAAGAAAAAGAGGAGATTTTTAAATCGAAACCACCAAAAAAAAATTTATTACTACGTCTTTTTTAAGTCAGTTTGACATTCTCTTCTTTCTCACAGCTGACGTCAAATTCACGTGCTCACAAAGATAGCGGACATGCGCAAAGCGAAATCTATTGTACATTATTCTTGAAATAAGACTACAAATATACAATTAGGGTATTCCAAGGTGTGCTATCATGTCATAATGTCATATTGTCCCAAGGTTTTACACTAGTTTTAACATTTTATTGTTGCCTTCCATATAAAAAAGTACTAATATATTACAACTCTGAAAGCTATGTTTATTGAAGGGTTGTAATCAAACAGCTGTTTCTTATTTGCATTTATTTATCTTGTAAATTAAGCTGTAAAATTTTAGGACAATATGACATGATAGCACACCTTGTGAATACCCTAAATATGTCATCGCCAAATATAGCAAAGTCCCAAGATTCTCCAAATGCTTTCAATGCCCCATAGAAGTTATGACAGACTGGCGGTATATTTGGCAGCAAATCTTTGTCAATTGCATGACCATTTGGGAAAAGTTTAAGCAACACTTCCTTTTGGCATGCTATTTCCTTTTTCTTGTCTTGTCTTTAGTTACACTTATCCACTGTATTTTAAACCATTAAATTGTTTTTTGGGCGTAATTTTTCGGCTTGTAATTGTGTCGTAGAAATAAAATTTGTAGCTTTAATTTTTATAGGAGTAAATGGTTAAGTCTTTTTTCCTTGCCTTTTCACCTCCAGCCAATCATCAGGAACGATGGATGTTTGGATACAATTTTTTTTGCTTTTCGTTTAAGCCGAAGTTCAACTTTCAATACCATTTTCGATATGTAAATGGTAAAGTAGTTCAACCAATTTCCATTCCAGTTCCATTTCCATACTGTATTTTTTAAAAAAGGCAAAGTGAAACTATTTGTTATAACAGTTTCAATAAAGGCAAAATTATTAAGGCAAAATATTAATGAACACATTTTCATCCAAAAACATAACGTCAGTCAGCGTGTCTGATAGCATAATCCCGAAAAAAAAATGGGTTAGACCACTTTGCTTCTGAGTGCCTCAATTGAAATATAGACTTTTTTTAAATAAAACCAATACTATCTGAAAACGTTATTTGTGAGGGGACCTTAAAGTTTTATGTGTGACTGTATGTATCAACGGTGGGCAAATGTGGCTCATTGAGCCGCATGCGGCTCTTTCTTAAGTAAAGTGCGGCTTTTTTTTATTTTGATATTTAAAAATACATAAAAAAAACAATTGAAAATTTGTTACCTCTGTCAAATTTCATGTATTTTCATGCTGTTCTTTCGTTGTTGAACCAACGTTTTGAAGGAAAATTTGATAATGTAATCCCTATTTTTCTTTACTGGACGTTCCTTTTAATAATGTTGTACTTTTTCGTCATGATTCAATTAAAAAGTAAGCTCAGATTGGAGAGAAGTCACACAAAATTTGAGCTAGATGTCAAAGTCATCTGTTTGAATTGTAGTTTTTCTAGTTGCTGCTGTTGCGAACGGCTTTAACCAATACAGAACCAAGTTTTCAAATATTGGCCAAAGATTTGTTTAAATTTCATTTTTGTTTTGTTATGTTATTTACGTTAAAAAAACTTAAAATAATTATTTCCTTTTTTGTTATTAGTAAGTAATAAAAAGATGGGTGCATATCGCATCCTATAAACAAAGAACCGGAACTGTAAATTTTTAGGAGAAACAAAACGATTTTAATTTTCAAGGTACTCCACACAAAACAAAGAGGAAAACAACTATTTTTTTTTAAATTATTAAAGAGAGAGAATATGTGAACAAAATTTTGACAGTCGATGGAGATAATCACTACGAATAGTTTCTAGTTTTTATAGTGATTTTTGAAAAGCTGTTATTTCTTGAAAAAGCGTCGTATGAAATTTAAAAAAACATTTAAAAGCTTAAGGTTTATAGTTTAAAGCTGAAAAAAAATTTCGAAATTTCTGATTCCTTGCTAAGATTAGATAAGATAAGATTTTTTGTTATCTTTGAAAAAATAACACAAAATTTTTTTCAATCATCAATAATGCTCCTAATTCAAAGTCTGACGATTGACCGAAAAAACGGCTAAGCCGATCCGAAAAGAAATCAGCTAGGGCTATTGGGGTATTGAAAGAGCTACAAAAAACTTAGACACAATAGAACATTAAGGCAATAATTGCAGATTATGGACTGGTTTTTTAAAACATCCGAAAAAGTGATTTTTTGCACTTTTTCCAAACTGAAATCAAGGGTTCAAAAATGAAAAATCAAAAACGAAAGAAAAGCTTTTGTAGGAAATTTATTTTGGTCTTAAGAATTGTACTTTAATTTTTTGTGCGATCATTAGTTTCTGAGATATCGATGATCAAAGGCAAAGTTATTCCTTTTCATTCAAAATCTAATATTTCAACAAAAAATTGACTTTGTGTTAACTTATCTAGCGGTGAAATAAAAGCGACGTCTAACTGCTTCAAGATGTATAACATGAGTGATTTATTAAAAGAATGTATAGCTCAAAAACAAAAGAGCATGAACAAATGTATGTATGTAACAAATGTAATATGTATATATCAAAGGAATGCATTTGTATGCATGAGTAACTAAATAAACTGAGCAATAAACTATGTAAAGCGTATATACGCTAACACTTCCACTTTTATTGATCCGTTTATTCATATTTAAGTATTGAATAAATGCTTAAGAGTGACTTCAAATAATTGAAACTATGTTTCTTTAAGGGTTTTGTTAAAATGTCCGCCAGCTGCTCACTTGATGGCACATACTTCAATGTAAATGCGTTGTTTTCAAAAACCTCTCTGATGAAATGGTACTTTACTTCGATGTGCTTGGTTCTCTTGTGAAATTGAGGATTTTTTACCAATTTAATAGCGCTTTGATTGTCCAAGCAAAGTTCTGGCACAACAAAATCACCAGATAGTTCACCTAACAACCGACGAACCCAAATTAGCTCCTTTACTGCTTCACACGCTGCCATGTATTCTGCCTCTGTCGTTGAAAGAGCTACTGTTGGTTGAATCTTTGATGACCATGAGATAGGCCCACCGCAGAATATAATTACGTAGCCACCAGTTGAGCGTCTGGTTTCAATATCGCCAGCAAAATCCGAATCACTATAGCAAATCAAAGATAAATCATTAGATTTATTAAACCAAATACCTTCATTAGTAGTCAAACGCAAATATTTGAAAATTCGCTTAACCATAGTGACATTTTCGCTATGATATGTGTCCAAAAATCGACTTGCATAAGATACTGCAAAGGCAAGGTCCGGCCGTGTGATCATAGACAAGTACATCAATGACCCTACCGCCTCACGATATGGATAATTCGGCCGCTGACCGTTATCTGCAACAACTAACTGCACGCCTTCCGCTGGTGTTGTCACCGGCTTGGCGTCCAACATACCAAATCGTTTCAACACTTTTTCTGCATACGCTTCTTGTCGAATTAAGATTTTGTCCGGCCGCTTGATAACTTCCATACCCAGGTAGAATATGGACTTAAACACCTTTATGTCAAATTCAGTTTTAAGATAGTTGACTATCTCGTCAAGCGCTTCTGTCGACTGCGCTGCTATAATGCCGTCATCGATGTAGATCGCAAGTATTATCTTTGTCCCTTTTACATTCCCTACAAAAACGCATGGGTCTGCTGTGCTGGCCTTAAGATTAAAGCCCTCTAACATCTGTGTGAATTTACGGTTCCAACACCTTGATGCTTGCTTAAGACCATAAAGACTTTTCTTCAGCTTACACACATTGTTGCTACCGTCTTCATAGCCAGTAGGTTGATGCATATAAATTTCCTCATCGAGTGTGCCATATAAAAACGCTGTTTTCACATCAAACTGCTTTATCGCTAAATCAAGCGCATTGGACATCGCCAAAATCATTCGAATCGACGTAAACTTGGCCACCGGGCTAAAAGTTTCCTCATAGTCAGCCCCGAATTTTTGAGTAAAGCCACGTGCAACTAAGCGCGCTTTAAACCTCTCGATCTCACCATTTTCCTTACGCTTGACTTTGTATACCCATTTATTTGAAATGACAGTTTTGTTTCTTGGTAGACTCACCAAATTCCATGTGTTGTTGCTGATTAAAGACTGAAACTCTTCATCCATTGCATGCTTCCATTGCATATTAAAATCGCTGGACAATGCCTCTTGATAACTTGTAGGAGTTTCAGTATTGACCAAATATGCACAATGCAACGTTGCTGCTTCCAACTCCTTGGTTTTTGAACGAGTAACTATACCACGAACTTCTAGATTGTCCGTACTTACACCATTAACAACATCTTCGAAAACACAATTTTGGTATTCTTCCTTAATACTGATTTTAGGAGTTTCTTCTGATACTACAGCCTTTGTTGGCGCAGCTGCAACTGCATCTTGCTCTTGCACAAAAACGACATCGTTGCGAACTTCGTTGATGATGACATCCCTTGAAATCTCAATTTTTCTTTCTTGTGGTATCCAGATTCTGTAACCTTTACAGTGCTCTTCATACCCAACGAAAATGCCTTTTTTAGATTTCGCATTTAGCTTTCTACGCTTCTCTTGTGGAACATGAACATATGCATCTGATCCAAAGACTCGAAGCACATATAAATCTGCTTTCTGCCCAAACCATAACTCAAATGGCGTCTTTCCATCGGATTGACTTCTACCAGTCCGGTTCAAGGTGAAAACGACATTTTGTACTGCCTCGCCCCAATATTTCATGCTTAGACCTTTTGCGTGAATCATTGATCTTGCTGCTTCAATTAAAGTTCGCATGTCCCTTTCGGCGCGCCCGTTATGTTCTGGCGTATAAGGTGTAGACCTTTGATGAACAATTTTACGCTTACGTAGAATTTCAGTCACATCTTTGTTGACGTATTCTAATCCATTATCTGACCTGATCCGCTGTACCCTTTTTCCAGTTTCAGCTTCCACTCGATCCAAAAACCATTCCAGAACCGATGAAACATCTGATTTCGTTTTTATACAATAGGCGAACCGATAGTTAGAATAGTCGTCTCGAAATAATAGCATATAACGAGCGCCTCCAAATGACGTCTCTTGCATAGGTCCGCACAAGTCAGTATGTATCAGCTCACCTGACATGCTTGCTCTGTTTATGCTCTGGTGAAATGGTAGGCGATGCTGCTTACCCATGATACATCCTTCACATAAAAAATCAGTGTCGCCAAATGAGACATTTTGCTGACGCAGCAATTTCTTTACGTGTTCCTTTGCTTGATGACACATACGCTCATGCCACAGTTGCAGCGACTCGGACTTAACAGAAATGTTCGCTTGTAGTTCGGAGTGTTGAACCTTTAAAAGCAGCTTAAACAACTTTGAGCCTTCGCGAGTACCTTGAAGCCACACTTTGCCTTGTTTTTCAAAATAGCAACTGTTTCCATGTGCTTTTAATGAGTAGCCTTTGTCTAAACATGCATTAGATGAAAATAAATTAAGCTTTATATCTGGCACAAAAAGCACGTCAGCTAAATACTTCACGTTCCACTCATTACCATCATAAGCCTCTACAACAATGTCGCCCTTACCATACGCCTGTACAATGGATCCATCAGCAATTCTTACACCCCTTGGATTATCAAGCTTAGCGTAGCTCTTAAACCATTCTTTGCGATGCGACATATGGTCACTAGCACCAGAGTCCATATACCAACTGGTTTCTTGTGATATGTTTGACTGCACAAACATAACCTCACTTACAAACGCATCGCCTCGTGTTAGTTTCTCGCTACTTTTTCTATTTGGACAGTCCTTTTTCCAATGTCCACGCCTTTTGCAAATAAAACATTTGCCTTTCTGCTGCTTATTGCCTGGCTTATTTACCTGCTTAGCCACGAACGCATCCTGCTTTATTGGCTGCACACCCAATCTGGATTCTTCCATGCACAAACGCGCTGTTAATGTTTTCAACGTTCTTTCCTTCTTTTCGGTTGCTTCCCATGACGCAAAGAAATGATTGTATTGGTCCGGCAACGTCATTAGGATTTTCGTCACAAGCATGGTTTCAGAAATTTTCTCACCAAGATCTTCCAATTGCTTCGCGATTTTCTGCAATCTTGCTATATGCATTGCTATGCTGTCCTCTGGATTCTTTGCATATTGAAAAAATTGTTGTTGCAATAGATGAATTGACGTTTCAGATTTTTGCTCGTACACACTTTCTAACGCAGCATACATGGCGGCAGAAGTATCGCAGTTGATAACGTGCAAAAGTGGTTCTTCTCCCATTGCAACCACCAGAATTTTCTGTGCCTTGGCATCATTTGCCATCCACTTGATTTGCTCGGATTCACGTTCTGGTTTAACTACAGCTCCACTTACGATTTCCCAAAGGCTACTTGCTCTTAGCACCACCTTAATCTGGAACTTCCAAATTGTCCAACCTTCCTCGTTCTCGAGCTTGCCAATCTTTATGTCCTCCATTTCTGTTTAAATTATCAGCACGCTTGGCCCATAACCTGTTAACTTATCTAGCGGTGAAATAAAAGCGACGTCTAACTGCTTCAAGATGTATAACATGAGTGATTTATTAAAAGAATGTATAGCTCAAAAACAAAAGAGCATGAACAAATGTATGTATGTAACAAATGTAATATGTATATATCAAAGGAATGCATTTGTATGCATGAGTAACTAAATAAACTGAGCAATAAACTATGTAAAGCGTATATACGCTAACACTTTGAAACATAAAAAAATATACTACATTTTAGCTAAATTAAGAAGCTAACTAAATTTGTTCCGTGCTTTTTCTTATGATTGTGGCATAATCGTAGCTGATGAAATGTTTTGCCCAATATGCTGTCAAACTAAAATTTCAAGCTTTCAAAAATTTTTAATAAATTTCGCCACGATCATTTTTTAAGGAGTCACAGCTTTTCAAAAATTTCTAAAAAAAATTACAAATTTTTCTGCTATGCTAGTTTTTTGCTCAGTTTATTAAAATTTGTTTAGGTTTTTTTCTTTATTTGAAGTACGGTGTGGCTCTTTGGAAGGTATTAAAAATCTTAATGTGGTTCTTATTGGTCTCACTCATGCCCACCCCTGGTATAGACGAAAGTAAGGTTAGGTACGTAGGGTCGTACGCTGCATATTCGTGAGCGCTTTTTAGATTTATTTCGAAATTCTTTTTGGGTTTTGTGTTGCTAAATGTAAGCCGTTGTACCATTTTGTTCCGTAAACCATTTTGTGAACCTCTATTTTGTGAACCACATATAGCAATAGTTCGTTTATTAGTTCTTCCAAATTTTTAAAAAAATCTATTCCCGGTATACCGGAGACGATGATTTCATAAAATTGTGCATTCGCAAAGAAGGTAATTGTTCTTACTTCGTTTAATTCTTGCAGCTTCCACAGAGGTATGGCGCTGTTATGCCCATTCTACTGACTCTCACCCCAATGGGGCAATCGACTGTTGGAACACCAACCAGTAGAGCTGTCAAACTATCGATAGTCGACACCATCGATATTTTCAATATTGATATTTTAAACCATCGATATATCGTCGATAGTAGCGAAGTTCATACTGATCCATCAAAGGCCATATTTTTTTCATATAGATTATTAATAAAGCCAAAAACAGCAAATTATATATATTTTTGTGGATAAAGAAGCCAAAAAACGCCTTAATTTACTTAACAGAACCAGTATTTTATTTATTAAAATGTATCACATAGTGTTCATACATATAAATATAATGTAAAATTGCTTTAAAATAATTCTTATTGAGATCATTGTTTTAAGAACTTTATATTAACATTTCATTGGAGATCGTTGCATACCGTTTATCCAATAATTTTTGTTGATAAATAGAATCATATCAACATTTTTTGGCTTAAGAGCACATCTTCTCTCGAAAATTATAGACCAAGTCCTGCTGAACATTCGTTCAGACTAAGTGGATGCAGCTGGTATTGAAAAATATTGCATTGAGCACGTAATTAATTCTTTTATTTAATTGCAAGGATAGAATAACTACCAGGTAATTATAAAGAATTATAACTTTCCAATATTCCAAAGGATCCGATTACACGAAATTTCCTCTTCAAAATATTTGTGATGAACAAGCGTTGCAAAGCCGATAGTCTATCGACTAATCTCGACTATCAATCGATAGTTTAAAAAAAGTGAAACCATCGATTGTATCGATAGTGCCATCGATAGCTTTTGGCAGCTGTACCGACCAGAGTCCGGATTTTACGTTTAGATAAAAGCAGAAGGCTTTTGCACCTTGAAGCCCAGTTTGTGTTAGCATTATGTCTGGCCTTTAGGTTAATGCTTCTTTTGACACCTATTGCAAGGTTACATATGAGCAAATTAAAGCTTTTTATTACTTACATAGCCTAAGAACGTATGCAACGCACCAAGCACTTGGGCTCAGTTGACTTAATTTTTTACAAAAAAACCTGTCTTTAAATTTTAAAATTCCATCAAGCACAGCTAATTCACAGAAATAGAATTAAAAAACTTATGAATTAAAATTAAGTTGAGGCGAGTTACGAGTTGAGTGGATAAAATATTTTTTCTTTATTCAACAAACGCTTTTTTTCTAACTATTAGCCAAAATTTGGCATACAAGTGTTTTAGTAATTTTTCTGAAACTTTTTTTGGCTCATTTTTTAATTTTCGTGGGCACAGCTGCTTTACTCTAAGATGCTATTTTAAGATATAAACAAAGGTAAACAAATAGTAGAGTGAAGGCACATCAGATACGTTGTCTTAGTTACATGCACATACATCAAATAATGCTTGACACGCCTCCACCTTTGAAGGTTGATGCACCAAATAGTTTGGAGTAAAACAAACTACATACATATATTTATAAAGTGTGGTTAAAACTTTGTTAACGCTCCTATATTTATCCAAAAATAATAAATAAAACAACGCCACTAACAAACATATTTTCAACACTTTAGCTCACAAGCTTGATATATGTAGTATATTATATATATCTACACAACTACAAATAAATCTGTCAGTGTTTTAAGAAATTTTAATATATCTATCTGTGAGTGGGTAAATCAAACAAAAACCCACATAACTAATCTCGAATCTTTTCGAACACGATTTTATCAATTAAAGTTATACACAAAAACTTATTTATAGTATTATTGCATTTTGCAAAATTGAACCAACGCTAAATTTTGGACGTTCTGAAAAGCTTGAACTTCAGCCAACAAATTATTTCAGAGGGTCTGCCAGCTTAGTAGCATTGCGATTACCTGATCTTTCTTACATTTATTTTGTTTTTTTTTATTCATGCCGTTCATTCATTCGTAAGCACGTTCTGTATCCATTCAATTCATTAGCGAGCAATACCAAACTTATGCCAATTTTATGCAAAATCAATTTGCAGCGATCAGTTCTTATTTCAGTTCTGACACGATCAAGTGATCGCGCGCCAAAAGCGTGCGTTGCGCCAATGGTTGAGAATTCTTTGTTTGAAAATATACGATATTTATGTGTGTCTGCTTTGATGAGCATGTTGTTTATCTTATTAAGTTTTTAGTATTTCAGATGCTACTGCTTCTATGGGAGAGAAAAAATGTAACCTTTACTTCCTCTAAAAAACTTTAACACTGACTTTTGTGCTGCCAAAATGTCTGTTAGTAAAAAAATTTATTTCTTCCTTATTTCAAATCGATTAAGAAATTTATGAAAAATTCTCATTTTTCAAACGCTTGTGCCTACTTGAAATCGTACTTTTGTAATCAATTAAGATTGAATCACTTCCATGGAATTTAGTGGGTTGACCTTTATAATGTATGCCTAAAAGTAGTAAACGTTGTTCAGTAGACCGTAAAGCATTATAGAAAGAAAGTTAAAAAAAAAAAATTTTAACGAACGTAGGGGTCGCTCTTTGACATATTTCTTTATAACTTCGGTATTTACCGATCATAAAAAATGATACGTCTATGTTTTTGTCTATAGGAGACGTCTTTTTGTCTCTAAGGCGCATTGACCTCAGTTGACCCCTTATAGTACTGACCTATCGTACCTCAGTTTCTATCATCTTAATGTACCATGTACATATTTTATAAAAATAATACGATATGACAAAAAATTTAAAAATTTGACCTACGTTCTGCAAAAATATTAAAAAATAAATTTTAAAAATATTTCTAATGGAAATAGGGACAAATTTTTTTTCTAAGAGTTAATTGCTTGTTTACGGGCTTTTCGTTTCTGAAATCAAAATTGTACCTTAAGATAGTAGAAACTGAGGTTCGACGGGTCAGTACTCTATGGAGTAAATTGAGGTCAATGAGTTCTACAAACAAAAAAATAAGTCTTACTGAGACAAAAATATTGACATATATTTTTTTAAGATCGGACGGTAAATACCGAAGTTATGAAGAAATATGTCAATGCGCGACCCCTACGTTCGCTCAAAAAAATTTTTTTTCGAAACTTTTTTTCGATAATGCTTCAGATTAGCTGGTGTGCGGCAACATTTTTTTTCCTATAAGGCGAGACGGTCTTTTGTTCAGTCTTAACCCAGTTACAATAAAAAAAAATGAAGTATATGATTTTAAAGTCCGATAGAGAAAGAAACAGTGTTTTTTTTAATGAATCATAAAAAGTAAAAATTCATAAAATATTATCATTTGATAAACGTTGTGCAAAAACCAAATATTAAGAAGATAAATAAATAATATAAACACAAAAAACATTTTTTAACAAATCATAATTCAATGAAATACTCTAAAAATTTTAACTTTTGCATTTTGCAAAGTAGCAGAAAATACATTGCTTTGAAAGGCCAAACATAAAATTCCGCTTTAATTAAGCAAATGTTGTGCCTATTAGCTTATTAAGGTGAGTGCACTACAGTAGCAACGAATCAGCTGTCTTGTCTGCTTGCTGGTTAGTTCTATAATAACTTTCTGATGTTGCAACCTGTTGCTTCATGAACTTATTTGGATTGCTTCATTAACTTTTTATATAAGGCTCTGATATAATTCTATAAAAAGTAATATGTTTTCAAAACTATAAAATAAGATAGTAATTAAAAATGTCAACATAATTTTTTCATGAACAAATGTTTTTATTTAATTAAAACAAAAATCATTAAAAGCCCAAAGTGTCTTTACAAAATATGCTCGCACGTCTTATTGTAAAAAAAAATGTGTTTTCAAGTAAAATTTGCATATAACCAAATTAATCTTTATCGTTTCGAAAATGTTTAATGAAGTTAGTAAGAAAATTTATTGAGTCTGTAGATATTTATAATAATTCTATAGATGTGCTTTAATTTAACAATAATAATAAAATCATAGAACTGAAAAAACTTTATTCTATTTTAATATAACTAAATTGTGTATAGTTATTAGCTAAGCGTTTGATCTTTGCTTATTAAATCCTTGCTCGCTGCATATATAGATGGTATTTTGTGATGTTGGTCACATTAATTATGACTTAAAACTAAAGATAAAGACATCTGAAACTAAACTTAAAACTAAGTATTTAAACAAAAATTAACAAAGTCATTATTTTAACATTAGTTTTAAATTTAAGTTTTTTTTAACTCATTAGCTTCTTGCTCGTTAAAGGGTTAAATTGAAAGCATTACTGCTCTCAATTTTTGAAATCAAGCTTTTTTAAATTTTAATATACTCAACTTGAAATTCATAAAAGTCACAATTATCGCAAGCAAACTGCTGCGATATCGGCTGAGCTGTAGAGTAAAAAAAATATTGTCAAGTACCAAAATGTCAATAAAATAAATGTTAATGTAAACAAACACTCGGCACGAACAAAAAATTAAGAAAAAAAAAATCGGCACAAGTGCGTAAATATTGTATAAAACATTTAATTTTTTTTTGGCTGCTTCGCATTCATTTCTTGAATTTTTTTGATAAGTTCGTAAAAAAGTAACAACATAACAACAAAACAAACTAAAAATGCACCAACAATTTGTACTCTAAGCAAACATAACACTTTCCCTTTCTAGCATACAAAGTCGAAAGGGGGCTCTAATTTGGGTCACAAACATTACAACTTGAGTTACAGATGATATTTATGCTTTTTTACGGTATTCGTTTGTTTTGTTTATATTTATTGCTTACAACGTTTTTTGCTGTTGTTGCTGAAGAGACGAAAAAAAAAAACACTAAAAACAACTAAATTTTTTCAAGAAAACCAACATTTTTTTATGGTGATAAGAAATTTGTTTAAACAATTTTGACTGAAGTGACAATTTTGGAGATTTATGTCTATCAAGGCAGAATTCCCCTTTCATATTTTGTATGAAGTTATTCATGTTTTAAATACTAATTTTTAAGCCATTACATAATGCCTTCAGCTTTAGTTGTACTTAAATTGATTTTTAATCATATTTATGTTGAGTATCTTTTGTTAATTTTGCTTTTTTATTTTTTTTTTATTATAATACATACTTAAACTCGATTTTAGTTAAAAACACTTAATTAAAACTATTGTTAATATTATGAAATATCCGCTAAAGCTCATAAGCATATAAATGTTTTTGAATATCGTTATTTTCATCAAATTACTGTTGATATTAAAGCATCACGAGATGATGTAACAGGGGGCAAAAGATAGATAAAAAACTTGAAAAAAGTGAAGATAATAAAGTATCTCATCTGCTTTATTTAACATAAATTTGTTTTCGTTTATAAAAAATTTGCAATATATAATATGCAAAACTCATGTCCATTAAAATGTTAAACTGATATAGTTAAGTTATAAGCTTCCTTTGCTATAACGGAGTTACGATAGTTTTTGTTTATAAACCTAGAAAATATTTAAGAAATTATCTACATAGATACATACATAAGACTATTGTGAAATTAACTTTGACTGAGCCAATGTTAAAATCCTATACGGCCAAATTTTATTCGAAGTTATAATAGTTTTGTTATTTTGATGACATTACTTTGAATAAAAAAAAAGATATATCTATTTTTTCTAAGTTTTTAACTCAGAATACATTTTAATTAGTAAAATATCAATTCAAAGTTATTGTATTAAGTTGTGTTGAATTTACAAATGATTTGCTATTTTTATGACGTCACTTTGTAGGGAGGCAGTTGTAGTTTCCATTTAATTTTACCAAATTGCATACTCAGCGTGCATATGAAAAATTTGAAGTAATTACATTAAAGTTTGTTGATTTTTAAGAGATTTTAGCAATTTTATACGGTTTAGTGATTTGTGACAATTATGTCTTATGTGCAAAATTAAAAGTCATTAATTTCTTTAATATTTCTACAGATTTAAGAGATTTTGCAGTTTTTGTACAAACGTTTTGTATGCAGGTAGGCGTGTTTTTTATACGATTTGGCTCATTCTCGGACTTGATCTTTATATTTTAGGAAGAAATATCGAATTTCATGGCGACTGCTTTTAGACAAATACACGGATATGGCTAAATCGACTCAGGAAAAAATACTATATCTATACCTATCTCTATATCGTTGTCTAAACCTATATCTATATCTATATCTATATCTATATCTATATCTATATCTATATCTATATCTATATCTATATCTATATCTATATCTATGTTTATATCTATATCTATATCTATATCTATATCTATATCTATATCTATATCTATATCTATATCTATATCTATATCTATATCTATATCTATATCTATATCTATATCTATATCTATATCTATATCTATATCTATATCTATATCTATATCTATATCTATATCTATATCTATATCTATATCTATATCTATATCTATATCTATATCTATATCTATATCTATATCTATATCTATATCTATATCTATATCTATATCTATATCTATATCTATATCTATATCTATATCTATATCTATATCTATATCTATATCTGTATCTATATCTATATCTGCATCTATACTGCATCTATATCAAAAAATATATATTTATATTAGGGTGTTCCAAAAATATATATATATTTTTTTATTTTGACAGATGTCCGAATAATAATAAGATGAAAATGAAATTTAGATATGTCATTACAGAAAAAATTTGAGGGAATACATGTTTTTTTTTAATTATTTTGCTTAAAAGATAATGGCTCTAAATTCAATTTACCAGCAAAACTGATTTTTCCCCATACAAATCGTATGGGAAAATTGGAAAATGAATTCGCGACCTCTAAACCTTTAACAATTGAGATGCGCTTCAAAGAGGGTGTTTCTTAGGTCAAATGGAAGTAGAAAAGCCACGGACATCAAACACGATTTTTTTTGGGACACCCCAATATATATATAAAGATATATGTATATCTATGTCTGTATCTGTCTATGTCTATATCTATATCTATTTATGTATCGGTATCTTTATCTATATCTATATCTGTATCTATAACGGGAATAATCTCTCCCAAAATCTGGCAACACTGGACTCAACAGTTTTTTTATTGCATGTGCTAGCTATATCTATATATTTATCTATATATATATATATAAATATAAATACATATATAAACATATACGTTTATATATATCTCTATCTGTATCTATATATATATCTATATCTATATTTATATCTATATCTATATCTATATCTATTCCTATATCTGTATCTATATCTATATCTATATCTATATCTATATCGATATCTATATCTATATCTATATCTATATCTATATCTATATCTATATCTATATCTATATCTATATCTATATCTATATCTATATCTATATCTATATCTATATCTATATCTATATCTATATCTATATCTATATCTATATCCAAATCTAAATCTGTATCTATATCTATATCTACATCTATATCTATATCTATATCTATATCTATATCTATATCTATATCTATATCTATATCTATATCTATATCTATATCTATATCTATATCTATCTATATCTATATCTATATCTATATCTATATCTATATCTATATCTATATCTATATCTATATCTATATCTATATCTATATCTATATCTATATCTATATCTATATCTATATCTATATCTATATCTATATCTATATCTATATCTATATCTATATCTATATCTATATCTATATCTATATCTATATCTATATCTATATCTATATCTATATCTAAATCTAAATCTAAATCTATATCTATCTTCTATACTTTTATGTAAAATTGAAGTGAACATTTAAAGTTACGACTTTACTCCAAAAGTACTGGGCCGATTTTTATGAAAAAAAATTTCGAGTATCATATTTGTGCTACAGATTAATTTAGAGGTATTTTTCTTTCGAACTTTTGATAATAAGTATATTAAGTGAAGGTATTGAGTTGTTTAAGAAATCATCCCAGCTGACACGCATTGCTTATTCGTTGTCTTTTGACGCGCTTGTGTTGCGAGAGTTTCAATAAACTCCATGTTCCTCTCCATTTTTCTCTTTCTCTTCGTGCTCAGCTAGCACATGCAATAAAAAAACTGTTGAGTCCAGTGTTGCCAGATTTTGGGAGAGATCATTCCCGTTTTGTTCATGCATTCCAATAAGTTATTCTCGTTCTTCCCTTAACATTTTTCCGTTTTCCCCCTTTTTAAAGTTAAATATTTTATTTTGAATAGAAGCCATAATAATGCGAACCTTACTAATGTAATTAATAATATGCCTTAAAATAAAATAACACATTTGTTACTTGTACATTTATAAATTTTTGGAAACTACTCGTCAAAATAAATTTTTCTGCATCCTAAGTTTTTTCTATGACATAACTTATAACTGCCCGATGGTTTTTTATTTAATTGCCATTATTTTCACTGAAATTTTTATTTTATCTGAAATCGAAAAATTAATCTCCAATTTTTCTTTATGCAAACCTCTCAACTAAGGCAGGATTACAAAGCTGTCATGAAATCCCTGTGATATCATGTTTGCGCTGAAAGATATTCGTGTTCAAAGTTTACCAAAATGGGTCATTCGCCAAGATCTAAGCTCCTCTATGTCGGACTTAAAATCAGCTTACTGCAAAATTGTAGATTAAATTATCTTCAAAAATGTCATTAACAGTTCAAACGTACAACCCACAGTTTTAACGCTATGAGACTCATTGTGTCTAAACAGTGCAAAGTCGAAATTTCTTGCTACTTTGACTATCCCATTTCTTATACTTTTAAAATGTATATATTTAAATTTATGCCCGAAATAGCCCTCTCAGCGTATGAACCGCTATGTCGAAGAGAAAAAATTATGGTACAAATTTTTGTAATTTTTGGGAACATTTCATTTATGCAACAATACAAGTGAACATTTTACAATAAAACATTATATATATAATTTTCGACGATGACTTTCATACTTAAAGTATCCATACACTAGAATTGTGTATCCCGTTGTTGAATCGTCATAAAGGCGATATTTTTTTTAACTTTTGCATAACAGAAACCTAAATTTATGCTTGAAAACCAATATTTCAAGGATTTTTATTTGACCTTTTCGTACATAGAATTCCTAATTGTTTTTAATTTTCAGAGTCTCTAATAAACAGACATTTTTAGCATAACATCATAAAGATATAAAGTTATATTTTTTTTTTTTATTAAATGACCGTTTGACCGTTTTACAGTACTTTTAGTTATTTAAATCGATTCTTCACCGACTAAACCATGATAAAATTTAATTCGCTCTTTACCATTCTCTTTGGCTTGAAACAAACAAAAAAAAATGCATGCACTTAAGAGTTAGATTACTGCTTTCAGAACAATTTTAGGAAGAAGAAACACGTGGGGTAAGTATTTACCCCGTTTTATAGTTTGCAGGTAAAACAAAAGGGTTTGTAGTTCTAGGTTTAAAACATGATGCAAAAAATTTTGCACATCTTGTGTAAGTTTATTTAATAAATCAATATTCCTAAATGACCTATATTTTAAGTCGATATAAATTCTGACTTTTTAATTAAATAGGAACACAATGGAATTAATGAAGGATTTGTTTTGTTTTTTAAAATGACAGGATTTACAAATGCGAAAATTCTGGGTGATCCGCCTTCTTCCCAGGAATTAAATCTTTTTAATGTTCTAAGTTTTATTTACCTGTTTTCTTAGTTTACCAAGCAAATAAATCAAATGGCGCTTAACAGAGAACAAATTACATTTCAGTTTACAGCTGGTAACAATCCAAATGAATTTAAGTGAAATACACAGGTTAATTCAAAGAGTAATTAAATTATATTAAAACTCAAGATTACCCAGATAATTTTAAAATGGATTTATATACAAGATGCTAAAAAACTCATAATATAAGTTGTTGATTTTGTGACGAAATTACACTTTTTGCACAAAAACGCGTTCAACCCATTTTTAAGAGTGTTTTTAGAGTGTTTTAAGAGAACCATTTTCCCCGTTTTTAAGAGTGTTATTTCCGTTTTACCTTTTGGGTTGAAAATTCCCACAAAACTGGGAAAACTCCCTTTTCTGGCAACACTGGATGAGCTTCGAGCAAGGCGGAAAGTGAGATACATTTGGAGCAGAGCGGCGCTCCAAAACAAAACAAAGCAAAACAAAAAAGAACATTTTTTTATTTCTTTGATATGTATTGTCTTAACCCAATAAGGATGATGATGCTATATCGCATTACTAAGTCGGATGTTGCAAAACTAACCGTATCACATAAAAATTAGTCAAAATAAAAACGAGGTAAAAATTAGCACATATGTGAAAAAATTGTCCCGTCTTTAAGGTGCTACGCAGATTGATAATAAAACGTCATTTGAACAGTGGACTGCTAGTACAAGTACATAACACAAATACCAAGTTTTATTAAAGTTCAATATCTATAAGACCATATTGCCATATTGGATGGCCTTATTCATAAACTCTACAGTATTCCTAACAGCAGAGTATGCAAACTACAATTTGATGCATAGTACTAAACAATTTTATAAGCCCAGAAAAGATTTTCTTTCTTCATGCCTTGTCTTATCTATTCTGTTCAGCCTCTGCAAGGCATTTGGTCAGGCAATCAAGAGTTGGCCTACCAAAATACCATATACGAGTATTGTTGTTTATTTTTATTTTTGTCTTCACAAACATTTTGAAGTAAACAATATTTTTATTGATCTTCAACAAGTATTTGCAATATATGCATGAACCAACAAAAATCCCAAAAAGAATTATGAATTCTTTTATTTTCAGATTTTACACAGTCATTTTCCATGACAACAGCCTGAGTAAAATATTTTGCTGAAAACTTCTTTCTAATTACCTAAAAAAAAAAAACAACTTTATGAGCACGAAAAATTTTAGTCAATCGGTTTGTTAACCAAACCAAAGTATTTAAATTATTAGTAGAACTTAATATTTTAAATGTGTTTTTGTGTATAAAATTTTGGAATTTATGACCCCTCTTAAATGACCTTTGCTTCTGTTTCTGTATTCGCGTCATTTTTCCACATAGTGCTTTGTTGTTAATTTCGAACTTTAAAGTGAATTCGTTAAATTTATTTAAAATTTTTTCCAATATGTCTCATTTATCTTAAGTATTATACAATGCGTGCAATGGTTTGAACAGAAATGTTTTTAGATATTTTTCTGTTTTTTTTTAAACATTGTTAGTTTCTTATCTTCATATAAAGGTAGATAATTTCCATCCTGTAATTCGTTTTTTATAAGTATTTATAAATATTTCATGCTTTATTATGATGTTTTCTAAAATTTCTTATTTGATGATAACGGAATGCTTATATTTTTATAGTGAGTATAATGCTTATTATACATTTGTAGAAACTATTTTGTTTTGATAGTATTTTTCTTTGAAAATTTATGTAGTTATATGTATTTTAAGGATCAAGAAAATATCACAGATAGCTAAAAGCAATAAAAACTATTATTCAATTTTATCAAAAACACTTTTTCTCAAAGAAAATAGAGTTGAGTTTGCAGGATTTTTTACATAGGAAAGGTCCAGTGTAACTTTATTTCTGACATACAGTAATTGTTCTTAATAAACCTAAAAATTTTAAAAAAAGTTTAAGTAAAACTTGTCAATAAAAATGGCACTAATAAAGATTTTATCTCATTTTAGTATCTGAACTTTTTAGCAATGTAGTACATTTTCTTTTACTTTTGTTAAGAAAAATAGAAGAACCCCGCTGCTGCAAGCGAAAAATATTCTTCAATCATACTTTTTTACTACATATACGATAGCTTGGATTGCGGCGCTAACAATATAAATAATCTGCCAACTAGACAATCAGACTGTCCAAGTGTCAGTGTCTAAATGTCGCTAGGGCTATTCTATGTGTCCGCTCAAGTGTCGGCATAAATATTTATGTCGTTTTTAAAGAAACACTAGAAGCCGAAAACAAATGCTGACAACAAACAAACAACAGCAAGAAAAGAACGGCTTCTAATTTATTGCTCGATATAAAGTATGGCCCCTTAGCATAGAAGAAGAATTGCAAGGGAACCGAGGGACTGACAGCGTATCAGCTTTTGGCAACAATCAGAAAGAAAAAAAACAAACGATAACGATTAACGTGTTGCATTTGCACGAGCAACACTTTTGCTGTTAAAGCTGTTGCGGATCTGATGTTTTTGTCTTTACAATTTTCACGCTCATTTTTTTTTTTTAATTTTTCGTAAATTTTAAGCATAGACAAAAAAATGTTAAGAATTTACAAATAGATGCGGAAGACAAAGAATAAAAAAGGGAAAAAAGAAGCAACAGCGTTTTGCGCCACGATCGGCAAAGAACAAGATGCATTTATGTACATTTGTGTTTTCATAAACGTAATTATATTCAACATCTGCTATTGTTGTTCGTTAGGAAAATGTACATCCGTTACTATGTTTTTTTTTATTAAATTGGCTTGAGCACAGAAAAGCAGACTGATCAATATTTTATAGAAAAGATTCACTAGGTTTCGGGATGGAATCGAGTATTTGAAGTTTAGTTCAAGTGATCGAAATTCTGTGTTGGTGCAATTTACAGGTTATGTATCTAACGTTTAAATGGTGAGTAAACATGGTCAGCACTATGACAAGCAGCTATGTTACATAATCAAGCAACAACAAACACTCACATAGCTCTTGTTATGTAACTAAGCCATCAAATAAACAATTTTTTTTATGTTTTTAAACTGCCTTTAAAAAATGCATAAAAGCTAAAAAAAAAGTATAACCGATTTTAACTGTGAAGCGTATTGTTTTGAACTGGAATGAATGACGGCTGTTAATGCCAATGGATGACGACGATGATGATAATAAAAGAAGAAAGAAGTTAGCATTAGTAAAAGGCATATATCTGGCAACAGTTTTACTCCAAACTTTACACGTGCTGTTGCCAACTTTTTTTGAAATAAACATTTTTGCACTGCATATTCGACTGTTGGAAAGTGACTGTTGGATAAAAATGCTCCAGTTACTTCAAAATGCTATATCATCTGCACTTGAAACAACGTGTTTTGCACTTTTGGCAAACCCAGAACAATTAGGTTTTTTGGTTTACAATTGTATATTAGTGAAAACATTGATCCATAATCCTTAGAATTCATTTATGAGCTTTTTGGACAGTCGTTTACGCCTTAGCAAATGTACTCGTCGAACATAAATTTTTTGCTACGACGAACTTTTTTAAGTTAGTTAAAAAAATGTGTCAACATTTTTTTTAAAACCAAAAAAAAAATTAGTGATCAATAATCTATCTTTAAAATTTTACAAGTGTCATCTGTTGATAACACTGAACAACAAAATCATTTTTTTCCAAAATGACAAGGTTCCACCAACGGATTCTGATAGAGAGGACCAAAAAAAATATACGTGCAGCGGCGTTTTGAAAGTTTACGTCTGAGTTTTATTTTAGAGGTGGTTTAATTTATCCCCCTTTTGAACATTCTCATAGGATGACATACAAATGTATAAGCTTTTTCCGAAGTCTCTACACACCCAAACAGTATATGATATGAATTTAGAGCTTGACAGAGTCTTTTGTTGGTCGGAAAACAACGGTCTTAGACTAAATCCTAATAAGACCAAGGCTATGGTCATCAATAGAAGCCGAAATAAAATTGAGTTGCCTCCACTTTACTTAAACAATTCTCCTATTGAATATGTTGATTGCATCAAAAATCTTGGCATATATTTAAATAGCAATTTCACTTGGAACACCCATATATTGTAAATAGTGTAGTCTCTAAAATTTATGGGGCGCTACGGGGACTTAGCCCTACCACCAATTACTTGTCGACTGCTGTTAAACTAAGACTTGTTAAATCATTTATTTTACTAGTCATATTTTATTGTAGCGAATTGTATGCAAAGCTAGACTCAGATTTACTTAGAAATTTGACGGTTGCGCTAGGTTTGTTTTCGGTGTTAATAGACCATATATCTTCATATTCAAAAAAATAACTGGACTTCACCTAAGTGATATGCTTAATTTTCGTATTCTTCTATTGCTGTATAAAATCATATACAGAAAAGAGCCTGATTATTTATTTGAATTTTTAAGGTTTTGTAGAAATCAACGAACAGAGCAACTCATATTGCCCAGGCATAAATATCTCTTGACCTCTCGTCATTTCTTTGTTTATGCGACACATCTTTGGAATACGTTACCTATTAATCTAAAGCAAATTTGTAACGCGAACACATTCAAGCAAAAACTTTATAAACACCTTTCAGCTGTTCTCTGATTACCTTCTGTGTACCTTCATATCTTTCTTTCTCTGCATGTTTGTTTTCTTTTTATTTTATTTTTCGATAAATAAATAATATGTTATATTTTCCTTAAATATCCATATTATTATTATATTTTTTTTTAGTTTTCTTGACATTATACTGAGTAATTTTTAAAAGAACATGTTTAAATCTTTTCATTTTTTTTTTTAATACATATTAAAATAATTTTTTCTAAATTATTAGTTTTGTTTAACTTTGCCGCAGGGCATTCCCTTATGGAGTGTCGGGTATGACGATCCCGCGGATCCTGAGTCATTGCTCTTGTCTTTAATTCTATGAAAAATGTAATGTTATAAAAAATTAATTATAATTTATAAAGTAATGATTAAGAATCAACTATATCTGTACTACTTAAAAAAGAAATCTTATTGTACAATGAATTATGAGTTTCAAATAAATAAATAAATAAATAAATAGTTAATCGGCAAACGAAACCATGTGACCCTTACGTTTTTGGTATAGGATGTGTTCGGCATATCTATGTAAAATATTACGATGAACATTTTCATGAAATATTTTAACCCTCCAATTCTACAACGTATGAGTCTTTTTTGACCTATTTTTGATAAAGGCCAAATAAGACCCATAAAACAGGGATATAACCGGTTTAAATAGTCCACAAACATATTTTCCATAAAATTCTTATATTTTTAATTTTTTTTATTGCCGTGTAGCACTACATGTTAATTTTAAATGTAGTGTTACACTGCTAAAAAATTACCGTTGAATACATACAAAATCAATTTTTATATGCCAGCGGGAAATGGATCGAGACATGTCAGTTTCTTGCAAGACGGATCAATCCATTTCCATGGCAGTCTTCGAAGACATTTTCAAACAAAATTTCAATTGGACTTGCAAGACACGTGGTTGAAATGTCATCAACGAAGGCGTCAAGCCATTGTAAAGCGGATGCATGTAAAAAAACCATTAGCGCTCCGTGCATTTTTTTTTTTCCTTTATCCCATCTTTTGAGTAATGGAAAAATATCAATTCCTATATCCACATGTATCGATGTCTTCGGAATATAAAAGATTCTAACTTTAAAATGTGCCTTCTTAGCCCAAATGAAAGTAAAGTCCTGGTGTAACTGTAAAGAACTATGGTACCTTCATTTAATTTTAAAAGGGTTTAAGTCTAAGCTGGGCACCCCATAGCTCACTGAGCGTAACTTTTCACATGTACACAAAGCTCAAAACAGAAGAGAATATAATTCAGTTGTTCGCTGACAGTGATGCTGTGTCGCAAATTTTATGTACATTCTTAAAAAAACTAACATTTTGTTTTGTAGATTTATAATACTTATGCATATATTTGGTATTTCGTAGAATATCATATTATTCGTATATGTTGGTGTTAAACATAATTAATACATATTAACTATTAAGATTCTTTGGATAACTTATTCATATTATTTGTATTAATCAATTTTTTGAGTTTTGTATTATAATTTTAGTTATTCGTAAATATTACGATTTTATAATATTAAAAACAAAACAACATAATAAACCTACCAAAACATTTGACTCTGATATAGAATGTGATTTATTTTCCGCAGAGAAACTTACTGGCGAAGAAGAATGTTTAATTGCCACTGCAAGCAAACTTATATAATTTATCTACTTAGAATAAAGTGCTGGAGCTTTGTTGTCGACATAAAAGGAATAATAAACAATACCATTGACTCAAAATAAAAACATTAAAGAAAAAATAAACACATATAACATTATGTTTGGGGGCATAAACATACAAACTTGCAAATCTAGATAATTGTGACAACTATTTCGCTCAGTGTGCGCTATTCGTAAGCGCACCAATACTAACAAGATAAAATAAAATGCGACTGTGTTAAAATGCCCAGCCCTGGTTTAAGTGGATATTGGCACATTTAGACTCTCCGACCTTAAAAAAACTAAGAAAATCGTCTCTGCAGTTCCTACTTATTGTATGTTTTTTTAATAAACTACACAGTTTTTAATTTAATTTTGGAGCTTTTGGTTGAAAAATTCAATTGTCAAAATTATAACTATCTACTATTTCTTCTTTAAATCAACGTCCTTCTACTAATGTCCACTGTCGATAAACAACAGCAACTCAGCACTCATTCAAAATACGTGAATATATTTTATTTTTATTTATTATTTTCTTTCAGATTGAAATAATCTTCTTTTTTTTTTATTTTTTTAACATTTTTACAAAAAAATTACACAAAGCACAATACAAAAAGCACTAAACTTGCGCAACTGACCGTTACTTCACAATCGTCTCATTGATTCCAAATTACAAAAACAATTCGTATAATTGACATATGATCAAAATATGAATACAAGTCTTGCAGAGCGTCCGTATTGACCTCTGAGTATTGGAAAACTATTTCTTGATGAGATGAATCTAAGCTGTTTGCTGAAAATATGCATACTCTAAGTATTCATCTCTAAGCATTAAAAAACAAATTTTGCATGAGGTGAGATTCAAGGTTTTGACAGTTGACAGTATAATGAGTTGTCTTACAGGGCGTAAGTGTTCACTCTGAGTATGCATATTTGATCTTCGAGACGGCTTCGAAAACTTCATCTTTGAGGATTTATATTCCAACTGGGATACTTTACTCTATTAAGGGGGAAAACCTAGGTAACTCACGAAAAATAGGCTTATTTCCAGTAATTTTTTTTTTTGGCTCAATGAAAAGTTTAATCAAAAATCTGTAAAATACGTTTTATAACAAAAGTATTCATAAACAAAATGTAATTTTTGTCCATGTCCGCATTTGGTCCATGGCCGGACACCTAGCGTCCTTCATTTTTTATCTGGAACAAAAAACAACATCTGCTCAGTTTTTGTACATCAACAGCTATCGACACACGTACATATTTTTTCTAAATATTGATTTTTCATGAAATGGTGCATGATCGAACAAAACAGTTACGATTTTCACAAAAAAAAGTCAAAAAGTTGTTGATAAAAAAAAGTAAGAAATATGAAAAAAAAACGCGTCATATCTATTTGTGTCGATAGATTAAGGTATTTTTAATATACTGTTCAAATTTCAAATCGATAGGTTAAGATTTGCTCGAGCTATGAGTTCGGCCGTCTCAAAAAAAGTGGTGTCGATAGAAACACGTCTAACCTTAATCGGTTCTTTGTGTAAATTTTGCACACTTTTCAACTTCAAGCTGATATTTCTTTACTATAAGTTTATCAAATCGAGCTAGGATTTTGGCTTAATGTAAGAATCGTATGCAAAATTTATGTTTTCGAAAATTTCTTTCACGCTAGGTGTCGCTGCTACCCTAAAGAAAAAATTTCCCTAATAGGTTCTTGTGTGTAAAATTTACACACCATAATCTTGGCGCGCCTATGTCACTGTTCTTCTGCTTTGTTGTTAATTTTTATTTGCATGATCGAACAAAACAGTTACGATTTTCACAAAAAAAAGTCAAAAAGTTGTTGATAAAAAAAAGTAAGAAATATGAAAAAAAACGCGTCATATCTATTTGTGTCGATAGATTAAGGTATTTTTAATATACTGTTCAAATTTCAAATCGATAGGTTAAGATTTGCTCGAGCTATGAGTTCGGCCGTCTCAAAAAAAGTGGTGTCGATAGAAACATGTCTAACCTTAATCGGTTCTTTGTGTAAATTTTGCACACTTTTCAACTTCAAGCTGATATTTCTTTACTATAAGTTTATCAAATCCAGCTAGGATTTTGGCTTAATGTAAGAATCGTATGCATAATTTATGTTTTCGAAAATTTCTTTCACGCTAGGTGTCACTGCTACCCTACAGAAAAAATTTCCCTAATAGGTTCTTGTGTGTAAAATTTACACACCATAATCTTGGCGCGCCTATGTCACTGTTCTTCTGCTTTGTTGTTAATTTTTATTTCGATATTTTCCCAATTTTCCTTTTTTTTTAACTAGCTGAAACCCGGCTCGTTACTACCACGCCCCCTTGTCCGAGTGTAACGGCACGTGTAAATTGTGGTAAACAAATAAACTAAACTACCAAATATTAGTTCTATTCGATCAAAACCGCCTTATATAGAAAATTTCCATTGCTTTGTGGGCGGTAAAATGGGCGTGGCATCATTTATGTATACATATAGTTCACCATCAAAACTTGTACAACTCAGGAATTGGCATGATTTCGAAAAAGTAGGAGTAGATAAAGTTCGACCACGCCCATTTTTTGTGCAGTTGCCGATAGTAATCATCTTATCAATATTTCAGTTGTTTAATGATCAAAACCATCTGATTTATAGCATTTTTATGGTTAGTGGGCGATAACTTAAATTTGGGTTGTATGTGAGGTACCACGCCCCTTGTCTAATCGACACCAAACTCTCACTCACCAGGAGCACTCTCAAGATGGTGCTTCAATTTCTCCGAAAATTTCATAAAGATCGGTTCAGCGGTTTTTTAGCCTATACGTGATATACATACATACCCACATACATACATCCACTTTTATGTATATAGATTTTATACTCGATTAATTGATTTGAAAAAATTTTTTTTTAAATTGAATAAAATAATAAATAATTAATTACTTTTAATGAGAAGATTGCATGCATTTCATTCATCGATGAAAATATTGCTCCTGAAAATAGTGTGTAAAATTTAGACACAAAGAACCTATTCGTTTCTAGAAGTATGGGACCGATGAAGGTTAAAGTTTTAAGTATTAAAAATTCGTATAATATTTTTATATACTTTTAATCGCAGAATAGAAAATGTTGATATTTAGATACTGTTTTTCGGATTCTATCTCTAGGTATATTATTTTTAAGACTCTAAATCATCTTTTAAGCGAAAAATTTTCGATTTTTTCAAAATACACCCCCCGCCCCCCTTAAAATATCAATATTTTCTTATTGATTTTTTTTATGTCAAATATTTTATAAACGTAAAAAAAAACCGAACTAACTGATTTCCATTAGCGATATCCATTAACCAGGTGCACAGCCTTAACAATCTAGATAAACTCTCAACAACAAAAATCAAACATCTTCTACGTTCATCAACCGCACTGGATGGTTGTTATAAGCTAACAGTAAACTCACTTAACTTTTTTTTTTTGTAAAGATCAAAGAACCAAGGCATGCTCCTTATACAAACAAGGTTTGGTCTTGGACCTAAAAGGAAAGGGATAGATAATTTAGAGGAATTGATTGAAACCATAAGTGAATTATTGATTAGGCGAAAAAAACGTGAAAGACAATTTGAATTATTTTTAACCTAGACTAGTGTTATGACTTAACCTTGGCAAGTAATTTACAAAAAAAAAAACGAGGTAATGATATCAAAATAGCTCACTAGAGCTACTTTTTTTTGTTTAAGCTCTATTATTATTGCACAAAAAACTCGCGATCTCTTCCTCATTTTTAAATTTTTCGGACAATTAAATTATGCAAATCAAACTCTGTACATGAAGCAAACTTCAAATTGTTTGAAGGTTTTTGTGTTGTAAAACTCATTGGCATGTTGGGTTAGTCAATAACTATCGACTATCGATAACAAAAAAGGAGCCGAAATCATTTTTAAAATATACATTTATAATTACTTTAATGAAATTTTACCTAAACATTAACTTTACAAAAAATAAAATTAAATTATTTTAAATAAAATTAAAAAAACGTAAAAAATTCAAATTTTGGTACCTTCACCTTGTTGTCTCTAACTTTGTTATTATTCCATGAACTTTCTTCATCAGTAACTCATGTTTTTTTTTAAGAACTATCTTTGTGCATAAAATAATAAACTGTGCATAGTTCAGTGTGTTCTATTCTTGCTAATTTTTTAAAGGATCTTTCAATTTTATTTTTTACTGAAAAAAATATTATTTCTTTTTTGTATATTGCTTTCGATTGTGCGGATTCAACAGATTAGCAAAATTTTTGCATCAAATTTAAAGTAAATTGTTTTTTCTAATTTGATATTTATTATAACTAAAACTGAACTGAAAACAGTCAAATTAAATTGAAGATATGGTAAAATGTATGGAGCTATAAAAAAATTGGGTCAAAAATTCAAAAATTAAAAAATATATATCTCGAAAACTTATAAATTGACAAAATTTTTATTTCAATTTTCATGTTCAGCGGTCCAAATTCTATAAGACAAAAAATATTGACATACCGATCACAGAAACTTGTTTCCATTTTGGCGCATAGTGTAATTACTCGTATACGTAATACAAAGTTTAATTCAATTTCTTTCAGTTTTCGATTTTTACGGTAGTGAATTTCATTTTCTAGTTCATTTTAATAAATAAAAATATAAAAAATGTTTACTTCTTTGAATAAAAAATCTGTATCGTAACGTATCATATCTGCGGTCACAAGGAATAACGACTAAGCTCAAAGAATCGTAAAAAACGATATTTCAAACGACTCATTTTTTTGAAATATATGAACCATTACAAACAAAATATGTGCAGACATAAGTGCCCAGTAGTTCGCGGCATCATTGACGAACTTTTCGTGATGATTTCTTGAAGGAAGTTTCTGCATGAGCTGCTGGACTTAAAAAAAATTTATAGAAAATATAATGCAAAGCAGCAGTTGTCAGCGCCTAGCTTGATATTCATGATTATTGTAATTCGCCGAATCGTTCATAGGCCAAATTGTAACAATACAGCGTTTTCACTTCTTCAACGTTGCGGTATAACATTCCTTCACGAATTTTATTACTCGTTTTAATTTAAATTCCTTGACAAATTTTCTTTATATTCCTGTCTACTTTTTGTTAGTGAAACTTCCGCAATATTTCAATATTGGGTTCGTGCATGATAACTCCCGACGTTTCTGCATTGCGTCTTGCACGAATTTGGAACATTTATATGAAATTTTCGTCAATGAAATGTATGGTCAAATCAGCATGTTTCGTCAAGGATCCAGAAAAATCGTACATGATTCATTTGAGATTTCTTCAAGACTGGAACTACTGGGGGATGATCAATTCTGGGCAAAAAATTGGATTTCCAATTATTTTTTTAATTGGAAAATAATGAATAAATAGCCACATTATTCCGGATAATATTAAAATAACTTTGATAAAAAAATCGTGCACACTTCGAAGCCCTTTTTTGTAAAATTAATGCAGACAAAAACTACTTCTATTTTTTGTATCGTAACGCGTCCTTTTTTGTTTAGTTTTATCTTTGGACTATACTTTCGGTAGCTTCCACCTTTTACACTAAATAAAATATTACTAGAGTGCTATTCGGAAATCAAAACAGGACAAAAAATGTAAAATTTGTCTATGCTTTTCTTAATTTTTAACAACAAAAATGGCGTACGAACGTTACGTACGCTACCATGGAAATACCCATATTCAATTTTCATGTCGTAACTCTATTTTTTGGATACAGTGTAATGTACATGTGATCAGGCTTTTAGCTGTCACGCTTGTTTAGTTCTAAACTCTTATAATTTCTCTGCATTCTCAATGTAACCAAAGCTTGTAGACATGAGTTTAAAGTCACGCACTTTGTTTGTTAGCAATTGTGGTTTATGTAATATGTTAGTTTTCCACTGATTAATACTAAAAGCAGTAAAGACACAACTAAAAATTGGGATTTCTCAAATCATAAACAGGATTTGCGAGTAAAACAGGTGGATGCTGGCAACTATTCTTTGGAATCAAGCTTTTTAATTCATATGTCCACTCTTAAGCCAAGAGTTGTATTACAGCGCCACCTACATGCAAAGATAAATACTATTAATAAAACTAATAAATATGTAAAAGATTAAAGTTCAAACTAACACCGGCATTCAATGTAGCAGATGTGGTTGGGTGCAGCGACAAGTGACGCCTTCAAAAAATATATGCGTAACCAAGTCAATAAAAGAAAAATTACTGTAACAACAATAATGACATAACAACAATTGGAACAACTATTAAAGTGCAACAAGTCCTAAGATGTCAAAGTGACAGCCAACGTTCCTAGCTGAGAAGTGAATTGAGGACAGAGACTCAAAACGAAGGAGAGCAAGAGTCATTTTTGAGTGTGAAAAGTAATTTCCCCAAATATTTTTTTCTCACTCAGCACTAAGTCTAGCGTCAAAAACTTTCACTTTTCAAAAGAAGCTAGTCTTAGCAACAGTAAAAATGCGTACATATGATTTTTTTATTGACTACACACTTATTTTTGACACAATGTTTCTAGTTGACATGAGACTTTAGTCAATATTTGACATGTCACAAATTTTACAAAGTCAAATAACCAATGAAGATAGTTAAGACAAAAAACAAATTATGTCTTTTTAAGCCGGATATGAATTGTAGAGGATTGTTTAGAAAACAAAGCTCAAAAACTTAGAAAATATATGTGATTTGAAAGCTCGCATCAAATTTAAATACTTAAAGCTGGCATTGATGAAGCTTAACATCAAGTTTGTTCTCAATATTCAATTATTTTATTAAAGTCAATTTTACTTTGTCTGAATTTAAACTGTTCTTAAACACCATTAAAAAGAGGTCATAGCTCAGGTAATGCTTTGAAATTGTCTGCAGTAAAGGTTTTGTTTTTCTCTCAATGTCTCACTTTTCAAATCTTGCCGCTCTCGTTTGCATCCAAATGCATCTTGTTAGGTGGCGATTATATTTGGTTTTGGGCCACTGCTTTTGCTTTGCAATTAGCTTTCATCAATCACGTTGAAAGTGTTACTTTTTTCAGGTACTCGAGATCAAATAGCTTTTGAATGCGACCCTTTAAAGCTGCCATTTTAGCGATTGTTCAAATAAACAATATAAACACAATATATGAATAAAGAACGAAAAAAAAAAAACCAAAACGAAGAAAGTTATTTGATCATGTACACAACCTACCTGACATATTTTTCGGTGGCTACCCAAATATTGTAGGAACTCAGTTCGACTAAAGCCTGGGTTAATGTAAATTTGTGCCTCAAACGAAGTCATGAAAGGGCTTAGGACAGACGAACTATTTGCCACGTAGAGAAACTTTCGCGCCTAATTCTTTGACATTTTGTGTTAAGTGATTTTTATTGTTGCCCTGACAAGACGTGTCTAACGTTGAAACTTTTTTTCGTTTCTGTATCATGCGGTGGCTAGATTTGCTTGTTGTTTCTTTCTTTTTTTATTTTTGTGCGGCTGTCAGAAGTAGTTGACGTATGCATTTGACACCCAGCTGTTGCTCAGCAGGCTATTAAAAAACAAGAAAAATTATTATAACAGCTTTGGAAGATCAAATAGGTTGAAAGTTATATTTTGCTGTGGTAATTAACGATTTCTAGCTAAATTTTGCTCTGAGTGATAGTTAATAACAAGAGTTGTTTAAATAAACGAACGGAGTAACTATATTTTAATTATCAAAATTCAGTTTAAAACCTTATTTTAGATATTTTAATTTTAAAATTGTTTTCATATTGGTTATTATATAAATTGATATGAGCACGGAAATATGTCTTTGTTGCTATATGTCTTTGTTTTATATTCTTTTAACACTGGCATTAATTTTTCCTTGGCATGCCACGAAGAGTCTTTATCTTAAGTATGTCACACAACTGTTCTTCCCCTCATTCACGTGGATTCATTTCATTTTAAAATTTATTAAATAGTTTTTGCCATTTCATTTATTTTGTGCATTCTTAATTAAAATATAAAGTGAGCATAACGTTAATTATAAGGTTTGCTATTCTAATGAATTTCATAAATAAAATACAAAATATGTTTAAAAAACGTTGACGCAAAAGTGGTTTATTTTTGGCAAATACTTTGTCTTGGCAAAAGCTCTGTTAACAGATAATAAATAATGTCTTAAATTTATTCTTCATAGCATTTTACTTCACTTGCTTACTCTACATAAATATTTCGAATTAAACTTTAGTTTTAAAATAAAATGGTATTCAAACATTTAAAAGAATAACTTCGGACTTAGAATATACGCAAAGAGTTGTTGGTACAAATATCCAAAAATCATGAACCAAAAAGGAGACATGATAATAATGTGTAGTATTAACTTTAAAATTCTTCAAAGGATACAGTCTTGTAGACAGAGGCTTAGTTAACACTTTGGTATATAAATCGTCCTTCTATGATGTCTGGTTTGGGAGTTATGACGAAAAAACAAAAAAAAAGTAAAATCACCAAAAATTACGTACAATACAATACTTAAATGATTGAAAATGATTTTTTTCTAATAAAACAGTGTTGAGGGTATTGGTATAACAAACATTTGGGAGTTATTACGAAAAAACCACATGTTTTTAACCTACTTTTACTAAAAAAAGTGTTATACAACTCCTAAACTAGAAGAAATAGAGAAACATGCATTTCGATAACGAAGTATGAATCGTCCTTGTCTGATATGTAGTTTGGATTTTAGGGCGAATTTTATGGCAAAAAAAAAACTCACCAAAAAGGACATATGAAAATAATGTGTAGTATTATCTTTGAAATTCTTCCAAGAATGCAGTCTTGTAAGCAAAGGCTTAAACAACATTTTAGTGCATAAATCGTCTTTTTATAATGTATGGTTTGAGAGTTATGAGGGAAAAAAGTGAAAAATCACCAAAAACGACGTGATTCTAATAATGCAGTCTTGTCGGTATTGGTATAACAAAAATGTTGGTGCATAAATCGTCCTTTTAGGATGTATAACTTGGGAGGTATGACGAAAAACCACATGTTTTTGGCCTACTATTACTCCAAAAAGTTTTCTACAGCGCCTAAACTAGAAGAGATATAGCAATATGCATTTCGACAAAGAAGTTACCCATTTTAAGGACGACGCTATGGTGATGCAATTGTGATTGTAATGCAATTATCGTCTTTGTCTGATATGTAGTTTGGATATTAGGGCGAATTTTATGGCGAAAAAACAAAAAAAAAAAATTCACCAAAAAGGACATATGAAAATAATATGTAGTATTATTTTTAAAATTTGTTTATAGATGCAGTCTATTAAACAGAGGCTTAACACACATTTTGGTGTATAAATCGTTCTTTTATGATGTATGATTTGGGAGTTATGACAAAAAAACAGAAAAAAATGGAAAATCACCAAAAATTAAGTAAACTAAAATGATTGGAAAAAATATTTTTTCTAATAATGCTGTCTTCTGAATATTGGTATTTCAAACATTTTGGTGCATAAATCGTTCTTGTAGAATGTATGGTTTGGGAGTTGTGATGAAAAAACCACAAAAAATGGTCGAAAAATCCATAATCGTGGAGACCATTTTGAAAAACAAGATTTTTCATAAAACGCGTTTTAAGATTTGGTTAAAGAATTTTTTTCGAGTTCATTTATGAAAATATGGGGTCCTTTCGTATGTGATAACTTTTGTATGCAATCGTAATCGGCCAAACTTACAGCTCCGCTAAAACAAAATATTAGAAAGAAAGATACAAAATTAGTTGATATTTCGTTGGATATTCTGAAAATTTTAGCTCCGCTACAGCACATGACACGATAGTGGTTGATACACTGATTGAAAAATTGATATTTTTGCTAATATACAAAATATTATTTTTTATTTTATGGTGAGTTAGAGCTAGAGCTTAGATCAATAAAACTAGGCACATGCCAAAAAAGTAAAAAGCCCTGTATCTTGAAAATTGTATATTATTTACATCGGTACAAATTTGTTTTATGGGAACTGTCCCGCCCCCTACTTCAACGCACACAAAATGTTATCAGTGTTTTTTTTTAAATAGCTAAAAAATGCGTATGAATTTTTAAGAGTTTTTTTCAAGGCATTTTTGGATTTTTCATGAAACATAATTTTTTTCGTAAATCATAAAATATTAAAAAAATTACACATATTCCTTTTTTAATTTCAAAAATTTCTACATAAAACTTTTTCGAAAGGTAATATTTTTTACTTCAAATTAATAAAATTATTTAAAATCAGAGTTTAAAAACTTTTTTATTTCCTTTACTGCTGCTGAAAATCAAACATTTGCAGTCAAAGTAAAAGCACAAAAAAATCTGATAGACTGCGAAGCACTTCAGTAGTCGACGGTTTCAGCAGTTTTTGTTTTGATTGACTGAAACTGTGAACAAAATCGAAAGTCGAAGCAACAGCAACTGTTCAACTTTTGAAAGTCGAAGCAGCATCAGTTTTTCAACAGTCGTAGCAGCCTGTTTTGCTTTTATGCTTTGTGCTGTTACATTTGTTTGATCCCTTTCGTGCCAATTTGTTTGCTTTTCGATCGCAAATCGTTTTTCGATTGGACACTAAGGTGGACCCTAAAATGGTCTACTTTATTCGTTATTCCGGTAAGAACAAAACATTAAAAGCAAAATTGAAAAAAAAAACGCACAAAAAGTGCACTGCAAATAGTGCTTCAAAAAATCTATTATTAAAAATATCTAGGGTTTTTATATAAGACTAATGACAGACTCTAAAAGATCAAACTCGAAAACCCCTGAACGAGAGACTGTATAAAAAAAACAAAAAAGATAAATTTAATATATTTCTTTATTGTGTCTAAGACAGTGTGGGCCAGCGCCTATGCTCGCGTGCATCGTGAACCCTGCATTTCTCTGTCGGTCTCACAACTGAAAAAACAGTACAAGTGTTTTTTTGGCCGACACTGGTCTAAGATATAAAAATTACAGCATATAAAAGGGCATGTAAAGTGGAAGGGAAAGTCTTGAATTCCATCCCTTCCACTTTCATACCCAGAAGGCACTCTTTTAACATATGCAAGTCATTGGAAGGAATGCTTTCCTTAGTCTTCTCTAGAAGTGCTTCCAGAATTTTTTCAATGGAAGATTTCTTTGAGCCCTTCAATTAAAGGAGCCACCAATCTAGTAGGTGTTTTTTAGGAGAACTTTAAGGCATACCATGGAATGGTTTAAAAAATCCCACGAAATATATCTCTTTTCCCCAATTTTCTCGCGATTTTGGTATTGGAAATGAGAAGTGTTTGGGTTTTTTGGGGATTTTTCTTTCTCCTTTTCCGATTTTTACGGTATTTTGGTGTTAGAAGTGGCTGCGATTGTTGTTGTTTAAAAAATTCCACAGAAAATATCTAAAATATATATTATTAGTATATGCCTTTTTTACGTTTATTGAATTTAAATACTAATTGAATACCTTCCAGAAGTAGTTTATGAGAATGCCTCTTGAAAGCGCTTCTCGATAAGGCTAAGAAAAAGCACAATTGTATCTATAGAATGTCTTCTGGAAGCAGTGTCCCTAAGAATGCATGTCACATTTTATCAAATATTTTGCTGGGTACATATGAAAATGTCAAAAGGCAAAAAAATAAAAAATAAAATTATAAAAATGGTCAAATTTATGTCGTTAAAATGTATGACGTTAAACAGGTAAAAACTTACTTTATTCCTTAGACAAAATTAAATTCGAGATAGAAAATTTATATTCTACTACAAGTTTACTTGCGTATGCATTTCCTTGAATACCTACCTCATTGTACATATTTTTACCATGGCAGATGATGCTAAAAAAAATTTTAGATCGAAACTAAAAAAACATCATGTTTACTTAAACATTCCTTAGTGGTTGTTTCGAAACTTCGATTTCAAAAACATTTGCCATTCCACTTGAATTGCAATAAAAAAAACACTACAACTTCTTCCACTACTCGTATCTATAGCGCAAGATAGCCAACCTAGCCTATAAGCAATTAGAAAACAATCTGTTAAGGAAACTAGACAGCAACAAAGATCCGACAGTTAAAAATCAATAAATTTTACTTAAATATACTTAAATTGGCGCTATTTAGAATAATAAGAGAACCAACAACAAAGCCCTAAAATAAACATAAGGCAAACCAAAGGCACATGCAGCCAAAAATGTCGGAAAACTACATCAACCACTCACGAAAAACTCTTTCATAGCAAAATAAACACTAGAAAATACTTTCCCCTAGGCCCAGGGCGAAGAACTGCAACAGGGGGAAAAAAGCAGGGGGAAAAAATCGAATGAGTTGTATTGATTACGGATCTTCAAAATCAAAGCATTCACCTAAATACCCAGTGCCCTAGTTTTGAATTCCGCTTTGAAAAAGTATCACAAAATAGTACAAAACAAACAAAAAAAAAATACAAAAAAAAAACACAAAGAACAACAAGAGCACAACAGAAACTTATCTCGACGAAAGCCATAAAATTATACCAACAACGAAAAAAAAACCATGCAACTCGCTCCCTTTAGAACTGTAGTATAGTATAGTATAGCATAAAGTGTTCTTTTCTAAGCGACGCAGCTATTTTTAACGATTCGCTTAAATAATGTTTGACAGAAGTTTTCATTTTCTGCTTGGATAAAAGCTGAACGCCTTTATGCTGCAGTCTTGTCAGCGCCCACTAGCGAGTATGAGAGGTGCGGGCTCTGGTACAGGGAACCCTATAAAAATTAACAGTCTTAAAGATACTGTAAAGACAAAATAGGCAGCGCAGCAGCAGCGACAAATAATTGAAAAAGCATGGTTTTCGCTTCACTCCCTCCACCACCCCACCCTATTTAGCAGCTACGTCCTGCTCCGACAACACGATCGCTTTTGTGTTATACTTCGTCTTGGCTGTTGCTATCGCAGCTGCTTTTCTAATCTTTGCAGCCCTTCGCCTATCAAAGGGCAAGTGGGAGGGAGTACGCTATATAGTACGCAGCACTCGCACTTGTTGCAGTTTTTTGGTTAAAACGAAAAACAAAAAATATACAAAAAAAAACTAACAAAATTATTTGACCTAATTTGAAAGAAAAAAAATTTATAAAGTTCCCTTAGTAAAAATTTTAGAACTTTGTTTATATTTTTTTATGCTTTTGCGTGCTGGGTTGGGCGCTGCTGAGCGGTAGAGGGTATGGGTTCCGGCATGTTTTCTAGGCCCTTTAAATTTTTTTTATTCTTTTTTTTTTTTTTGTTTTTTTCTTAAATAAAGCAGTCAATCTGTCGTTGGAACGCACACTTGTGTAGATTAGAGCTTTTTTACACTCGTCTAGTTTTTCATGGAAAAAACTAGGTCAGACAGCATAAAATGTGTGTGGATCTTGGTGGGGCGTGAGGACAGGGGATGTCCATTTTTGGAGCATTCGGCACACTTGCTGCTGTGTCATTTACAGCTATGTATGTTTGCTCTGCCACCCCACACCACGTCTTAGAGACGTGTCCTCTCTCTTCTGATGGTTATTACATTGAAATATTTTTGTAAACATTGAAATATTTTTCTATGCGCTAGAACGAGGTCTGGAGTGCTGAATTTTGTGATAAGCAGTCTTTTTTTATGTTTGTGTACATGTTGTGCATATTTCTTTTTTTATATTATTTATGAATATCAAAACAATAATTCTGTGACAGACACTTGAAAACTACCGAAGTCTTAAAATTCTAGACTTAATTCGAAAATTTGTATGGCATTGATCGGATGACATTTTCGTGGGATTCTCACAATTCCATTAATTCTCCTAAATGTATGTTTCTTCTTCATGAAAATTTTTTAAGAGCTCAAAAACCGTTTTGCATATTTTTAAGCCGATAACTAATAACAGCTTAATCAAAGACTATATTATTTTATGATCTATGGTCTTTGTATTATATATGTAATGTATTGGTTTAAGTAAAATTTTTGTTTTTCGAGAAATCTTGCATTCAAGTTTTCAATCGCCTTTTAAGTTCTTCGACTGTAATCTTATAGCTTTGGCTTATATGAATTTTTTTTTGCAGAGCACAGCAACATCAATAACACATTTTTGCTTTAGTCAAGTCTTAGCTTTACCATTAGTTTTCTTCCTTTCCTATTCTAATTTTGCTTCGCCTTATGACGTTTCAAAGTCAAATCTATAGTGCCTCTATGATGTTTCCCCTTTAAAAAAATCGTAAGAATAGCTTTCCCTTAAGTTACTAAAAATTACAACAAACGGTTATATGCGATATTTCGCGTATTTTAGTTCCAAGATTCACAAAGCAGGTCTAGGGATCATTAGGATTTGCTTCATATTTTGAGAATAGAAATCTCATAAAAAAAACTCATACAACAAGCAAATAGGGAATCATAAAGATCTATAAAATGCCAAATAACAAAACATATTAGAATATTAAAAACTATACAGGAAAAAATTAATTTGTTCTTGTGTTTTTGATAATTTCAAAACTTAAACCAGGAAAAGTACTGAGAAAAATCACACATACCCACCGAAAGTAATGTTTTTAAAAATACTAAATATTTTTATTAAAAAAATAAAATATTTAACACTTGTAGTTAAAAATGAGTATTTAAGTTTTATTTCATTCGAATGTCACTATAATATTCGATTAACTTCAAATTTAGTGTGGGCCTTTTTCCTTATATATATCCTTCTATCTCCCGGAGTAGAATTATGAAAAAAAAATTAGTAATACTTTTAAAAAATTCAAAACTATGAAAAAAAGGGCAACAAATTATTTTTTTTTCAAACAAGGGATAGTCTTCACTAGTTAACAATCATTTTTTCAGATGGGTAGAAGGGTTGAAATCTTGTCCAAAAAAAATGAAAAATTACGCAAAAGTAAAATAAAAAAACGCCCAAAAAAAGAAAAATTAAAAATCGCAAAAAAAATTAAGTTTGACTTTTAAAGTTTGACTTTTACTTTTGATCGGAAAAATAAAAGTAACATTTTAACTTTTATTTTTAATCAAAATAAAATCAAGTTCTAAAAAAATCAAGAAATTTAAATTTTTTTAAAATTATCCTTAGCTCCGTGAAAAATCGCCCAAAAAAATGAAAAGTTTAAAACTTCAAATAGCATTTAATTACGCCACACGCTATGTGTATGGCCTTCGTAAATTTGATCACCTGTCTAGTTTCCGGAATGCAATACTTGGATGTGACTTGACTGCTTATCTCAACGCAAGAAACTGTATGTACCTTCATAAGTTAATTCATGAGAAAACACATAGATATCTATATGAAAAACTCCAGTTTTGTATGTCCAGAAGAAGCCATGTTTTAATAGTTCCGAGGCACAACTCGCTAATATCTTCTCAACTGTTCTTCATCAACGCCATTAGGTTGTGGAATTCTCTACCACGAAGGCTTAGGGAAATCAGTGGGAGAGGTTCTTTTAGGAAATCTATTTTATCTTTTTTCTCTTCTCTTTAGTAGCTTTATACTCTTGTTCTAAGTGTAGTTTCGAACATAGTTTTACTCTAAGCTCAGGCGTAGTTATCTTCAGCGAAGGTGTACTCACCCTTCGAACGTTGTTTAGTCTAAGTCAGGCGTAGTTATCTTAAGCGAAGGTGTATTCACCCTTCGAACGTTGTTAACTCTAAGTCAGGCGTAGTCATCTTAAGCGAAGGTGTAATCACCCTTCGAACGGTGTTTACTCTAAGTCAGGCGTAGTCACCTTAAGCGAAGGTGTACTCACCCTTCGAACGTTGTTTACTCTAAGTCAGGCGTAGTTATCTTAAGCGAAGGTGTACTCACCCTTCGAACGTTGCTTACTCTAAGTTCAAAACGTAGTTATCTTAAGCGAAGGTGTACTCACCCTTCGAATATAGTTTTACTCTAAGCTCAGGCGTAGTTATCGTAAGCGAAGGTGTACCTACCCTTCGAACTTTGTTTACTATAAGTTCAAAACGTAGTTATCTTAAGCGAAGGTGTACTCACTCTTCGAACATAGTTTTACTCTAAGCTCAGGCGTAGTTATCGTAAGCGAAGGTGTACTCACCCTTCGAACTTTGTTTACTCTAAGTTCAAAACGAAGTTATCTTAAGCGAAGGTGTACTCACCCTTCGAACATAGTTTTACTCTAAGCTCAGGCGTAGTTATCTTAAGCGAAGGTGTACTCACCCTTCGAACGTTGTTTACTCTAAGTCAGGCGTAGTTATCTTAAGCGAAGGTGTATTCATCCTTCGAACGTTGTTTACTCTAAGTCAGGCGTAGTTATCTTAAGCGAAGGTGTACTCACCCTTCGAACGGTGTTCACTCTAAGATCAAAACGTAGTTATCTTAAGCGAAGGTACCTCCACCCTTCGAACATAGTTTTAATCTGAGTTCTATCATAGTCACTCACAGCGAGAGGGATCATAGCAAATAACGGAATAAATATGAATAAGCAAGGATTAATTATATCACTTTAATTGATATAATGCTTAATAATTAATAATAAGTAAGTAACGTACTCGTTAAGTAATAAATAAAAGAAATGAAAATAATAAAGACTTACTCAACAGTTTAAAACTAAAACGTTGGCTTTCTTATTTAAAAAAACGGAATCATTGGTAAATAAATTATTTTGTAAGAACCCCTGGTTTACTCACTAAGCCTACCTCAGCAAAAATCAGTAACGAGCAAAAGGGTTCGTTACATTTTTCGATGTAACGGGCATACTGATTTTCATATATTTTCTTTCTCTAATCCGTTTAAATTCAATCACATCATCACACAATTCCGTTTAAGTTGTAGTATTCCACATTCAAAAAAAATCTCCACCAAACATAGAGGCTCTTTTTAGGCATCATCGATCTTCATCGCACAGCGCTCAACATCGCGCCTCGCATAGCAAATGTCAATCAGAGATGTCAATTATTGGAATCAAAACTGTGTGGGGAGCAAACTCACATATTTTGAACGTATGCGTTTCAAATCCAATGCTAGTTCTTATCCAGGCAATTATACACATATATTTTTAAGATTATACTTGCATTATTGCTGCTGAAAGGCAAATCAATTAAGCTGCAAGCAGTTGACTTGGGCATCAAAATTAAAGCACTTCAAAAGGCATTCCAGAAATCTGTAGCCAGATAATTTGCTCAATGCTCAAGTGCTGATAGCGCCCTACGATACGAACAAAAGTAGGTCACTTACATATGGCGATACATATCGAGCAACATTAGCGTGTATCTTAGGTTTCGGATTTTCAATGATTAGAATTCTTTGAAATGGGCAAAACAAAATATCCCTTAAGGACACCTGCAGCACTAACACTTCCTTGTTGTTAAACTCATGACTGACGACGGACTATCGCGATAATAGCGCAAATCTTACATTAACACCTCATTGGAAACTCCTTGCCATACATTTAGAAAAACAAAAATAAAACCTAAGATCATATAATATCCATTCGTGTAGCCTAAAAACATAACATGTTTTAAATTATATCAAATAGTGGCAAATAATAAATAAAATACCCCCAAAGCCATCAAAATTCCTTTCACTTTCTACGTACGGGATCTAAGCGCGGTATTCAAAAAGCTGTCTATAGTCGTTCCGACTCTCTGTCTGTCTGTCTATCAGCAGCGTTGCCACTATGAGCTGCCGAGTTTTGCTTTGATTTTTCTTCTTGTGCATTTGTTATTGCTTATATGTAAGTTGCACTTTATAAGTTGCAACTTGTAGCTGCAACTGTTGGGTTTAAAATTTGTCAAGCGTTACATTTATGTCTGTCGATCATTACTATGTTGTGGAGTATGTTTTGGTTGTTGTTGTTGTTGTTTAAATGTTTTTGTTTTTGTTTTTGTCTTGCCTTCTAAGCATTTATTTTATTTAATTTTTATTTTTTTTTTTTTGTGAAACAAATCAACGACTCATTATTTCTTCTGTTTTTATGCGCTATCATATCAGTTTAATGTTGAAAATAAATTAGCATTTTTTATATGACATCATAAAAAAAAAACATACAAATAAAACAAAAACTAAGCACACATACTTTACAAAAATCATTACATTCTGATTTGCGCGACGAGTTTGGAAACAAGAGATTTTCGCTTTAAACTTTGCTGGATTGAGTTTCATAATTGTGATAAGCGGAAAACTGTTTGAACGGAATAAAAAATAATTCAAAATAACTAATATTAAGCATTTTCAAAAGAGCTATTTTGTGCAATTTCTTTAACAGTTAAGGCCACAGTCCCTTGCAATAAAAATTTTTGCAGTAGCAACTTGTCATAGAAATAAACTTAATATTTGCGCAAAGACAGAAAAGATTATTTAAAATTAAAAAAGATACATACTTTGTTTATTCAATTGCAGTCAATTGACAAATTTTTCTTGCCAAGTAGTATTTTCTAAATAAACCACGCTTTAATCCTGCTCAATGTCTTTGTTGCATTCATGAATGCAAATAAAAAAAATATTTTCATTAAATTTTATAAGATATTTTGCTAACAACAAATACCTACCTAAATATTAATGATTCTGTTTTAAAATAAATAAATATAAATTGATTTTTCAAAAGGTGGAAGACCCTCCAGAACATTAAATTTTTGCATTTTTTTTTTTTTTGCTTTTAAAATTAATTTACAACCTAAACAAAATATTTGCAATGCTTTAAGCTTATAGAAAGTCTCAAAAGTCCCTAGAAATCCAGTGAATTGATAAGCGTCGAAAGTACAGAAAGCAGGAACGAAAATCTTAATCGCGTTGTTCTCAAAACATGGTATTGATATCTTAATTACTTAAGATATCAAATTGAAATTTTACACAGATACTTTTTATCGTATTGGTCCTTGGATTGGACCTTAAAATTTGTATTAATTATTACTAGAAATATTATTTTAGAATTGTATTTTTTTTTGTTCAAATTTTAGTTTTTGTAAACAAAGCGAAATAATTTATTTTAATGGAAAAGTTTTCATTGGTTTATTTCAGTTGACTGCAAGGGCTGGACAAAAAGCCGCGCAAACTGAAGGAGCCAAGTTTGAGCAGCTGTAGCTCCACTTTTTTTTTTTTGGTTTTTTTATAAATTAATTTGTGTGTATACACTTACAGCCCTATTCTGGCAACTTGACAATAGTCAACTAGTATTTTTAATATTTCTATGTGTTTCTTGTAATTTTTTTATTTCAAAACAAAATTTGAAGCTCAAAAAATAACATTTTTCAATGAAATTGTCAATATCTGAAAATCAGTTGACAATTTTTATCAGAACTTATTATTTTTGAGTTTCAAATTTTGTTTTGAAATATAAAAAAATACAACAAACACATACAAATAATAAAAATTCTAGTTGACTATTGTCAAGTTTCCAGAATAGGGCTGTTAAACATCAATATTAATAAGAAGTTTTATTCAATGTTTTTTTTTTAAAGATCAAAGAGCCAAGGCATGCGCCTTATACAAACAACGTTTGGTCCTTGACCTAAAAGGAAAGGGATAGATTATTAGAGCAAGAATTGATTGAAATCATATGAGAATTATTGATGAGGCGGAACAAACGTGAAAGATAATTTTAAAAAAAATGATTCTAGGGGAATATTTTTTCCGTGAAATAAAACGTAATCCCCCCTCCCTCTAATGTCTCGTTTTTTTGGAAGCCTTATGCCAAAAAAATTAATCGGCTCATAAAATCGGCTCATACTTTTGCGAAATTTGAACGAAATAGATTGGTCAAAAACATAGTTACAGCACTGTGATTAATAATACAGTGAAGATACAAATCTGTTAAGTAAATTTTGTGCTGGAGCCCCTCTAATGGATCGTTTTTTTTTTTTAAATCTGATGCAAAAAAAAAATCGTCGGCTCATAAAATCTTACTTTGCAAAAGTTAAACGAAATCAATCGGTCGATAACGAAGTTCGTATGTTACTATTAAAAGCATGTACAGTATGTACTCTGAATTTTAGTAGAGTGTAGAACTTCTGTTAAGTACATTTTTCTTTCGAACTTCTTAAAAAATTTTTTTGGAAACTTGCAAGAAAAAAGAAAACTAGTGGGGTACGTTTCATTTCACGGAGAAAAGATATATACCCCTAGAATCAGGTTTTTCCTCTAACGGGGAAAAAATGTACAAACCTAATTTCATCAAATCGGACCACCCTAATATACATACATTCATAATATATGCTCTATATACAGAATTCTCTCTCTTGCTCAATGCAAATAAAACAAACGCATATAATTTCCTTTTTACATGACTTCTTAATATCATTGACCTTTAGTTAACTAACACAACTTGAACTGATTCATTTTTCAGTTATTTACCATATTTTTCAAAAACGACGAACTACTGCGATGCCGCTGAAAAATTAACTTATTAAGTATTTGCAACAACAAGCCAGAATGAGAATATTAAAGCCACCTTTAGCGATGGGACAATTAACCGAAAAAGTAATATTAATCGGTTATTTTCTTTCGGTTAACGCTTTAATTGCATCGTATTTCCCAATCGATTAACCGAAAATATAATTGCAAAATAAAAAAATAATCGAATGAAAACCATTCGATCGCATGCCATCTTACGATATCCGCTGTAAGATTCTCAATATGGAAACGCTTTTTATGAGACACAAAGTAAGCAGTGTATTTTTCATAAAAGACATCATCGATAATAGAATGTATTGCACTGATCTACTTGCCTTAATTCCATTTTATGCTCCCGCAAGGTCACTAAAAAACCAATATCCGTTCTGTGCTCATCTCGCAGAACAGACTACGGAAATGGCCATCCGTTAACACGTTGTCTTCACTTCTGTAATATTCGCGGTAGTCACATAGCTTTAAGTTCAAGCAAAATTATCATTAACTAGTAAGGAATTATCTTCGACTGGGCCGAAGTTAAAATACCCCACGATGGACGATTTTTCCAAATTTCACACCTAAAGTTTATATTAATTGTTTAAGGTTTTGTGCAAAATTTGAAGTCATTAGATTAATTTTTGTGGAATTGAAAGAGATTTACCATTCTGGTGAACTCACATTGTATGGGAGGTAAGCGTGGCTTTCATTCGAATTTTAGAAATTTCATACTCAAAGTTTATATTATACATATATTAAAGACACTGCGCAAAATTTGAAGTCATTTAATTAGTTTTTGTGGAATGGAAAGCGATTTTTACCGTTTAGGGTAAGTCTTTTTGTATGGGAGGTAGGCGTGGTTTTCATCCCATCTTTACAAATTCTATACTCAGAGTTTATAATAATTATTAAAGACGCTGAGCAAAATTTGAAATCTATATAATAAATTTTTGTGGATTTTAAAGAGATTTTACCGTTTTGGTAAAGTCACTTTGTATGGGAGTTAGGCGTGCTTTTCATCCGACTTGGCTCATTTTCGAACTTGACCTCCATATTTGAATAAAAAGCTTATATATTGAATTTCGTTACAAGAGCTAAAAAATTACGGCTGTTATAGTGACCACAGACGAACAGACGGACATGGCTAAATCGACTCAGGAGGTGATGCTGATCAAGAATATATATACTTTTCTGTAGCGGCCACGCCTCCTTATCGGCGTTTCAAACGGAGTGACAAAGTTAATATACCCCTATTCCGTTTTTTAAACGTGGGGTATAAAAAGAGATATCCTATTTTTTAACTAACCTAGTATGTAAGCTACTTGTATTTGCAATCTACACGGGCGTAGCCCATTGCAAAGTAAATGGTTTTACTTTGGGACTGCAGACTGATGTTATTTATACGGACTTTAGCGAAACCTTCGACAGTGTTAATCATAATCTTCTTTTGAAAAAACTCCACCCTATTGGGTTTTCATTAACATTATTAAATTGGATAAATTCGTATTTATCTAGACCTACTCAAAGGTTTTATATAAGAATTCTCTTTCAAAAAATGTTTCGGTCACTTCTGGCGTTCCTCAGGACAGTCATCTTGGACCGGTTTTGTTTTTAACGTCTTAATGAACGCTGACAACGTGAAACTATTTCTTTGTTACAAACCACCCAAAGAACTACATCTTTTACAATCTGATCTAAATAGACTTGTGGACTGGTGTAGCTTAAGTATATTAAATCTTAACATAAAAAAATGTAAGCAAATGACATTCTCGCGTAGATCTGCTAATAACATAAATTACACTATAAATAACACTAACTTAGAAATAGTGTACAGTTTTCTCGATCTTGGTGTTATTATGGATTCAAAACTTCGCTTCAATCTCCAAGTTATTTTGGTGATAAATAAGGCAAGAGGAGTCCTTGGTTTCATTAAAAGATGGGCTAAAGAATTCAGTGATCCCTTTACTACTAAATTATTATATACCTCTCTTGTAAGGCCAATTCTTGAATATGCATCAGTTATATGGAACCCACAATATAATGTCTACATCGACGCCATAGAATCCGTTCAAAAACAGTTTTTACTTTTTGCTTTACGTCATAGTCGTTGGAATCCCAATATTATGCTTACATCGTAATAATACGCCTTAATTTCATAATACGCCTTAAGATTATTTCACTACCTTCCCTAAGAACCAGAAGAATGATGCTTAATGTCATGTTTCTGTATAAATTACTTCGTGGCGAGATTAATTCGGAATATCTCATCTCAGCTCTAAATTTTAGCATCCCAAGGAGAGGAACTAGACATTTTCTGGTTTTCAAGTTGAGTCAGTGCAATTCTAATTACGCTCTTCATGAACCTTTACGATGTATGTGCAGTGATTTCAGTAATGACTTCAACATGATTAATTTTTCTGATTCGGTAGACGTCTTAAAACGGAAAATTATATTACATTTAAATAATTAAATCAATTTAACTTCATCCTTTTATACCTAAAGCAGTTTTATAACAATGTAATATCGGTAATTGAGATTGCTCTGTTTCTCCTTTTTGTCTCAATATTATGTTTTATAAAGTAAGCACCATCAAATATGAATCGTTTTTCAAAACTTGTTTTTAATTATTGAATATTTTAATTTTAAATCGATTTGAAATTAGACTGAACTCACACTATCACCTGGATTTTTGTGCTAGAGTATATCTCTTTTCCACACAAGTTTTTGCCTGCGTTGGCCCAAATGCATATCCAACTAATTGGAATTTTGATTTGGCGGATATGAGATTTATCTAATTTCCACGTAGGTTCGGCACAATGGCCGCAAACCAGTTAAAATAAGTATAGTGTTTTGGATTGTCTTTGAACTCAAAACCCGCAAGAGGACCTTCGGGGAATCCACCTGTCCCAAGCCAGGAATAGAAGGGTGAGGGTTTGTTATTAGGTGGGTTTGTTATAATCTCATAATGAGTTCATTCTTGAGGCACGGCTCTTGAATGTTCATCTGATAACTGTAAAAGAAAAAGGTTTACCTTGAGCCTTGGTTGTTGGTTGCCAAATTCTTGGAGAAAGCATGGTTTTGATATTAAGTTATCATAACAACGTCATTGTAATATGCTTTCGATGGACGATGAATCCAACATAACTTGAAGAGCGAGGGCAGTCATCCATCAATGATGATGAGACCTGATCTATCGTTGTTCTGCAGACCTTATCTTAGAATAAAGGTTTTATGTAGGCAACATTTCATCTTTGGACCGTTGCATAAGCCAATTGGTATACAACGGCTCATGCTTCCTAGTTTTCCGAAAGAGGCTTTTTATTAAGTCTTAATTAGGTTAACGAAGTTGCATAAGTAGAATTGTGGTTTACCCGGTTAAACCAATGGTTATTTTTTTTTTAACCTAGTCATGTACAATTCTAGTGGCTGAAGGTGTCACAGTCAAATATAAATGTTCTAAGAACTTTTGGTCTGTAAGACGGGATGTTGAAGAGCCTTGTCAGGTGGAGCCTTGAGCCCAGGTATTGACTGTCGTTGGGTTTGGCCCTCAGGGCTTAAATTCGCTCTGGCTGTGGTTTAGGCCAGGAAGGCCGGTGTGAGTTACACTTAAGTTGAACTCGGGTTGGTGATTCCGTTAAATTACTAAGAGAATGATGGTAGATTGAATCTCGCTAATTTCAAACAGTAAATGTTAGGAAGGTAAGCAACTACCGGATCAATATACTGTAACCTTTGGAATTTGAGAACAGGCGACGAGGAAACCTAAATAGTCTGAGTTGTGTCCACTGAGATTGAGGAACCTGATGATATAGTGACAGGCCTAATGAAGTTGCCGCCTTAGTCTTTTATGTCAGAGAGTGATGACCTCTGATATGATGTAGATAGTTATTGCGGCCAAAAAATAATGGGTTGTATTATTGGTATTGATACTGAGATAACCCAAGGCTATTAAAATAACCAAGTCATGTATAAATTCGAGTAGCTAAAAGTGCCACGGCCATATATTGCGTCAATCTGACGACAAGATAGATGGGGTTCTGTTGCATGTTGTTAGGGGAACCTTTCGAAGTGGTCTTTCTTGAATTCCGAAGGGGCGTTGGTCGATGCTTCATATTTGTCCCAAGCTTTGGAGCACCGTTGAATTAAGCCTTCGCGGCAGGGTTCAACGTTAAAAACATAGTGGCTTTCTGTCTTTGAACTCAGGATTGTTATTTCGAGTACCTTAAATAAATAACCACTAACATTTAATTCAAATGTTGCTTATTTATATAGAATCAAATATATTTAAATGCGCTTTTGATATATATTAAATTTTTAACTTTCGCTGAAAAGCCAATAAATGTACTTAGTGGAAACACCTCATTGCCAATAGGGGGTATGTTTTTAGTACGTAGATGCATTCTGTCTATCCCGGCTGATCCGGGCAGAATCTAAAATGTAAATCGTGCATGCGTAAAGCACGGGTATACGTATCTTTGGAAGGTTTCATACCTCCGGGCGAATCACAAAAAAAAAAGCAAAACTAAACGCTTGATTTTCACACTTAATACAGTATTTTCGTACTCATTGTCAGTAAAAAAGTTCTTTTGATATATATTTTTTTTGCAAAAATTTTTAACCAACTTCAAAAGGAAGGATGTTCTCAAGTTCATCGGTGGGTGTTTTTATTAATGTTTATACACCGATTACTTCCTAAAGTATCTGACCGATTGGCGTGATTTTAGTATAAGGCAGTGTTTGGCAAACACGAGCGCACACACACAAACGTAATGTATGCTTGTGTTCGTTTGCTGAGAGATAGACTGAAAGCTGCTAAGCTTTACACCTTAAGTATGCAGTATTTCTCTGCTACGCCGCATCGTTTGTGTGCTTTGCCGATCATGTCTGTGTGAAAAAAACGATTTGTACCGAGCACGCGCGCCTATGGCGTGCCAAACACTGGTATATGGCCACGCTCGTAGTGGGTTTCTTACAGTTTTATAAAAATCTGTTTGGTACTTTTTAAAATATTTTATAAAAGCCTTGTTAACTTTGGAAAAAGTTGCGAATTCGAAATTGTGAATTGTTTATAAAAACAAAAACTTAAAAAAATTTACACCATTTTAAAAAGACCGGAATTAAAAACAAACCAAACTTTAGGAAATTAATGAATTTAAAAATAATTTAGTATCTTAAATAATTTATTTTTACTCGACGTTATATTACTTACTAAAAAGGATGAAAAAAACCCTTTACAACGCTTTTATTCATAAAGAATTAAAAGAAACTGATATTAATTATTATAATAAAACAAATTAGGAAAAAATTAAAATAATTACATTTTCATCATAATTATATATGGGCATTTCCGCATAAAAGTCAGCCGTGACCAAAAACTTAAAACTTATTAAAAACTTTTTTTATGATATTATCTAAGAGAAACATATTGATTTTATTAATTTAAGAAATTTCTATATAAATTCATTAACCATGATGATCAAATCGTCTGCACTATTTCAGAAATGTAGTTTCCTTTTTCGTAAATGTTTACTAAGTGTTTCGTAAACTTTTTTTTTATTTATTTTATTTAAAGAAAAGGTTCACAAATAAGACAGAGTCTTTTAAATGCAGTAAGAATATAGATACATAACAAAATAACAAGTGATAAACAACAAAAAAAAAATAATTAAAAATTTAACCTAATACAATTAATATCATTTAACTAAAAGATCTAACCAAAATAATAATTAATTCAAAATTAATTCAAACAAAAATCGAAAAATCGACAAAATCATGAATTACAACAAATAAAGATTAAGTAATTTTAATTAAAGTAAGGTTTTTTAAATACAATTGCATAGAATTAGTGAAAGAGAGATAGTTAAGAGAAATGTTGGAAAATTACATGCTTAAAGTTGCGTTTAGTTGTAATGCTTTTTATACTTAAAAGCAATGAATTCCACAATCTGATGGCGTTCACGTAAAAGAGTCTGTTAGAGTTTATAAGTAGAAATTTATAAGTAAAATTATAAGTAGGGATTAAAAGATTCAGATTTCTAGTCGACCTACAAAATTGTAGCTTTTCAAATAAGTAATCAGGAGTGCGAGTGCTGATCAGGTTGTGTAAAAAGATGCAGTTTCAAGCATCCAAATAGTTGAAGATGTTGCAACCGAGTACTTTGTTACTCAAGTGACTAATGCGGTCAAACTTTCTAAGACCAAAAATGTATCTTACAGCATTATTAAACACAAGTTGTAACTTAAGCTTGGATCGGGAGTCAACTTTACTATACACTATATCTGAGTAGGACATAATTGGCACAATCAGCTGAATTACTAATTTTTTTCTAGTCTCTACAGGCACAAATGATGCAGTCCACCTAAGGTTTCGCAGTACATAATAAACCTTGAAGTTTTAGTGAAAATTTAAGGCATTGGCTAAAGATAATAGGAAAATGGTTGAGGCAAGAAAAGGACAATATATGAAATTTGTTTCTTAATTACTAAATTACACAATTACTTTACTACCTAATTACTTAATCACCCAATTTAAATTTAAGGAAATTTTGTCGCGTGGGTTATTTCGCGTTTGTTAAGGCAAATATTTTTTGGAAGCTCAATATATTTTTAAATAAGCAAAGTCTATAGGTAAAGTGAGTTTTTTATGAAACTTCACTGTTTTCCCATTATTTAAAAATTAAAAACAAAAACAAATTATATGGGAAAATTCGCTGAGTTTTTACAAGCTAAACTTGCTTGTAAAACAAACTTCCTTTTTTTGTCGCGTGAGTTACGCCCATATTTAGTAAAGGGCTGCACAATTACATTTGAATCGCTGTACAAAACATTTGTGGGGATCGCAATTACTTTCATTCTCTCACTCTCATTTGTGGCTAGCGTTGGCGTGAGCGAAAATTGTAGGCAGTGTGCGTAAGTGGAAAACCGGTTGAAAGCAAAACAAATAATAAATTGTCTATCGCGTATTAGTTATGTACATAAAAATAACTTGCAAGAGGAGTACAAGTTGGCAAGTACTTGAAATACTTGAAACATTATTTCAGAAATTTAGAAGATGGATTTGCAGTTGCATGTTTTAATTTAAATATATATTTTATTAAAAACAAAAAACCATTCAGATAAGCATAACGAAAGCACAAAAAATTTTCAAAAATATTAACTTTATGTGTGGTAATATATATTTATTAATTATTAATGTTTAAATGTTGAAAGATAATTTTAGTTTAAAAAATAATGAGTTTAAAATCGCCGCTCACAATTTTTACTTTTAAAGCATCGTTATTAATATTAACCTCTACTAATATTGTTATTTACAGGATTATAATTCAATTATAATATAATTATAATATAATAATTATAATTCAATACTTACTTACTTCATTAATTTCCATTTTTTTAAGTTAACTCTTACTTTATTTTTACTTTACTTATGCTTTCATTAGCAACTGATAATGACTTCTGCTTTCAGCATACGCAAGTATTTGCAGAACTATACAGTTTTTTTTTTTTCATTTGCAGAGATAGCGACCGATAATTACTGTAATTGATGAGAGCAAGTTCCGTATGCATTTGATCTGAAAGAGAGAGAGAGTTAAAACATAACTTTTTCTTTGAGCAGCAAGCAACGGTTTTACGCTATTTCTTTGCTTAATTCTGCTACAAATTATGTGCCTAGCTAAAAGTACTTAGTGTAATCAAAGAAGCAAATACATTTGTGCAGCCCTTAAATATTTACCACTGTCATTCTTAATTAGTTACAGGAACGATAACTTTTGGTAGATCATACCACTACTATTTCTTGTAAGACATAAGACATTTTTTTACGTTAAAAACATAAACTTCCGATAAAACGAAGCTTTAAGTCGTACGCATGTCGCGTGAGTTACGTTGGAAATGCTCATATATAAATAACTTAATAAATAAGGCAAGAAATTGATAAAACATAGTTCTTTTTTACTTTGCAGTGGTTTTAAAGTCGGTTTTTTCAAGTTTTTATAAATTTTAGCGATTAATCGGTTAATCGGTTAATTTTGCACCAATGAATTCCAATTAATAAACTATCCCTTCGATTAATCGTATAATCGGTTTATCGAATTATTATTTTTTTTTTCCTATCACTAGCCGCTCTTCATGCTGGCGCTTTAATTGTGTTGAGAGCGGGTGAAAGCTTTGGTTGGAAAGCAGAGCAGAACAGCAACAATGCAACACAACTGAGCGGCTTGAAAGTTCATAATAATATAAATAAAGTATTGAAATATTTTTATATATTTTTAAATGACGAGAATTATATCTTAAACTTATTTTTTTACTTTGAGAATGTTTGATTGATACAACTTTTGACTAGGAGCGGGTGCAAGGCGGCATGGATTGAAATTAGTGCTTGCTGTCATATTTTTCAAGGTCAATTTTCAACAGTTTAATTAAATTATTAAATGAAAAATTTTTAATAATATTTATGACTAAAACTGAGCCAATTAAGCAGTAATATTAAAAAAAAAATTCGTAGCATACTTTTTTTCATATAAATGAGCTACAATGAACGAGCATAAATCCAATATTTATCATATTTAAATGGCGGTCGCAGCCAATTCATAACTTTTGACAGCATATTTCAGCTCAATTACTGCCTAACCAGGCGCCCTGAAATGTGCAACAATTCTATTAATTACCAGAGCTTGTACCAGAGGAGCAGGTCTAATTAAAACATAAATGCACGCGTAATAAATAACCCAGAACAGTGAGAAGCTGTGACGTAGACGCTGACGCTGGCAGCACTACTGGCTGTCATTTACATTAAGTGAGAGATGCGACATTTCACAATTATTTTGGTGCTAATTGCAACGTTTTGAATAGATGTATGTAAAAAATAAATTTCTGAAGGTACTAACTATAATAAATTATTTAATTTGTGTTGATAGCGGTAGCGGAGCGGCAGAGGTGAGTTTTGGTGCGCTGCTTTATACGCTGTGGTGAATTGAATTAATGTGGCAGCGTGGAATTCCTTTAAATCCGGCCGTGATTTTGCTCTAAATGATGTAGCTGAAAATTTTATTCTATTTCAATTTATTCAATTTCCTGCATTTTTAGCAGTAAATGCTGCCAAAATGCACATTAACATATTTGTTGTACATACATAAATAAAGAAAACAAATAAAATAATATATGTATATTTTTTAATTGTATTTATATTTTATTTAAATAATTTGTTGGTTTCCTTCTTGTGTACAGCATTAAGTTAGAAAATTGCGCTAAATGTTTTGAACAGCATAAGAAAAGCATTTAAAAAAATATACACTGAAAAAAAACGAAAAAATTTGCATTAGCTTTGCTATGATTTGCTACGATTTCTTAAATTAAGCCTATATTTTAAGTGTGATAAAGCAATTAAATTTTTTTGTAAGCTGTTGTTTGATATTTTAAAATTAATTTTATTTTATAAATATTTAATAGCATAAACTTCACCTTTATTTGTAGAAACACTTAAAAATTAAACTAGCTGAGAACATTGCAAATATTTTAAATCCTTTTTTGTATAAATTTTACAAAAAAAAAACAATTATATTTATATATAATTAGGTATGTATATATTTCTTAAGACAAGCTTAAAGTATGCATTTGTTTAAAATTGTGCTAAAATCTTAAAAAACTATGAAGACAAAATTTGTGCGTATTTTGAAATAAATACAGAATATTAATTACAATAAACATGATTTTGAATATACAGTTTTGTGTTGAAAATTAAACCTAAAATGTATAAATCAAGCATATAAAATATTTTGCATTTATAAATGTAATTTCTATAAATATAAAATTTATTTAAATATTTTTATATTCTCTTTGGCTTATCTTACAATCTTTTTTTAAAATTATTATTGTTAATTATTGTGTATAAATAAATTTAGGCTCCTAAACTAAAAACAATGATTTCTGTGCAATTTTGTTTTAAGTACAATGATTTTTTTTTTTGGTTTAGCGACTGTTGCTTGTTTTTCTATCAGTGAAGACAGTGAGTTTCGAGTAATGACAGAAAATTTAAGATTTCAACTTTCGTACTAATTTTTTTTTTTTGTATTTAAACTGCAAAAAAAGTTTTAGATTAAGGGTTGTTCAGGTTTAACGATAATATTCTATTAAGGAATGTGTTATTTTAGCTTATTTTTTGTTTTAAATAGTTTCGTTAAGTTTCGCCCATGTGAAAAATTGTTTCGTTAAGTCTAAAAACAATGGCATTTTTCGCTTTCGTCAATTTTATACAGTGACATTGTACTAGAAGACTATTTTAACAAATCGAATAATCAAATTTGTGCATTTTATTTTCGTTATATTGAATTTTTTATTTTTATTTTTATTTTTTTTATTTTTTTTTTATTTTTTTGATAAGCCAGCCTTTCGTATTTTCTTAAGGGTTTACAACTCTAAGACTTCTTATTAAATTTTCGCTCTAATCTTTTCCATTTGCTCAATTTTGGTTACAATTGACTTTCGTTAAGCTTTATACTTATCTCTTTCATATTCTTTGGCTGATTTTATAAGATAATTAAGTCTTATAAAATTAACTTTATTGATTACAAAGTCTTGCAACAACTAGAAAATGATCTTCTTTTGAAAATTATTAAATCGTAAATTTAATTGCTACTGTTAATTTTGTTTAAATTATTTTGAGTGTTTTAAGAAAAACAAATGTTTTTTCTTTCCATATAATATTTTTAATTCGTTAAGCTGAACCATCTGAAATCTTTTCTCTTTAATAAGATATTTGTTCTTTAGTTTTCGAAAATAGCACAAACAAATATTATGAAAGATTTTAAAATTTTTTACTTTATTCAAAATTAAACGAAACTTTTTTGTTAAGACTTCATCTTTCTGTTAAAATAACGTTACAAACAGTTCAGTTTTCAATGAATTTTTTTTTCAATTTATTTCCACAGTTTTTTGCTCGAAAATTCTTGTGCGAAACTTAAGCTTTTGTTAAATCGAATTATTATTATTTTTATTAGTTTTAAGACATGTTTAAAACTACTTTAAGAACAAAAATTAGGACTGAAGAACTGTGGTACATTTATAAAACTTAACGAAACTTTTTTCCATTTTTTATTCTAATGCTTGGTTTTCACTATGTCATTTTCATTGGTCAGTTGTTGTCAATAAAATTGAAAATAACAACATGTTGACATTTTTTCTAACTTTGGCAATCTTGGAAAATAAAAACAAATAAATTATTAAATGGAGCTATGCACAAAATGTTCTTGAGTTTTAGTAACCCTAATCCTATTGTGTCATTTTACAACGTATCCCTCTGCGATGTGAATTTGAGTCACACTAGTAAAAAAATAAAAATAGCGGTTGATGCCACGAAATTTATGTTACTCTGAATTTGAATAAAATTAATTCATTTGAGAATACAAATACATTTCAATGCAAAAAAGTACTTATTTAATAATTAAAATTTTTTAAAGTCAAATGTGATCCAAAGTCACACCGTAGTAGGATTAGAGTTAAGATGATATTTCAGTTGATAAACTTAAGTGTCGTCATAAAAATGACATAGTGAAAACAAAGCATAATCAATATCGCCATTTCTGAACTCGGGTCGTTTTCAGCTTATTTATATCCCTTTAGCAGCTGTTGCATCCTCTGCAAAATTTCTGTCACCACTCGAAGCTCAACGAAGGACGTACCTCTCTCACTTCACGCCACTACAATAACCTTTTATTTTTGTTAATTTTTTCAATTTTTTTATTCATATGCCTGATGAATAAATGATTGAATGAATGCTTCCTAAGCTTAATGTTTCTAAATTTACAAACTAAAAAATTCTATCACGCTCGCTTTCACACGCTCACTTCTCCCACGATCACATCTGATGCGATCTCGCTCCAGTCTGCCTACAAGCCATGCTCGTTCATGTTGAGGAAACTTCGACACACACGACTCACTTCAGGATTCGTGTGATTCATGAGCTGCATGTAGATCTGTTTGTGTAGCTGTATCTCGTTCGTCATCTCCTCCAGACGCCGCAGCAACGCATCTTTTTCCTTAAGCAGCGTCTTGACGCGTTCTTCCACTTCGCGTGACCGCACCTTCGCCTTCTCGCGTGATTTACGCACTGCAATGTTATTGCGTTCGCGTCGCCGCCGATACTCTTCGGTTCCTTTGTCCACATGCTTCAGCGAGGCCTTGCGTTGTTGCTGCAGCTGTTTGTTGTGATGCTTGAGCAGGTGCGCACCTGCTGCCAAATGGGGCAGGTTGACCGGATGATGTGCCAGCACATTGGCCGATGTCAACGTCGTAAAGTTGTTAGCTGCACCAACGCCGTTGACAATACCATTTCCATTACCATTTGTAGCTGCACCCGTTCCGTTCGATGTCTGGTAGGGGTTGTATAGCGCATTAGCAGCGCCGCCATTGCTGATAAAGGCTGCCGCTGCAGCGGCATTGTTTGTCTCCTGCAGATGACGACGATACTCTGGATCGATGGGCTCCTCTTTGATGGTTGACGAAGTGTCCGAGCCCACGGATGAATTCTCATCGCTGGAATTGTTGTTGTAGGTGGCGCCTGAGTGCACTGCTTGTGGCATGTATGCCAGCGCACTGCGTCCATAGTTGTGTTGTTGTTGCTGTTGCTGCGAACGCAAAGTTTGTTGTTGCAGCTGATGTTGTTGCAGAACCTTGGCAGCAGCGGTGACCATGCCGTTGGGTGGCAGTGTCGCTGAGAGGCCACCGGGACTGGCAACCATGTCGCTAAAGATGCCCAACGCTTCCTGCTCTCGAAACTGATCGTCGATGAGATGCTGCAGATCCAGCGTGATCTCCTGTGCTGTCAGCTCGTCCAGATCGCTTTGCGAGTATTGCTGCAACATCTGCTTCTGCAACAAGTTGTTGACGTTATTCACGTTGGCGTTGAGCACAGCTGCCGAGTTGTTGTTGTTGAGGGCGGCTGCGGCATGTTGCATTTGATGGACGGCATGTTGTTTGACGATGAGACCATTTTGCTGTTGCTGGGCAGTGTTGTTATTATTGTTGTTGTTGTTATTATTATTATTGTTGTTATTAACATCTGCTGAGGCATTGTTGTTCTGGTTGTTGTTGCTGTTGTTGGCCATAGCGGTGAGTGTGATCTGGCCAATGATCGCCTGTTGAGGTGGCGGCTGCTTCTTGAGATCCAGCTGAGAGAGTGTTTGCACGGTATCGTACATTTGCGGGGATTCCATATTAAGCATAGTGGGGCAAAATGGGGTTTGAACTTTTGTCATTAAATAGATGTTTTTTTTGTGTTCTTAACTTTGATTTGGCTCAAACCATTTCGGAGATCAGAATTTAATGTGGATTCGAAACTATTTGCAATTATTGTCAGTAAGCTTTAAAGTTTGTTGCAGCACTTAAAAAGCTTAAATTCAATGGTTTTTAATTTTTTACTGATGTCCTTTGGTTTTCAATGCACTGATATTTTGTTGGTTTGATTTAGCTTTTAAGCAGTTGCATAAAAAATTAACTGTTTTTTAACACTTATTATCCTTTGCAACATAAAAGTTTTGAATCTTTACACTATTTCTTCAGTAAAGCTTTATGGTTACACTCGATGGGTCTGGAAAATACAAAAAGCTTTTTGCTTGTCTTTAATTTGTGAAGTTTATCTTTGGTTTTAGTTTTTTTTTCAAAAGTTTTATTTTAAATAGCAAATAAATTATTCACATCTCAAACTTATCCTTGGAGCTTTAACGCCTTTTCACTATTCGTATATATGTCAATGTTTGTTGTTGAAATCATTGAATGTGTTAAATTTTTAACGAAAAATCACATCGAACTATTTTCGCTATTGCTTTTATCCTTTGTGTTTTTATTCCAAAATATCCAAATTTTTAGCACAAATTGATATATATATGTTTAATCGTTAAAAAATTTTACACTTCCGTTTCCGCGTTTTTGAAAATGTGTTTTAAAGTACGTTTTAGCATTTCATTGGCTTGCACAAGTTTTTAAAAAAAGTTTTTTAAGTATTTTTGCTTTCAATTATTACAAATTTTCTTTTAGTTAAAGTTTTTTTTTTTCTTTTTGATCGCGTACCACGCTTTGCTCAACAACCTTCGTCCGACTGAAGTGTTTCACGAGTGATGCAACTGATTATAAATATTTTCCATTTACAAGAAGTGCGCGTCCGCATCCGTTCTTCGCCATTCGTACGTTGAGTCGACGTCGATGTCTTTGTTGTCGTCGTCGTTGTTGGCGCTTTACACGACGGTCGTAGTCAACTTTGACGGCTCAACAGCAACTTCGCTCAACTATTTGACGCGAGGCGCCTGTGATAAGTGGAGCTTTTGCTCTCACGTTTCTCTTAACGGCAATCAGCTGTTCTTCAGAATTTCTGTTCTCCAAATAAACTAGTTACAAGATTTGTAAATTTAAAATTTCCCGCGCAACATATAATTTTAGTTTTTCCGCTTAAAGTTTGATCGCGCGTTGCCAACCACTTGCTACGTCCGAACGCTACAATTGATGAATTGTAACTAAATCAACGACGTCTTGGCGGTCGCTGCTGCGCTTGTAATTCAAAGAAGACAACGAACACGAAAAAAAAAAGTCGTAAAGAAGAATTGGTTGAACTGCCGCTAAAGCAGCAGTTAACAAAAATGAGTTCACATAAGCAGCAGCAGGAGCTAAACCAAAAAAAAAAGAAAATAAATAAACAAAACAAAAATTAAGCTACTACGAACTGAGGCGACGCAGTCTTCGTGCGCTGCGATTACAAGAAAACAACTACCTGTGTGAATGCTGAGAGCGTTGATGACTGTGGGAGAGGAAACAACTGATACAATGAGATCATTATGCTCCCCAAAAAAACAACAACAAACCACACACAAACAGTTAAATTCACTTTTTCTCTCACCCAATGAATGTGCGGCCACCGGCTGATTCTATACGTCATCAACTGTTTGCATAAAAGCCAAATTGATGTGTGAAAACGGGTCGTCCATTTTAGACACACCCTCCACGTTGTCCCAAAGGCTTTATCCCCCTCGACGTCACGTCTTGTTTCTAGAATTCTTGGAATATACTTTTTGTTCCAAATTGAACTGTACTGTGCATATAAAACAACAACGGTTAATTATTCTTCAATATTTATTTTATCACCTTCGAAATAATCACTATCGGAGGCGATAAACGTATGCCTACGTTTTTTTCCATTCTTGAAAGCATTTTTGTAAAATCGATTTCGGAATGACCTTAAACTCCCTCTGCGAATTCAATTTGATGCCTTCAATCGTCTCAAAATGTTTTCCACGATTGGATCGATTGACCTTGCGGAAGGAGCTCCGAGTGCACGAAACCTGTAGAATCGAAGAAAACATTTAACATCACCTTAATTTCACCAGAAGGATGAGGTATGTAACCATGCCATGTAAACGCATAGTTAGTTGTTTTGTCTTGTGTGAGACAAACCATGTCCCTGAGCTCAACCCATATTATGGTGGGTAAATTTTTTATCCTTTTTGTTTTCTTTTGGACCACTTTTATCGATATCTTTGAGATATTTCAATTATATTTGCATTGGTTCTTAAAATGAGCTATTGCGAAGAAAGTGTGAAAAAGCTGTAGTAGCTGAACTCTATTGTTATTGCATGTTATTAAACAATTTGTACCGCTCAAATGCCTATCTACGTGATTAAACAGACTCCCCTTAGGTTTTCTGCAACATTTTTGATGCATCCTAACATGAAACTCTGTTGGCAAAACACAATTTCAAACACATAATTCGTAGGTCACACTCGAGGTGAACTCGTTTACAAAGCAATAAGAAAGAAACCACGTGACAGATCGCGCTAAAAATTAACGTCCAAGCTTATAACAATGTTACCAGCCTTCCTGGTGTTTCCTGGAAACCTGCGGTTTGAGTTAAATTAATTATAACTTTTTACCCTCCAGGTCATGGTTCTGCGCTCTATTCTTTTTTTTTTCTATTCATATCAAATAAGCTTTCAAACAAATAAATTTTCACGGTGAAAACTTGTAATTAAAAGTAGGAAAGTATGTATTGAAAGATAGCTAAGTAAAATGATTTGACTGCAATGATTTGATTCCATATTACAGTTTCTACGGCTATCCGCTACATAAATTTTTAATTAATAAGATTTTTAATGCATCGCGGTCCATGGTGATTGAAGTAACTTTTAAAGCTTTCAATAAAAGAAAATCCCTGGACATTAATTATATGGACGACTACAAGCCAACTTTATAAAAATTTGGTATATATTAAATAAAATCGCATCTCCATTATTATTCGAGCATCCAAGCTTATTCGAGAAACCAGATTTTTATTGATGTTTCGGTATTGGTTTTTTATTTAGCAATCTGGGATTATTCGAAAAACCGGCTATTTCTGGTCATACATATATGGATTTAAAATAAATACTTTTACTTTTGTCTTAAAGTTTTAATCAGTACTGTGAATAAAACCTTTATTTAAATAGGCTATATAAAAAAAATATATGATGCTCTTTATTTTTCTATAAATTCTTTATTAAATTTTAAAATAAATAAGAGTATTTATATGAACCAATTGGTTTTGTAAAATAACGGTTATTTTTTTAAAAAAAAAATTAAAAGCCAGTTTTTATTTTGTTATTTTCGGCTTATTTTCAAATTTTCAGTTGAAATTTGCTAACCTGATTGGACGTCACTCTTTGTAGACATTGATCCACTTTGTAGACAGGGATCCACTTTGAAAAAAATATTCTTATCACTAAAAGTTAAAGTTATATACAATTTAATTTTGTCAACTTTCGCTAGGTCATGAAATTTTCTTGAAAAGAACATAGTTTCATCTTAAATGTGGGCCTTTTGAGTTGTAGTCAGGATCTCAAATTTTGCAAAAAGATGTAGTATTACAGATATAATCGAAATCTAATAGTTACAATTGAAATTCTGACAATTTGAAAAATATCGATACTTCGTGATATATGTATGTAAGTGACAACAACTCTGATACGAGATTAGAAACAAATTGTTATTGAAAGACCTTAAAAAAAATCCTTATTCTCCAGGCTAAAAGTTAATGACAAAGTTAATGTCAGAGATCGAAAATAACAATTATTAATTTTTTGAGTTAAAAATTTGGTGATATTTTGAAAAAAATTTTATTCGTTGCTTGAAAACAGTTCTTTTCAATTTGTATTTTTTACGTTATATCTCGTCACAGTTTCAGTCGAGAAAAAATTTTTGAAGTTGCTCATAACTTTTATTTTCAAAATTTTTTTTCTTACCAGGCAATTCAAGAGGTATTTCATAAAAATATATTTTTGCGTTTATTGATAGGCATTTATGTAATTAAATTGACCATTTTTTCATTGAATGCTTCCCCTGAGAATAATTTGTGTCCGTACCAAACTACTCAGGCACAAAAGTGCCGAGTATCAGACTCAATTTTATTTTTAAAAGCTACGAGTAGTAACGAAAAACTGCTAAATTTTTGCAAACAGGACCTGAGAACAAAATTCATATATCGTGTCAAAGTAGCTGATTTGTATCGAAACTGGCCCAAGTCTTGACTATAATGTACCCGAAACATACCCAACAAGAACCTTGAAAGTCACCTGAAATAGTGCCGGAGTAAGTCAGTTTTATGTCTCTTAAATTGCTCAAATTGCTCAAAAACGAGCGACTGTATTCGGTCTTCGTTCGTACATTTCCCAAGGTGTTCCAGAACTAGAATCGTTATTGAGAGACCTTAAAAAAATCCTTATACTCCTGGCTATAAGTTAATGACAAATCAGAGATCCAAAATAACAATTATTAATTTTTTCAGTAAAAAATTTGGCGATATTTTGAAAAATATTTTATTCGTTGCTTGAAAACAGTTCTTTTTAATTTGTATTTTTTACGTTATCTCATCACAGTTTCAGGCGAGAAAAAATTTTAAGTTGCTTATAACTTTTATTTTCATAATTTTTTTTCGTACAGAGGTAGGACATTTACCGACACGGGCACCGGACATATATCAGCTATTTTATTGACACAAAATATGAAATTGTTTTTCGGGTCCATAACTTTATTTTATGAATTTAATTTAACAAACAAGGTTTTTGAAAGCGTGTCGTCCCCCAAATTTCATTTTTTGTCTGTCAATAAGAGACGTAACGACAAAAAAGCTTGCTCGACGAAGATTTGAGTAGCTGGCACTGCTTGAAAAATATGTGCTAGTATCCGGAAAAATGGAAACGTGTATTTGTTTGATTCCAATATTGCAGTAAACCGGCTCCTATATCCAGTTGATTAGGCTTGTAGCTGTCTATTTCATTGGTAGCCACTAGCAAAAGATGAATAGAGTATCCCCTATCTCTTCAGAGGATGAGTCCATTTCAAGAATTGTCAATGACTTTCTGAGCAACGATATAGTGATTTGGTAAGTGGATTCATCAATATTAAACTCACATGTTGGTTGACCAGCAAACACATCAAAAAAATTGTTTTAATTTCTGCAACGTAAAAATTTTTGCTCCTCTTTTGTTACGAGGCAATGTAAAAAATAAAAATTTCAAATAAACGTTATCAGTAATAAAAAAAATCCTCCATTTATAATTTTTATCATAGAGAAAAATAAGTTTCTGTTGAAAATAAAAATTACTTATACATGAAAATTTTTTTCTTAAAATATAAAAAGTATGGCCAAAATTTTTAAAAATGTTTCTTATAACAGTTATGTCTCTGTGAAAAAGACATTTGTAAAGTTGTTACAGTTATTGTGATTGTTAAAATCGGTGCTATTTTCATCGCTAAATTGCTCCGAGAACTTATGCTCCTCATTAAGTACCAAAGGAGGCAGGGGCTTCCTTTAAATGAAGGGTATCATTTAAAGGACGTAACTCCGCGCAATTTAGTTATTAACAAGGGAATAAATAACGAAATAAAAAAGTGGTGGTTTATAGAGATGTAGAGTTTATTGGGTCTTACCCTTTGGTGCTCAGATCAAGAAGAAGGCCAAAAACCAAAAATACATATCAAGATTTCAATCTTCTGCTTTAAGCAGTGTGGTGTGCTATAATTAAATATTTTGAAAACGAGTTTCTACAACAGTGTTTCACTTTTAATGGCACTTAGGGCAAATTCAAAAATGTATATAAATCAAAAAAATAATTACAATTCATGTAATGCATATCAAAAATAGCAAGTACGTATGTTGGAATGTCCGTCTGCGACGCGTGGCATCGACAATATTGTTTTCAAAACAATTTTCTAGCAAAAGAAACGCGACATTTGTTATTTTAATTGGTAATTCAACATTTTCCATCAAAATAAAGCTTTTAATAGTGGTATTCACGGGGTGTTGCGAATTGCAAGAGTGTGAAAATGCAAGATAATTTGCGCACTAAGGCGTGAACATCAATATTGCAACTTGATTATGCAATAAAATTAAATGTCGAATAAACAGTAAATATATTGCCACCTTATTTCAAAATCATAAAAAGTTATTAAAATCTACGTACAAACTTAACCTTTTTAAAGTTTTACCCAGGTGGCAACTACGTTCGAAAACAACCAAAACATGAATCATCTGTTTAGCATCACTGCTTGTGCGTTCTCGCAATTGGTTTGAGCAGTGCGTAATTCAGGAAGAGTTGCAAAATTGCTTCCAATGTGTTTGTTGTTGGAATTGTGCGAAAGTTCACAATCTTGCATTTTCGCATCGTCGCAACTGCGTTTCGCATCAACCTGTGAATACCCCTATTGTTTTTTACAGCAATCGCAGAATCAGATGATGGAAAGGAACTATTGAGCAATAAATTGTATATTAAAAAATTGAAACAGTATAAAAAAATAATCTGAAAGTTTCTTAGGGTTTTCTAACACAGCCAAATCCTTTGTTGATTGATAAGGACTAAAATATATGGATTTTTGTATATTATTATTATTATATCATAATATAAAAAGAATTTCCATTTTAGATGTGAGGAGCAAGCATTTGATATGAATATCGTTTTGCAGATTATCTTACAAACAATATTTTTTTCTTCATTTACAAACTAATCAGCTTATATCTCAAATTAAAGTACACATTAACCCATCGATTTGCCTTTTCAATACATAAGCAATGACGTCACAAGGCTTTTATATTTTTTGCTCCAAAACACTCACTTCCATTAACAAACGGTATTTGAATTTCGTGAGCGTATGTGCGAGAGCGACATCCAATGGCTTGATGACGTCGAGAGCTCCACTCTCGCTTTCATTTTCGTTTGCTGCATTATTATTGGCTCTGTTGCGTCGTTTATCAGCTGACTGCGTGTCTGGCTTATTTTTTCCCATACTTTTTGCTATATTTTGGTTTATTGAGCTGCGTGTGATGCGTTTTTACTTGGCGGCTTCTTATTTGTGTTTTAGCTTTATATTGCGTATTTCCTTCGTTTTGAATTTTATTTCATATTTTTTGCTTATTTTGTTTCGACTATTTCCATCGTTCTTACGAAGATGGCGCGACGAGTGCAAGTGAATCATTTAAACGAGGCTCGCTCAAGCAAGCCAGGCTTGGTTACAATAGAAACCGTTTTCTTTAAGATACGGTCTCAATAGATGACGAAGCTTCACGTAACACTTTTTCATCTCTTTCTTACATGTTTTAGAGTGGTTGTTGTTGTTGTTGCTGTTAACTCTTTCTTTGTTTATTAATAATGTTTACAAAATGTTATGAAATAGAAAAAAATTAGCACGGCATGGTTTGTGGTGGTGTTGTTGGTTTTAGTTAATAGCTCCTCACAACAACAATAAGAAAAAAGCACTAAGAGTTGGTTGAAAACCTGTATTAAACAAGATATTTAAACTTAACGGCTTCTCTAATTTAGGTCAGCCGCATGTTAATTTTTAATGATATTGGGTTGAAATTTTATGTAACTCCGCGGGAAGTGAGCGGAAATTTTTAATACATTTTCTTTCTATTTTTAATAAATAAAATTGTATTAAGCTAAATGGCGGAAAATGTTTGACTAGAAAGATTGTTTTACCTTAATTAAGGTTGCTCATACGAGCTGATGAACACTTCAAAGATTGGCGCACGATTAAAAAGAGAGTAAAATTAATTTTTCGAAGCATTCAATCTTTTGAATTTATAAAATTGTTTTTTTCATTTCGTGGTAAAGCCCTTATTCATTTAAAAAACACACCCTATTCTCGAAATAATCAGTGCAATTTTCGCTTTGACCGATAACTGATGCAATCGATATCAATTACAACAACGCATATTATTCATTGAGATATCAGCAGCTCATTCTGATTCATATTGAAATTCAACAAGCTTACCGCAGGCACCTTAGGAAAGAAACACTTTTTTTATCAGTTGCATGTTGCACCTCCTTTCCACCCCTTGTTTCCAGTTCTTTTGAACCGGGAAGCAAAATATCAGAAATACTAGTCATTCGATTATTGAAATTACGAAAATCCTTTAGGTTTTTATGATTGTTGTTGTTAAGGATGGTCTTGTTGTGTTTGGTGTTGTAATGTTTTGTCTTATCAGATATTGCATATTTTGTTATTGTTGCTGTTACAACCATTTATGTTATGCAATGTTCAGAACTTATTTTTTATATGTGGTAATAGATATTTTATTGCACTCAGATATTGTTGCATAATTTGTTTAATTCATTTCAATAAATATTGCATAATAATACATATGTCATTACTTAAAAATAGAAATTATAGGTATGTGGCGTTCTGATTTTTCCAGCAATTCCATTTTGAACGTACGGGCCTTACGGATTGACCATCTCCTATTTGGGTGAAATTTTGTATGGAGCATCACTGATGGAAATAAGAAACTTAATTTGGAGGAAAAAGTTTGCATTGATTTTTGGCGGAGTTACAGGGTGCACAAAAGTGACAAAAATCGGCAAAAACGTTGAAAATCGATTTTTACGAATACTCATATCTCAAACACTTGAACTACCGTTGGAAAGGTAATTAATTTTCCTTTAATTCATAAATACTTTTGGGAAATCTTGGTGGTTGGAAATTTCCAACTGTGTATCCAACGAATCCAAGGGTATTTGATATCGCAAATGTGGATTGTATGGGAGGTGCTACGCCCCCTTGTTCAACGCCCATAAAATGGTATTAGTGGAACGGCACCTCGAATACTAAATTCTAAGGCTGTGGAACCTATAACTCCAAAGCTATTCGATATTGCAAATTTGGGTTGTATGTGAGGCACCACGCCCCTTGTACAATGTCAATAACATTTTACTAGGGAAACGGCACGTGCAAATTGTGGTCGAATACTGAATTCCGAAGCTGTACAGCCTACAATTCCAAAGCTATACGATGTATCAAATTCAGTTGTATGGGAGGTGCAACGCCCCCTTTGCCAACGCCTTTAAAATGTTATCAGGGGAACGACTCGCATTAACTTTGCGCACAACCTGTTTAGTTTTGCACACCAACCTTATGTTGCTCTAATAGAGCTCAAAAAGAGGGAACTTTTTCTCGATAAGAATAAGGTTAAATAAATTGCATTATTATGCTCTTTTATTTTTAATTTATTAATTAAGTAAGAATTAGCAAATTAAAATAGCCTTTGTCCCAATTGGGTACAATAGCTATCCAACAGAAATATAATTATTGAAATAACGCCTGCCTTTGTCAGCTTTGCTGTCCCGAACATACGTGAGTACCCTTTTATGTAATAGTATAGAGTATAGATCATTGATGCTCAAATGCGCACAAATGTGCAGATAAGCTTTTGTACTTTCACACGTATATAAAGCTCACGCATACAAAAAATAACCCCAGTTAGCTCTGGCACTTCAAGTGGTTAGGACTGCATCACTTAGTTTCTTAAATGCACTCAAAAAAATGTATGCATGAGCTATGAAATATGTTCTTAATTGGGACAATAAATATATTTTTCTTGTAGGTAATTTATTTCAAAACTATTTCTGCTAATGTTCAAACAAAATATTTTTTGTAATAAATGCTTTTAATGCAGTGTAATGTTGTCTTTGTTACTTGTAATAAGTAACAACAAGAACATTTTTTCTAAAAAGGTATTATAAAAACCCACATGAAGTGTATGATTTCAACAAAATTGTTCCATAAATTAAAAAAAACGACTTTTTAACCGACTTCAAAAAGGAGGAGGTCCTCAAGTTGGTTGGTTTTTTTAAATGTATGTATATCGATAACTCCTAAAGTACTTGCCCGATTGCCGCAATTTTTTGTCAACAGATAGAGACATTGGACGCGGAGGTGCCCGTGTATTCGATACAGGGGCATGGCAATACAAGAAAAACTCTGTATCGAATAATATTAACACTAGAGTACTGAAATTTAGTACAGGGTTAGACACAATTATTAAAAATTATGTTAAAAAAGTAGGCGTTATTCGAAAAAAGCGTGGCAATATAAGAAAAACACAAAGGTAGGCATAATTATGAGAATTTACGGTGAAGAAAGTGGGCGTTTTTGGACCAAAGGGCGTGGCAATATAAGAAAAATACTATATCTCAGTTAATATTGACACTAGATTACTAGAAATTGGTACAGGAGTTGGAACAATTATTACAAATTATGGTCAAAAAAGTGGGAGTTATTCGATAAAAGGCGTGGAAATATAAGAAAAATGCTGTAACTCGAGTAATATTCACACTAGGATACTGAAATTATGTGCAGGGGTAGGCATAATTATGAAAATGTGTGGTCAAGAAATTAGCCGTCGTTGGACAAAAGGGCGTGGCAATATAAGAGAAATACTGTATCTCAGTTAATATTGACTCTAGGGTTCTGGAAATTGGTACAGGGGTTGGAAAAATAATTACAAATTACGGCCAAGAAAGTGCGCGTTATTCGACAAAAGCATGGAAATATTAGAAAAACACCATAACTTGAATAATATTGACCCAAGGATAGTGAAATCAGGTTCAAGGGTAGGCAGTATTATAAAAATTTACGGACAAGAAAGTGGGAATTATTAGACAAAAGGGCGTGGAAATATAAGAAAAACTTTTTAACAAAAAAAAACCAACTTCAAAACTACTACAAAGTAAAAAATAATTTTAAATTAATTTTCACATTCTCTCTTGGTCAAATTTGATAGTTTATTTATATTAAGTATTAAATTGGAAATCTTATTATTATAATTTTTTTTTATTTTGTATTATTATCATAAAATTATTAATTTCTCCATGAATAAAAAACCTTTAAGGCCGGAGCGTTTATTTTATAAAAGTCTGATTATACAGGGTTGCCAATATTCGAAGCGCCCATTTTATTTTTAAATAAATTAAAGAAACCACAATTTTTTGTCTGTTTGTCATGAATATCATTTAATTGGGTTCAAGTAGATTTGCTCACATTATTTCTTGAATATGATATCTCGTAAATGGTCGCCATTGGCCTCTACGATATATTGTGCCCGTTTTGCAGCATTTTCCATGGTTTTCTTCAACATTTCGATGGGAATGGCGGTTATTTCTTGACGGATGTTGGTTTTAAGCTCTTCTAGGGTCTTTGGCTTGTTAACGTAAACCTTTGATTTCAAATAACCCCACAAAAAGAAGTCTGGAGGCGTTAAATCTGGTGATCTTGGCGGCCAATCGAAATCACCATTTTTTGACATCAAACGGCCAGGGAACAATTGCTTCAAAAAATCGATTGTAGTGCGGCTTGTGTGTGGTGGCGCGCCGTCTTGTTGAAATCAGTAGTGCCTGATACGCTTTCGACGAACGATTGGCATGAAAAAATTGTTTATCATATCGCGATAACGCTCCTGATTGACAGTAACTCTGTGGCCATTATCATCTTCGAAAAAGAACGGCCCAATGAGCATTTTAGCACAAACGCCGCACCAAACAGTAACTTTTGCATCGTGAAGAGGTACCTCTTGAATCTCTTGTGGATTTTCAGTAGCATAAATACGGCAATTTTGTTTGTTTACCGTTCCGTTCAACTGAAAATTAGCTTCATCGCTCATGATAATTTTATGCCAAAATTGCTCGTCTTCTTCAGCCATTTCGATGACTCTTTGGGCCCATTCCAATCGACGTGGCTTATCGGTAGGCAACAATTTGTTTACCAATTGAATTTTGTACGGAAAAAAATTCAAATCAACACGTAAAATGCGTTGTAAAGTGGATCGGGGAATGCCGAGCTGCTGAGAACGGCGATTTTGGGATGTTGTTGATGACTGCTCAATACTGGCTCGTACGGCTGCAATATTCCCATCCGATCGCCTTGGTCGCTTTTTATTTGGCCTCTTTGGGTTACCAAGAGTATTACCAGTTGTAAATCTTTCATACAAACGATAAATTGTTTTCTTGGAAGGCGCACTTTTCACTTTATTTATTTTTTTGAAAGCACGTTGAGTTTTCACTATTGACTTGTTTTGTTGAATGTAAATTTCAACAATTGTAGAGCGTTCGCGTGGCGTGTACTGTTCCATTGTAAAAATTTGCTTGGAATGACGCTTCAAACGCGGTATGTCATTAGTGTATTTGGCATCACTGCGGAAAGTTACAGTGTTGCCAGATAGGCGCTTCGAATATTGGCAACCCTGTATAAGCGCCGACTTAAAAGTTTTTTTATTCATGGAGAAATTAATAACTTTATGATAGTAATACAAAATAGAAAAATATTATTATAATAAGATTTCCAATTTAATACTTAATATAAATAAATTATCAAATTTGACCAAGAATTAATGTTAAAAGTAATATAAAATTATGTTTTACTTTGTAGTGGTTTTGAAATTGGTTTTTTTTTTCTTTTGTTAAAAAGTTGTTTTTTTAAAAAATTAGACAGTTGTTAAAACAAAAAATTATAGTCAGAAAATAACGAATAATAAAAACAAGAGCCGAATTAGCAATAACCGTGAGCACTCTTAATAGTTTTGATCAATTCAATCCTTAACCATTTACAAGTTTAACTTGTATATACTAAGAAATTTAAACATCGAAGAACTGTGCTACAGAAAGCTTAAACAACTGATTTCTTTCAGTGAGCTTAAAGCTCTCTAACACAGACGCAAAAATGTCTATGTTGTAGAATGAGCACCACTGGTAAAGATATTGATAATGCATAAGAACATTTTGGTTAATAATTTTAAAAAATTTTTATATATTTTGTTTAAAAACCAAATGTCTGTCTGAAAGGCTTCCATCTTTACGCAATCAACCAAACAAGCTTGGAATAATCTTGTTCTAAGCTTACAAGTGTAAGCAGCGGGTTTGGAAAGCTTGTAAAAATTGTTGTTAAATGCTTTTAGCATTTAGTAAAAGAGAACCCATAGAAAAATATTCCTTACTTTAATATACTTTAATTGGATATAAGTGTTACAAATAAGCTTTCTACAATACTTTCTTTGCAATTAGAAAAAAGTATTGTCAAAGTATTATTGAAAATAGCTATGAAATAATTAGAAGCAAGTGTTATTGTAAGTTCTTTACAAGTGTTTTTAAAAAATATGAAAAAGTTTTATAGAAATATTATTAAAACATACATTAAATAATTGGAAACAAATACTATTGGTAGATTTTAACACCTGTTTTTAAGAAATTGTATGTACTCGCAGTTAAAATAAGCGCACAAAATCATCTTCTCAGTAAAAATAATCTAAACAAAAGCCAATCACATCCAAATCCATAGAATATTTTTCTTTTAGATACTATCGGTAAACACATTGCCACTCAAAAAAGGAGTTAATATAAATAAAACAATTTATCAATATTAATTTTTATTAAAGCACATCGGTGTAACTAAACAAATAATAAAAATGTATTTAAGCATTATACAATTTTAAAAAAATGTGTTCGAATTATCATTGAATAAAAGCTACTGACATCAACATTGTTAGTGATTTAACTTTGTTATACCCTCACGTTTAAAAAACGAAATAGGGGTATATTAGTTTTGTCACTCCGTTTGTAACGCCGATAAGGAGGCCTGGCCGGTATAGAAAAGTATATATATTCTTCATCAGCATCACCTCCTGAGTCGATTTAGCCATGGCCGTCTGTCCGTCTATGGTCACGATAACAGCGTAATTTTTAACCTATCGTAACGAAATTAATATATAAGCTTTTCTTTAAAATGGAGGTCAAGTTCCAAAATGAGTCAAATGGGATGAAAACCACGCCTACCTCCCTTACAAAGTGACCAACGGTAAAATCTCTTTCCATTCCACAAAAACTAATCTAATGGCTTAAAATTTTGCACATAAGCTTTAACCTTTAATATGCATTTTTAGTATTAAATTTGTAAAACTCGAATAAAAATCACGTCTCCCTCCCATACCAAGTGAGTTCACCAAAATGGTAAAATCTCTTTCAATGCCACAAAAATTAATCTAATGACATCAAATTTTGCACAAAACCCTTAACAATTATTATAAACTTTAGGTGTGAAATTTTTGAAAAATCGTCGTCCGTGGTGGTATTTTAACTTCGGCCCAGGCGAAGATAATTCCTTACTAGTTTTTTATTGCAATTGTATTTTTCAATGCTTGGAGAATTCCTTTATAATGTGAAAGTTGTGACACATTTACCTCTGAAAGCATTTTCCAATCATGCTTTAAAAACGCTTGTAAATTAAACTTCAAGTAAACTTACTAGAAGCATTATTATAAAAAGCTTACTTTTATCATGCCTTGTTACAATTTTACAACACAGCTGGTAAATTCATTACGTGCACTCAAAAATATTTGTGTGTAAATATTACTAATAACTGCGTCCATTCTAAGAATTTTATACATAGTTTTCAGCTACGAATAGGATTCGTAGAATCGATGTATAATATGAAGTATATATTGCGAATATTTTATTCGTATTCGTACAAAAACAAATGTATATTGTACGAAAACATTTGTTACATTTACGAATGATCATAATATCTAATAAAGAAAAAAAAACATTTTGTCTGAGCTGTGATTTGAACCTCGGCTCTTTAGCTTGAAGACCACGCACTCCACCAGTAGGCTACAGCAACTTTACAATAATTGTCCTTATATTCAGTTCCTTATATTCTGTAGTTGCTTGGCAAGCTAGGCTGAACGATTTCAGTTTTAAATTTTTTTAAACTTAACTAACAATTGGTACATTCTACGAATATTTTGTTTACGAATATCATTCGCAGAAATTTTACTAATAAATTTGTTGAGTGTACACTTAGAAAAAAATTTCCAGAAAATCTAGAAAAATAGTACCCAATCGTTAGAAAATCGGGCTGTATTCAGCGCCATGGCCGATTTTCTAAAAATGAAGTATATATTTTTCGTTAAACTGACACAATTGTGTTCAAATCTTATTACATTTTAGTTTGGTTTTCTACCGTTTATTTATCATCGGCTATAACTAAGAGAAGCATTTTCTCATAAAATAAGAAATTTTCTACCGTTTATTAATCATCAGCTATAACAACGAGAAACATTTTCTCTGAAAATAAGAAAATTTTCGTCAAATCTCTGGAAAAATTTTGATTTTTATGATTTTAAACAGCATCCTGTGAGAATTATTATTTTTATGCTGACGAAAAACTGCAAACATTATTATTATTAACATTAAATTAAATTAAAAAATTACCATCATTCGGAAACTTGAACCTCGGCCGCGTGAGTGTAAGTGCATCAGATTTTCCATTCGACCATCGCAGTTGTTAAACAATCGTCGCTTAATTTGCTTCATTACGAATCGTGCGCTTTGTAAGTTTCAAAGTATTTTTTCTAGAGATATAAGAAAAGCATCCTTAAAATAAATCACTTGTGGTGTACATAAAAAGAAAAACTTACATGTATGTCTATGAAATATCCAAGTATTGTAACTTATATTTCTTCAAATTTAAGAAATCATGCTGTAGAATGTTTCAAGTGGAATTGATATCAATACAGTTTTTCTCCAAGTTATTTCTGCTTTTATACAATTTTTGGAACTTTTACTTTGATCATACCTTTCACTCTTATATTTAAGTAAAAACTTGTCTTCAACTAAGAAGCTGTTTTGATAACGTTGCAAGGTTGTCATGACATGAGGTCGTTAAATCATGTCAGCATTAAGGAGAAATTTCTATAGAATATAGAAAACCCATGCTTTTTTTTTATTTAAACAAAATTTCTTAAAGTTAAACTATAAATAAACAAATAGTAGAAGATATGACTAATAATACACTGTCCCATAAAAGGGCTATCAAGTATAATTATATATACATAAATATAAGATAATTTTTAAAATTTTTAATAATGACTTTTTATACAGGTAATATGTACATTAATATAATTTTATGTAATGAAAAATTGAGAACAAACATTACTTTTGTATCACAAAAACATAAAAACAGTAATAGTCAAGGGTTAAAAAGAAGAATTTATTCAGTGAGCCACCAAATTTTTTTTTTATTTAAGTTTGTGATTATATTTTTATCGCTTGAGTAAATGCTAATGTCGAATCTACGATTGTCTATAGAAAGTTGATTGCAGTGTATAGATTTATTATTGAAAGCCCATGCTTTTGAATTCAAGCCACAGTTTCTTAATTTACAGGAACAGAATATTTCAAGAAGGCCTTAGAAATAAGGCACTTGAGGGAAGATAAAAAGAAAGTATAGAAACATTATTTTAAAGGGGTATTTTAATTAGAAGCTCATGCAAACAGCTTTTTTTGCTAATATTAATGCTTGGTTTTTAATAGGTTTTCTCTGTCAACATCTAAAATTAAGTAAATAATTTAATATATGGATTCTGGTAGATGAGAAAAAGATAATAGTGATACGTGTATCAGGGCTTAAAATGTTAACGTCTGAGGAATTATAATTTTAACCTTTGATATTGTTAAAGTTAAAAAAGCGACCTTAAAAGTTGTCTTAGAGTGTTAAATAGTGTCTACTGAATTTTCCTTAGAAAATTTCACTCTTAGTGTCTTTGAACAAGATTTGTGTTACTTTTCTTCAAAAAATTATAAATATTATGTAAGGTTTAAGCTTATTTCCGTACATGTTTTGAGCTTAGAGCTTCAAGTTTTTAACCTTTTAAAGAAAACATTACAACTGGAAGCTTTTGTAGTTACTTCGAAGCCTTAAAATACAATATTCGTTTAAACTGACATAAACTAATTAGATTTAAACTGATTCTTTTAAGAAAAATTTCTCTATAAACTTAAGTTATTTGTATTCTAACAACGAATGGGTACAAAAATACCCAAAAATATAGCATAGGAGTGTAAAAAATCTAACTGATGCCAGGTGAGAGCTATCGTAAATTGATTTTAAGGGTAGATTGAGAAAAGAAAGCATTGCACTAATATAGTAAATTTTGCATTTCTCTACTGATTTAACTTTTCCAAAGCATAAGCAATTTTTTTAACTTTTTTTAAGTGAAACAATATTATGATAATCATAATTTTCCACTCCAACACAAGGTCTAAATGCTGATTTAAATACAATTTATTTCATTTATGAAAGCCAATCGCAAAAGCGGAACAGAAAAATTGCTACGCTACCAAAATAAAGGTTAAAACAACGCATTTTCTTATCAATTTTGCTGTTGAGTGTTGAATAAAGAAAAATAAATTAAGAATCAAGATAAATAATAAAATTCACACCGTTCTTGGCATGTGTACGCGAGAACGTACACACACACGCATATGAATGCAGATACTCAGGCACATTGCAGACAAAATAAAAAAGAAAAATTAAAATATAAAAAACACAAGAGGAAGGCACTATAAAAATCATAACCATTATATTTTTGGCAAATTTGACTGATAAGTCGATAAAAAGAGTTGCCTTTTTTGCGTTCAATGCACCAACAAGTCAGGCTAAGCAGCCTGTGGTGACTAAATACTAATAGAGTCAGTCGTCACCAGAGAAACCCCAATAAAATAAACAGTAACAACAACAACACTTGCTAAAATTCTAATAACATATCGCGGTTATGGTAGTATTTATCAATACTTTTAAATAGCCAACACGAGAGTGTTTGAACTCTAGATTTTCGCTGAACCTGCTGCTACCTAGCGAAGTTTTGCTTTTTTAACTGGCTAATACTTTTTACAGGTTGTTCAACTCTTTAACCGATAATGAAGGTTAAATAGCACACGACCGAACTGAGCTAAGCGTCTTCATTATGAGATAATATAAATACACAAATTTAGCGTCAAACAATTGTCGAACAATGACCGCAGTTTTCAAAGAAAAATCTTTGATATGAGTCCAAAAAAAATTCTACTTCGAATATGCATGAAAAAGTAACGAATTTCCTTGAATGCTGCATGAATGTGTTGGTTGAAGTTTGTGTGTTCTTTAGAAAATCGATCAAATACTTATAAAATTTCGTATTACTTTCAGCGAAAGACCGAAAATGTATTTCACATGTCATGAGAACAGACATTTTTACTGTATTTGCACTCGTTTGAGATAGTTTCCCAGAATGTGCTTGTTTTTTCCTCGTTTTAACAGTTATTTCAAAAATTTTTGTAAATTTCCTCTGTTCCTCGATTTGAGTTTTTTTTCTTTTTGAATTAGTCATTTATTTTTTTTTCATTTCCATATGTTATTTAAAACTGCTATTTTTTTTAGTAACTTGGGCATTTTTTTTGCCTTATTATTTTCTTAGTTTTTTGCTAAATTCTTTATAAGCCATTGGCAATTAAGTCTTTATTAATTGCTTTATGCTGACAATCTGCATCGCAGCAGTATTTTTGGCTTAGTGTTTTTTTTTTAATTTTACTTGTTTGTTATTTATTCTTATACATTCATATATAGATATATTATTTATATAGATAACGAATTGTTCTCACCTGTTTTTTTTTCTGTAAAATTAAACTGGTCTGGAGCTAGGGTTCATTAAAGTTCCATGCCCTTATTTTGTTTACGTTAACTACACGGTAGAAATATCTCTAAGAAAACGTAGTGAATGATACGAAGGTTAATTTTATTAATAAAGTAATACACGACTTCGTATTAAACATTGTTTTTTTATTTTTGAGAATAAAAATTTCAAATTTTTTTAAACTTATGCGAAATTTTTGGCGAAACTATAGTGCTTAACAGTAACACCATTCAAAATTTTAGATCTACTTCAATCTTGAACAATTAAATAGATCTGCAGTTAAGATATGAGTCTATTCAATTTGACATAATTCTGGCAATAAACTTCGGAGACTGTCATTTATGCTGAATCATATAAAAAAAATCTGAGAAGTTTTCTAGATTTTCAAAACAGTTCTAGTTGCCGGTTCAAACTACTGTCATTATTGTTGTCATTATCAAAGTCATTCACAATCACACCGTCTAAAAGTTTGTCACAACGATTTGATGACAGTTTGTGCTATAAATTTTACATAAAAAATGACAAGTTAATTTTAACGATAATGTGAAATAAATATATAAAAATACTTGAAAAATTAAAAACCAAAATGCTGTCTTTTGTATGACGATTTCACACATAAATTTGTTGAGTTGTTTTTCAAAACGTGTGGTGTAAATAATTTGTAACAATAAAGTAGGTATATTTTATTTTAGCTGGGAAAACAATAATTCTCCAGAGTAGTGTGCATTGTGGTTCAATTAAAAGAAATGAGAGAGGCTTTTCTCTGATCTTCTTTAAGAAGATCGTAAAAAGTTTATGTTGATAGTTAACCAAGACATTATTATTATATTATCTTTCTTTTAGGATTGAAGTGTAGGTACGTAGAGTAGTGTTGGGTACAGTTAATTATTTTTCTAGAAATTTAATTTTAATATAAATTTATCTAGTTTAATAGATCAATATATATTTATTGATGATATTTAAATGAAATTTTAACCAAATGGTGCCAATCTAGCAGCAGGGTTATAAAAAGATTTCACTTTTCTATTCTTATATGCAGAAAAAGAGAGCAAATAATTTTATCAGTAAGTATTTTTGGGTCCGATTTGTAGACAAATAAACATTTCAAATTTTAGTTTAGATCTAAGATGCATTAAGCAATAAGCCATTCATTTGATTATTCTAATAGTCTTTAGAGGGTACAGGAAATGGTCTTGTTTAGGAATTTTTTTCTTGGCCACACATTAAAATAATTAATACAACATTTTCTTTATACATAAAAGATATATCGCACACCCTCTTCAAAAGAGGCACAACTCAAAATGTCTAAATTTTCACTTTTTCGCATAAAACTATTCGGAGTGATCATTTATAACGACCGTCTTAATTTTGTACACATATTCTTAGTCTTTAATTAAAAAAAAATCGTCTTGTCTCTTTGTTTTGTATGGAGTCCCTTGAAGAAAAAAATTGTTTTTTGCTTCTCCTGAAAATGTAAAAATTTTGAGTTGTGTCTCTTTTGAAGAGGGTGTGCGATATATCTGAAGAAGATATGTTTTTTTGACGACAAAATATTGGATCCAAAAAAGAAGGTATTTTTCCGTGATCACTGCAGCTCGTCACTGGATCATCTAAAAAAAAAAATAGGATCATTTGTTAATGAAAGAATGCTCCTGATGAGCGAAGGAATTTGAAAAATTTTAATTTTTCGAAAATGATGGATGTTGAAATCAAAGTTGCTTATTCCACCAAAATTTCACTCATTTTTTCGGCAAAAAAAATGTAATCGCCCTATTAGAATAGATTTATTATTTTTAATGGAAAAGTCAGAAAAGTTGAATGTGAAACAATCATTGTCAATGTGTCTAGTGTTGCTTTTAAAATATATAAAAAACTAGTGTTGTCATTCTCGGTTTCAGGTTATTCGAGAAACCGGGATTTTATTGATTTTTTGGTTTTTTGGTTTCGGTTTTTTTAAATTGTGCATTTCTTATAACTCGAATAACCGGGTTTTTCTGGTAATTTCTGGTAATACCCGCTTGTAAAAATTTCTCGGTTATGACATTGTAATGCAGAACTGTAAGCAGGGTGTGACAAAATCTTGTTTGTGCTCAAATTATTTTCTTTTCATTGTTCAAACAACAGTTTTACTTTACTTGTCTACGGAGAAAGTGAAGTTTTTTTCAAAATGATTAATCTTTATGATTAAACTAGAACAAATAAAATAACTAAGTGTTATTCAACATAAGTTCTGAAATGCTCGATAAAGCTGGATTCACTGATAGCCTTCAGCAAGTTTTTGTGTGAATTAAAATAATGTTAATCAAGTTGAAGAGCGTGCAGCAAGTTTTCTCTCTGAGAGGAAACTTCATATATGAAAAACTTGCAAAACATGCTGAAGGTGATCACTGAATCCGCCTTAAAAGGCAATAAATTCGTTCATCACTTTGTAAAAATTATTGTGAAAAAATTATTGAAAAATTTGTGGTGTCATTTGCCTTTATTTACTTCATTCGGTGTGTTCTCTTTTGTTTTCGTTGTATTTTTGGCGTAAAGACGATTTTGGTTCATAAGTTTTTGTTCTCTCAAACTTTGTGCATCATTTTTTATTCTATCCTGTCTTGTGCATACCTACTCCCATCGTCGGTTTCTGTGTAAGATAGAAGCCATCAGTGTTGTAGCGGCCATGTCTGAACAAATGTAATTGAGAATTGTAAAAAAGCTTTAGAGACCTCGCAGCTAAATTATATTAAAGAAATAACTGGTTACGTCATGCGTCCATTTACCAATTGGTAATTCTTAATTTTCTCCATTTTTTTTTTTGTGAATTTTGAAAGTATACAAAAATTTAAAAAATAAACGTTTATTTAAATGGTTAGGGGTAGTCAGATACATGAAAAAATGAGAATAATTTTTTTTTGCCAGTTAATCATTTTATTTAAAAAAAAAATTATGTGACGTCATTGCATATGTTTCGAAAATTTAAAAAAAAATTAATAATTTTTAAAGTTGTGGCTGTTTGCGTTAATCCAGTTCCAACAGAAGTTCCTTGCGGTGACCATCTCAAATCCTTGGAGTTTCATCTAAAATCAATCAGACAAAAAAATTAGTTGTATTAATAGATAATCTCGTGCCTGATCGAAGCTTTAAAAAAAAGGGCCTCAGGAAATTTATCCCCAGATTTTCGGGAAAAAACCTACAGTTAATTGCTAATAAAAAATCGAAATTTAAAAAAATCCTTGAGAAATCCTAGATCAGGCACTAGTTTGTAATATTTTCCAAAAGCTGTATAAATTTTATTGAAATCATTGATATCAAGTTACAGTGGTCACCGAGGAAGAAGAAACCCCCGAACACATTCTATGTGAATGTCCGGCAACCCATAGCCTAAGACGCCTCCATTTTGGTGGGGAAGTAGTGCCCCCGTACACAATTTGGAACACCAAGCCAGAGACAGTGCTAAAATATATAAAAAGCGTAAATCTGGAGTGTTAATTAAGGACATGCACAATAGATCCTATGGGTCGCGGTGCACATGGGCCCACTATAAACTAACTAACTACAGTGGTCACCAGTTCAAAAAACATAGTTTTGAGAAAAATGCATTTAAAGTTTTACACTCGATTTATGTGGAGTAATGCGAATTATTAAATTACTTACATCAAGTCATCTATTTCTGGGCCATATAATAGTTCTTCAACCGTGGTAAAAGCTTCCAAAATATTGATTTGCTGTTGTCTACGTAGCATTCTAGCTTCTCGAATGTTATCGTTAGCGCACTTATCTGCCACATTCACACGTGCAGCATCCGTTTTTTCGGTACACCGATGGGAATTAGGTCCACAATTGAGTCCCAGTGTATTCATTATGATGAGTATAATGAATTTATAACTTCATTGAATACACAAGTAGCTATGTAGGCAGCAATTTGTCCAATAGTAAAACTAGTATTTATGGTTTTTGGGCATATTTTTCACACTAGTTGGTTGTAGCTCTCATTATTATAATTCTAATTGAATCCATCTATACATCTTGAAAGTAAATTGTCGTTGCTGAGATCTTCGTAAATTGGCTTGATAGCTTCTAAAACATCAATGTAAATACCATAGGCATACTAGCGACAAACAATTAATAATAAACCGGTTGCTTGCAGCTAACAGCAGCTGCTCTCAAGCGTTCTGGAGCTCCCGAGGGCTCTTTGTTAATTGTCGAATAACTCCATAAGTATTTTTTGGCTTCACTTCAAATTTTAAGAGAATATTTTAAAAATATTATACTTTAAAAAAATGTAAAAAAAGAAACTTTGATGTGTGAAAAATTCTGACTACCCCTAACTCCTTAAAGAAAAATCTTCGTGGCAGCACTATTTTGTCTATTAAACACATCCTCTAAAGTGCAATACTTCAACAGCTGTTTGTAACCAAATTGTTATATATGAATTATTAACGCAAATTGCAAACAAAACACTATTTCAATTATTACTGAGACAATGTAAGTACCATCATTAAAATAAATTCTTGAAAATGTCTCAATATATATTCCTGCATAGATTCCTAATTGAGCTCCATAGAGTGAAAGTATTTTAAGAAAAAAGGCAAAAGGCGCAATGTACATTGTGTCCTAAAATACTTTCCTGCAAATGTTCACCGACATCTAGCCTTCGCGACTACCTCAAAAGAATCCATAAAGATATAAAAACATCGACCAAAAAAATATACGATGCCTTCTATTTTTCTCTAAAATTTTCATTAAATTAATAAATATATTTTATTAAAAACCGTTCTTTTTTATTAATTATCAGAAAATCCGGTTTTAAAAAATTTACATTTTCGGGTTATTCGAGAAACCGGTTTTTACATTGTGTCGAATATTTGACAACACTAATAAAAACTAGATTTGGAAAGCGAAGTATATACGACGCACACTGGGGATTTCGCGGAAAAAAGTCAAATTGTCAACATAGTCTTCATGCAACATGCAGTGGTATTTTGATATTAAAGACTAAATGGTACAGTCAAATCAAAAACAATTACTTCAATCTGACTGGTAGTTTTATTTTTATGCCGTTTCAAACTCCGAACTTGTATGTTTTACCGAACTAACTTAATATAAACCTAAGAATTTCAAGACGAATATTATTTTACTATGTGAGCTAACGTGTTTTTTTTTTATTTTTTATTTAAAGTAGGATATGTCAATATACTAAAATTTAAAAAATAAACTCTGCAGAGACTTAATTTTTTTTTTTTTTTTTTTTTTTATGAACTTATAACTAAAATCCCGTTTTTTCCAAACATTTGAATCTGAAATTTTAGCTGTACTTGCCTATGTTTGGAAATCACTACTAATACATTGCCTCATATCTGTTCTTACATTTTTAATCAATTTCAACTGCGGCCAGGTGCGCCTTTCAATAAAACTTATATTTTTATACCCTACACTTGACAAAGTCAGGGTATATTAACTTTGTGCAAACGTTTTTAACGCATAGAAGGAGGCGTGGCCGGTATGGAAAAGTATATATATTCTTGATCAGCGTCAGCTCCTGAGTTGATTCAGCCATGTCCGTCCGTCCGTCCGTCCGTCCGTCTGTGTGATTATATCTTGCAAAGAATAAAGAGAACCAGGTAAGATATTTGAATGAAATTTAGCACACATATTGATATGGACCCGGGGATGAGCCCAATGATTTTTTTTGGATACGCCCACAATTACGCCCACCTCCCATACCACCAACTATTGAGAAAACACAAAAAATGGGCTAATAATTGAGCTAGAGAGACAAAATTTTGTATGTGTATATGTTTTATCAATTCTTAGTTGAGTACCAAAAATGGGCGTGATACGCCTACAAATACGCCCACCTTCCATACCACCCACAACACTCAAATTTTATATAAACACACTAATTCAAAGAGAACGTGTTAAAAGAAGTTGTGTTATAAAAAGAGTTTTACGACTGTTCGTGATTGCGCTAATTTTTGCCCCATGTCCATGTTAGAATAATAATACATAATAATAATAAAATTTATATGAAAAATTCGTTTGTTTTTATATGGGCGGTATATGATGGGCGTGGCCGATTTTAATGAAACTTTCACAAATTTTTTATTTTGTTAATTGTAATGTCTGTGCTAAATTTCAACATGTTCGGAGCAAAAAAAAATGTTGTATGAATTATTAATTTTGAGTTATATGGGCGGTATATGATGGGCGTGGCCGATTTTAATGAAACTTTCACAACTTTTTTATTTTGTTAATTGTAATGTCTGTGCTAAATTTCAACATGTTCAGAGCAAAAGAAAAATTTTGTATGAAAAATTCATTTTGAGTTACATGGGCGGTATATGATGGGCGTGGCAGATTTTTATGAAAATTTATATTTTTCTTAATAACGTTAATTAAGTGCTAGGTGCCAAGTTTTATCACTCTACAAGCACTCCTTATAATTTTTTCCCAGAAATGTATGAAGCCATCCCCACTGTGCGACGCGCTCTTATCTGAAGAAAATTTTTCAATATGAAGTCATTTTGAAAAAAATTTTGTCCATTTAATGAAAAAAATTTGTCATATGGACCATGTTTTTGTTAAAATGAATGATGAAATTTGAAGAATGTGTTTATTCAGATTGGTAAAATATTTGTCAAATGGAAGAATTTTTTTTCATGAATTTTCAAGAATTTTATTCAATGCGATAAAAATTTATAAAAATGGTATGGGAATGATATTTCGTCAATAATTACAAAATTTAATAAAATTTACAAAGATTTTGTTGTATTGACGTACAGATTTGTTGATCGTATATTGATCACCAGGGCTCGGATTTTGATGACCTAAAACACTGCAGAAAATTACCTAAACAAAATTACAAAAATTACCTAAAAACTGCATGAAATGACCTTAAAACTGACAAAAATGACCTAAACAACGCGAACAATTGCATAAAAAAATAAATAAAAAAAGCTTTAAAGTTAAAACATTACTAAATTTAAAATGTATTCTATAAAATGTTATTACATAGCGTTAGAGTATATTACAAAGTACATTTTTAAGTTATTAAAATAGAGGGAACGTCGATTGTCTGTCAAAATGTTTTTGTAAACAGAAAAACATCTACTTCTGCACTGACGATAGGAAAATATTTAAAAGACGATATGTTATCAGATGTAAGTTCATCTTTTAATTTCATAGTATTAAAATTTGTACCCCCTCATATTTCAGCAATATAGCAATAGAAAAATAGAGTTAATTAAAGCTAGCATATCTTGAGCTTTTATCAAACACTTGTTTCATCTTTCTACATACCCTTTCGTCAGTTTCACCACGCGGAGAGTTTTTTTTCATCGAGGTCTATAAACAAAGCTACTCCTTTTTCGATAGATAATGTTTTTGACTGAAAAGACTCTATTTTTAAAGGAATATGTTTAAAAATTTACATTTTTACATTTTTTAATAAAAAAAAAACGAAAAAAAATCTATTAAAATTTCGCTAAAATGACTTAAAAACCCGAAATATGCTCTTAAAATGAAAAATTTCTTAAAATGACAATAAAACGTCTAAAAATGACAACCAAAAAATGCCCTAAATCTAGTAAAAATTACCTTAAAAACTAAAACCGATAAAAAATTACGATAAAATGACCTAAAAACTTTTCATATTTGGAGTTAAGGAAAGATAAATAGACGTTCTAGATAACCAGGAAATGTCTTAGAAATAGCAGACAAAATATGACTGATCGAAATCCTAGCCCTGTTGATCACTCTTTCATCAAATTCATGTCCTTTTTCATCATATTCACCACCAGAATTTTATCAGTGTTTGTTTGTAAACATTAGCTTGTTTATTTTTTAGGATTTACTTCATGTGCAGTAAATAACTTTATAACAATATTACCAGAAAATCTGTGGCGAGTTTTTGCTGTACAAATTTTGATTATTGCTGTAACATATTTTTACTAAAGTTGCTTATGTGGTAAACATAAAGTCAACTGAAAGAAAATTAAAAAAAAACTTATAAAAAAGTGCCCAAAATTAAAACTTGATAAGCCAATGTGTTAAAAATGTCTTAAACAAGCAGCAAGCAAACCGAGAATATATTATTTTAACTGTCATTTTAATCAATGTTTGACTGCTTTTCTTGAAGTGTAATTCTGCATAGTAACTTATTTTTCTTAAATTGTTTTTTCCCCAGATTATTCGTCACACCAGCAGCAGCAAAACTGCTGACTTTGCTTCGGAAAATGCAAGTGAAAATAATTAATTAAAAAAAAACACAAGAGCAGAATCAACGATCAATGTGCAACACGTGCAGCAACAGCAGCGCTTTTTACTGACGTCAGTTTTAGGCAAGCTTGTAGTTTGATTTATTTTCTTTTCTTTTCTTTACTTTTTTATTTATTTTTTTTTTTTTTTTTTTTTGCTATTATTTTGCTTTTCCTCAGCAATTTTCAGCAAAAGTGTCAATTTTGTCCTACTTTGTTTGATCAACACCATAACTGTTAGCACAATTTAAGCCAAGTCTAATTTATTGGCTTAGGTATTTTATTACAATTATAACAATAAGTAAGTATATTACCAAAAATCGTCCAAATGTAGATATCGTCATGATTGTGCATTGCAAAATATGATCCGCATTTCGATTAAAAAAAAAATGCTTATAAAAATTTTAAATCAAACTAATATTAAATGAACAAAGCTCGTATTAAACATTGAAAAGTCAACAAAAAGTTGGCTCATAACTTGATTAGTTTTATGAATTGATTTTATGAATGCCACAACAAATGGTTCGCTTTTAATTACAATCTATTGGATCCGCATTGAAACTAATATCTTAATTCGATCGTTTTAAACGCTCATAAATCATTCATTCATTCGATTTGAGTTTTTTTGTGAAAGCTGTTGAATGCCTGATAAAAGTGTTTTATTCAAACTTAAGTATTTTATCGGCTAATAAAAAATATTTAAAAGTGCTTAAAATAAGACCTTTTTAGAGAAATGCTTATAATATTGTAATGCTTTAATCGTATACAAATTTATTTTGGCAATTTTTACAAAATCTTTTTCTTACTTAATGCAAAAGATTAAATAAGACAGATACTTTTTAAATTTCCTGTCATTTCACCTCCAAACCTAACAAAAATTTACTTTTGGGTCAAAGTATACATGGATCAAATTTAAAACAAGGTACCTACTTTAATTTAACTTCAACTGTTTAGTGAAATTTTGACGAATTGTTGAAATTCCCATTGAATTATATCTGAAAGCAGATAATTGTTTGTTAGTGTGTGAATGATTATTGCAATTTTGAATTTTTTCTTGATTTAAATTTTTCAGTGCTGAATGTCTAGGTAAATTTTATGATAGGGCTATAAATAATTACAATTTTTTATAAGTTATATAGATAATACTATAAAAATAATGTTATGCACTTGTACTGAAATTTTTAAATTTAATTGAAGTAGCGCTATTTAAAAATTTTGAAAAAAAAACAAAATAATTTATAGGATCTGTATTGTACTTTTTAAACAAGACAAACTAACATGAAATCCATTTAATCCTGAACACCAAACGAAACTTTTACAACCTAAAACTCAAACTCAAGCCCAATTCCAACCCCCACCAAACAAAGCCTCACCCAGTGTTGTCACTTGAAAACTTTGAATATAGTAGTAGAATATAGATTCCAAAAAGAGTTGTAGATTTAAATTCTGTCAAAAAAGTACCAGGAATTTGTCAATAACACACAGAACAAATAAAAACAGCACAAAATATTTATTATTTATTCAAATTATTGTATTGCCATCAAAGTAAGCCCCTTTCGAAATAATATACTTATGCCCATGGTAAAATTATTTATCAGGTAGCCTTGACAACTACCTATTTTCTCACGAGCTGCGGTCAACGAACGTCAAACAAAAGAAAACATAAAACGAGCTTTCAATAACAGTTTTTTTTTAAATTTACATGAAATTTATTTATTTTCTTTGTGTGACACAAAACATTTTTGAAATCTCCATTTTACATCAGCTGCTGTAGCAACCATAGCATGCTCCCGTTTTGATTTTCTTTTGTTTGACATACATTGACCGCAGCAAAACTTGTCGCTACTACTTTGTAATGATTATACTATGCTTATGCCAACGAATGATACAATCATCAAAACATTTTTTAAACGCATTTTCTGGAATTAACTTCAGTTATCGCCGCAAATTCTGTTTTATGACCTCCTTCGACTTAAAACGGGTGCCTCAAAGTGGTAATTTGAGTTTTGAAAAGAGAAAAAAAGTCGGCCGTAGGTAGATCAGGTGAATTCGGTGGTTGCTTGATGACAATTGTTGAGTATTTGGCCAGGTATTCGTTCACAATAATAGCCTTGTGAGATGGTGCGTTATTTTCTTCACAAAACTGGTATTTTTCAAAGAATTTGCTCTCTCAATCGCCGCATTACGCTCAGATAAAAAATAAATAAATTCTCCATTTGAACCCCAAAAAGGACTTTGGCCGATCTTCTCTTGATCAATTGAATTGATCAATAACGCTCAGATAATATTCTTTATTTAAAATCTGACCTTCTGACATTTTGACAATACTTTTAACTATTTTAGACCTGATGCTAAACTACTGAGAATTTATTTTTATTTTTCGATTAAATGGTCTTTATATGATATGAAAACATAATCAATGCCTAAATTTCGATATTTTCATATCCTTTAAGAATTTTCAAGAACCGAAAGTTAGTACTAAGATACATTTTTTTGCACCAAATAACCTCAAATCATTTAAGATTTTGTAAAATAAATCTGGGGCATATAATAACATGTAAAAAATTTTCCCATATCAGTTTATTCGCATTGCTTTTAACCCATTAACCGCGGCTCCCAAATGTTTCGTACGATTTTTTTTTTAAATTTTTTATATTGATCACAGGAACTACAACATCAAATTTCAGCATTGTATCTTTTACCGTAGTCGAGATATAAGTTGGGTATAAAAATACCCAACCGCGTTAATATGGTCAAAATGGACACAAACTCCTTCTGGAATGACAGCATAGTTTTCTATCAGGAATTTTCTATATTACTATACTACTATTACTATATCAGGTATAGTTGGTAAATTTGCTTAAAGAGCTTTTACATTTTTTTTAACATATAAAATTTTTTACAAATTATCATAATACCAATTTTTCTGATTTTTTTTATGTTAATCGCTTTTGACTTTAAAAATGTAGTAGTTAACGTAAAAATTTCATGACATACTCCAAAAACAATTTCTAGCTCTATGTTTTTTCAATGCAACAAATAAAAAATTAAACACTTAGCTGTTACCACTCCTGAGATATGATCAATTATGAAGAAGCATTTTCATGGTTAAAAAATACCCAATCGCGGTTAATGGGTTAAGAGTAATTCTAATTATTTCAAGAGTAAACATCTCCATTTTGTATTAAAACTATTATACATTTTTGATAATAAATTTTTGAATTATATAAGGAACTATAAAAAAAATACCAAAGAACGTTAAAAACTAAATATGTGTAAGAACAGGCTTTAAAAGAAGAATAAGAAAAGGCTACAAATGTTTGAAAAGAAGATATTCGATCTTTGGCACTCTTTGATAAGAGATACACAACACTTTAAGACTTGACGCTAAGTTCCTGAGAATTTTGTTATAATTTTTGGAGTAAATAGGGGAAACGGTATAGTTATTGGCCAGTTAAGCGACTTCAAGATCTAAAAATCTAATTAATAATAAATTTCTCAGTTAGAAATAAATAAAAATTCTGACAAATGGTTTAATATTAATGTATTTATTAGATAGGATGTCTTTTATACATATTTATTTGACATTTTAGGAATAAAATTAATAAAAAAACCTAAAACTTCTAATTACAGTAATTGGCCATGAGATCATACAGTAATTGGCCACATCGAAAAACAAAATCTATAATGAAACTTGATCATTTCTTTACCAAGTAAAACATGTCTTCTTGATCTTCATACTTAAAAAAATCAGGTTTTCACATGAAAAGTAGTTCCTTATTTCAAGAAATAATTTTTTTATATCAGCTTCAGATACGCAGGCACTGGTTCTTCCCTCGCTGGTTCTTTAAACTAAACTAGGATGACGTATTAAAAAAGCTTTTAGCCATCCCTGAGCAGGCCTTTTATTGACAAAAGGAGTAACGCGTGGATTTTTGTTTGAAAAATTTTCTAAAATTTTTGAACTGTGTCGAGAACGTCATCAGATTTCCTAGGAAAGCCTTTGTGAGCCATTTTAATCATCCACTCTGCGATAGTTTTTTCTTCTTCATATGTCAAATAAGATGTATGCCCAAATTGAGATTTTGAAGTAGGATTTTTTAGTTTAAACTGTAAAGTACCTTTTGGTATATTATATTTTTTGCGACTGCTCTCAAAGACATTGTATTAGTATTAATTGTTTCTAAAGCCTCGTCAAGGGTCTCTTTTGTGTATTGTGTATCTTCGGCATTATTTTTTTCTTACGAATCTGATATAAGAAGAAAATAATTGTAAGCTAATTTATTAAAAATTAAAAAAAAATTATAGTAATTGGCCTGCTTTTCTATAAGTTAGCTTTGCGAATAACATAGTGGCCTTGGCTATTTACTGTTCATAATGATTTAACAATTCTAGAAATTGAATAGGAGGCTTAATATTATAGGCGAAGACTTTTTATTTATTAACAACGCTATTTATTATTTTTTTAAATTATAGTTATTGGCACAAGAGGCCAATAACAATAAATTTTTCAAATAATTGTAATAGCTATTAGCCACTACAAAATTTCGAGGTTATGTAGAAAATAAATTCTTTTACGCCCTAAATCTATATATAACGCATAACAAGAAGTTATTTTACACAATTTTACGAAATATTGCATTAAAAAAAATAGCAATCTTAATAATTTTTTAACAAACTCACTTACGTTTGTACCCCCGGCAAAATATCGCACAACGAAAAAGAACTAATTCACCTAGCGGAATTTTATTGAACCTATTTGACAGAGGATGAACGTGTTGCCATTCATGCAGTTTTAAATCTACTACTTTAGTAGGTTCTTTGCTTGTTTTTGGATGCCAAAGTTGAAATGGCCAATAACTGTAAAGGGGCCAATAACTAAAGCGTTTCCCCTAGTCTTATATAAAAAAAATATTCAATGAGTTCATTTTGATATTTTCATATCCTTTAAGTATTTGTAAGAACCGAAACATAGTATTAAAATACATTTCTTAGCACGAAATGACCTCCAACATTAAAGATTTAAATATATATATACTTTTTATAATTAAAATATGACCACTTCACTAAAATTGCGCTATCAATATCTTAGTAAATAAAAAACAACTTACTTGCCACCTCATTTAAAAAAAAATTAAATGTTACGCACAGTGAACTGTTAAACCTGTTTAGAGGGAAATAAATCTAGTTTTGGATTTAGGGTATTGAGTGGCATATCTTCCTTACATGTAAATTACATACAGATAGACCACATGGTATCAAAGTTACAAAACTTTGTATAGGAAAATTTACCTTTTCGCTACACCACGATTTCCTGTTTAATTTTAAATGGCACAACTCCTAAACGAAGAAAAAACTTCAGAGAAACGAAACCACTTTTTGTAAACGCCAACGTATGCTCATAAAACTCTTAGTACACAAAAAAATATTTTTATTCTGTCGAATGACCAAACACGGTAATTTTTTTTCATATTCCAGGTGGAATTTTATCCCTCCTGGTATGTTTTTGTGTTTACTTTTGATAATTTCTTAAAGTTTATTATATTTACTTAATATTTCGGACATTTTTAGGTTTGGCAACTTTTGGCAACCTTCCCTTTCAAGGGGTTTTCGGCTCTAACTACTTAGTTTTATGTATTTTATTGTGCATTATAACAGCTACCACGCCATTCTCCAGTATTTAATTGTAATGCAAATAAGTTTGAATGCAAATATTCATTTTTTTCAATCACCCCGTCCTTTCTACCATCCTCTGTCACGCCCATCCCTCAAAATTCACTTTAAATTTAAAAATAGTATATTTTTTACAAAATTTACTAGTTTAAACCACGAAATACATTTTTTTTTTTTTGTGACAAATCTTTACTAAAGTTACATAACGTGGAAAGGGTCATTAAATTATCTATCTAGAACGTCTTTGCATTTCAATTTTTTGTTTTCGTTGATCTTCTTCGGCGTATAAAAAAAGTCCAAAATTTGTTCATGTTAACAAAGTTCAATTGTATTTTCACAATAATTATTCAGCTCAACACTGAGATGACACCCATTATTAAGATATTTTCTGGCATTTACAAAATAGCAAGGAAAAGAGCTTTTTAGTTTTCAGCAGAATATGAAAACTTAACAATTTGTAAAAATTAACTATTTTGTTAATGTGGTGAGCTTTGTTAAGCTGCCAGAATAGGGCTGCAACTAAAGGGTGGTCCAATAAGAGCTTCCTACTCTGTTTTCTAAATAGAATACATAAAAAACAATTTATTAATGCAAATCTTTATTTGTAATGATAGTTCAGTTTCTACAAATCAATATTTACAAATTATTTCGTTCAAACGTTGCCACGACTAGCTCTCAAATGGTCCATTCTGTGGGTACAATTTTAAAATTTCGACAAAATTCGAGATCGGCGACAAGTCGATTGTTCACAGTTTTTACGAACACTCTATGCAGCAATATGCTCAAAATTCGGGCTCTATGCACTCTGGTTGAGTGATGAATGTCCAATAATGTAAAACTGGTTCAAAATTTGCTGATGGTTTGATGATTTGAACACTCATAACGACTAAAATGATGTTGAATAACTCTTTAACATTCTCTAACTGATGACTGATTTTCCACAATTAATAAACTTTGTTAAGGAGTAAGTCTATTCATGATTGAGTCGTATTGAATACTGAACACAAAAGTCATATGAGCAAGCCATTTTACATATAACAGCTGTCAAAACAATCTATTTGAAATAGAGGATCACACTTTATTAATATTAGTTATAAATTTAAACAAAAACAGTTACCTTTTTATTAATTTATTATAAATTTCAATTATAATCCCCAAAATTATACATGTTTTTAAGAATTTGATGTTTTTTATATTGTTTCAGCATGCCCCTAGTTTCTCTACAAATTTAAAAAAAAAATCGCTTAACTTCTAAAAGCTATTGCTCAAAATCATTATAACATTTTAACAAGTTTAAAAATTATAAAGTTCAAATCATAATATTATTGAGCTCAAAAACAATATTTAATATTTATGTACAAATCCGGGACCGTGACGGTTATGATTTTTTTCAAAAAAGTCAACAAATAATCGTTATTTTTTGACCGATTTTATTTCGATAACAAAAAAGTTAAAATTAACTCTTATTTTTTAGACTAAAAATAAAAGCTAAAACTTGACTTTTATTTTTTTGATTAAAACTACAAGTAAAAATTTTATTTTTTTCGATCACAAATAAAAGTTAAAATTTCACTTTTATTTGTTCGATCAAAAAGAAAAGTTAAAATTTGAATTTTATTTTTCGATCAAAAATAACTGTTAAAATATTACTTTCGTTTTTCGATCAAAAATGAAAATTAAGATTTGACTTTAATTTTTCCGATCAAAAATAAAGATTTAAAGTTCTACGATGCTTTTTCTTATTAACTATAATAACAGTTTTTAAAATAATTAATAGAGCACTATTTTTTCTATTACACCTATATTGGTAACATTTTTGCATGGAAAAAAAAACATTGCTATCCATCTTCGTATCGTTGCATTGAATCACTTAGTTGCTAATCATTGCACATTGTGTTTTCATTCATTTTGGAAACGACTAAGGCAATGACTACAAGGACACGATAAAGCAATTAAAATTTGACTTTTACTTATGATCGAAAAAAGAGTTTTTATTGAAAAAAAAGTCAAGTTTTAACTTTTATTATTGATCGAAAAAGTAAAAATCAAATGTAAACTTTTATTATTGATCGGAAAAATATTATTCACATTTTAACTTTTATTTTTGATCGAAATAAAATCGGTCAAAAAATAACGATTATATATTGACCTTTTTAAAACAATTAAAAAAAATAAATCATTAAAGATTATTATTCCCTAGCCTACAAGCATCACATTGCTGAATTCAAATATCGAATAGACTAATACTTTCAATCTGACTTTTAAATAGAAATTTCGAGAGCCGAAATTTAATAGAAATCAACTTTGCTCCAACCCGTATCTCCTCATATTTATCCTCATATCTCTAATCCATATTCATTCCCTGAAGTAAAAGTTACTGCTGGCAAGATAAGATAATAAATACATAATAAGAGATTACATTTTTTAAAAATAGCTAAAAAATATAAAACTTTGCATATTATTAAGTATTTATTTTTTCATGTCGTATTATTTTCAATTTAAGATAATGATAAAAATCATTATGAAAATAGCGAATCATATGTAGATTATTTAGGTATTCCGTGAATTTGACATTAATACAATTCGTTTGCTTAGTTTTAGTGAAAGATTTCGTTTTAGTTTAATTGTTCAGTTTAGTATTTGTTCTTAGATTACTAACGTATTAGAACAGCCGTAAATGAAACTCACAATTATAAAGATTCATTGGCATAAATCTAAGAAATGTTTAAATTCGAAATTAGTTCAACCATTTTTTAGTAGTTATAAATAGTTATGTTTTAATTTTATTTAACAATTCTATTGCTCACATTAATTTTGAATTAAGTGCTTCTGAGTACTTCATTCTATCCACGTTAGTCATGGAGGGTTAAATGAAGTCTAAAGCTTTGTACCGTTTCGCCGTTTTTACCGTTTCAACTGTTGTCGCTGGTTTTTGTCTTTGCTATGCACGCAACTAGCACAAAATAGCACAGAGAAGCTTTTAACGCTGAGATAAGTACGTACACTCACCATTCGTACGTTTTGATGATGTGTTTCGTCAGAGAGCACTGCCAGATATAATAAATAAGCACCTACTTATATATTTTTAATAAAATAAAAATATTTCTGGTACAAACATTTATTTTTCAACTTGTAAGCAATTAGAAAACAGATTTTCTTACCACATATTTTTCTAAGATCTATTAAAATTAAATATGACACTATTACAAGCTGTCTCAACAAATTCGTTTTATAGACATTCTGTCAAAAAAGGACCAGGCATTGATCATTAAAAAAAACCCTATCGTACGCTGATCTGGAAGCCTATCTCTATAACAATTATTAGGTCACTAGCAGTAATAATATATTTTGCATGGCTTTTTACTTACCATTACTTGCTTTAGTTATGATTGGTTTGAACATGGTTTTTTTTTATATGATATCTAATCTAATGCTTGGTTTGCACTATGTCATTTTCAGTGGTCAGTTGTTGTCAATCAAATTGAAAACAACAACATGCAGACATTTTTTCTAACTTTGGAAATCCTGGAAAATTAAAAACAATTAAATTATTAAATAGAGCTATGCAGAAAATATTATAGAGTTTTATTAAGGTGATATTTCAGGTGATAAACTTTTGTGTTGTCATAAAAATGACATAGTGAAAACCAAGCATAATGAAGTTTCTTTTCATTTGCAGGAGAATTTGGATGCAAATTAACAGCCCTATTGTGGCAAAGTATCAATTGTTACCCAGTATTTTTAATATTTCTATGTATTTGTTGTCATTTTTTGATTTCAAAACAAAATTTGAAGCTAAAAAAAAATAAATTTTGATTAAAAGTGTCACTTGCTTATCAGATTGTCACGATTTCATTAAAAAAATTTTGTTGTGTAAGTGTAGCAGAGTTACGAGTACTTCTGAATTCATTCCGACTAGCTTCGGAACGATTTCTTTTCCAAATTTATATATTCTATTTATAACCATATTTTCTGTTTATAACTTTAAAATAAAGATCTTTTTATAATTAAAGATTTGTCATTACTTTTTTGCTTTAAGATAAAATTTAAGTCTTCTGTAATGTTTGACGATTTGAGGACCCAAATTACGATTTGTAGGACGGGAAAATAACAATTTGTATATCCAAATGACGATTTCTGAAAAATCGTTTGATGATTTTAGGCGAAGAATCTCTGGCAACCCTGGTCAGCATAGTGTTCCAGAGACGCAGAAAACGCTATCCTTGCTATTTACCAACTTAGAGCCCGAACAGAATCAAAAGTCGTTGAGACCGGCGATCCTCTCTGGTCGCCAGACACACAGAACCCGTCCAGAATGGAAGCGATTGCGACTGACGATGCAGGGTTACTTTTATATAGCATAGTTTTGTTAGCATTCATGTTTTTGTTGTTGTGCAAGTGGAACAGAAACAAAAAAGACACGTGAGAACGTAGCAAAAACTATGGAATTGTCTTTGAACATACCCAATTGTGTGCAAAATATGGCAGCACTAATTGTACTCAGAGAGGAAATCGTCAGTCGTTAGAGAAAAAATAGAATAGATTCTATTCAATTTTACTCTAGCGATAAGTCGCCACGACTTGGTTAACTTGCGTGTGTTCTGTTGTGGGTTCTACATAGCCGGTGGTTACGACTTTTGATTCTGTTCGGGCTCTTAGCCTCACCAAGTCTCATTTATAAGGTTTTGGCACTTGAGAGTGAGCTCGGTCGAAATGTCGGAATGGATGAAAAGAAATCAATAAAATGAATGCATAAGTCAAAGAAAAGCACAGGGATATTTCAAGCAAAGGCGGAAAAAGAGTGTATTTTTCTCAAGTGCCACAACCTTAAAAATGAACCTTGAGCCTCACCATCACAAGAAGCTCTCACAAAGGCTCACTCGCCCACGCAGCGTAAAAACAGCAACAAGTTTATTTTCACGCTTCAACTGATTAGCATAGAGCATAATTGAGCGGTGACGGGATATTTGAAATTTTGGATTATGTCCCTTGGGGCAATGTCCAGTCACCCAATTGAGCTATTAGTTTTAGTCATTCTTTCAGATTTCATTGCGATAGATTTTTTTCATCTCCCCCACACCCGGTATCATTGAGTGTGAGCTGCCGCTTGTTTGATTTACGAAATGCAGCAATAGCTTTGAGTAAACAACTTCGATCATCATTATCGTAGTATGCGGGGGAAAGGGGGCAGTTTCCCCCCACTTTTTTAGCTAGATAAACAATTTAAAAAGAAAAGTTATTCAAAATATCAGTTTTTTTACAACGATAATATTTTTGTATTATATATTTTCTTCTTCTTTCTCTCTTCTTCATGTTTCATGTGAAGAAATTTTGGTGAACTTTTTTTGCACCACCATTTGTACTGCCTCCCCCCCCCATTTGTACTGCCCCCCAGATGAAATTCCCTTCCGACGCGCTTGTCGATTATATGGGGTTGGCATCCGCTTGTTAAAATTTGCTGGTAATGACATTGTAATGCAGAACTGTAAGCGGAAACAAAATCTTGTTTGTGCTAACTTCTTAATTTTGCTCACATTATTTTCTTTTCATTCCCGCTTGTAAAAATTTGTTGGTGATGACATTGTAATGAAAAACTGTAAGCGGGGTTTGTTTGTGCTCAAATTATTTTCTTTTCATTGTTCAAACAACAGTTTGATTTTGTTCGTCTGTGGAGAAACATCGTGTTTTCTAGCAGGTAGCTTTGCAGTGAAGTGTGTTTGCCAAAATTTTTAATATTTATGTTTTAACTAGAATAAATAAAATAACTAAGTGTTATTCAACATAAATTCTGAAATGCTGGATAAAAGGCAATAAATCCGTTCATCAAATTGTAAAAATTATTGTGAAGAAATTGAAAAATTTATGGTGTCATTTGCCTTTGTTTGCTGCATTCGGTGTGTTCTCTTTCGTTTTTGTTGTATTTTTATCGTAGAGACAATTTTTGTTTAATTGTGTTTGTTCTCTCAAATTTTGTGCGTCATTTTTTGTTCTCTCCTATCTTGTGCATATCTACTCCCATCGTCGCTTGCTGTGTAAGGTAGAAGCCATCAGTGTTTTAGCTGCCATGTCTGAACAAATGCAATTGAGAATTGTAAACAAGCTTTGGAGGCCTCGCTACATTGTATTTAAGAAATAACTGGTTACGTCATGTGTCCATTTACCACTGGTTACCTACTCCCATCGTCACTTACTGTGTAAGGTAGACGTCAGTGTTTAAGCGGCCATGCCCATACAAATGTAATTATGAATTGTATACAGGCGTTGGAGGCCTCGCAGCTACATAGTATTTAGAAAATAATTGGTTACGTCATCTGTCCATTTACCACTGGGCATAAGCTTCGATATAATCACTTCTTTATTGTTGTTTCTAAAAAAAATCCTCTATTATACATATCTCTTATTTTATTAGTATACTTTATATAGAATATCAAGAAATTATTTTTTTAATTTTTTTACATTGATACTTGAGTAATTTGGTAGCCAACAACAATTTCATGGAAACTTCGAATAAAACAATTTACAAAAATATTTTATTTAGATAAGAGTTTAGGTAAAAGATACCATATAAAGTATTTTTACAAGGTTCTTTGCCAAAAAGGCGAAATTTTCTGTCTGAATTTTTCTTTCAAAAATAAAACACTTTTTTTATATAAGTGATTGTTGTGTCTTTATTCTTATGTAAATGTTTTATAAACATGCCTGATGGTAGCTTAACTAATGATTTATAATTAAAAGATGTATTTTCAGGTATGTGACTAATGACTTTTGTCTTAAGTGCTAGTTGTTTGTTCGTTTTTTATGTTATAATAAATATTCCTAAGCTTAAGAAATAACTTTTTGTTCAGATATTTTCTTATTTTGTAATGTTTTACTTCAAATATAAAAGACGACGTTACTAATATTGTAAACTCTAAAAAAATTGTAAAAATTTTAATTTACTGCAAATTTTGAATGTTCCCCGGTTTAGAGAATAAAAACATTATCTTATTTTTAGCTTTAGATCTTAATTAAGGTACTTTACTGTAAACTCGAGTTAATTAATTCTGTGTGATGTTAAATTATTAATATACAAAAAAATTTTAAATGTTTTTTTTTATATAATTACATAAAGAGTTCGTTAAAACATAAATATCCTATAATAATTTCTTAAAAATAAAAATAATAATAACGTAAAAAATATCTTAATAATAATAGTTAAAACTCAAAGAAAATTAGTTTCTCTGAAAGAAGAAAATCTTAAATAAGCATAATTTGTTGACTGCTTTGAAGTTTGACACTATTTTAATGTCACCTTCTATATTGTTTTGTTTTGAACATGCTTTGACAAAACTTTGTAAATAGTTTGTATAAAGTTTAACATTTTGTGTTAAATGGTTTTAAGTTAACAACAGAAAAACACTTTATCACACTAGCTTATTTAACAAATATTATATTCGGTTCGCTGTTAAATGTTAAAAAGTAAAAGTATTTATTTTTTGTATATCTACATATGCATATATATAGAGAAGTAGAAGATATCTTTGTTAACGTCTGTGTTACTATATAAGAATTTTTTTATATTTCTACAGAACAGAAATACACAAAGTTATAGCTTGATTTTTGATCTTAATTAAAATATAAATTTTTGATTTAAAATATTTACAACATATTTATCAAAAAGACAATAAAATCATGTATACTCTAAAAATTTTGTTATTTTTGTTTTGTGTTTTTTTTTATTTCCTGCAATTTTTTCGAAATATCAACTCTTCAGTTTTCTCAATTTTAAAGAAGTTTTTAAGCAATTATTTTATTTAAATAGCTTTTCCATGATTTTGTTATTCTAGAGCACTGGCTGGACTCCGGCGTACTGTGCTTCGAAAGCTTTGCGCAGCTTTATCAGCCCAAACTAATGATGTACTTCGGCAGCTGTTTGATCGACGTAATTATGCTATAGCTAAATCAAATCAAGGCATTGATTAAAATATATAAATTTTTTTTTAGTATTTTTAAGAATGTTTTTAAACAGATTGATAGACCATAACCATAAGAACAAAAACGTTTTTATTTGTAAGCTTTAATTTATTGCAATATTTACATTTTTTTCATTGCTATTGTAAAATTAATGCGTTGGCATCACTTTCTGCCGTATGAATAGATAACATCCGGTGGTGACCATGTGACGATTTCCGTTTCAGCGATATCGTTACTACCTTGCTCCATTAGCACAACACTTCAGTAAATAATGAAAGCGTGTGTGTGTGTGTGTGTGTGCATGTGTGTATGTATGTTTCACAGTTCAAACACGTTTATTTAGTTGTTAAATATATTTAAGCCAATTTCAAGTGAACCATCACCAAGTTTGTGAATTTGTTTTAGTTAGCATAAAATAAAAAAATTTAAATAATATTAACGAAACGATTTTTTTTATTTCTACACACTATACATTAAAATAAAACACAGTAAATTCGTTCCCGAATTTGAAATTAACTGGGTTTTAAAAATTAAAAAGCCAAACTTAAAAATATTTTAGAAAACTTAATTGAAAAATTTAAAAACTAAAAAGAAATTACAATACAATTAAAAAAATTTTAAAAAATTGTTATCAAAAATTTTATTAAAAAATTTTAAAAATGTTCGGAAAATTTTAAAAACTAATTTAAGCAATACCAAAGGTATATTTCAAATATAAGTATTTGTAAGAAAAATACTTATTATTAACATTAAGGTTTTAAAATAATACAAAAAATTTAATATAACAAAGAAATTCTAAACATAAGTTATTTTATAACTTTATAGAATATTAAGTATTTATAGAATAATATAATAAGAACTATTTATCAATCAAGTAATGTAATAAAAATTTATGTAAAGTTTCAAAAACGAAAGAACACAAAAACTGTTTAAAACAAAACAAAATTTAAGGTTGTATTATAACATTAGCTACATCATTAGCCAAATCGATGCTGTAACGAATACGAAATTGAGAATAAGAAATTGGTTAGGTCAATTTGTTAGGTCCAACATTTCCCTACCAAAGCATGCAAAATAATAACAACATAATTTTTAAAAAAACAAAACCTTTTCAATGAGTATTCAATTAATCTGAAAAAAATCTCATTAAAAATAAAATAAAATAATGGCCTTATTTAAATGAAATATTAAAAAACTGATTAATAGCCAAATTATATAGTTTGGTACAACAATCGCAATCATTAATTTCTGATTTTTTGCTCGCAATTAGTAACAATTAACCCTTTATAAGGCAAATGCTTACTTTAACATAGGAAACTAACATAGAAAGTGATGAAGATAATAATTTTAAAATATAAAAGAAAATTAAAAATATATATTGTTTTTTTTTTAAATTTGAACATTTTTAGCTTATTCAATCAGTTTTCAATTTTTGGAAAACATTACTCAGTATCAGAGCCTGAAAATAACTTTTAAAAATTTAATTTTTTAAGTTAAGTCCGACCGATAACTTTTTTATTTAATTAGAAAAGTTTAAAATTACTTTTAGCTTTTATTTATAAAAATATAAGTTAAGAGTTGACTTTTAAAAATAAAAGTTTTCCCTCACTTTTAACTCTTAAACTTAAAAGTAATATATAAGAGTCTCCAAAGACTTTTATATTCCGAAAAAATTTGTATAAGTCTTTAAAGACTTTTCTTTTTTAAAGTTATTTTTAAAAGTTTTTCGAGAATTTTATTTATAAAAAAGTTAAAAAAGTCTTACAACAAAAAAAGTGCGAAAAAAATTCAAAATATATTTATTTATGAATTGGTTTCAGCAATCAATTTATTCCACTGATTGATTTTGTTAATCCTGTCGACAATTGAAAAGATGCATATAGAACAAATAAATAACATACAATACTTTTTTTAAAAAAGACTTATAAAATAAAAGTCTCAAACGAATCCTTTTTTAATCAAAGACTTTTTTATTATTTATTATATAATTTATAATTATTTTTATAATTTAAAAGTCTTCAAAGACTCTTAAGCTTGATTTTATTCTAAAAAATTTCAAAATAACTGTTAAAAATAAGAGTTATTAAGTGAGAGTTAAAAATAAAAGTTATAAATAATTCTTATTAGTTCTTTTCACTCTTACTTTCGACTATCAATAATAACTTTTAAATAATAAAAGTTTTTTAAGACTCTTCTTTCAGAGACTTTTTGTAAAAAAGTCATAAAAGTCTTAACCTCTGCTCAGTATTGATCTTATCACAATATTTTGTATAAATTTATTTTTTCATTTTCTGTTTTTTTGCACAAAATCAACGATCTTATAAAATGCAGCTATTTTTTCCTTTCTGTCTTAAATTTATATTATTCAATTTGTGGCTGTCATGCCTGTAAATTCTTTATTTGGTGTAAATGGACCATGAATTGAGCTGTTCAGAGCACAAGTGGCGTAAGTCCATTTTTGGTAGTTTTGAGAAAATTGAACATTTAGAAAAATTCTTATAATAAATTCCAAGTATAAAGAACTCAGTTTTGCTTATAAGCTAGGTCAAGAGCATAAATGGTGCTATCCATATCGTAAAAAATAAATTAAATAATACACAAAAATGATGCAGAATATTGCATATTAGTAAAAACATGTGGACTTTCGCCACTGAAAATTTTTAAAATTTCTCGTTTCCGCTGTAGGAATCTAATAGGAGATATTTTTCAAGAATTTTTAATGAAGAATGGCAGCATTTTTACCTAGAAGTTGGACAAAACCACCCCTTAGCGATTATCTCCACTATTAAGGGAGATATAAAATGAATGGACTTACGCCACTTGTTCTCTGAAAATTTTTTAAAATTCCTCCTTTTTGCTGTAAAAATGTAATGGACAATACTTTTAAGAATTTTTTGATGAGGAATGACATAATTTTTACATAGAAATTGGACAAATCTACCCATTAGCGATTATCTTCATTATTAAGGGAGATATAAAATGAATGGACTTACGCCACTTGTCCTCTGAAAATTTCTTAAAATTCCTCCTTTCTGCTGTAAAAATTTAATGGACAATATTTTTATGAATTTTTTGATGACGAATGGCAGCATTTTTACCTAGAAGTTGGACAAAACCACCCCTTAGCGATTATTTGCATTATTAAGGGAGATATAAAATGAATGGACTTACGCCACTTGTCCTCTGAAAATTTTTAAAAATTTCTCTTTTCCGCTGTAAAAATGTAATGGAAAATATTTTTAGGAATTTGTTGATGAGGGATGACAGCAATTTTTCATAGAAGTTGGACAAAACTACCCATTAGCGATTATCTCCATTATTAAGGGAGATATAAAATGAATGGACTTACGCCACTTGTCCTCTGAAAATTTTTTAAAATTCCTCCTTTTTGCTGTAAAAATGTAATGGACAATACTTTTAAGAATTTTTTGATGAGGAATGACATAATTTTTACATAGAAATTGGACAAATCTACCCATTAGCGATTATCTTTATTATTAAGGGAGATATAAAATGAATGGACTTACGCCACTTGTCCTCTGAAAATTTTTTAAAATTTCTTCTTTCCGCTGTAAAAATGTAATGGACAATATTTTTATGAATTTTTTGATGACGAATTTTTTGATGACGAAGAAAATGTTTAATCTTTATGTGGAATGGTGTGCAGATACGGGAAAAGAACCCGTGAAAGAAAAATATTATTATAATGTATTCGCAACTAAATTTAATCTGCATTTTAAACATCCTAACAAAGATACATGCAAAAAGTGCGATGAACTACATTTAAAAATTTTAACAGAGGTCAACGAAGAAAATAAAACTGAGCTGCAAAAAGAAAGGGAGGAAATCCTCTTACGAGCTGAAGAAGCCAGAGAGTCACTCAACCGCGACAAAAACTCCATTTCAAGTGACCACTACGTATTTACCTTTGATTTGCAAAAGGCACTACCCATTCCAAAACTAGAGACATCGGTCGCTTATTACAAAAGAAAATTATATGTTTACAACCTAGGATGTCACTCTTTCAATGACAATAACGGATATATGTATATGTGGGATGAAACAGAAGGAGGTAGAGGATCACAAGATATTGTATCCTGTGTTGTAAAGCATCTGAAGGAATATGCTAAAAATTGTAAAGTTATAACTGCATATTCCGATTCATGCACAGGGCAAAACCGGAACTGCAATGTATGTGTGTCGCTTATGAAACTAGTCCAAGATCCAGACATGAAAGCAGAAGAAATTAATCATAAATTCATGGTTCCAGGTCACAGCTTTCTTCCAAATGATGCAGATTTCGGGCTGATTGAATTGGCTAGTCGTAAAAAAAAAATTATTTACACACCTAACAATTGGGTAGAAATTATAAAACAAAGTAAATGTAAAAATCAATTTATTGTAATAAATATGAAAAAAGACGATTTTGTGTCCGCAAAGAACCTACGGGCAAAAACTGTTATGCGAAAAACCGATACCGACGGTCGCCAATTTAATTGGCTTAAGTTTAGATGGATGCAATATTCACGAGGAGCTCCTTATATATTGAAATTTAAAGAAAGTTTAAATTTAATAGATACTTTTTATAAAGTAGATTTTAAGAAAAATAAAGTAGGCAGACCTCAAGCACTTTCCGAAATAAAACAGGAAGCGCTTTATAAAAAGAATAGAACTGTGACAGCAGCAAAGAAGAAGGATGTAATGGAACTTATAAAATATATTCCACCAGTGCACCACGAATTTTTTACCAATTTGCAAACAACAAGAGAATTAGGTTTAGAAAATGAACTTTCAGATAACGATAACGATGAAAACTTATATATGTAAAGATTTTTGATTATATTTTTTAATATATTAATAAATATTACATATTATTACATTCCTACTAAATAAAAACAACTGTGTTTAATTTCAACTATGAAACTTTTATTGGAATAAATGTATTCTGGCCTCCTCAATTATTCAGAAAATCACAAACGGATCTCTTAATCGCTCTTCTGAATTCAGTCAATCCTTACCAAAAAATTCTTAAAAAATATTGTCCATTACATTTTTACAGTGGAAAGGAGAAATTTTCAGAGGACAAGTGGCGCAAGTCCATTCATTTTATATCTCCCTTAATAATAGTGATAATCGCTAAGGGGTGGTTTTGTCCAACTTCTAGGTAAAAATGCTGTCATTCCTCATCAAAAAATTCATAAAAATATTGTCCATTAAATTTTTACAGCAGAAAGGAGGAATTTTAAAAAATTTTCAGAGGACAAGTGGCGTAAGTCCATTCATTTTATATCTCCCTTAATAATGGAGATAATCGCTAATGGGTAGTTTTGTCCAACTTCTATGAAAAATTGCTGTCATCCCTCATCAACAAATTCCTAAAAATATTTTCCATTACATTTTTACAGCGGAAAAGAGAAATTTTTAAAAATAAACAACCTACTAAATAAAAACAACTGTGTTTAATTTCAACTATGAAACTTTTATTGGAATAAATGTATTCTGGCCTCCTCAATTATTCAGAAAATCACAAACGGATCTCTTAATCGCTCTTCTGAATTCAGTCAATCCTTACCAAAAAATTCTTAAAAAATATTGTCCATTACATTTTTACAGTGGAAAGGAGAAATTTTCAGAGGACAAGTGGCGCAAGTCCATTCATTTTATATCTCCCTTAATAATAGTGATAATCGCTAAGGGGTGGTTTTGTCCAACTTCTAGGTAAAAATGCTGTCATTCCTCATCAAAAAATTCATAAAAATATTGTCCATTAAATTTTTACAGCAGAAAGGAGGAATTTTAAAAAATTTTCAGAGGACAAGTGGCGTAAGTCCATTCATTTTATATCTCCCTTAATAATGGAGATAATCGCTAATGGGTAGTTTTGTCCAACTTCTATGAAAAATTGCTGTCATCCCTCATCAACAAATTCCTAAAAATATTTTCCATTACATTTTTACAGCGGAAAAGAGAAATTTTTAAAAATTTTCAGAGGACAAGTGGCGTAAGTCCATTCATTTTATATCTCCCTTAATAGTGGAGATAATCGCTAAGGGGTGGTTTTGTCCAACTTCTAGATAAAAATGCTGCCATTCGTCATCAAAAAGTTTTTGAAAAATATCTCCTATTAGATTTCTACAGCGGAAACGATAAATTTAAAATAATTTTCAGTGGCGCAATTCCAAATGTTTTTACTAATATGCAATATTCTGCATGGTTTTTGTGTATTATTTAGTTTATTTTTTACGATATGGATAGCTCCATCCAATTATGCTCTTGACCAAGCTTATAAGCAAAACTGAGTTCTTCATACTTAGAATTCATTTAAGAATTTTTCTAAACGTTCAATTTTCTCAAAACTACCAAAAATGGACTTACGCCACTTGTGCTCTGAAAAAATAATGGTATTTGTCAGAGCAATAACAAAGTATTGCATTTTGTTCAGAGATTACGTAAGCTAGGAGTTTCTAGCCCGTACTCATAAATAGGTTACATTTTCCTCTTCACTTCTACGTACTTAACTCAATTTCCCTAAAAAATGGACTTACGCCACTTGTGCTCTGAACAGCTCAATTGTTTAACCATGAACTTAAACGGTTTGTCACAGTTATGTTACACTTCCATATAAAGAGTTAAAGGGTTAATAGCCTTATTAGGCAAAACAGGCGCAGTAACTCACTTCATTTTTTTAGATCTGTCATTTTTTTAGGTAGTCAAGAGTGACGTAAGATGGCAGAGCTGTAAAAGAATGCATTCACTTAGATTTTATTCACAAAAAAGTGCATAGCGAAATAAGAATGCATTCAATGAATGTAAAATTTATTTATAAATAAAATTTTTAATTCACATTAATTTTTAAATAATTATTAATTATGCATTTCATTTAATCATTTTCGTTATTCAGAGTAATGAATCATTTTTTTATTCATTTGAATGCTATTCACAAAGAATTTTCAGTTATTCTTTTTTTATTCATTATTCATTTTTTATTCGTTTTTCATTTTTTATTCATTATTCATTATATTTTTTATTTATTACTCATTGTTATTCATTTTTTATTCATTATTCATTTGTTATTCATTATTCTTTTTTTATTCATTATTTAATATATATCTTTTATTCATTATTCATTTTTTATTCATTATTAATTTTTTAATCATTATTATTTATATTCATTATTCATTTGTTATTCATTATTCATTCTTTATTCATTATTCATTTGTTATTCATTTATGGCATAGAACTAAAATGAAAAAAAAATTGAATTGTTATTTTAAGAATAACAAATCAATATTGAATAAAAAAATTTTTCGTGAATAAAAAATGAATTATGAATAAAAAAAGAATAATGAATAAAAAATTAATAGAGAATATAAAAGAATACTGAATAACAAATTAATAATGAATAAAAATTTAATAATGCCTAAAAAATTAATAATGAATAAAATATGAATAATGAATGGAAAAATAAAAATGAATAACAAATGAATACTGAATAAAAAATGTATAATGAATAAAAAAAAGAATAACTAATAAAAAATGTATAATGAATAATGAATGAAAAAAGAAGAATATTGAATAACAAATGAATAAAAAATAGCAATGAATAATAAATAAAAAATGAATAATGAATAAAAATGAATAATAAATAAAAAATGATTAATGAACAGAAATGAATAATGATTAAAATATTAATAATGAATAAAAAATTAATAATGAAAAAAAATATTAATAATGCATAACACAAATGAATAATGAACAGAGATGAATAATGATTAAAATATTAATAATGAATAAAAAATGAATAATGAAAAAAATATTAATAATGAATAACAAATGAATAAAAAATGTATAATGAATAAAAAAAGAATAATGAATAACAAATGAATAATGAATAGAAAATTATTAATTAATAACAATGAATAATAATTAAAAAATTAATAATGAATAAAAAAATAATAATGAATAACAAATGAATAATTAATAAAAAGTGTATAATGAATAATGAATAAAAAAAGACTAATGAATAACTAATGAATAAAAAATTAATAATGAATAACAATGAATAATAAATAAAAAATTAATAATGAATAAAAAATTAATAATGAATAAAAAATTAATAATGAATAACAAAAGTATAATGAATAAAAAATTAATAACGAATAAAAAATGAATAATGAATAAAAAAGTAATAATTGAAAATTCTGAAATTCTTTGAGAATTGCATTCTTTGTGAATAGCATTCAAATGAATTTAAAAAATTATTTATTATTCTGAACAATGAAAATGAATAATTAAAATTAAAAATAAATTTTTTTTTTTTAAATGAATGTGAATTAAAAATTATATTTAGAAATCAATTTTGAATTCATTGAATGCATTCTTATGTATGCCAATTTTGCAGCTCTGTAAGATGGTGGTAAAAAAATCGGACATACCAGCTTTGCTGCAAAGAGCTTCTGAAAGATGTGAAGAAAATCGTTTATAAATTGCTATGTCTAAAATGGTCCTAACACAATATCTCTCTTTGTTTCACTGAAAATTTGAAGTGTTTGTAATTATTTTAGAAAATAAAATTCATTTATTATGGTACTATTTTATAAAATATAAAATAAATTTAATATTAAAATTGACTAATTATATTTTGCAAAACTTAATTGCAAAAATTTTAAAAAAATAAATGTTTGCAAGTTTATTTTGTTCACAAAATTAAAAACAAAAATTTTATCAGAAAGTTTTTCAATAGGTACCAAAAATGTATTAAAAGGTAAGCATTTAAAAGTAAAATATTCATTCAGATCTTCATATTATCATTAAAGTTTTAAAATAATATAAAAAAATTTGTATAGTTTGATAAGTTTTTAAAAATTTTAAACTTAGACACAAAATAAATTACACAAAAATAATATGTGAAGTGAAAACAATAACTCAACGACTTAAATAAAAAGAAAAAAGATAAAACAAAATTATTTTTGTTTATAACACCACATAAAACACAGAGTACATAAATAGTAAATTCAAAAAATAAAAACAATACTACAAGAATGTTGAATAACACACTGTATAAAAAGCACCAAAAACCCAAAACAACCAAACGACAAACAATTTTTTTTCTACATATTTGCTAAAAATCGTACGTACGAGCTCGTTAATCCACGATATAGCCACGAAGACCAAGATTTCGATGTGCCATCATCGATCTTGGACTCGACATCCTGACAGAAGTGCTTGCGATCATGACTGCGACCACTTTTACAATCGCACAGCAGACGCTTGCGGCACTCAGCATCGCAGATGGGACGCACCGGCGAATTTTTCCAATAATTTCTGCGATAAAAATGAAAAGAAACACAAAATTTAAGCTTTTACACTTATGGCCTTATTTAGTAAAACGCACGCAATCACCTCATTTGGAGTTTTTCTGTATAGCAATGCTATTTACATATGAATAAGAACAAAAACTTTCTCTCTCACTGAAATGTTCCTTTGAAATATATTGCCATTTAAAACAAATTAAACGCAGTCGTTTTACAAAATAAGGCCATTAAATTTCTTCGACTTGCGACATTTTTGAATTACGGAAGTCATACCATCGATTCGATCGCTCGAAAGTATTAAACCTCTTCGGCTCAAAGAGCTTAAACTTACTTGTAGTAGAGATTGAAAAGCTCCTCGTTGTTGGCCATTTCATTGATAAGATTGTCCCAGTCCACAGGTCGCAAAGCTTTCATGTTGTAAGCGACGCGCGTCGTATACAATTTATACCAAATGGGAAAATCGTATAGGTTGGCTTCCTTGAGGTTCATGATCCAGGACTCGTGATCGATAACCAAACGTGTTGTCGTATCATGATCGCCATCCACGTAGTAGATGCGATAACCGGGATTCAGATCGTAGTAAGGCGATACAGATGGTCCTACATAAGCAATACCATTGGCGTGACCTAATAAGAAAATATATAAATTGAGAGCAGTTGCAAGGATCTTTTGTGATTGATGATATATTGGGTAAGAGACACTCCACACTCATGACTCAGAAGCCAAAATGCATTGCTTTAAAAGTCTCTATTTAGACCAAGGTACACCCGAGATCTGGTCCACTCGTACTCACCTAAATCATGTGGATCGTAGAACATCTCGAACTCATCGAAATGAGTGTGTCCGTAAAACTGCGACATGATCGTGCTCTCGTAACGTGAAATAATTTTATAGAAATTACGCGACCATACCTTCAGGCAATCGGAGTGACCCGGCGGTATGTGACCGATGACGTGCACCTTTTCGTTGGAGAATTCGGCACTCTGCAGTTCATAGATGAACCACTGCAGCTCTGTGGCAGGATCGGTGGAATTAAGCAACAGCCACCAGTTCTTGTTGTTGCAATAGTTCATGTTCAACGAAATAATGCGAAAGCCTGGACGCACCAGCACCGAGTAGAAGGCACCGCGACGCACGGTGTGCGACACACTTTGAGGAAGCCAGCGACGCCACTGAACGTCCAGCTCGTCGTATAGCCAGGATATGGAGTTGTCCACCTGATTCACGTATGGCGGTGGAAAACTGTTTACCGGGGCACTCTCGTGATTACCGAGGGCAGGGAAAATGGGTACACCGGGAAATTTCTCAGTCATCTGGCGCACAGTTTCTTTGATGATTTCCAAATTCTCCACCTTCGTCTGGTTCCAAACATCGTGCGGCGGCAGATCACCTGTCCAGAGTATATAATCGATGTCCTTGTGAGTGTCCGCAATGTGCTCAAGCATGTGATCGACGGTGCGCTTTGGAGTATCGCATTTGCGATAATCGCCCCATTTCCCCGCGGCGGCGTTGGGATTGGCGGGACGCCCACTGCTTAGGCGGCAGCAGAGTGGTTCGTTGCATTCGGCATTCGAACCCTCCAGATAGTGCGGATCGTAATGCGTGTCCGAGATATGGAGAACCTTAAAGAAGGGCGCCGCCTCCTTGGGCACAGGTATCTCGACCACAGGTGGTTTGGGCACCGGTGGAAATATTACTTCCCATTCGTGGTAGGGATTGTATACATCGCCGCAGGCATCGCCTATGACAAAGCTACAGATCTCATCGGGTCCAAGGTTAACGCGCTGCAGCACGTAGATCACCTCGGTGCCAAATAGAGTGGAGACACCTTCGCAAACACGCGCACTCTGGATGTTAAGATTGACACAGAATTTATAGATCAACTGTATGATCTCAGGTTCTGTTTTGCCCGACTTAATGTAGTGCTGTAGAAGGCCAGCACCAGCTTTACAGGCGGTACAGGAAACCTTGGACATGACGCTGTTTTCAATCTCAAAGGCAACCTGTTTCAAGTTGAACAGTTTGAGGGCCTTGTCAACAAAAGGTGGATAAGTGAGGCCATCCGAGGTGGTATCGTACCAAAGCATACGCGGCATGGAACTATTCTGCTTGATCTGATGCAAACGATTGAGAAACGCCTCATCGCTGTCGGCCGGAGCAGTATTTGTGCGATTTGGAAATTGGCGTAAATCCACATGCGGCGTTATGCTACGTGGCAACGAAGGTATGTCCCACTTTTCTTCCGGTAAAGTCCAGTTTATGACGCGTCGTGTATTCGAAAAGATAAAAGGAAAGGCTGCAAGGAGGAAACAAAACGATTAACGTAGACTGAATAACAAAACTAAACTCTAACTAATTGAACTTACCATTTGTCTGCTTCACCAATAAAGTCAACAATGTTGCAATGACCAAACATACTGAGCTGGCCAAGTGCGAGGTCATAATGCTTACAGCGGCAAGTAAAACTTTTCAAAAGCGATCCACTTCCTGGAAGAGCACAGAACGAACGAACGACCGTAGGAACGACCAACCCAACGACTCGACTCTCTACTTGACCTAGAAAAACAGATATCAAAACTTAAGAATCATCTGCATCATTCTTTATCGGTGAGCAATGGGTGGGTATGAGGAGTATGAGGATGATTGTGGTTATTCGAAGATGATGTTATAGAAACCCATTCACAGTTATAATTAGAAAACTTTTATTGAAACCACTGGGCTGTTGTTGTTTTTGTTGCTTATGTTGGCGTTGCTGGCTGCTAGTTAAATTTGTAGAACTATTGAAGCAAGAAAATGCGGTTGAGCTGACATTGCATTTCTTTTAATTTCCTTCAAGTTGCATAAGGTGCTGCTTAAAGTCCACTCAGGGTTGAAGTGAAGCAGCAGCATTTTTATGCAATGTCATCGGTTTTGGTTTTGTTGGGCAGCACAAAAGTTTACCTAAGAATTTAAGATGATTTTGGGTTTTCTATTTTTTTTATTTTTTTTTTTTTATTTTATGATAACTAAGTGTAGTTGAAAAGTTATGCCAACGGTTTAAATTGGTTTCAATTAATTAACCATAAGCTGGTTATAACTTAACAATGAGCTTGAGGTATACAAGTCTGCGATATGCATTGGCCTAATTCAGTCGTGGGCAAGAGATGGAAAGTTAAAATTTTTTTTTATATGAAGTAAGGAGAAGATGAGTTTTAAGAACGGTGAAAGCGTATGCATTTTTAAAAATTGCCTACTCAGCAATTTACTTTCACTTTTTTAAAAAGTTTTATAATTTGCTTACATATTATAATTTGAAAAAAAAAAATATTTTTTAATCAAAAAACATTTTGAGAAGCAATGAAAATTTATTTAGTGCAATGAAAGTTGGAGAAGCACTAAGCTAACAGTATGGGAGAAGTTGTAAAAAGGAATTGAAAAGATCGATAAGCTTTGGAATAACCGTTGTAGAAGTAACGAAAAACAAAACCTTAAGGTACTTGAACTATTGTTCCTATAAATATGTAAGATATTTGAGTCCACAAATCGGCTTATAGCTATGAAACTGTTATACTACTGACATATTACAATTCTACAACTAAAACTAACATATTTCAAAGACTTAACAATATTCCAAAATTTTCTAAATTAATGATAAAGTTTAAATCTTTGACACATTTTTTTATCACAAGACATAAACGTTTGATCCATTTTGATCCATTTCGTTTCAAAGCATTGTCAAATGCTGCTTGAATCCATCAACTGTTAAGCCTTTCGTTGAACCAATTTTACCTAACATATAGCACCAAACACAGAAATCAATGATGATGCTGGCCAATTATTTGTTTATTTATATACAAAACTATTATCAGAATTATTAGAATTAACCGTCGCTAAGAATTAAATGTGCAAAAGCAATGTTTACTTTGATTATGAAAAAATTAACAATCTCAAGTTTTTTCAGTGCGGTTAATGTACTGACAGTTTTTATTGGCCACTGTATGCATTGATAAATTCAATACCAAAGTGCATGCAAAACCGCTTAGCAAACTTAGTGAAAGGAGGCTGTACCTTGCACAAACAATTCAAACTTCCTATACCACTTCTCGAAACATCTTAATCCCTTATTCAAGACACACTGTGACAATTAAAAGTCATGCATTACGTTCTTATATCAAGACAATAATATAGCTTGAAAAAACATGAGAGACGAAGGCAGAAATCAATTTGCAAGTTATTTGCTCAAAGTTGGCAATGACACGTAACCTAAAGATAATACCTAGCAATCAATTCTTGATCATCGGTTTTTAGGTCGAGGATGGCCAGTTGATTTCATATATAAAGACCCACAAAACGACATTAACGGTGGTGCCATAAAAGAAAAGGCAATTCTTGCACCAACAAACGAAAAATGACCTAAAACCAATTTGTTAGCACTTGAACGATTATTAACTCCAGAAGTTGTGTCAAAAAGCATTGAGACAATCGTTTCCGATGAAGTGGATGCATATATGAACTTTCCAACGGAATTTGTAACAGCACTGAAGTAAGTGGTCTTGCTCGACACAACACAACTTCCTTGAGAATAGCCTAAACACAGTGAAAGGGCTAATTGAATTGAACTCAACTGCGGATTTTTAACCTGTAAAGCAATACTCTCGGCTGCAATGTTTTAACCGCTGCTAGCTCTGGTGAGCGAATCATCATAACAATAATTAAACTCACCTCATCGGAAACATACTTTCCATTCAAAATCAATAGTTGGCAGCGCATTCTACTTAACAATGAAGGTTTCACAACTTCAAATATAGTGTACACAGAAATATGTTAAGAAAAAGGTAATAATGTTCTAATAAAAAAAAAACAAAAATATCACAAGGTATGTTTTATCTTGTCGTTTTAACGCCATATTGGCTTACTAGTTTCAAATATTTTATTAACGCTGAAAAAATCAGAACTAACTAATTTTTATTGATTTCTGCTCATTGAAATAAAGTTCAATATTTATATCAAAACAGTATCAACATTTTATTTATCCTCGAGATCGTTGCTATATCGATATTTCATTCAACCTCAATATAGTATTAATACCAAAATTTTCTTTAATCTCGATATCTTTGACGATAGACTGTTTTGTATCACGAATAAAAAAAATTAAGCTTCTAAAAATATTCATCTTAGCTTTTTGTTGAAGATTTCATTATAAAGAATTTTGTTTCAAATTTTTGCTTCTAAATGCAGCGAGACATGAAATAAAATTTTTTGACAAATTCAAAAAAACATCAACAAATTCAAGCATGCGGTAGAGCAGCTTGAAAAGTCCTAAGGAATTCCTTAACTAGTTTAAGAAACTCCTTGGTTTATTCATTAATTTTTAAGCAATATCCCAAAAAAATATTAACAGAAAAATTCATTTTACTAGGAAAATTAGTCGTTGCTTTTGGAAAAAGGAATTGCTTAAGTTTTTATTTATATCATGTCGAAGCAATGTTTTGCAAATTTCAAGGAAAAGCAGTTGCTAACTTTTTTTTCATTAGGCTCATTATTTTTTAAGATCTGGGAAATTGACTCGAAAAAGCTTGTGAAGCTCTAGAGTGTTTTTATTTTCCAAGTAAAATTCTAAACTTAATGAAAATAAAACTATAAAGTTTGAGAAACACTAATGAAAAGTCCAGTTTGAGAGTAAAGTACTCCAATACAAAGGTGTCGGTTTCTTTCGTCAAGTTAAAACCTTCTTTGGTTCTATACCCCCTGTATACCCGGATCTATTTCTATACCCTCTTCGTACTGCGTTAGGGGAGAAACGGTACAGTGGTATAGAAAAGTATGTATATTAGGCTGGGTCGATTTGCAAGCCGTTGCTGCCTGGGTTATTTTCGATTCGAGCATAAAAAGTTATTAATAAAAAGGGAGGTTGGGGGTGCACTTTACCCTATCACACCTTTAATTTTGTGAAAATTTTCTTTAGGAATTTGTTTATATAAAAACGTGCACAGCTACAGCAAAATTGATGGCAGAGATGAGATCCTTGCACCCGGTTCAACCTAAAAACGGTCTTACGCTTTCATACAAAAATTTATGGTAAAAAATTCCAAAAGAAAACAACTAACAAAATTCAAGGTATAACATTTGATAGAGTTCACCGCAGTGCCACCTAGATAGACCCCCCTAGGGGTCAGACAAAAACCAAAAAAAATCCAGAGTACCACACTTCTTCATATCTTCAAATGGTATTAATATAAGTGGATAGCTTCAGTGGTTCAGCCGTGATGGTAAAAATACATACGCCCAACGTTAAGAACTTTTTTTAAGGAATTTTTTACGATAACTTTTTGTATAAAAACGTATAAATGTTACACCGTTTTTAGGTTGAATTGGATGCGAGGATTTTATTTCTGGCATCAGTTTTGCTCTAGCTATGTACGTTCTTATACAAAAAATTCACAAAATTGAAGGTGTGATGGGGTAAAGTGCACCCCTTTTTTTAAATATCTTTTCATGCCCGAACCAAAAATTGCCCAAGCAACATCGGTTTTTTTACCTCCATACAAATCGACCCAGCCTAATGTATATACTTAATCAGAATCACCTTCGAACAGCATCATAATGTCAATTTAGCCATGTGCGTCCGTAATTAGAAAGTTATCGTATTGAAAAACATCATGTAAACTTATATTAACAACAAAAAACTACGTTCGAAAATTAGCCAAATTGGATAAAATCCACGATCTTTCGTACAAAGTGATTTGTTCAAAACGGTAAGAACTCTTCAAATTGCGCAAAAATTTGTTTATGGAATTGGAATTTTTAATATTAATTTTAATAGTTTTGATACACTATTTTAAGTGTGAAATTCAATTAAATCAAATAAAGTTGTTGTTGTTGTTGTTGTTGTTGTTGCCTTCTTGAAAACTTACTTGATCTAAAGCTCACAATCTTAATTCAAATCAAATAAAGTCTACACCTTCCTCACACAAAAAATTGCAAAATACTAAGTAATACAAAGTAATAAAAACAGTAAAATCATTTAAAATTTCACACATAATATTATAATGATTATAATATTATTATAATCAAATAAAAACTCAACTTTTCTCAGATATAAAATGATCAAAAAAGTATAACCTTCATAAATCTAGAAACACAAAATTATTGACATGATTGATTGAAGATTTTAAATGTACTTTAAGTTTGAAATTTGGAAAAGTTAGGAAAGGTACCACGCCTTACTCCCATACGAAGTGACGTCATCAAAATAATAAAACTATTAAAAGTTTGATAGAATGCTGGTGAGTACACTCACGCTCAAAAAAAAGCCGAGTTAGGAATTTATTAACTAATATTATTTTTCTTGAATTATAATACAGTGTGCAAAACCATAAATAAACAAGAACATCCAAACTTTATAAAAATTCTTAAAGAAGGACATGTTGAGAGTCCATCGCACTTGATTTGACCTCTCAAGGTCATCTCAATTTTTTCAACTTATTTTTAAAGTTGAAGTGTTGTTGTGCCGACATTAAATGCATTTTTACAGCTAATTGGCCTATCGCAAAGCAAAAATAAAATTAACTTTTTTTTTTCTTTAAGAATTTTTATAAAATTTGGATGTGCTTGTTTACTTTTGTTTTGGGACAGTGTGTTAGGGTGATGTTATGGTGGTCGTCATATGATCCCTGGTCATGTCACTTTTTACTCTTTTTTTTCGTTTGATGAGCTGTGTGACGAAAGTATGTTATGCTGGCGGTCATATGATGCCTAAGCACCAGTGCACTTTTTGCTACTTTTAGTATTTTTTCAACCAATGAGTGTTGCTATTAAGCAGGTTTCATTACTGCTTTAATACATTTCGTACTAAAAGTGTACTATTTTCGTGCCTAAACACAAATGTTGTGAATAATTCCGCAACGCAACACTGTTTTGATCCCATGATTTCATATTTTTGTCGAATCATTTGGTGACCGTGGTGGTGAAAATTTTTAATTTACATTGAAACAACAACAATGCATGACCATGATGAGCCCATGACCGCCACCGTAACATGGGACTTATAATTCAAGAAAAATAATATAAGTTATCAAATTATTAACTTGACTTTTTTTTTGAGCGCGAGTGTTTTAATTTTTTACCGAGTAAAAGATACTTTCTTACTATCCACAGTTACTAAAAAAAAACTCAAGCATTTTACCTCCTCTAAATTTATAAATTAACTCTATCTTGTACATTGAAGTTAAAATTGGTTTTACAGAAAGTTGAATTTAATGTTTAAAAATGTTTTTAACTTTTTTAAAAAGTTTATTTTAGACGTAGAAAGTTGACTTTGTATGGTTAAATGTACTCTTTTTCAATAGTTCTCCTACAAGGACGGAAATTTCTTTCCTGGCCCAAATATTATTTCCATATTTGATTGCAGAGACTCTTATCTATACTTCGACCAATTTCTTATATTCTATATTCAGCACTTTACTTGCGAATGGAGAAATAATTACAAGCTTTTATGCTACCACTGTTTGATTTTAAATATATTATGGATATTGTTATACAGAAAAACCAACGTTTCTTATGTATTTGAAACATTTTTAAAAACATTACAATTTTGCTTTTGTCCAAATTTGCACAAACTCAGATTTGTGAATATTGCCCCTATATTTTTCCCTTTTACTTTATGCCGATAAACCAACCAGCACAAAGTTTTAATTAATTCTGTCAAAATATATGTCTGTAAGAAAAAAAAAATCAACACGAATATTAAAAAAAAAAATTATTTGAATAATTGAAATATGACTCCCTCTTAGCTAACAACTCCTAATATCTAAAAGACTTTTCAGTGAACTTTTAGGAAACCTTTGTCAAAGCAAAATTAAAAAACCGTCAAACCATTGATATCAAGTCAATTAAGTTAATCAATTAAGCGTAACAAGTAGACAAGGCAGACAGGTGTGGTATTTCCCAAGCTGACTACAAAATCATTTGCAAGTACACAAAGAAACATGAAAAAATAACTAATGTTTATGTGTCACTAAGTTGTTGACGACAGCAATTCAAAGCAATAAACACACAAGCAACAAAAAATTAAACCTTTTGATATAAAAGTACATTAACATTTACTATATGCTTTAGTATAATAATAAAAAAACAAGACAGTTTCATCAAATACACGTGATATGTTTCGATAAAATTTATGTTGCTTTTGCATTAAAGCACGATTTTGGCGCTCTTACAAAAAGTTGCAAGCAAAAAATTCATCAAATCAACTTCAATGAAAATCAAGTGAACAAAAACCAGAATGAAAAAAAAACCTGACCATGCATGCAATTGGCTTTTATCTGAAACAAAATTTTTGCAAAAAAAAATAAAAAACAACTAAGCTTAAAGTATTGCACAAAAAGTACTCCACAGCAATGATTTAATCAAATCTGCAATATGTTGTTTTTGTTGTTGATGTGCGCTCTATGTCTATGACGAGATAGAAAAACAGCTCTATATCGCTGTCGGTGCTTTCTATAGCGCATCAGACAATATCGTCCAAGCGGCAAAAGTTGTCATTGTTCGACACGGAAATCAATACGATATGAATGAGCTGCAGCAGCAGCAGCAGCAGGGAGGCAAAGCAAAACATTGCTGATGTTGTCCTGTTGCCGTTGTCGTTGACAAAATCCATCCAACATGTTTTTTTTACATACAATGAATATAATGTTGGTTTGTATGTTTGCGTATAAAGTCTCACTATTTGTGCGCTGTGCTTTAAACAAAATCTCTAGCTTTTAAGCAATATTAAGCGAAACGCGACATTTTTTATATTCGAATTTTTAACAGTTTTTAAATGTATAGTTTCTTATACAAAAAAAAAACAGCTTGGACGGATTACGTAGAGTTTTTGTGTCATGATTTAATACATATGAACGTTTTAATATGTATACCTATTTCCAGTTTAATATTTTTTGTGGACTGATATTTTATAACAGAGTTTTCATGAATGTTGAAAAATTTAATAAAACTTGATATAAATGTAAGAAAAATAATAATATATTTTAGTTTTTAATACCAAAATATTTATTAAAATCTTTTATATTTATGTTGTCTCCAAAACTTTCTTTTCTTTAAACTTAGTGACTACAAAATACCATGTAAGATCTAAAAAGCGGGGGAATTCTACAAAAAGCACGAGTAAACGTCTCTTTTGAACCCTTTATTACAAGGGCCCTGTCATAATAATCCACATGTTCAAAAATAACCTTAACTAACGAGGGTTGCTACATATATTTCGGGAATAAATATAAAGCCCAAATTTACGCAACTACTCTGAATTTCTACTGTTTCTACTTTTTATAAACGATTTGCCATCTGTCATAATGCATTCTAACATCTTAATGTTTGCTGACGACGTCAAATTCTTCCTTTCTTTTAAAAATGATAATGACGCTGTATTTTTGCAAGCCGACATTGATCATCTTCATAACTGGTGTAAAACGAACCGTATGAACCTCAACATGAAGAAATGCAAGCATATGTCTTTCTCGCGCAAACCACCAATTAAATGTACCTTCAAAATTTGTGGTTATCCATTGGAGTCCTTAGATATTTTCAATGATCTTGGAGTTACAATGGATCCTAAACTACGCTTTAATATTCATGTAAATAAACTAATAAATAGAGCAAATAGTACTTTAGGATTTATTAAACGTTGGGCAAAAGAGTTTAATGATCCATTCACAACGAAAACCTTATTCACTTCCCTAGTGCGGCCTATCTTAGAATACGCTTCAGTTGTTTGGTGCCCACGATACGGTTGTTACATAGACGACATTGAATCAGTACAGAAACAATTTCTTTTGTTTTGCTTAAGCTATCTTTATTGTAATACTGATTTTCACTTACCATCTTATGAATATCGGTTACAACTCTTAAATCTTCCTTCTTTAAAAAATTGGAGAATTATGATAAATGCTTGTTGGATTACAAAACTTTTACATGGATATGTCAACAGTCCATATTTATTGAGTAAAGTATATTTTAATATTCCTCTTCGTCCAAGAAGATCTTTTGAGTTACTCCACATGAACTTTTGTAGAACTAATTATTTGCAAAATGAACCTCTTAGAAGCGCTTGCGTTGATTTTCATTTTGTATCTGATGTTATATCCTTAAGTGAATCCATGGACTCAATCAAACATAAAATTATAGATTACCTGCAGTACCGTCGTTGATTATGTAAAGTTCTTTCAAACATATATCTGATGCATCTGGTGATTTGTAAACACATTAATATAACAATCTAAATGGATAAATGGACCTAAGCGTAAAATGGAAAATATTGGTAAATAAACATACAAATAATCTGAATGGACCTAAACCTAGGATCTTCAGTTGCCTCATATCTTTATGATGATTGTAACTACACTTGCCGAAGGTACCGTGGTGTCTTGGTGTCTTTTTACCTCTTGAAACACCACTTTAGATCGATTTGTAATATATTAATATGAGTGGCCGATAGGACCTAGTTTGTCTTGATGCCCGTGTTCGCAACTAGTTGTCTTCATTTTATGAAAATTTTGTTTGGTGAAGTTGACCTAGTTTGTCGAGTAACCACCCTGTAATTCCTGGATCTCACCGGCTTCAGGAAGACAGAACGATATATATTATATATTTACCTATTGGAGTGGTGTTTAATTGGGTATGAGACCTTGTTTGTCACACGACTCCGCCGGATACAAAAATTGTTGCTAACTTGACCTTGTTTGTCTTGAAAATGCAACCCTGCTTTGCTGTCTGATATTATCGATTTTGACTTAACTTTTTTTTTATTATTTTTTATACTATAATAAAATTATATACTTTAAGCAATTTATTAAAGCTTTTTAGTTTGTTAATAATACATGATTTCAGTCAAAATGATACACTCTATTTTTGAATTGTATTAAATATCTTATTTTACAATTTTAAATTTGCTGTAAAACCTGTTAAGGTTTAGCAATCAAGTAAATAAATAAATAAATAAATAAATAAATAAATAAATAAAATTTTAAAAGTCGAAAATCGACGATGACATATTTTCAGAATGGATTTTCAAAAATCTCTACAGTTTTTATCCATTATGAGTTTTCGGTGACCTTGAACTTTGACTGTTGTATAATCTTTGTATAGTCTAACACTAGTAGATAGTATTTATATAGAATAACTCAAGACTGAACCAGCTGTAATTTACGTTGTTTTTAATTAAGAGGTCCTTAACAATTAATTAAAATTATTATAAACACTTTTTAAATCTCCACTATAAATTATTATCGGATAATATTGAAAAAATAATTTTTGAGTTTAATTGTCTTATGAGAACTATAAAGGTTCATGTCAGCACGATTGGCGTCAATCTATCTTTTAGTTGACCGTTTTGACAAATAATGTTCCTATGACAAAATTAATTATACCATAATTAAGCAATTTCATTTAAACGTATCAGCCAACGGAATATTCGATTTGGGTCAAATTTTGTAGGGAGAATCGCAGACGGTTTATTCTTTCGACTTTAACTTTAAATTGTAAAATTTCTAATAATATCCAGGATTCTGCCAATCTGTTTGCCGAATTCTTTAAGTCTTAATTATGTAGTTGACAATGAACTTGATCGTCATGATGCTTTATTTACCATTGAATTTGATAGCACTTTGACGCACATAGGTGAGTTTTTTCTGTTAGAGCAAGAGGTTATTGAAGGTATAGAGAGTATTAGAATCTCAATGAAATCAGATATTTTAAGAAATGCGCATATTCTCTTGCGAAGCCACTATTATTAATTTTTAACAAATCGTTGCACTCCGGTACTTTCATTAAAAATTAAAAAATTGCTTCAATAACACAAATTTTCAAAAGTGGACGTAAAAAAGGTGTCACAAATTATCGGCCAATATCGTAACTGTCCAATACGGCTAAGCTTTTTGAAAATATTATTAAGGTTAAACTTAATTATGCTTTGAGAAATGTTATATCCCCGTCACAACATGGTTTTGTTAGTGGATGGTCAACAACGACGAATTTGTTAACAACAAACAACAAGACCGTATTTACAAATACTTGTTTGTCTTCATTTGCTGATGGTTTTCAAGTCGATACTAAAGGGTGGTTAAATTTTAAGGGCCAATGTTGATTTTGAATAAAACACAAATTATTTAGAAAATTATTGCCATTTCTTTTTATTATGATAATATTGGTATGGTTCAATTATGTATGGAACAAAATATCGGCCAAATGACCGCCGCGACCTCAGCGGCACACCTTCATCCGATGGTCCAAATTTTCGATGATGCTGAGGCATTATTGAGGTTCTATGCCGTTAATATGCTGAATTATCTCATCCTTTAGCTCTTGAATTGTTGCTGGCTTATCGACGTACACCTTTCCTTTCAAATAACCCCAAAAAAAGAAGTCCAACGGTGTCAAATCACATGATCTTGGCGGCCAATTGACATCGAAACCACGTGATATAACACGGCCATTGAATTTGGCTCGCAAAAGAGCCATTGCTTCGTTAGCTGTGTGGCAAGTGGCACCGTCCTGTTGAAACCACATATCGTCCAAATCCATATCTTCCAATTCGGGCTATAAAAAGTTCGTTATCATCTCACGATAGCGAACACCATTCACAGTAACTGCCTGACCGGCCTTATTTTGGTAAAAATACGGCCCGATGATGCCGCCAGCCCATAAACCGCACTTAACAGTCACTCTTTTTGGGTGCATTGGTTTTTCGACAATCACTCTTGGATTATCATTCGCCCAAATAAGGCAATTCTGCTTATTGACGAATCCACTGAGGTGAAAATGTGCCTCATCACTGAAGATGATTTTCTTCGAAAATTGATCATCCACTGTTGCCATTTCTTGCGACCATTCCGACCATTGACGACGCTTAAAATGGTCAAGGGCAGTGGTGTAAAAGGCGGGCCCGCAGAGCCCGCGTTGCGGGCGGGCGCAACTAAGCTAAGGGCGCCCTAAAGTACCTTGATGAAATTGATAACTAATGTGAAGAACGACGCACAGTGTCAAATGAGCGCAAAAAACCTAATATATCGACGTTTGAATTTTCCAAATTTTAATAGCTTTCAATAGAAAATATCTTCAGAATGAATTTTTTTAATAGTAGCAATCGTTTCGTTTTGACAAGCCGTCAAAGTTGCATTTTTAAAAATCGATCGGGTTAATCGCCAGTAATCGCCAGTAAGCGCGTTGGAAAGGTGAGCTCATTTTGATCAGTTTACAAAAAAAATCTCCAACATTGGTCCAACGGTTCAAAAGTTACGGGCATTTTTGTCCAAATTTTGGACCATTTTTCCATTTTTTTCATGATTTTGTCCAAGAATATTACTTTCATGGCCATTTTTTTTTTGGCTCAATCCATTATTTAATTCAATTTACAATTCAAAACGAAGAGTTTAAGCCCAAATTTATCGAATTCGTTTGATTAATTCATGCGATATTGCTAAAACAAAATAACACATAAAACCAACTTTTTGATTTTTTTTTTCCTTTTTATGTTGTTTTCTACAAAAATTCAAATTAAGAGATAATAAAGTATATAGATAGTAAAGTAAATTGATCAAAATAAGCTCATCTTTTCAACGCGCCTTCTGGCGATTAAACCCGATCGATAGTTTTTGAGTTATGGATGTGAACGTGTAGGTAATATTTCATACGAACGTCAATTTGGGAAAAATCTACCAACAAAAAGTAGGGGACTCGATTTTAACGATAGAGGATCGTTCCTTTGGCAAATTTTCATGGAATAACCCATAGAATACGGAAATCATAGGGAAATTGTCGAAAAATAAATCGACCCGCCCTAATATGTATATATTTTTTTTTAATATATCAAAATAAATTTTAAAATTTCTTATGTCTGGCAACATTACTGCTTTTGTTTACATTTTTAACATATGGTTTTAAGCTTATCATAAAAGTGAACACTAAGAGCGGGATACAAATTTCTAAATATTCAATTTTTAAAAGTGCTTAAACAATAATTTTGAGAAAGATTGACTATAAGTTTTTCACGAAAACATCATTAAAACTGCGTTACACCAAATCCAAAAAAATTCTTGCTAATACTTGCTAGTGCGGAAGATATACATGTTTTATTATGACCTGTTTAGTTAAAATTTAAGATATACATATATGATGTATGGCAGCTGATTATTTTTCAAAATTTTGACTTATTTACAAACACAAAAAAAAAACTCAATTTTTAAAACGTCCTTACTGCAATCAAAAAAGCTTACAAATATAAGCAAAAACGTAGTTAATTTGTGTGGGTGGTACATAATTTGTTTAATAATAAAATTTAATAATTTTAATTCTTAAGTGTCTTGTTGTTATATAACTCATAAATGTATTAACTTATAAATGTGTTATTACTTGTTGTATCTATTTTAATTTCAATTGTAATTAAATTTTAATTACAATTTTAATTCTAATTTTTAATTTCAATTCTTAAGGTTTTTGTTGTTATACACATATTCTAATTTGCGGCATGCACAAGAAATCTTTTCTTATATGCTAACATACCTGCTCAATAAATACAAATACAAATACTAAAATATAATTAATCACAAAATAAATATATGTAGCAAACTTCGTTGTTTTGAGACAAGACTGAAGTTTCAGGCAAAAATGGGTTTCGTTTATATGGGAGGTGGGTGTGGCAGAGGTCGGATTTTTAGAACTTTTTCAAAGTTTCTTAAGTTTGTCATGAAATATATTCGTGCCAATTTTCATAGCTCTACGATCACACTTCTTCTTTTTTTGGCCAAGAATGGGGACGTTACACTGTGCGACGTATGTGCTGAAATAAAATTTAAGTCACGTACAATCGATTTCTCAGGGTGCAATAATCGACTTCAAAAAAACCGACTATTTTAAGCAAAAGTCGTCTTTGTTTAACAAAATTCGATTATGGTCGGAGTCGATTAGCCCGTTTGCTTTCATATTTTCAGCAAGTCAGCAACTGATGTTATTTAAATTAGCAAACTCTTTAGTTAACAGGTAACGTCAAATACAAAACATTTAAACTAAACATCTTAAACTTATCATTTCACCAATAAAAAATTATTGATCCCATTAATTCAAACTTTAAGTTTGTTTACTTTTTTTAATAATTAATATGTGATGTTTTCTTTTTTACCAACTTTGTGATAACATCTTAAAAATTTTATTATATTTGATATTATAAAAAGTATTTCTTACGTTATTGCTTTTTTTAAAAAATACTATTAAAATAAAATATTACTTTATTTATAAAATAAGATATTTTTGAATTAAATAAATTAAACCATTGAATTAAAAAGCCTCCTTTTGTTCCTTTTTTTTTTGTCAAGAGCTCTCTCGTAGGAGAAACGCTTCTAGTAACCTACCCAGTAAAAAACTATACGATCGCTTCCGTGAGGAGCAAAGAGGGAGCGCTCTTTTGCTGTTTTATTGGATCAAAAAGTGATCACTTGTGCCCTTGTGCTCCTTTACTGTTTTATAAGATCAATAGGCGAGCAATTGATGAAAAAAAGAACATAAAGTGAGGTATGTGCTTTTTAGAAAACTCTATCAGCCTAACCAAAAAACATTTAAATGTCGGCTCTAAATTTAGTGTGTGCTTTTCTGACATAATGTCTATAGAATTTGTTGTCAAAAAGCTGTATCATTATTTTTTGTGAAAAAAATATTTAAAAAGTTCATTTCATTCGAGATTCGCGTCGTTTTAACACCGAGGTTGTGAAGTGCAATCAGCCAACGGTAATTCCATTTTGTCCATCCGCTGATGCGACTGACGCAATTAATGTACAGTTTTTAAATAGAATCAAAAACGATTCGAAATTTGTGATGGCGTTATAAATCTCACGATTTGGCCAAATAATTTCCTCGCCACCTTAGGGTGTTGAGGAGTCTACTTGAGCTAGGGAAGCCCAGCTTTCGGAGAAAACCTAAATAAAAAAATTAATGTTCTTTTGCTGATCCATTTGGATCATTTATTGATCGCTCTTTTTGAGCTCCTCTGGGATGTTAAAGGGAGCGCTACCCTTCCTAGGACATGCAATGTTAAAAGAGAACACAAAATATACCTAGCTTAAATCAATAAGGAGCAGTCCACAGCTCCTCAGGGAGCACTCCCAGATCGCTCATAGAAGGATCAACTTTTTTACTAGGTAGTAATAACATAGTTTTACTCTAAAAGTAAATAGCAGGGCGCTTTAAGAAACCTGCGGGCGTTCGCACAAAATATAGCTACGCTACTGGTCAAGGGGTTTTAGTTCTTGAGTCAATTGCACCTTGTAAGCGTGTAAATGCAAGTCTTTATGCATAATGTTCATCAACGACGAGCGTGAGAGGTGCAATTGTTAGGCACGACGACGCGTTGAGGAGGACGGCTCTTCAGCCACACTATCGCTAACAGCAGCAATATTTTCTGCAGTACGAGCTCCTACACATCTCCTACAGACCCGGTTTGCTCAAATTTTTGCACGATTTTTCCGATTGTACGCACATTTGGACGATTGAATTGACCGAAAAAATCACGAAATGCATGATATGCATTTTGATTTGAACGTCTATTTTCATAATAAGCCTGAATAACTTTTACGCGTTGCTCGATTGTGTATCTTTTCATGGTTCAAATTTAATTAGTCTGAAATTGAGAAATGTCAAATGAAATGCAGAAAAAACTTAACGTTAAGGTGTGGTTCACATTCAACATTCGGCCCTTAAAATTTAACCACCCTTTATATAAACCAACTTCTCAAAGGCATTCGATAAGGTATCACATAGCTTATTGATTGCAAAATTGGAATGCATCGGTTTTAATTCAAAATTTTTGAGTTGGAAATGATCTTATTTGGCCTATCGTTTGTGCTTTGTTGAGCTGGAAAATGATAGATCCATTTAATTTAAAGCAACTTCGGGCGTGCCACAAGGAAGAATAATGGGTCCTTTATTTTTAATTTTGTTTATAAATGACATTACCTCTTGTTTTTCTTTTACAAAATTTTTACTGTACGCCGATGATTTGAAAGTTTTTAAAACCATTCGTAATAATTTTGATGTCTATCTACTTCAGTTAGACTTGGATCGTATTTATAATTGGTGCTTGAGAAATAACCTGTTTCTTAATGTTAGTAAGTGCTATCACATTTCTTTTCCTCAAACTAGACAAGTTTTTTCATCTACTTATTGTATTGGAAATACTCAACTTAAATTTGTAGATGAGATCAAAGATTTAGGGGTAATTTTGGACTCAAACTTTTCTTTCAATAATCATTTAACGTGCACACTTTCGCGATCATATTTAGTATATGCTTTTTTAAGAGGAAACTGCTTAAACTTTTCGGATACCTACACTTTAAAAAATCTTTCCATGGCTTTTGTAAGGTCTCATCCTTTATATGGAACCCATTTACTTGGTGCATATCACGAGAATTGAGCGTATTCAAAAAAAAAAATTTAAATTTGCTTTAAGCTCATTTAATTTAGTTGAACCACACGCAGAGAAAAAACATAGTTGCAACAACCAGGAGGATCATAGTATGATTCGGATTATGATTGTTGCTAACATGTCCTTAAACATATAATATTTTCTTTGATCATGATAAAATGATTACAACAAGCATATTTAGAAAAGAAACTTTTTTGTAGGAACCAAAATATTATTGAAACAATCAGTATTCTCTTATTAGCTCGAAAATAGAATGAATAACAAATGAATTTATTTTTAGGATCCAGAATATTATTGAAACAATAATTTTATTTTATTTTATTTTCATGCACTCCAATTTCCACAACTATTAATTAGGATATATCCAGAGGTTTGCGATTGTATGGGCTAAACAGAAATATCAATTCAATTGAAAAATCTTTTTGATAAAATTTTATGTCCGAGCTGGGGTTTGAACCGCGGCTTTTTCGCTTATGAGCCACGCACACTACCAGTAAGCCACACCCGCTACTACCGCTCGCCTGACTAATGTCATTCATAAACATGGTACATTAAGTGCATTGTCACAAAAATAGCAAAATATGGTCAGAATTGCGAAATATATTTGCGGTAAACAGAAATATGTTTGCTACAATGAAAGTCGAAAATGTCACTTTTCTGTGTGCTGTTTTTAGGATAAGGCGATTTAAAACCAAATACAATAATTGAACAGTTGAGAAACGAAACGGCACATATCCAGGAATCCATAAAACTTAAGGTGTCTGAATTAAGTGAAAGGTTTTCCTGCAAACTGTTCAGACACAATAAATTCTTTCGATTTTTAGTTATGTTCTGCTTCGTTTGCCAACAATCAAAGAATAGTTCAGACAAACATTAAAAATGCTATAATGTTTGTCTCTATAATAGTATTCACATTTATCATGATTGACAGAACTACAACATTTTTGTTGCAACTAATATTTGAGGCAATCATAGTATGTTGACGATTTCAATGATGTTATGATATCAACTATAATGTTATTTTTGGTACCATCATTAGTAAATAATGACTTTATTAAGGCAAAAATTTGTGTTTGCAAAAATAGTTCAATAGTTTTAGTAAAAAAACTATTATTGCAGTAATCATGTCTCAACCATGTCTTTTCTTTGCGTGCACTGCCTTCATATAACGCTCGTTGTTTATTATTAAATTTGAAATCATTGGAAACGAGATGGAAAATACCATGACTTGCTTTTTTATGTGACATAGTTTGTGGTAATATTGATTGTTCCAATTTACTAGGCATCATTAATTTCCATGTTCCTAATAGAAATTTAAGGAAATTTATTTATTTTAAAATAAACTTTTGTAGATTGAACTATTTTTGTTTGAACCTATGAATAGATGTTTAAGTGAGTTTAATTTATTGAATTCAGAAATAAGTATTGATTTTTCTTACTCTAAAAACAAATTTATGTATGCACTTAATCTTTATTATACTGATTAATTTATTTTAACTATCTTCATTTTATTGTTTGCTTGTCTAAAAAAAAAAGTTGAAATTTGTAGACAATTAACTTAAACTCAACTAAATAAAAAACTTAATTTCGAGTATAAAGCTTGGTTGAGATTTTGGGGGGGGGGGACGGGGGGTGCACAAAATTAGCAAAAATCGGCAAAAAAATTCAAAACTCAAATATTTTTTAAGCAAATTTTAAACTTGAGTAAGATTAGGTAAGGTTAGTGTGGCTGTTTCAATCGAGACACACTTAGGCCAATAAGGCTCATTGTGATACCAAGGGTTAATTTTTCCCTATATCTATTTAAACCAGTTTGAGCTGTTTACTAAGCCTAGGATTCGGTAAACCGAAGATTCCGAGAGTTCGGCTTGAGGAAACGATGGAGAGGTAATTTAAAAATAATTTTGGGAAATTTTGGTGGTTGGGGGTTCGATCCCTTGCGGTAAAGTAATTGATTTTGAACTATGGGTTCGAAGAACACCATTTATATAATAAATTGGGGTCCCTTTTAGTCCCCCATTGGGCAAAGGGTACTACTGCTCGGAGTACTCGTACGTGAGCATGCTCCTTGTGTAAGCATCCTTTGTCACCTCAAGCATATCCTTATAGGTTAGTTGACCAATCTCGGCTTCGCCAATAAATGGGCGTCCCAGAGTGGTCAATCTTATGCTTGCGCTTGCCAGCGCCGGACACTGGCACAGAATGTGTGCTGCTGTTTCCGGCTCCTCTAGGCATAACCTACACGCATCGTTCTCGGTCAGAGTCATCTTCCCGAGATGGTACATGAAGGGACCGTGTCCTGTGACCAGTGCAGTAAGCCAGCTTAAAGTCCTTCGATTGTATCGGATAACTTTTGCTGCCTCACTACGAGACCACTTCACGGCCGCCTTTGATTGCCTGCAATTAACAGCTTCTTCCCACCTTGTACTGTGTTCCGAGTCCGTCCATTGTTTAATAAGGCCTGCCAACATATTGTCGCCTATGGCGATACGTGGTTCTGGTCCACAGAATTCTTCTGCTGATCCTGCTCTTGCTAAAGAATCAGCTTCTTCATTCTGTTCTATGCCAGAGTGTCCTCTCACCCACATAAGTGTGAGCTCATTCGTCTGGGCGCACCTATTGAGTTTTGTAAGACATTCTATGGCCAACCTGGAAGTGATGTCTGTCCGTTGCATGCACCTAATCACAGACTGATTGTCGAGAGCGATGACAATTTTCTTGCCACTGATCCGGCCATCTATCAGGTGGTCCAGCACATGCACTACGCCAAGCATTTCTGCCTGGTATACAGACACAAACCTCCCCAACCTCAGTACACAGGATAGGCTTAACTCTTTTGAGTACACGCCTGCCCCGGCCCGGCCATTTAAAGAAAGGTATTTTATCGGGCCAAATATGCTTTTCGGAGGTTCGTATTTGCATAATTGGCTTAAATTATAAATACCTTTTTGTGCATATTAAAAAAAGTCTCTTTAAATTTAAAATAAGAACAAAAATGTTACTTCACAAATCGTCAAATAAAATAAGAACGGACCATTAAATTAGAGTTTTTTTTAAATTATGTATTAACATATTTGAATCATCAGAGTAACAGGATTAAATAAATTTTCGCTTGCTAATAAATAATTTTATTTTTATGCACTAAATTTTAATAAATTTTAAATAAGTAATTTTAAATGCACTATATAGGGCATGTGTACCATCTTAAAGGTAGGTGCAAATTTAACAAGATTTTGGATTCAAAATAGGCATTAAAACTCAATTTTATTAACAAACTTAACGTAAAATTTTCCATAAATAATAAGATAAATATGACAATGCAATAAATGTTCAATATTGCTATTTTTTGATAATGATTTTTGGCAAAGCTTTCAATACAAACAGCCCCTGTGTACATGGCGGTAGAAAGTGTCTTCTAGAAGTAGTTTTATATGTTAGTAAAATTTGTGGTCACTACGTTAAAAAAATGTATATATTTAAGAAGTTTTGCACTGTACAATAGTTAATTCCTGCAATATACCGAAGTCCACTTTAACCTTTGCTCCTTGTTTTAAAACACATATTGATGATGCTTGAATAATTTATCAAAAAGCCAGACGAACGAATCTGAGAAACATAAATAACATTTCCGAAATTGCAATAGCTACAGCATAAGCTGCAAAATGTTGATGCAACTAAAGCATCTAAGTCAATAAACCACAAACACACTTGGACAAACACACACTCAAACTCAGATACACAGATACCTTCCAAAATTGCAATGTATTGCTTTGTCTTCATGTGTGAATAACTAAAGTTGAGGTAACACTTTGAAGAGATTTGCAAAGGCAAATGAAATATTCGAAATTTCAAATTATGAAGTAGTGCAGGTGCGTTGGTTTGGGAAGAAATCGGAATAATTGAGCTGCAGTTGCAAAGTGCTTATCAAAAATACCAAACAAGATGAAAGAAGACAGACAAATTATAAAGACCAACATAGAAATGTTATAACAAGCCGCTTAAGCTAAATGCTCGGTTTATTCGATGCTATGGCAGACATTTCCAAAATATGCTAGAGCAATGAAGCAAATTTCTAAGTAAATAAAAGTAAATTATGTTGTATGTACTTGTATTTGATGTGTATTGTTCGTGTTACATAACAGTAAACATATTGACATTGCTGCAATTTATACTTCAACAATTTATGGCAACATTTTAATTGCTCAAAAAGCTTCTTCACATTTATACAGTTTTTCTCTCTCAACTTGTCATCATCATTAGTATGTGATGCATTATTATCTGATATCCATTCTTTTGCTCAACTTCACCTTAAATGCTGTGTTTTTATTTGCTTTTCTTTTTAGCTTTTTTTTTTCTTACTCAATCGTTTTATGGAAAACTTTCGTTTTCACTTAAAAATCACTTGTTTAATATGCAAATGCCAACGACTTCAAACTTTAACTAAAGATCACAACTATAGATAATATTGTGTGATACACCTTCTTATACCGGTTTCCCCTATTATCAGTATTTAGCACTTTTCTTTTCATTTCATTTTACTTGCTATTCAGATACAGTTTCTGTAATAAGATAAGGAAAAAAAAAACTGAAAATTCGTCCACGAGTTATGCGTTTTTATAACTTCTCGATGAACTAAAAAGCGTTAAATGACGACCAAGACAATTTAGTGTTGTTGGTGCAGTTGTGGTTTTTGTTGTTAATGTGGTTGTTGTCGGTGCTGTCAGTGTTGCATGTTAGTGCTGCGTGTCCAGTGAAAGAGTGAAAGTGTTTAATGCCTCGCCTCTTCTTGCTACTTCTTCTTTTTCTTTTCTTTACTGACTTCGTCATAGATACATTTTTTGTTTGTACTTTTTTTGTTGAAACACAATGGAATGAGGTTGTCTTACGGTATTTTGCTAAATTTATTTTGATTATTTTTTTGAATAAATTGCTAATACTCTTATATAATAAATACATCGTTTTGAGTCATGGATCTGTAGTTTGTTTATTTTGCAAGGTGTTAACTATGGAGTTGTTGACAGAAGCTTAGGGCAAAAAAGAAACACATTTTTGTTAATTTCTTACAAATTACTCGCTTTTTCTTAAATATATCTAAAAATATGTTCATTGCCTATAAAAATGTTTTCAAATACTTTGTGTTACATTGCAATAGAGTTGGTAATTAAAATATTTAGCTTGTTTTCTTGCATTTTTTCAGTGTTTTCAAATAGCATTTCCGCATGTATTAAAACACATGTCTGCAATTGTTGCTTTACTAATTTGAATATTATAAATTGTATGACTGTATTTTTATGATAACTAGTGTTGATGTATTTTTCAATTACGAATTAGTGCCTTTCACATTTTGTCTAAGAAACTGCATTTGACCTTCGTGTTACTTTATATTTAACCCATAATTTACTCTACAATTCTATGCAACACTCGCTCCATCTCTAGCGTTATTTTTCCATCACTATCTTGTTATAATTAAATAATACAGTCATTACATTTGCTTTTGATTCTTCTTGTTGTTGTTGGCAATTAAATTATGCCCCTCAACTAACACATCTACATGCGTGATTTATTTTAATTAACAATTTTTGACTAATGAATAATTATTCACAGAAAACTTTAACACATGCGAAAAATGTATAAATGTGTGTGAAATATTGTGCATGCATGACTGAATTTAAAAATTAAAAAAAAAACAGAATTGTTATTTTTTTTTTTTGTAGGTACTCACGGATACAGTAAAATGTAAACATTATCAACGAGCTATTGTCTATAGTTGGAATGAACTTTATCACAAATTCTGCCCCTGTCACAATACTGCTTCTAGTTTTATCCTCATCAGAATCATATTTATAAAGTCTCGCCATGCTTGAATTTAAATTAAAAGCCATTGAATACAATTTATTCTTCGATAACTCACGACTTTTGCATGAGTGCAAATATTATTTGTGCAAGCAACCTAGTAACAATAGCAAAAAGTAGTTGAATGAGCGCAAGCAACAAACGGGTTTGAACAGTTGTAAATTCTTCAAGGCGAACCGAGTAGATATTTGATATTATGTTTTTGCTTTAAACATAAATACTTACAAGTATACAAGGAGAGGTCAAGTATAGGCCTAAAATAAATAAAGACCTAACACAATGCAAACTCTTAAGAAATTGTGTACTCGTACTTACTATCTGCCATAGAAGTAGGTTTAATACAATTAACGTCATTCACAAGTTTCATTGTCATCACCGCCAGAGACAGCACTACAACGCATAGTCACTTTTTTTTCTAAAGTTTTCACGCTAACTATACATATCATCATCATTATCTCCACCACCATCGTGATGGACAATTCAATTAAGATGACTGTGAGACAGACTAGCAAAGAGACAAAGCTATAAACTTGGCTGGCAAAAGCGTTGAAATTGGTACTTAAGTGTAACGAGACTTGAGTGGATTCTAGCATTTGTATAGATTCTAGCATACTATATTTAAAAAATAAGATAATACAAAATAGCTATCAAATTTTTAAAATGATGTCTTTTTCTATAAATAAAAATGTTCGTTATTATGATTGATTCAAAATCTATCGATATGTTTTTGATGTATAACAACTGACTTTAGGTCTGTTCCCAAATTCGTTATATTCATCCCTATCACTGAGTCCCGTCATATTACGATATCGCAAAAACTACGAAAAAGGCATCACTGAGTTCATTCGTATCGCCATTCGTAGATTTTTGAAGTAATTTGTTACGACGTGTTTTGGTTGTCGGAGAAAAAATTTAAAAGAAAATGCAGAAAGAATAACCAATTTTACTGTATGAATTTTTATCGAACTTTTCGCCGACATCCAAAACACGTTGTAACCATTTATTTAAAAAAATCTACGAATGAGCTCTTTTTTTTTTAGACTGAACCAACGCTCAGGGGATGCCCCTATAAATGCATAAGCATTGTGTTTATTCGAAAGATAGGTAATAGTTAGTTGGAGGTTGGATAGATGGAGTAGTATCGGTGAAGATTTGTTTTAAATTTGCACAGCTCAATACTGCCGGAAAATACGCTCGCAGGGAGACTATTCCACAACCTTACCGTGCGACTAAAAAACGAATTCTCTCGGTAATGCGAGGTTCTGTTGGACATCGAGGCAATGGTAAAGGGGTGGGCTTGAACAGCTGCCCGAGTGGACCTGGGAAACACACGAGCTGATGGAGTCAGGCCATGTATCTCCCTTGAACACTTCCCATGGTAGTACCTGTACAGATGGCTTAGGCAACCAACATTGCGTCGATGCCCATGAGAGTTGAGAGTGGATGAAATACTTTCATCCCCTATTAAATATATCGCACGACGTTGTATTCGATCCAGAAGCTCCAAATAATATCTTGAAGCCCCTGCCCAAATGTGCGAATTGTACTCCATTTTCGGCCTAATATATGAGGTGTAGATCATGCAAAGATCAGCTGAAGTGAAATATTTTTTGCACCGTTTTAAAAAACCTAGGCACTTGGCCGCTTCTTTCGACACATCGAAAATATGATCATTCCAACGAAGATCACATTGGATCGATATGCCCAGAACGTAAGAGCGGCTGATTCCACAAGATCCACACCATTCATATAGAGGGGAGCTAATGGGCAATCCATCCGCTTGTGGGTTGACAGGCAGCACTGGGTCTTGCTTGCATTGAACTATACTCTATTAGCAAGACCCCACTCGGAGATTTTTTGTAGATCATTTAGGAGTGTGTCATTCATAGTTTGCCTTTTTCTCTCAATCTCCATAGAGCTTGGGAGTTTTTTGAATGAATATGAATGACAAATGCTGCTGTCGTCCGCAAACGAAAGTATTGGGTTATGCGTCAACAACAGAAGGTCGTTGATAAAAACCAGAAACAAGGTTGGCGATAGGACTGAACCCTGTGGTACTCCTGCGTTTATGGCGTGCTTCTCGGACGAAATACCGTCAACTACGACCCGAATCGTTCTGTCTTTGAGGAAACACGTGATCCATCGAGCAAAATTACCACCAAAACCATATGCACCAAGTTTTGACACGAGCGCTTTATGCCACACTCGGTCAAATGCTTTTGAAATATCAAGAGCAACAAGCCTGCTCTCGCCGAAAAAGTGAACGCATTGGTTCCATTCTTCAGTTAAAAACGCCATCAGATCACCAGTAGAGCTAGCCCTACTGAAACCATATTGACGATCACTAAGTAGTTGGTTGAGCTCCAGATAGTTCATGATGTTAAAGTTTATTATGCTTTCCATAACTTTGGAAAGCGTAGAGCATATCGCAATGGGTCGGTAGTTTGCAGGGTTCGTGGCATCGCCCTTTTTAGGTACCGGTTGGACATTTGCCACCTTCCAACAAGATGGAAATACTCCTGTTCTGTAGGAGATGTTGAAAAGGTTGCGCAAAGGCCGAGCCAGCGAAGAAGCACACATTTTAAGCACAATTGGCGGTATGCCGTCAGGACCAGAGGCTTTGTTTACGTTGAAAATGCCTTTTTCGTAGTTTCTACGAAATCGTACTACGACGGGACTCAGTGATAGGGCTGATTTAGTCCATTTTGTAAGTTCTGCACGTTTTAGTCCCTATGGCGTCCCATACTAAAAAAAATGGTAAAACAGAGCGAGAGTGAGAAAGTAAAAAATTTTCCCTCCATGTCAGAAGACAAATTCTTTAATCCGACGCTACCTTAACAAAATCTCAAGCCTATATTTCTCAATCGGAAAATTTTGCACTAAGTATGAATTTGACTGTTGGCACAAATTTTAAATTCGTACTATTGCAACCCGCATGGCAAAAAATGTAAAAGAACCATATTCACATATGTAAATTTAACTATAGCTAAAATAATAGTAAATTAATCTGAATAAAATTAAAAAAAAAACGGTAAAAAGTCGACTTTTTGCACCTTTATTTAATTGTCTATAACTTTGTTAGTATTCCATGAACTGTCTTCATCAGTAGCTTAAAAGTGCCTTAATTTTGTTTAAAATGACAAACTGTGCAAATTTGCCAGTACATTTGACTTTTTCACTCCTTTTTTTTAAAGGAATTTTTCATTTTATTTTTGAATAAAAAAATAATTTTTTTGTTGATTTTCTATGATTTATATAAAAATTCTAAATGCTTGATAGTTTTAAGCGTTGAATTGATTTTAAACTACCAAACAACTAGAATTTGTATTTAAAATCAAGAAGATTTAAACTTTCAAACATTTAGAATTTGTATTTAAATCAACATAATAAATAACAAGGTCATATAGAAAACTTTCAATAATTTTTTCTATACTTCTTTCGATGGCGCCGAAACTGCTATACCAATTTGAAAAATTGGCAAACTTAATTTACACAAATTTATTTATCTTTAAATTGATATTTCTTTTAACCCTTTCAGGCCCGATGTTGCCTATAGGCAACTTTGAACTTATGGGCTTCTGAGTCCCGATATTTTTCTTCATATAGCCTTATGTGTTCTGCAAGCTTACACCAATTTATTCTGTCGAAGGCTTTATACGTGTCCATTTAGTAGCCATTCTCCGTAGAATAAAATGGTCGAAATCAAGATCAGGATCGTTTCGCAAAAAAAGTGTTTATACAAAAAGTGCTTGAAAATATTTATATAATTGTTTAAATGTAAAATAAGTTGCACAATGTAAATAAATAAAGGTGAGAGAGTTATATACATACAAAAAATCATGAGAAAAGTGTTAAGTTTGTCCAATAACTGCCCAACGGTGCACATAAGCAAGATCCTGTAACTAACGAGCTTGGGCATCCAGGACTTTAAAATTTTTGTCAGCTCTTATTTGAGTAAGGACTAGCACATATCTGACCTCAAAAAATGTGTAGCCCCACCCATTTTAATTCGGTCATGAAAGCGTTAAATAAATCAGTGAATTACAGCTCGAGATTAATACGAGTGTGTTAAAATGAATGGGGCATTCCACGGAAAATGGAAAAATTAGTTATTTTCTTAAATTGATATGACTATTACCAATTTATTCTTAACGCAATGTAACATATAATAGTTACATTTACATGATATGTTAAAATTATTTAGAAAAAAAAAATTAAGTATTTTTTCACTATGACAAATTGTTGTTTATTGTGAACGAGTCTTATGATTTTTTTACCAGTTACAACAAGGGCTTTCAATTGCGGGTTGTCTTGGCGATCCCGGTATTTTCGAGATTGAATATTTCAATCCCAGGAACGCGGTATTGCAACTGTATTGCAAAAAATTTTAAATAATTTTTATAATGAAAGGGCTTTATGCTGAAACATAATAAGCCACAAAATAAAATTTTTAATAATAATAATAAATTTTTAATTTTTAAAAAGATATATAAAATAGACGTTCCTAGTCTATATGGAAAAAGTATGGCTTATCATGTTTTTGCATAAAATTTATTTTCAAAAATTAACAAAAAAAAAATCATAAAATATAACTAAAACGAACTACATATACTAATTATTTATAATCCTTAAAAAATTTTTGGAATTTCCCCTTCGTTTTCTATGTTTGCTGATTTTAATGTTTTATAATAGGAATGGTATATTGGTGTAATATGGGAAAATAGAGATTTCACATTTTTGATTTTTTTCACTTTAAATTATTTCTGTAAAAACATGATAAGCTATACGTATTTTAGACCAAGTTTTCTTAAAAACAACATGATTATCCACAGAAATAAAAAAACGAAAATATGCCTCGCTGGTTTCTCAAAACACTTCATCAATTTATAGGTTATTTATGGTTAAAACTTCCAAACCATTTTCCTATATGGAAAACAAGATAAACTCTACAAATTTGAAAGTAAAAATTATTTGCGTAAAAGCATGTATTAAAAAAAATATTGCTCAATGTTTTTTTATATATTTCCTTTAGTGGTTGATAAGAAATCTTCGTCTATCATAGCGTCATAGATTTAGTCAACAAAGTCTTAAATTTTTGATGTAACTCGCAGTTAAATTCACAGTTTCTACTTGAAGGTTAGATTTTGTATGTTGCTTATCGAGTTTTTGAGTATAAAGTTTAATAAAATATTTTATTGCAAAAAGATACTTATGCATACAAGTTCACAATTTATTGAAAATATATTTATAAGCCTTAATCTTTTCAGCAAGTGTTGCTGTGGTACAATGTACTCGAAACAACACGGAATACCAGTTTTTGATATTATGTGGCTTATCATGTTTCTGCAATAAGCCCTTCAATTGAAAGATCTTGTTTTTATGCAATAAAATATACGATACAAATCTAAAATCGATTTTAAACTAAATGTAATTGGAGCAATAATAATTTTTTGGAAATCGAAAACAGTGTTCTACAAAATTTAATAGCACTGAAATGCAATAAAGTTATTTTTTATTTTGCATAAAGGGCAACTCAAACAAAAAATTTTAAAATATTATAAAAAGGAGCAGTGAAAATAATAGTGAAAGGAATAGTGAAATTCTATTTGTTTAATATTTGATTGTTAAATTTTATTTTGTATTAAAAATCAACAGACACATCAGTTTTTAATGTAAAATTTAAATTTGTAAGTTCTTCTGTCCCATAATTTTGTTTTATATTCTTACCACAATATCACTTTTTGCATTCGTTTTAAGATAAATAAAATTCCCTGGAATAAAATTTAATAAATTTTTTATTTGCATAAAAAACACAGTCCCTTTAGCCTGAGCACTAGTGCAAGGAATTATATAACTTCTAAAAGTTTGTCAAATACACTTATTCAAAAAGGAACAAGTCCAGATCAATTCTTAAAAATAACACAACAAAAAATAGATTGTCTTCTGAAAATTTTTGAAAAAACATTTTAAAAATATTGTAACTATAAAAAAGGCTCATAAATTTCATTGTTATTTAAAATAATACGGTACTTAAAACTTTATTGTGTGATGGCTAAATAACTTCAAATTAAGCTTTGCGGCTACACGATATGTTGTTAAACCTTATTAAGATAAAGAATTTCGAATGGACAGCATATATAGGGGCTTAGAAGCAGTGGTGCTAATAAATGAATAATTAGGAGATGAATATAATTTTTAAAATTAACTGTTCCTAAACTATATTTCTATAAATTTTTATTTCATAATTTTTAAATATTTATTTGACTTTTTACTGTGGAGTTGGTGGTTAATTTTACCCTCTCTTCACATATTTGTGTCGTCTTTAAAAAAAGGCTAGGGAAATAACGTGCCAGTTTTATTAAATTTAAAAAAAAATAAATTAAAATTTGTATACAAAATTTTATAAGATTTTTTATTCTTTTTATTAGAATTATTTAGTTAAATTAAAGTGGGGTACAGTTTAACACTATGTCAAAAAATGCACCTCCATAGTTAAAGGTTAAATATATTTTGGCATAAAATTTATTTATAGTTTGTTGAAAATTTAACCAAATCCCGGGATCCCGAAAATTCCGGGATTTTAAATTTTAAATCCCGGGACTGTCGGAACCGGAAAAACCCCGGAATACCGGGATTGCAAGCCCTAGTTACAACACGATGTCCCACCAGTCACAATTTCTACTTTCTATATTTTTTTGTAGAAACTAAACTTGGTGTTATTTTTTAATTTCTGTTAAAGTCTATTTAGGGCGAATTTTTCAGTGCGAGCTTAAACTCTAGTCAAATTAAGTTTTACTAGATATTTTCTTTGAAGTTAAATTGACTGCAATTAGCATATAATATGTTTCTTTTTTACCTAAACCGCGTTTAAACGTCCAATTTTGGTGAGTTGACTTCAGTTTAATTTGACTAGAGTTTAAGCTCGCACTGTAAAATTGGCTCTTAGTCATTTCATAGCATAGTAAAAAACATCTGGCTTTGTATAGTATTTGGGCTAAAATCTCGATTGACAGTGCAGAAGGCGGAGGTAAGGTATTTTTGACTGTCCCACCAGTCACACTTCTTAAACCAATTAAATGTCCCCAAAATTTTTGTATGAGTTATTTTTTCGGTAAAAGTTTTTTAAGTTGGTTCATAATCTATTGTAAAATATCTACTTGATAATTAGAATTCATCAAAATACAAAGTTACAAGTGTAAACATTAGGGATTCTGGAGTAAACTGTCCCACCAGTCACTATGGAAAGCTCCATATGGAACTATGTCCAAAGAATCGGATCAAAATTTGAAAAATTTATATATCTTATATATCTTATAGAGTACAGTCAAACTTTAGTTTGAAGAATGAAAAGTAAATAATTTGGGCACAAACAAGATTTTGTCACACCCTGCTTATAGTTCTTCATTACAATGTCATCACCGACAAATTTTTACAAGCGGATTATTATTTTGTTTCTTTTTTTCTAAAATTTTTTATTATGAAGATAAATTGAATGCAGTGAAAATACACATTTTCTTCATTTGCACACAAACGACTTATTTAATTTACAAATTTTAAGTTCAAAAAGAGTTCTCGCACATTTTTGTGTTTTCACTGTTTTAAAAGATTTTATCTTACTCACTTGTTTTTGACCGTTTTACCATTTTTAGTTCTAAAAGTACGCTATAGATGTAATTTCTTCAAAATCTGATCTTTTCTCAGTGATTTTACAAAAAACGTAAGAATTCTGTGAAATTCCAATTTAACTTTTTTTTCAAAGCAAATCTTTTATTTATGGTTAAAGGTAAATACTTTTTAAGTTAGAAATTTTTTCTCATTTTAACCATTTTAAGATGGTTTAGCAAAGGAAGGCGCCGGGCTGGAATCAGAACTCGCAGAACATGTACTTACTCCCCTACAAGAGTTGTACAGGAACCTCGAAAGCCACACTAGCAGTGAATCGTAGATGGAGAGATACGACATCGTGCAAAATCTCGAAAATCATGTGCAATGCACAATGCGAAAAACGAACTCCGTTCATCTTGGCACGCCCGCGCAAAGTTTTCAGGACACTAGTGGGCATGCTCACTGGTCACTGCATGACGGCAGCCCACGCGAGGAAGCTTGGCATCACCACGGATAACAACTGCAGGAAGTGTAAGGAACCGGGCACAGTGGAAACCCTGGAGCACCTACTATGCACAGTGGAAACCCTTAGATCGAGACTAAAATACCTAGGCTCATCGACATTCTCGTCGCTTAAAGATGTAGCCAGGGTGTCTCTGGAATCCCTCCTAAGGTTTGCGAATTCAACGCAAATCTTTAAAGACTTTTAAATAAACACAAAGGTTATTTTTGTTCGCTACCGGTATCACTAAGGATCTTAATTGGTCTATTTGACCAATTAACCTAACCTAACCATTTTTAGGCTAAATATCGTTATATCGTTGAGATATTTTTTTGGTCTTTGTGTTGTGCTATTAACCTTCGTATACTAGCGCCGAATAGTGTTTTTTGTCTATACTTATAAAAGTACTGACATAACACAATTCGTGACTTCCCAGCCGATAGAACTGTCTTTGCTTTCTTCTGAACAACTTCATTAGATATTATTATTATGTATTATTATTGATTGTCACTTGGTCGTTGAAGTAAAAAATGTATCCAGGTTTTGTACCCGATGATGACATAATACAAAAACTAATGCGGATTTCACTTAAAAAGCCTACTCTTTCCAACGAAATTGATTTTCTAGTCTTTGAATTTGGCGCTATGAAATATCGCTCTATAGAAAAATCGCAAAAAAAAGAAGAAATCTCTTAAATGAAAATTTACCAAAACTGAGTGAAAAAGGGCCTAAAACGTTTGGGAAAAATGGCCCAAGAACAAAAAAACCAAAATTTGAGAAAAATGCAAAATCGCCTAATTTTTTCATTGTTCTAGGAGATAAACTTTCTTTGTACGAAATGAGCAGAATTTTCAAGGGCTATTTTATAAAAGTTTCATACAATCTCAATAGCTAAAACAGACGCGCTTTTTTTCCACTGTGCAACACGATACCATTCTCACATCAGACTACCATGTAAAATGTTAATTGCCGTAACGTACTAAACGCCTACGGCCGGCCTCTGCTCCCGTGTACTTCTGCAGGCTGATTAGCGAGAATCATGTCATGACTTTTTTTCGCTTAATCCGTTGAAATTAGATATTCGAAATAATTTAATTGTAGGTTACTTATATTGTTATTACCACTTGAGGTTATTACCACGTCTATAAAAGAAACAATATATGAGCTCCGAAATTAAATTTTTGTTTTTTTACATTGTCTTTAGAAATATTCTACGAAATTTAGTCCTTACGTTTTCCATATTTATTCGGAGGATAGCTATTATAGCATTATCGAAAAAGTTTGATTTTTAAAAATGGAGTTCGCTCTGGACCAGCAATGTTCACAACAAGACCAAAAACAATTTTAACATTCAGCTAACTCGAATATATTAAAGAATTTGCTTATCATAAAAACGCGAGAAAAAGTCAAAAGGTAAAGCGTTATTTTTAAATAGGTTTAATTTGCCAATAAGCTCAAATCCCCAAATATGCCAGTTAAACTCTAAACAAATAATCATATTTGCATATAAGACAATTTAGCTGCTAACAATATTTTAATTATTCATAGCACGCATTGGATGGGATTGGATTGGAGTGGATAGCTTTTTTGGGTGCTGCCAATGTTTAAAAACAAGACATGACAGCTTAAGCCAATATACTTGTAGCATAAAACGCATTTTTAATTAAATAAAAGTTAAGAAAAGGCAACAAAGTATAAAGCGTGATAACAATAACAAGAACAACAAAAGCAATAAAAAGCCCAGCAGCTACAACATATCACAACAATAGCAACAAACAACTCATAAGCAATGTCATAAAAAAATTTCCATTCATGTCAGGAAATAAAACGATTTTGATACGCGGCAATTCAGGGTAAAAGCAGAACTTTAGAGAAATGTCAGCAAAGTATAATTGTCAACTCAACTTTTGGCTTATTAAAAGCAACCATCTTCTCACTCACTACTCTCTCTTTCGCAGATAGATTGACAGCTACTGCCAACGAGCTGTCACTTTAAGCTGTTACAAAAATGTCATTGTAAAATAGAATTTTTGAAGATGAATAAGAGGAAAAATGTGCGTTCTCTTCAGTTGAAAAGAATATACATTTTGCTTTAAATATGAGTATTTAGTAAAAAGCTTTATGAAAGCAAAAAAAATATATATATAAATGTTTCAAATGCAGCAAATGAGTTTTAGTGTCAAATTGAATATAAATTTGACAGCAATTTTAGACCAAAAATTGTTTTGAAAGTGTTGAAATGATGACGAAAGAAATTAATTTGAAAAGAGGAAAAAAAGGGTTGAGAGTAAAATTTTGCTAAAGTTAAACGGAGCTCAAGAGCCAGTTTTTATTTGTTCAAAGTTGACAAGTTTTCAGATACTTTTCTGGTGGCAAATAGGACGAAGCACTTTGAGATTTGTTCAAGCGTAGAGAAAAAGAATAAAAGTATTTCTTAAAACCAATGAAGGATATTTGTATTGAAGGCTTTTTACTTAACTTAACTTAACTTAACTTAACTTAACTTAACTTAACTTAACTTAACTTAACTTAACTTAACTTAACTTAACTTAACTTAACTTAACTTAACTTAACTTAACTTAACTTAACTTAACTTAACTTAACTTAACTTAACTTAACTTAACTTAACTTAACTTAACTTAACTTAACTTAACTTAACTTAACTTAACTTAACTTAACTTAACTTAACTTAACTTAACTTAACTTAACTTAACTTAACTTAACTTAACTTAACTTAACTTAACTTAACTTAACTTAACTTAACTTAACTTAACTTAACTTAACTTAACTTAACTTAACTTAACTTAACTTAACTTAACTTAACTTAACTTAACTTAACTTAACTTAACTTAACTTAACTTAACTTAACTTAACTTAACTTAACTTAACTTAACTTAACTTAACTTAACTTAACTTAACTTAACTTAACTTAACTTAACTTAACTTAACATAACTTAACTTAACTTAACTTAACTTAACTTAACTTAACTTAACTTAACTTAACTTAACTTAACTTAACTTAACTTAACTTAACTTAACTTAACTTAACTTAACTTAACTTATTGTGTTTTTTACAATGCTTTTAAAATTATATATCAGCCAAAAAAAAGAATTAAAGCTTGAAGTTCATTCGATGCAGTTGCGTTTTGCGTCCGTCTACTCGCTGGCGAATTTACTCAAGGAATTTATGGTAGAAAGCAGGACTACAAAATTATTCAATATATTCTATGTTGTTGAAATGGAATTTTAAAAATATTAACGGTGATATATCGAGTTTTTTTTAATTATAACAAAAATTTTTAAAAACTAGCATATAAAAGTGATTTCTAAATATCCACTAAAAACTTATCAAAATCTTAATATATTAAAAAGTTACTTCTTTTTGAAGCGGTCGGTATCCCTGAAAGTTACTAGATACTTTTCTTTCTTCTCGCTGTTCGCTATTTGTACTCTTGCATAAATTGCGTTTTCTCAGCGTTGCGTTCACAAGCATGGAACTTGCTCCCATAAGCTTTCACATACTTCAGTAAAATTGCGCCAGCGAATGGACGGACGCAAAACGCAACTGCATCGAATGAACTTCCAGCTTAAGACTTGAACATTTTTGTGCAATTATTTTTTTGCAACTTTCGACGTGTTGTCTCAACAAGATTGCATTGATGAACTCCATTATACTTTTGGCGATAAAGCACCATCAAAAACCAATGTATATCGGTGATACACTGAAATCAAGCAGGACCGAACTTCGTTCACAGACGAATTTCGTGAGATTGAGCCATCTCTGGGCATTACTTCCACCAGCATACATAGCATTTTAAATTAACATAGCTACAATTGTGAAAAAGATTTGTACACATAGGATTCCACATATTTGGCAATCGCTCAAAACAAAAGCTCGTGTTGATTGGCGCGAAGAAAAGCTCAAGAAATACCATTGCGGTGCTTCAAAAGACGTTTTTTGTAAGATCGTGAATGCTAACGAATCATGGATCTATGCGTATGGGCCTGAAAGTAAGCAGCAGTCAACTGCATGGTTCTTTAAAAATGAACCAAATCCATCAAAAGTTATACGAGCTCGAACCACTGCGAAGCATATGGTCGCCTGTTTTTCCTTAAAACTGGTCATGTGACCACGGTACCACTTGGGCATGCAGAACAGCCAATTCGGAATGATACACAAACATTTGTTTGCCAAAAGTGTTCCGTGAAATAAGCAAAACAAACAATCACCCGCACATCAAGAACAAACAACGTGGGCAACTGATTTTGACGCCAGAAAAAGCCGTTGATGCGTTCAAAAACTATGTTTCGGAGGTTTTTCAAGCGAAATGGGATAAATGTTATGACAAATGGTTCAGACGCATGAAAAAAGTTTTAATCAAAGGAATAATCTCGAAAAACAATAAAGCTATTCATGAGCATCAAGAGGGGGGGGGGGGGGGTGCATATAATTTCTTCATATCAAATCAAAAGCCGTAAGCTACAATTAAAAAATTTTACGGAAGAGCAAAAAAAACTTTCTAAATTGTAATTTTAATTGAAAGTTCCACTCAAACTTAGGGATTTTAGAACTTTTTAATAAAAACGTCGTTTTTAGTTGAAGGAGCGTAAATTTAGCACGAAAATGTATTTTGATAAGGTGCGTCAATAATCAATAAAAAAGTCGTCTTTAAATTTATTTTAACTTACTAATAAAAACTTACTGTAAAGATAATCCAATTTGGATAGTTTCTTAATTTTTTGTAAACTTAATAAAATTGCTAATAATCTGACAGCAATTAAACTTGAGAAAATTGCGGCGATCTAGGCGAGGGCAAAACTTATAAATCAAAAGCAAAAAAAATTAGGAAATTCTAAATAAATTAGGCTAATTTTTGATCAAGCACTAATTTTTAAAAAATGCTGATGGCAAATTCTTGTTTATAAAACGCTTTTGCATTAGAGTATCTTATGTCAAAAGTTTTGTTATGACTAAAATTTAAATAAGAAACTCAATTTGAAACATTTATTTTATACTTCTTTTTTTCGAATTTTCTGGATTTTTTCGCGTCACGTGCTTATATTCCAGGATTCAGAATCAAGCCTTGAATGGAGGTTCTAGAATATGTTTAGAAAATTAATGGTGCCCAAAACCCATCTATACATGTACCTCTTTATATATTTATTCATACGTTTTGTATATAAATAAAATAAAATTTTTAAATAATTCATATTTATAGGTAAGTTTCCAAACTCGATTTTAGTAACTTGCATGCAGCTAGAACTAGTGCATGTTAACCCATTAATGACAACGTATCATACGCGATAAAAGCATTTTTTAAAAATTCCTCAAAAATCCTCAGCCACTGTAAAGCTGTTGCTTCCAACAGTAAGAGAAGACCAAAAGTATGCTTTTTCCAAAAAAATTTATAAAACTGACATTAAAAGCCTTTTTGTGTACTTTTTTGCGCCAGTTCGTGCAGTATTTAAAAAAAGTAAACAATGCCACTCAGGTGAGTTATTTTGTTTTATAAACCTCAAGAAAAAAGAAAATATAATTAAAAAAGTGCATTAGGTTAAAGTGGAACGCCTACGCTACGAAATGAAAATTTTTCCAATTTATAATTTTTTCTAGTTTTTTTAGATTTTTTTTTTTATTTTTCTACTTACAGACCCCTTATGCGTTTATAATCATGCGCTTCGCCACACCCAAATCGTTTAGATTTTTTTTTAAACTTCAGAGTTTTCCGCCTAATATTAATGCAAACTTGAGCTGAAAATTTCAAAAGCTAAACTCAACGTGTTCTGGTAGTGAGCATTAATGGGTTAAAAAAATTAATAAGTCACTTGATGTACATGCGGGTAACATTTTAAGAATAGCGAAAAATGTAATTCTTAATTTTTTTCGGATTATATGGATTTTTTTTATCTCCTTAATACAAATCTGACAAATTTCAGGACGCTCGCAATTGGTTTATGAGTTATAGGCCTCTAAAACAGGAAACAATGCTCTAAAAATCGTGCTAGTTTTATTGTCAAAAATATTGTTTAATATTGAGAAATTTTTCTTATTAAAATTCTTATTTGAAAATGGGAAAACTTTGGGGCTAAATAGTAATTAATGCGATTTTATTTAAGGATTAAGGAGACCTGACATTATGTCATTTACTAAATACAAAAATTTTATAAATTAATTTTATAAATAAATTAGACATTGTTACGAAGAACATTTGTTAAGAAACATATTTTTGAAATTACATGAATGAAAAAATTAAATTTGAAAATTTTTCGGACATGATACGAGTGAGATTTTTACCCCATTTTCAAAATATATTGAATTTTCTTATGTGTACAAGCATGTGTCAACGTGCGTATCATGATAACAAAATTAGTACCAAAAATCTCAGAAAGTATAATTATATAGGTTACATTTTCTTTGTTTGCATTCTAGACTCCTTTATGACTTTGACTCTCCCTAGAACAAATCCTGCGGACTCCCTTGGTTACCGGTTACAAGTTTAAGGTTACAGTTTATTGCTACTACTAAATTTTCGGAATAGTGCTAATAATGTACAAAAAAACATACAAACAAATAAAATTGAATATAAATTAAAATTTTGAAAGTTAAATAACCTTCAAAGGTTATTGAAAGTGGTCATATTTTGAATGGCTACACAGAGAAAACTGTTTGCTAAATTTGTATTGCGGTTAAGCAAAACTTGCGTTTGAATCTCAACCACTTTAAAATAATGCTAGATTGCAGCAAAAACTACTCAAAATTTGCTATTCCAGTATATAATAACTTAGCAAAATTTTGATTAAATTTAAGCAAAATTTTGCTTAATTATTATGAACTACAAAAGCAAATGTCTACTTAATTAAAGCAAATATTTGCTAAGTTATTATAAATTGGAATAGAAAATTTTGATTAGTTTTTGCTGAAATCTAGCATATTTTTGAAGTGAAATAATTACACAGTGCGTAATTTTTTAAATCATGGCAAAATAACCATATACGGACATCACTACGTGATAAAAGACCAAAAAAAAAGACCCCTGTCTCTTAGTTTTGCCCAAAGTCCTCCAGGTTTTTTTATGGGCCCCCAAAGATGTGGGGCCTCGGTGTCATTTTTGCAAAAAAATTATCATTTTCTCAAGCTCATATCTTGCAAACCGTTCAGAATTTTTAATTACTCTCTGAGGCAAAGTTGTAGCTCCTGTCATAAAGAACAAAAATTATCAATATATAAAATCAAAAAAAACTTCATCTTCAAGGTCAAAATCGCAAAAAACTTTAAAAAATTCAATTTTTTCCCCTTTTTTCCCCTGTTCAGGTCCATAGGTAGCAAACCGTTCAAAATTCAAGGAAATAATCAACTACAAAAATGAACCTAAGATCTCAGTAAACAACTTTTTGAACATATGAACTTCCTAGGAATGATTCTTAACACCGTTTAGGTAGCTTTTAGGTAGCAGCAAAAGTGAAAAATTTCCCGAAAATTTTTTAATTTCATTTGTTTTTTCTTTACTTCAACATTGAGATACTATAAAGCCTTCTCCCGTAAATGAAAAGGCATGTTGCAGTTTTCATTGTTATACTATTACTGATTTTATTAATCTTAGTTCTTAGGTGGTATGGGTTGACATTTAGAGTTAGGGTTGTAACAAGAGTAGTAGCATAGATATTTAGTAATAATGATTCAGTGTTGTAGGGGTTAGTAGTCTCAGCAGGGATGGCACTACAATACTATGCTATCTATTACAAAAATTATAAAAAAAATATTCCTTTTATGTTTATAGTGTTGATGGCCCTGGACTTGCAAATCGCACTCTCTTAAGTTGTGGATCCAAATCGTCGTCCAAATCGTCCGAATCTGACTCTGATTCAGAACTTATGGTGTCCACAGGCACGTTACTTCCAGGCTGCCCTCCATTATCAGCTTTTTCTTCTTCAGATACTTCATTAACATCATTCTGTACTACGATCTGGGGTTGGCGGCCTTGGTGATACAAAATTTTCAGGTGCAAGCACTGGTAGTGTGGCTGTTACAGTTGCTTTATAACTTTTGTTCCTCTCAGCATATCGATTTAGACCACATGTGTAATTTACGCATGCATAGCAACTGGTTTCATCATGATCACCTGGGAGATTAGTCCAGTTTACCAGCTTACAATACTTCATACTATGTTTGCCTCCACTCAACCATGCCATGAGATTGTTATAACATTGGCAACACACTGTATTAGGTGTGTAATTTTCACCGGTCAAGTCTACTTCGTCGAAAAACAACTTATATGCTTTCTTGAGTTGACTAGTTAAAAGATTCTTTTCCTTTTGCAATGTTGTAGAACTTTTTTTCTGATTTGATGATCGCGAACGTAGCAAAATAAATCAATATTTTCACACTGCACATTGAAATTGTCAGTTGCCAATGTTGTGTGCGAATTATGCTGTAGCACTTTCACTTTTTTTACTTTCACTTTATAACTTTCACCGCTGAGCTCTCGTTGACGTCGCGCTTTGTAATGCCTCGATGTGAGCGTCGTGTCGCTTTTATATTGTGTGCTGCGTCCCTTGTTGAGTGTGCTGAGCTTACTCCATTGCCTGTGCTGCTGCGGTCGGTGCGTGATCGCGTGATACCTAAGCGCTACTTAAACGGTGTTAACCCTTGGAAAAACACATGGTTCTGGCCAGGCATATTTCATTTTTGAGCGTTAATTAAACATACAAGACATTAAACATGACAAGAGCTACAATGTGAATTCAATGCAGATGTTTGCTTCCAGGTAGTTTTTTGATAGAAGTTTTTTTGATTTTATATGTTCACAATATCATCTTGATGACAAGAGCTAAAATGTGTTTCCAGGTATTTTTTTATATTTTGGGTTGTTTTTATGTGAATTCAATGCAGATGTTTGCTTCCAGGTAGTTGTTTGACAGTTTGGGCACGGGAACTCACCCACCAACTTGAGAATTTTTATTAGAATGCACTTACTATCAGTGAAGGTACAGTGCACTCACACACTCGGCCTCCTGACTGACAATTATTTACGTTCAAAGTTTTGAAATCAACTTTTTTTAAGAAATCGCTTATTTTCTTACACTTCAATTGTTTTTTTTTTACTAGGGCTGTTTTTTGAGAAAACCAGATTTTTATTAAAAAAAGTGAGGTTAAAAAATCTTTTTTTTTAATTTGCCCCAATGAGTTAATAAAAATTAACATATTTATATACAGATTTATAGCGTTTTCAAAGGTCTTCTTAACGATACCCATTTCAACCAGATCGGATAAGAAATGGGTGAGATATAAGCGATTATATACTCAAGCTATAAAGGCCTATATCTCAAGAAGTTGGATCGGTTTCCTTAAAAAAAATTTGGGGTTTTAATCAGCGCTGTAAGCCCTACCAGGCCAAAGAAAATTGGCGCATTTTTCATTAAGTAAATTTGTTCGTAGAAGCGAAAAATAAAAAATAACGCTTTTTGGGCCATTTTTCGCTCATTTTTTAAAGTTTTTTGGGTTTTTGACTTTGAAGAGATGAAGTTTTTTATTTTATATGTTCACAATTTTTGTTCTTTATGACAAGAGCTACAACTTTGCCTCAGAGAGTAAATCAAAATTCCGAACGGTTTGCAAGATATGAGCTTGAGAAAATGATGATTTTTTTGCAAAAATGACACCGAGGCCCCACATCTTTGGGGGCCCATAAAAAAAACCTGGAGGACTTTGGGCAAAACTGGGAGACAGGGTCTTTTTTTTGTCGTTTATCACGTAGTGGTGTCCGTGTATGGTTATTTTTTTTCATGTTGCACTGTGTTATTAAAATTATATTTAATTGAAAAATTACCATTATCCGGAGATTTGAACCTCGGCCGCGTGAGTGTAAGTGCATGAGCTTATAAATTCGACCATCGCAGTTGTTAACTAATCGTCACTTAATGTTCTTCATTAGGAATAAACGTGTGCTCGTGCATTTAGATGAAATTTGCTTGAATTTAGTAAAAATGTGCTCATTGAGTTGATAACAACTTAGCAAATATTTGCTTGAATTTAATATAACTTTCCTAAATACATGAGGAGTGATTTCAATTTAGCAATCTTTTTCTAAAATCACAAAGTCTTGCTGATTTGCTTTTAAGCATTTAAGCATTTGCTTGATTCAAGCAAAATAAGTATCTCCGTGTAAGTATTTGCAATTACAAATTATGAATAAAACTTTTGAGTTTTCAAATCTATTTTCTTTACTGCAATAATAACTCATAATTTCTTATTATAAGAAGTTATATTGAAGCTAACTTATATTCCCGCTGTAATTTGGGAATTGATTTTTTAAAAAATTTTTTATGTTTTTTGTTTTAGTTTATATGTGTTGGTGATATTTGCAACCAGAATCAAAAACTTTATTTTCATAGCTTTTTTTCACATACTCAGCTAACGAGGTTTTATGACAAGTCATTGTTCAACGATTTTCTACAATTTTAAAGATATCTCAATGTTTTTGGTGCCAAAAAAATAAAAATTTTTAAAAATTAATGTGGTTAAAATTAGTACGGTAAAAAGTATTTTATTAAGTCAGTTTGCATTATTTGAATATTGGTGAAAGAGGCGCACAGTGCGCTTTTTTCGATTTTAGGATGACATTTGCATTATCTTGAAAACTATAAAAGTTTTAATTAGTTTTATGATCTATGAAATTATTACATGAATTAAGTTGTGAGCTTTAGATCAAGTTAGTTTTTAAATAAGGCAACAACAACAACAACAACAGCAACAACTCTGTATAGAGTCAATCACTTAGATGACTAGACAGTCTGTTTCGGAAATCGCTACATTTTCCTCTTTAGCAGTCTTTGAGTGATTAAGCTGTGATCAACTCACTGTTTAAACCAGTATTTTGGAATTCATTTGAATTGTATGGCTGCTAATCATATGACATTTCAAAGCAGTAGGCTATTTATAGATCAGCGCCATCAACTCTATCAAGGTTGCCATCTGTTCTAGTTGCTTCTTTATTCATTTCAATATTCATTGGTGTTCGATAGTTTGTCGAAATGCACCATAGAAATGAAACGAGTTGTTTTTGTTGCCATCTTTAAAAACTAACTTGATCTAAAGCTCACAATTCAATTCATGTATAAAAAATCTGAGCCTAAATTAATTAAAAGCACAAAAAATAGAATTCTAGATCAACTGCATCACCTAACTCCCATATAAACCAAATTTTTTTTATCAAAAAAAATCGCCTTTAATTGCTTATTTATGTTTTTAAAGAGTAAATTTTGTTTATTTAACTTAACGTCATGCTAATAATATTTCAAATCGTTTATCTTTTAGATATATCTCCTATAAAACAATATTACCAAATTAACGAATTTTTAAAATTTTCTTGTTTTTAAAAAAAATGGTTGCTAGTGGTCACAAGTTGTTTTAAATTATGAATGCTATTTAATTTTTCTTTAAATTAAAGAGTACCTACAAATTGTCTTGGAAATCAGTGCATTTTAGGGCAAAATTTATTTTTAAGACTTTTTTCAAATTAAGTGGTTTTTCTCAATAGCAGCTAGATGCAGCAGGTTTTTACAGAAACAGAAGGTAAAAGTACGATATTTGATGATAATTATAGCCTTCGACTTTAATAATGCGTTAATTAGCTAGATATTTTCTACTAAATGTTACTTAAATTTTCATTCCTTGAAAAATTTTCAGTCATATTTCAAAGATTTTTCGATTTTTATTTATTAACATTTTTATAGTATTTCATAGTAAATTCAATTTCGATTAAGACATAAAAGTCTTAAAAAGAAAACCTTGAAATATACTTTGTTCTGGAAGTAATTATTGTTTAAAGTTGACTTTATTTTTTGAGTTTTATTGAGTTTATTTTTGTTAAAAAAGTTTAAACTTTGACGAATTTTATAAAAAAAAACCATACAATACATCAAGTTTTTAATACCACATTCATTATATATGTTTTATTATCTGACGAATAAAAAATTTTTCTTATAAAATTTAACAAAAAAGAAAAAACACAAATGTCATCCTAAAATTAAAAAAGCGCACTGTGAGGCGTGGTCAAAACTAAGTATGTAACAATCTTATCTAGAATGCATTTAATAAGTATACCAAATTTGAACGAAATGCGTTTAGCCGTCTATATCTGTGCCAATAAGCAATAACAGCTTAAGTCTGATTTCAAAGTTTCGAGAAATCTTGCTTCAAAGTTTTTAATTGCCATATAAGTTATATGAAAGGGTCTCTGGTTTTTGTGTCATAACATTAGCTAGGGTCATGATTGAAGCTACAGATTTTCTGTGTTTGTAGTACTTTATGCGTAGAACAGAGCTACATTAATAACTCAATTCTGTCCTAAGTCGACTTAAGCGATTAATGCTTATCGACACAGATATTTCTATTTCGGTCAAGCAAACACACAAAAAATTAATTTTATTAGTATTAATTATAATTGAAAGGCTTAGTGCAAGAACATGATATGCCACAAAAAATATTTTGACAGCATCAACATGCAATTTTTAAATAAATTAATTTTTGTATGAAAAAGTGGATATTGGACAAATTGTCTAAAATTTTGCAAGAAATAGAATAATTTTTTTAGTGACTGTTGGTAATTTATAAACTAATTTTTATGATTTGTTTGATCATGTGTCTTAACACGTAATTGCAATAAGCCCTTCAATTAATTTCCTTTTTTTATAATAAAAACATTAAAATAGACAAACAGACTGCTTCATATAGAGTAGCTTTAACTTTAAACAGCTCTAAGAACTGAAATCCTAACATTTATAAACAACATTTTGCTTCTTGCTAAAACCACTACACTGTATTTAAATTCGTTGTTTGTTAAAAGAAAAAACTTTTATATAACTTTCCTGATTTTGTTTGCCTTTCTTGAAATCAAACTTAAGCGGCAATTGTTGTAGACGACGAGTACAACGACATTTTCAAGACAATTACTATGCTGTATTTTTAACGCTTGCCGCTAATGTTGAATGAGCAAGCGTGCAGCTACTAGTCTGGAAAAAAACACGTTGGTACCACTTTAAAAAAAGCACACACACAAACACAACCTCAAGAAAACAGGAATGAATTATTACAGCTTAAACATAAGACTTGTGCTACGTGAGTTGCTGTGGGATTTTTTTTTTATTTTTTATTGTTGTAATGCAAAATTTAACTGCAACCGTAATCACCTACTAACGCACCGTTGAGCCTTAAATTGACGGTTTTTGGCTGCAAGCAGATTACATCCTAGTAACCTGCTTCAGAGCTGTGAGGTGCAACGTACTCACTGCAGTTGAGTTATAAACGCATCTGGTCATCAATGCGCTTTGTTGCCGTATCTTCTGAAATTTTTTAATAATAAAAAATATAACAGTTTATGTTTTCTGCAGTTAGCGTAAGAGTTTCTGATGCATAATTAAGTGTCTATAAAGAAAGGGATTTTCGTGGAACCAGTTTTCAGTAAGTCAGTTTATATATTATTTAGTAAAGTTTTTGTTCTTTTTCTTTTGACATCACAACAAAAACGAAATAAAATTCACATGTTTGACCCATATTTGTTCACTTTAATTTCTCAGATCATTCTTGTACATTGGAAAGTTGACTTTTTTGCTCTTTTTCCATCGTATTGAAGCAAATTTTTAATTATTTTAAAGGGAAGTTCCTTTATTTTATATTCCTTTTCGGAGAACAACGTTATCCAATCATTATTCGAGAGAAAGCGGACGTTGTTGTTGACATTAAAGTTTACTTCTTTTGAATTTTAAAAATGCAGTTAACTTTATTAAAAGTTGTTCTGAGAAATTTTTTCTTGATTTCTATAAGGCAAATAGGAAGGTATGGTTTTTTCTTTTCATCTGACATGAACACAAAGAATCAAAAACATACTTAAAGATTAGCCTCCTAAGAGCTAAACTATGAATTTTTTATCTCATAAATATATTTTTGGTGTAAGCAAGGTGGGAAAAGAAGCAAGCAATATTAAGTCCTTGGTGCTTTTTTCATGAGCTATCGCTGTCAGTGACTTTGCTGTTATCTTTGCTCATTATTTGTTAAATATTGGAATTCCGAATAAATGCAGCATTGCTTTCAAATGCAACTTCGTTCAGCTGAACGTATATCATTTCAGATTAATCATTTCATAATACGCAGTATTTTTTGTATTCTTTCATTTTTTATACTGAAAAGTTCACCGCTTTGTAAGGACCTAGCTAAAAATAAAGTTTTATAAACGCTTGCGCTTGAGATATGATAAGACAAAAAAGGAGTTGGATGATGACTAGTAAAGCTATAACTTTAAAATCTGTTACTAAGGTCACTATATCTACTCTACTTTCCTAACCTTATAAAATTTCTTGCGAAATTTTGTTCTAGCTTTTCGTTATTTATTGTAAGTTTCAACTTAGTTTAATGTCTTTAACTTGTTCAACTTTAAAATGTTTTTGTGTCTTTAAAAAAAGTCATAAAAAATGTATACAATGTTTGAATGCTTGTTTGTTATTATTTCACATTTTTTTTTTTCGTTTGAGGAATAAACAACAATTGCAATTAGCGTGAAGAGTGAAAATAAATTTATAAAAAAAACTATCTACAACAAACAATAGTACCAAGCACACTGCTTTGTCCAATGAAGCATCAAGTCCATTCATACCGCTCAAAAAAGTCTGCAACTTTCGTTTGAGTTGATTTTTTTATTCAATTCTTTTATGTATTATTTTCTTCTTTTGATTTCTTCGAAGACGAATAGACGATGAAAGAAATTGCGTAAATAAAAATTCATGATTCAGACACAGTTGACTATCATTTGAGCGGAATAAATAAATCATGATCTCTTTAAATAAAGTAGAGAAAAAAAACGTGGCCATTGACATTATTTAAACAAGGAAAAACTTAATGACGTCACTAAACAGCTGTCAAATTTGATATTCTGCAAGCCAAAGTTGAAGTCTAGCAGAGCGACGAACAATGTTTTTAATATCACATCACTTTAAGTGTTTTTTTATCAAATAAAAATACCGCTTTTTATTGATAACAAGTATTTTCTATTTTTTTTTACCTTTGACTTTTATGCAACTTCGACACTTGTTTCGTTCATTTATTAGTTTTAACATAATTAGTAGTCTCACTTTTATGACGAATATGTTGTTGTGATCATTAGTTCAGTGAAATTTATATAATAGGCGAAAACGCAATAAACAATAGCCCCAATGAATATTTCAAAAGTCTTGAAAATAGCGTTTCTTATGAATGAAAAAACACTACGCAGCTAAAGAAATACTTAAAGAAATTAGTGGAAAGAATATGCATAGCTTGATTGCGACTATCTCTTATTCTTAAATATTTTGTTTGTCTCCGCGAAAATAAAACGAACATCATTTAGCTCAAATTAAGTCAAAAATAGCCTAAACTTTAAGAGATTGATGTGGAAGTAAACATTTAAAAATTTCCATAACTGTATTTAAACTTTTAGGAGAAATATATTTGACCTTAAGCTTTACAGTTTCAGTTTATAGTTTTTTTTCCTTTAACGGAGAGGAGTATTTTTCTTATATTGAGATATCATTTTGCTTGATTCAAGAATATTTATCAGCTCAAACTAACTTGAATAAAGCATTAAAAGTTATTTTGAGTATAAAATATATTTTTTTCAAAAAAAAAAAGATCAAAGAACCAAGGCATGTGCCTTATAAAAACAAGGTTTGGTCTTTGACCTGAAAGGAAAGGGATAGATTTATTTAGAAGAATTGATGGGAACTATACGTGAATTATTGATTAGGCGAAACAACCTTGAAAAAATTTTAATTGCTTTAGACCGAGGCTAGTATGTCTTAACCTCGGCAAGCATTTCCAGCCCTTAGTTGTTCCTGTCCTTTAATTCCACATGTTCCACAATTTAGCTGTGGATTTTTAGTTTTCCATAATTCTTTTATATAGGAAAGAACACAGAAAGTGAAAAAAAACCATGACCGAGCCCGGATTCGAACCAGGGACCTCTGGCTTGATAGTCTAGCGCACTCTCCACTAGACTACAAATGCCGACAATTTATTTTTTATTTTATAGAATTTTATAGAATTTAGGATATTTTTATATGATTTTATAGAATAATACGGGTATTCACGGGTTGAAACGCAGTTGCGACGATGTGAAAATGCAAGATTGCGAACTTTCGCATCATTCCAACAACAAACACATTGAAAGCAATTTTGCAACTCTTCTTGAATTACGCACTGCCCAAACCTATTGCGAGAACTCACGAGCAGTGATGCTGAACAGCTGATTCATGTTTTGGGTGTTCTTAAACATAGTTGCCACCTGGGTAAAACTTTAAAAATCTTAAATTTGTACGTTGATTCTAACAACTTCTTGTGATTTTGCAATGAGGTGGCAACATATTTACTGTTCATTCGACATATAATTTTTATTGCATAATTAAGTTGCAATATTGATGTTCACGCGTTAGTGCGCAAAATATCTTGCATTTTCACACTCTTGCAATTCGCAACAACCCGTGAATACCCCTAATATATTTGTAATAATCAGTTCATTTGATGATTTTTTGAAACAAGATAAATTTTCTTGATTCCAGAAACATGAAAAAAACTTAAATTGAGACGATAAACTCTAGATGCAAGCATGCTATAGATTAATAAACAATTTTCTTTGATTTAGAAAATGTTTTTCTTTAGTAAGTAAAATGTGAAATTGATTTAAGCGTTTGGCTAATGTGCTGCAAAGCTGTAACAGTGAAAATTATGCAATATTTTTTGAAAAAATTGATAATTTGTAAAAATAGGCCTACTTAACTATATCTCACAGTATAATCTAACTTAAAACCATCACAGAGCGATTAGAACTGAGCTGAAAATAATATGTGAACTGTGCATGTGAAATCATGAAAAGAGAACAAGTAGTAAATTGCAGTCAATATTATACGACTTTAATTATATTATATAACATATAATCTCAGATTTTATGCACATAGAAAAATTAAAGAAAACAATGTCAAATTATAAGAAATTTTTAATAAATAATAATTAAATATGTGGTATATATACTTTCATCTAACTTCTAAATAAAATAAGTGTTATATTCACTTTCAACACTTTCATCTCATGTCTAATAAATAATTTTCTTATGTTAAGACAAATGTGACTATTTTCAAAAAATTATTTAATTGAATCAAGAAGATTGTTCTCTTTTCTAGAAAAAATATTTCTCATATCAAGCAAAATGCTCATATTATAAGAAAGTGATATATGTAGTTATTTGGATCAAGCAAATTATTATTATTTCAAGAAAACAAAAGAGTTGAGTCATGAAGAAATAAACTGAAGCTTTAAGAAAATGTTTCTTGAACTAAGCAATTTTTTCTTATACTTAGACATGTTATATTTTCTGGATACTGAATTTGATATTTTCTGAATAAAATGCTTGAATTGAGAAATTTATGCATGAGAGAGAAAAAATAGCTTTCTTAAGGCCCAACCAAAATAGCCGAAACGAGACGATAGCAACTTGACAAACGTCTGCACTCGTTACGGATGTGTACGGACCTAACCCAAAATGAAACGAGTTGCTCAACTCGTCTGAATCAGCTGATCAGTTGGCAATCGAGTGTTATTTATTTATTTAATTTCTGCATTTTTTAATTGTTAGTAAAGATTTGTTAAAGATGAGTGAAATAATGGTGAAATTGAAACAAATTGCTTAAAATAAAATAAAAACGCACTCTGCACAGCAGTTGTTGACGAGTTGCTACGCTAGCAGTTCGGTTCTTTCGGAATAATACGTCTTGTCAAACTAAAGGACCAACCAAAATAGACGTTTTGCTCCGTAACGAGTAAAAACGTAAGTGTTCTGTTAAATACATATTAATGTTGTTACCCAAAATGAGCCAACGTAACTGAACGAAACTAAGCGAAACAGTTTGACAAGACGTAGTATTCCGTAAGAACCGAACTGCTAGCGTAGCAACTCGTCAACAACAGCTGTGCAGAGTGCGTTTTTATTTTATTTTCATCAATTTGTTTCAATTTCCATATTATTTCACTCATTTTTCACAAATCTTTATTAAAAATTACAAAATGCACAATATAAATAAATAATACTCGATAGCCTACTGATCAGCTGATTCAGACGAGTTGAGCAAATCGTTTAATTTTGGGTTAAATCCGTAAACATCCGTAACGAGTGCAGACGTTTGTCAAAATGCTATCGTCTCGTTTCGTCTATTTTGGTTGGGCCTTATTTCGTTCAGTTACGTTTTGCTCATTTTGGGTAACTACATTAAAATGTATCTAACCGAACACTTACGTTTTTACTCGTTACGGAGCAAATCGTCTATTTTGGTTGGGCCTTTACTTGGTGCCATGGTATAACTAGACAAGGTAGTCCAGGGATCGAAAAAAACTTTTTCAAATTTGTACGAAACCTAAATAAAAATTGTATTTTTTGGCATCAAATTGTACTGTTTTTTCCCATTAATAATGAAACTTTTGGATATATTTAATTATTTATTTGAAATAAAAAAAAATTAACAAAAATGGACAAACAATTAAACATAGTAAAATAAATTTAATACTGTACGTTCAGTTTTTAAAATTTAATCAAGAAAATGTGCGTTTTCCTCTTCTTCAACAAAAATATTTTCAAAATGCATAGCATTTTTAAACTTTATGCTATAGTAACATTGCCGAGTGGCTTTTAACAAATCTTTTGTTTTAATTAAAGAAGAAACTGAGTCAGCAGGCCACCTGGTTCTGTACCCTTGCTTTGCTTAAATTTTGAATCAAAAATATTCTTTCAACATTTGCTGAAGAATGTAAAATTGATAAATTTCCACAAAAAAAGACTCTGAAAACTTTATGAAATTAAAAAAAAAGGATCGAAAGATCAAGTCTATATGATAAAAATCAAGTGAAAGAAATTGTACTAAAAATGTCTTCGTGGTACTCACGTACCTTTTTTTAATAAAATAGTACTGAAAAAGTACAAGTGTATTGAAAAATCCAACCCTGAGGTAGTCTTAGAGCTGAATGTGCTCTCTTTCTTATGCCGTGTTTATGCTAGCCAAACATGATTGCCGAACATTTTTTGTTGTTATTGTTTCACGTATAAAATGAAAAAATGAACTTTTTCTCATATTCATTTTCTCGCTCTCGGACCGAACATTTTGATTGCTGATTGAATCGCCAAACATGCTGAACTTTCCAGTGTTGGCTGTAGTCATTTTGTATAATAGTATCAAAAAAGTAGGTAAAAGTATTAAAAAGTTAAGTTGATTGTGTCTTCAAGTAACCCTTATCATAAACAGCTAGCTGACGTGTCAGATATATGCAAACCATTTTGTTTAAGATATTATAATAAAAATTCAGAGTAAGTAATATTAGTTCGTATATTTTAATTCGTTAATTTTATTTTCAATTCTATAACAAATATGTTTAATTAGTACAAAAATGCAAATTAGGGTTGTGCTTTTTTGTGTTTTGACATACTATTACATATAATGCAACTGTGCCACCAATCATAGCATAACCACCAAGCAAACATTTCAGCGAAGAGAATAAATTAACGAAAATGAACACCAAACATGTTTGGCTAGCATAACCACGGCATAAGTGACCAAAACTGTGAAAATCAGCCATTTTGCTTTCTCATCGGTTGCAGATTTTATATGCTCTGTCAATTTTGTTTTGACAATTTCGGTCACCGGTTTTTCGCCCTAACACTACCTTGTCTATGTATAACATGCTTGGTGCAAGAATGAAGTGCCCGATTTTTTTCTCTCTTTGCTATTAACCCAACTACGTTGAAGCAAAATGGGCGGTACATGTGTTTGACCGGTATGTATGTATGTGTGTTTGTTTGTTTGTTTGTTTGTTTGTTTCTTTATTTATTCAAGTTTATGCTTACAAGAACTTAATCTTATTAATAAGCATAAAAACTAAGTTGACAATTGAGTTAATGATACTGGACTAAATAGATATATTAACTAAACTTATCAATTATTTAATGTAGAGAATAGAAATGAGGAAAAATAAAGAAAATTACATGTAGTTATTCTTAATACCATTACAAGAATAATGCTAAAAAAAATACGAAAGAATTACATGGTTTATAGTAAAAAGAATTCACATATTTATTTTGAGAAATCAATTATTTGAATATAAGATTATTTTGAACAAGAGAATGAAATGAGAAGAAACAAAAATGCATATATTCTTAACACAAATACAATAATAATAATGAAGTTATTTAAATGTTTAAAAACAAAAATAAAAGTATGTTCATCTGTTCCATCCTCACTTTTAAACTACTTATTATAATTTGACAAATGAGGTATCGATGGAAGCGTTTTGATCGTCCACTGGTTATAGGCTATGCAACGTCAATTAAATTCAGTACGGCGCCCTCTACGGGACATAAAGTCATGAACTAAAAAAATTTTTATAGTGACATAATAAATATCTTTGCTTATAATTTGATCTTCAAAAAATTGATTAATACTTATTACTTTCGATTATTTAATTTTAATTATATTACTTTCAGCATACTACCAAATATATCTTCTGAACATCACTATGATCGTATTAAATACAATAAATTATATTATGTGTAAGTTGTTTATTTAATAGACAAAATATTGAATAGTTTGTACATAACAATTCCAGATGAGAATATTTTTAGTTTCATTCTTTTTAGAGCGTACTTTTTAGTAGTCGGATTTTAGTTTTTGAATTAAGTTTTTATATCTTCTGTATTTACAATGTTGTGTTCTCCACTTAATTCCGTTTTTATTTTCATTTCATTTTTAACTACATAAAAACTTTATACAAATTGTCTTCCGATTCAACATTTTTATGAAATCTTTTTAAGACCATTAGTTAATTTCTTAATGATACTTTATACATGAAATACATTAACATTATAGCTACCAACTAAGCTATAAATGACGTCCTCTTTTCCACAATACTTCCACATTATTTTCAGATCTATCTTATAGTAGAATTTTAATTAAAAGTTGAGCTCTACACACAACAATTTTCAATAATTACATCCGTGGAAAAATTACAGCAAAATCGATCAACAGTTGCAGTAATTGCACAGAAAACAATTTAATCAATTGTGTAAAATAGCAAAATTATGCTACTCACTACAGGATAAACAGAAATTTAAAATTATAAAATACAATTGCAAGTTATTTTATTGCATTATGAGAAGTGAAGATTTTATCGACAAAATAATAACTGAACTAATAATGCATTGTTTAAAGATGTAATTTGAAAGTAATTTGATATATTAACAAAAAACTAAAGAAACTATAAATTAAAAACCAAATATTTTGTGTATTTAACCAAATTAAAAATACCTTTAATACGACGAAAATCTTCAATATATTAGAAATGATTAACTTTTTTTTCATGGGACTATTTTAGATTTCCTGCGCAATTTTCATTGCATTAAAATTTAATTAAAAAATTAGAACAGTTAAAAAACAAAATACAAAAAGAAACAAATACAATGACAAGCTGATTGTGTAACTTAATAAATGATGATCACGCCGAATAAACAACGACCAATTATTTCGATCGAAGATTGCAAACCGTAAAAATTCTGCGTCAGTGCCGCAAAGAGCAAAAATACGAGTAAGCAATTCAAATGCGCTCAACTTTATGATAACTGAGTTCAAAGCTTAATAGTAAAAATTAACACTGATAAAATAATTGGTATGTGCTTAATAAAGCTGATAATGAAAATTTATTTACAAAAAACACAAGTTTATTAATAGCAAAAATCCGATTTAATAAAAAATCAAAAATAAATTTAAAAATATAAACAAAGAATTTCAAAAAGTTGATAGCTAATCTCAAAAAATTAAACTCTGTGATAATAAAATGCTAACAATTAATTAAATTTACAACATCTAAGCTAAAGAAACAATTTTTCAGATAACTCTGGAGCTCAAATAACAGATAAGAATAAATATAAGAGAGTATAAATATGCATACCAAAGCTAGAAAAAGTAATCTTGAGATAACGAGATGAACTGCATTGCAAACAAAAAAATAGAAAATCCACTTAATGAGGTTATAGTTTATTGCAATCTTTTCAGGTTTTCGAGAAAAATAAACGCTTATCTCGAGATTTTGATGATACAATTTTGAACATGAAGGTTATCGTGGTGACATGTTACGAACGTGTGGTTGAAATTTTTAGTTGAACTTCTGCCAAATTAAAATCCTTTTTCGTTTTTAGCTCTGCGGAATTTTGTGATATTCTATCATGAAAAACATCTAATAACGAATTTGTAAAAGGATCACAGAACAGTTAATGACAGTTGTTAAATATCAGTTTAATATTTTGACAAACACTTTGAATTCAGCGACTTGAAGCAAAAACTACCTAAACTAAATTTTTATCAAAATCAATTTTAACTATTCTTTATCGTATATTTATTTGTAATGGAATCATAGAATAAACTGTGACTGATGTATATATTTCAAAAGCAAATGTATATAGCCAATTTTTTATTTGCCCACATTTTTATTCTCTGTGAGTACAAATACTCAAAGTGTAATTTTATTTTATTTTTACTGAAGTCATATAATAAAATATATTTATTTCAAAAGCAAATACATAAAGCAAGTTTTTATAATTTTTCAAAATATTTGTTCTCTATGAGTAAAAAATCGAAGATTATGAAAGCGCGTGTAGATCATGGCAGAATAACCAGGTAGATGCAATTCGGAGAGCAAAAAACTAGAGAGCAAAACATTGGCTTAACTATAATGTCACTATTGACAATTTATGTTTATTCGTTCAGCTATAGGGATGTTTAATTTACTTGTAACCGTATAAATCAATTGAGTACCCAGATTTTATGTATGAACATGTAAAAAAAGTAAACAAAAATCTTAAAAATTTTATAAAATGAGCCGTGTTTCAAGATATAATATATAACTTATTGTAGTTTTGCCTTAAATGAAGCAAATGAAAGTTTACTTTTAATATAATTTTCATTCGACTACTTATTTCGATTGTTCAGTAAACAATTTATTTGTAAAGCTATGTACGGCTTCTTTAAACTGTCAAAATATATTTTGACAAGTGAAATTGCTGTTTGAAAAAATTAAATTTATATAATGAAATGGACGATTGTTTGTTTATTTGCCAACAATTGATGAATTGTTTTGGAATTATCGCGACGGGAGGAAGTTATAGGCAGTCCAGTAAAGCCGTTGTCAAACCTGAGTTGTCGTTAAACATTTGCAGTTACCGCAATTGAAATACTCAAGATAAACTGCTTGGGAGTACATGCTATTTACGTTTAAGTCCACCGGAATGGAAACGGATGTGCTAAATTCAAGAAACAATCATAAAATAATTATGTGTATTGTGTTGCAAGTAATTGTGCTCTGTGTAATTTTCAAATTGTAATGTTTAAAATATAATTAATAACTTGCTGGGACTTTGAAAAAATAAATTAAATTAATTGTGCTTAAGATTGCAGCTACGTTTTTAATTCGATCCGATCGGCAATAAGGAACATGCGAAATTACTACATTAAAGGTCGTTTTGTCAATGTCCGGTTAGGCACTAATCGGAACTTTGACCGGCTGTTAGTAAGAAAGCATTTTCTCAATGTTGGGTTAGGTCTTAAATGCCGGTTAAGTTAATGGCAAGTTGAGGTTCCGGTTTGTTGCTGATTGGAAGAACAGCTGTGTAGTGCAAAAAATAATTATATATTTTATAATTAAGAATTGATTATAATTGATAATCATCCAATAAAAAAGTCAAAATTGATAACATTTTCAAAACAGCTCATTTTGACATTATAATTATGACTTTGTTATTGTTTTGTTGTCGGAGAGAGCGTATTTCTAGTGCATCTACCTGGTTATTCTACCATGGTGTAGATAAATTCGTAAGTACGACGCTAACTCAACGAACACTCAAACCAAAACTATTATTTTCTTTTTTTATTTATATACAAAAATTTTATATCTTAAAATTGATTTGTTATTGGCTCTTATTACGAGTTGCTTTCGACGTAATCTTCGCTGGTTATCGAACAACGAGTATCGAACGTCAAACCCTGTCGAAATGTTTGTTGTCCGTCGAATTTTCAGTCGATTAGAATTTTACTTTTGATGCGGTGCATGCTGAGCAATAATTGTTAAAATGATTAGAATTTCGTGATTGTGTTTTGCTTTTTAAAGACTAAAAATTAGTTTGGAACTCTTTTTGTAAACCTTATACAGGTTTAAGGTGGATTAAACAAATATTTTTTATTGAATATTATTACTAAAAGACTAATTAAAACACATGCGATGAAATATACTAGTTCTTTTTAATTTTTTGTTTCATTTTTGACAAATTGTTATGTGTGTATTATTACTGTGGTAATTTTTCATGGTTTTTTTAAATACAAATGGGATTTTTCGTGGTTTTTTTATTTGCGTGGGATTTTCGTGCTTATTTTAAATGTCCGTGGGATTTTTTGTGGTTTTTTTAATACAAATGGGATTTATCGTGGTTTTTTAAATAGGAATGGGGTTTTTCGTGGTTTTTTTATTTGCGTGGGATTTTCGTGGTTATTTTAAATGTCCGTGGGATTTTTTGTGGTTTTTTTAATTGCGATGGGATTTTTTTTTTCAATTTTATACCATGGGAATTTTGTGGTTATGAATTTTTGCTATTGTGGGAAAAAGGTTTTTTTCTTGGGAATTTGAGGTGGCAACCGTGGTTACCACATGCCACATGCCCTGTTGAACTTGAACAAGTGCAGAACACTGTTCCAGAATGTGCATTGCAAATTATTCTTCTTCCATGAAAAACCTACAAGTGCTATCACTTAGAATTCCTAGTTTCGTGAAATGATAGTTTAACCTAATGTGACCTGTTAGCAATTCTATAATGATTCCTAGATCATTCTTTATTCCTTGCTTAATGCATTTCTAAAATCTCTTTAAGTCTTATGTTCCTAATGCAGCTCACAGATTATTCCACATATGTGGCACACAACATGGCAACAAGTTGATGTGAAATAGCTAGCGTTCAAACTGTTAATACCTAGATGCAGAGCTGTAAGAGAATGCATTCAATTTGGTTTTATTCATAAAAAAGTGAATCAGTGAATAACGAAATAAGAATGCATGATATAAAAGCAAAAAAACTAAATAAAAAAATAAAATTTTTAAGTCACAATCATTTTTAAAAAAATTATAAAATATTTATTTACTTTATTCAGAAAAATTAATCAATTTTTTTCTTCATTTGAATGCTATTCACAAGGAATTTCAGAATTTTCAGTTTGTATTAGTTATTAATTTTTTTATTCATTATTAATATTTTATTTATTATTCATTTTATATTCATTATTGATTTGTTATTCATTATCCTTTTTTATTCATTATTCATTTTTTATTCATTATTTATTTTTTATTCATTATTCATTTTTAATTCATTTTTAATTTTTGTTCATTATTCATTCGTTATTTATTATTAATTTATTATTAATTTTTTATTTATTATTTATTTTTATTCATTTTTTATTTATGGCAACTTAAACGAATAAAAAATTAATAAAAAATAACATATGAATAATGCATAAAAATGAATAATGAATAAAAAATTAATAATGATTACAAATTAATAAAGAATAATAAAGAATAACAAATGAATAATGAATAAAAAAAATTTTAAATGAATGAAAAATGAGTAAGGAATAAAAAGTTAATAAATAATAACAAATGAATAATGAATAAAATAATCATAAAGAATAAAAAATTAATAATGAATAACAAATGAATAACGAATAAAAAATTAATAATGAATAAAAAATTAGTAAAGAATAACAAATGAATAATGAATAAAAAATTAAAAATGAACAAAAAATGAATAATGAATAAAAAATTAATAAAGAATAACAAATCAATACTGAATAAAAAATTAATAAAGATTAACAAATGAATAATGAATAAAATAATTATAAAGAATAAAAAATTAATAATGAATAACGAGTGATTAATGAATAAAAAATTAATAATGAATAAAAAATTAATAAAGAATAACAAATGAATAATGAATAAAAAATTAATAATGAATGAAAAATGAATAATGAATAAAAAATAACAAACGAATAAAAAATTAATAATGAATAAAAAATTAATAATAAATAAAAATGAATAACGAATAAAAAATTAATAAAGAATAACAAATGAATAACGAATAAAAACTGAATAAAGAATAAAAAATAAATAAAAAATTATAAATGAATAAAAAATTAATAATGAAGAAAAAACGAACAATGAATAAAAAATTAACAATGAATTAAAAATTAATAATGAATAACAAATGAATAATGATCTAAAAAGAAAAATGAATAATGAATAACAAGTGAATAACGAATAAAAAATTAATAATGAATGAAAAATGAATAATGAATAAAAAATGAATAATGAATAAAAAATTAATAACAAATAAAAAATGAATAATGAATAAAAAATTAATAATGAATAAAAAATGAATAACGAATAAAAACTTAATAATGGAAAAAAATGAATAATGAATAAAAAAATAAAAATGAATACAAAATTAATAAAGAATAACAAATGAATAATGAATAAAAATGAATAATGAATAAAAAATAATAATAATGAATAAAAACTGAATAAAGAATAACAAATTAATAATGAATAAAAAAATAATAATTAATGAAAAGTGAATAATGAATAAAAACTTAATAAAGAATAACAAATGAAAAATGAATAAAAAAATTAATAATGAATAACAAATTAATAATGAATAAAAATTAATGAAGAATAAAAAATTAATAAAGAATATCAAATGAATAATGAATAAAAAAAGAATTATGAATACAAAATGGATAATGAATAGTGAATAAAAAATGAACAATGAATAAAAAATGAATAATGAATAAAAAATTAATAATGATTAAAAATGAATAAAAAATAAATACTGAATAAAAAATTAAAAATGAATAAAAAATGAATATTGAATACCAAATAAGTAATGAATAAAAAATTAATTATGAATAACAAAAAATTAATGAATAAAAAATTAATAACGAATAAAAAATGAATAATGAATAAAAAAAGAATAATTGAAAATTCTGAAATTCTTTGTGAATTACATTCTTTGTGAATAGCATACAAATAAATAAAAAAATTGATTAATTTTTCTAAATAACGAAAATGAATAAATGAAATGAATTTGTTTAAAAATGAATAAGAATTAAAATTTTATTTTGAAATCAATTTTGCATGTATTGAAGTTCATTTAAGTTCTTCAGTTGTACTTAAAATTCTGAATATGAATCCCGATTTTACAGCTCTGCCTAGGTGTCACACGGAGGCTTGGTTTCTGTTGTTTTACTTTTTCTTTGCAATGGCGTCCGCTGTTGTGCCACACATGTAGGATATTATGAAAGCTGCATAAGAGAAGTTTAGAGTGCACTAACCCTGGCAGATTTTTCCAGTATGTTCCTTTTTGTTTTTTTTTTAATTTTTCCTTATCGCAAGGGAGAGGATCGTTTTACCTATTCCAGAGAATGGTTCCGGACCAAAAGATCAATGCTCTTTTCTTTGCCAGTTCAGCGGCAGTTTCGTTTCCTTCTATACCTTTGTGTACCGGAAGTCACACGATGCAGACCCGGTTATGTTCCCTAAGCCTATTAAATTTATCAAGGCACTCCATCACCAGTTTTGAGGTTACCTGATGAGATTTCAGTGCCTTGATAGCGGCTTGACTATCGTATAACATAGCTATGTTGTGGTTTCGGTAATTATGTACGTTCTAGGCTAAGAGAGCCGTCAGTGTGCAATGTAATCATTTACTGGTTTTTCTTATTAGTTTCGGATAGACCTTCTTTTTTTTACTACTTAGTTCAGCTGGGAATTGTTATTTCAGGATATTGTTTCGATAGAATATCAAACTTTTCAGTAGAGGAAGTAATCATTTCTGAACAAGTAATATAATGATTACTCGGAAATGGAAGGTACTTCCCTGAAAAACTACAACACACAGAAATAAGAAATTATTTTAACATGAGCTTGTCATAGGCGGTAATGTGTAGTGCTTACATCTAGCAGTACTTATTATTAACGTTGTATTATCAGCTATTACAGCTTAGGTTATTTATTTTCAAATTGTTAGCGGGGACGTAAGGTTTTGAGTTGATCGTGACTGTTGGGCTTGATTCACTATTATTGTTACAAGATATTTTCTTAGACATTATTTATATAGAAATTGTAAGCGCTGGCGTAATGAATGTGAATTTGCTTAAAGGGTAACTAGTTACTGAGCTAGTTATTGCAATAATGACTTCTGATTTTCCCAATGGGTTCTTTCGAGTTACGCAAGCCATTTGCCCGATATCTTCACTACTCATCCTTAGAATTTAAATGGATATAAAGGATTGAATGTAAATGTGAAGAGGTGTTAGTTCTAGTAAAACCTCCATGGATGATGTTGGACAAGTTCACATGGCTCCGGTGATGCACTCGCAGGCCAATCTCTGTAGCATGTTTAGCGAAGCAATGACTGTATTTTGCTTTGTTTTTCCTGCCCAGATGGCTCAATCATCATATGCAATCATGGGACATATGATCATTGTATATGTATATAAAGAGCAGTGTTTAAGGTGCATCCCCAGCTTTTTCCCGTGATGGATCTTCAAATCATAAATGTTCTAACAGCCTTCCTTGATATTTTGCTCAAATGCGTTTTCCAAAGTAGTTTTTGATCTAGAAATGCTCCCAAGAATTTAATTTGCCTTTGGAATTCTATCTCTGTTCCGTCTAACCTTATAGGTTTAGGGTGTTTAAGTTTATTTTTCATGGTAAATGGTATGATCTGATTTTTTGGTGGATTTATGTTCCACTCTTTGGTACCATTTTTTTGTCACCCTTTGGCCCATTGTGGCGGCCGTAGCCTACTAAGTAGAGTGCGTGGCCAGTAAGCTGAAGAACCGCGGTTCAATTTCCAGCTCAGACAGAATGTTTTTCAATTGAATTAATATTTCTGTTCGGCCGCCAACTCTCTGCAGACAATGTCAAGCCTCAGAGAGTAAAAACTGTCAGAAAGTTTCTTGAGAACATAAGCCGTTCGGAGTCGGCATAAAACTCATAGGTCCAGCTCTCGATGATTTGTGTTCAAACATTTAATAACACCACAACACAATTGATCAATAGAAGCTCGGTCAAAGTTCTTTCTAGGGCTGAAGTGGCCAATTTATTTATATTATTTATTTAGGCTCATTTCAATTCCATCACACAGGGTCTCTTTTAATTTTTCATAGTACTAAGTTTAGTACTTTGGTAAAGCCTTAAACTTTATTAGATACACAACGTGCATACATGCAAACACAACTCTAATTTTAGGCTTGTAAGCTTAAGCTTAGGCTTCTAAGTTTAAGGCTTGACCAAAATTAGATCCCCTCTTTTTTCAGGGTCTTATCATTCAGACGAAATTATTCAAACTTGTGTGAAATCATATGGAACGTAGAACAGTGGTTTTTCACAGCTGAATCACTCAAAACTACTCAAGAGAAAATGTAGCTATTTCCAAAACAGGCTATCTAGTCTGATTGACTTTATACAAAGTTGCTGTTGTTACCTTCTTTTTCATTTCCTTATTTCATTTGTGTTTTTTTTTATTTTATTTTTTTTTGTCTGTCAATAACAATATATTGTAACTTTCTTTACTCAGTATTAGTAAAACCATCATTTGAAACATATTTGACACATATATGAAATTTCCACTTTGTGTGAAAACTTGCATGAAAATTTAATTAAAATTTTATGTCATGAGTTAGGAATAAAAATATCTTTTTCACAATTTCAGATGTAAGCAAAACACTGGTCCTTTTTGTATTGTTTTGCAAATCTGTTATTCCAATTCAATCACGTGTCAGAATAAATAATCCATTTTTAAATACATAAATCATTTTATCGAAATGTCAACAGCAATTCTTATGAGAATATCAACAAAAGTAGTCAAAACAACTGCAAAACTAACGAGTGCTAAAAGCGTATAACGCAATATTTGAGAAATTTACACATTTTGCAGATAGTGGTTGAAAGAAGTGAGAATGATGGGAAGGAGAGAGTTCAATCAACAGGAAGCAAATATTAGGCAATGTATTGATTTTGGCGAGGATTTGATGACAAGTCAATAACGCAAAATAAACAACAACAATAACAAAAATAACACCAACAAAAACAGCAACAGAAATAACACAAAACGTGTCATATGTCAGAAACAAACAAGTCAACGTGAATGAGATTGAAATTGAATCGAATTCGGCAGATCAAATGTGATGACAGCAAAATGATTATAGCAAAAGCTTGCGCTATCAACATATTTTTTAAGGATTGATGAATTTTGCAAAAATGGGATAAAATAGTATGCACACTATATTAACAAAATAAAGTATATAAACCAACTGTTGAGAAGTGATAGTAACGCTTGTAATAAAAACAAATCTTTTGGATTGAGCGAAAATTAATCGACTGACTCATTTTAAAAAAAATAATAATAATTACACTAATTTGCTGTACAATGAAAAGCACACATATACTCTAAACTGGGCCAATAACACAACAACAAATGAGGCAAAATTGCAGTGACTGCAGCCAAAATACTAACTAGCAACAATCAATGCAGACATCAATCAAATATTTCAAACACGTAATTAGTTGAAACAAAAGCACAAACAAAATGAAGACTTAAAAAATGATATCTGATACAAAAAAAAAAATTAAAAAAAAAACAATAAACAAAATATAAGCAACTCAGCAAAAAAGAAATCGTATTTACTGCTACGTTTCTTTGTTGTTAGTGTTTCTTGTTCGGTAATAATGTCAAAACTTGACATTACTCTTTGCTACAGAAAGAACGTGTAGTCGTGAAAAAATATGACAACGCCGTTTCAGCTGATAACATTTGCGCATGCGCAGCTTTACGCCAAGCAACGTTAGAATGGCAAATTTGCTTACGGTAAAAAAGTGAAGCGAAGACTCACTTTGCAGTAATGTCGATAAGGCAGTGCCGCAAAAACAGAACAGTTTTTTATTTCATCGGTTTTAGCGCATATTTAGAGCAGCTCCAACAGTTAAAACATAGTTTAAGACCACTCATCAGTGTTAGAGCTAAGTGAAGAAACAGATGCAAAAGATGGAGCATGATAAAAATGAGTTTTTCTTACTTTTTCTTAACGAGTTTGCAAGAATTTCTCCGCCAATGTTTACCTGATATTCTGGACAACAAGCCGCTCTTTGTACCAAAAACAAATAAAATGTATAAAATTTTGAAACTGTTTTTCTTCTTACTTCTGTAACTATTTTGATAACATGTTTTAAAATTATTTTTAAAACCTTTCCCCCATTTGTTAAAATTAAATAAAAACTAAAAAACTTTTTATTAAATGCTTTGACTTCTTTTTTCTTCTTTTTACTTATTGTATTTCTTTGTCGCACTCTTTATGTAATTTTTGCTTGAACATTCCTTTAAAAATCACGTTTCTTGTATCTCTGCTATTTTCACTTTATTACTCTTATGCTTTTATTCACAATACATTTTATTCATTAATTAATTTTTTTTTCTCTTTTGCACTACAAAAATGTATAAAAAAAATTTCTCCAAACAAGCGGGAAACGCACGAGTTTGATCTGTATATATTTTTTCTTTCTTCTTTCACGTATTAACTCCAGTCAAAACGACCGTTATTGAGGAGCACCGCGGATCAACTGATTTTGTTGTGCTGTGAGCACAACTTCAACCTTGCTTTCTCTGCGCATTGCTTGTGAAATAAACCGAAGTGGGGCCAGAGCTTTGTCATTAGCTTTTTAAGCTTAGCTTTGCCATGAGGCTGTGCACAGAAAATGTGGCTTTGTGCGAGAATAGTACGTTTTAAAAAAAGTGAGCTTAATCTGTTTGAATGAAGATAGCTTCAGAGAGAGCACGTTTAACTAAGGCTCCCAGTAGGAAATAGAGCGGTTTTGCTAGCCACTTATTACTTTTAACATTGCAAAACCATAAATTGAATATGTTTAAGTTAAAAATTACCCTTCTTCCACACGGCAATTTTTCTTGCCAGCAAGTCGAAAATGCAAAGCAAAGCAGAGCACAGCATCAAAGAAAGAACAACACAGAAAAAAAACTTGTCAGTACAGACTTGCCTGTTCCGCAGACTTGCTGGCAAGAAAACTATCCGTGTGGAAAAGGGGTGAATGTAGAAATGCTTATAAGAAATTAATTAAATAAAATTTTGCTAACAATGTATGTTGAAAGGGAAGATTACGATTTCTTGGTCTCCGAGTTTTGACAATGAATTCGTAAACTTCTTTCAATAAAAAAGGATTGGCCGAATTAAAAAATCGATTTATCTATTTGTTTTCGAGGTTTCGATATTTGAAAATAATATTTTTCTATGGTGATCCTCTTAGAAAACATGCTATATTTTAATTATTATATTACCGTTTTAGATGGTTGAGGTAATATTTTAAAGAGAACATTAGAAGCTTCCATAAAAATTAATCAAATTCGTTAAGTATTTCACATTTTATAGCTATTTGAATGTAAAAGTAAAATTGTTTGTTTATATTAAACTGTTATTTTCTTAAAAACTCAGCAAAAAAAGTGCTTCCCAAAGAAGCTTAAGTGGAAGGAAAAGTCTTGAATTCCATTCCTTCCACTTTCATACCCAGAAGACATTCTTTTAACATATACATGTCATTGGGAGGAATGCTTTCCTTAGCCTTCTCTAGGATTGCTTCCAGAACTTTTTCAATGGAAGATTTCTTTGAGCCCTTCAATGAAAGGATTCTAGTAGGTGTTTTCTAGTATAAATTTAAGAAGGCATTCCAAGGAATGGAATGATTCTTGTGGTTAAGGGGTTTAAAAAATCCCACGATAAATATGCCTTTTTCGATATTCTCGCGATTTTAGTGTTGGAAATGAGAAGCGTCTGGGTTTTTTTGGGGTTTAAAAGAATTCCACGTAAAATATCCCTTTTTCCGATTTTCAAAGCATTTTGGTGTTGAAAGTAGTAAGTGGTTGGGTTTTATTGGGGGTTAAAAAAATCCTACGGAAAATATCTTAAACATATATTACAATTATATATAATTCGTTTTACTTTGATTGAATTTAAATGCTATTTGAATGTCTTTCAGAAGTAGTTTTTATGAATGCCTCTATAAAGCACTTCTTGATAAGGATAAGAGGAAGCACAATTGGATCTAAATAATGTCTTCTGGAAGCAGTGGCCTTGCTATTACCGTTATTATTATGAATTATGGCGAGTTAAAAATTAAAGCTTTCAAATTTATCTTTCATTTGGCATATAAAATTAATGAATAATTTGATATTTGTGTGGTCTCAAGGAATAACGACTAAACTCAAAGTATCGTAAAAAACGATATTTTAATTGTATGAACGATGACCCATTTTTTGAAATATATGAACCGTTACAATCAAAACATGTGCAGGCAAAAGTGATGATCAATTCTGGGAAAAAAATGGATATCTGCATAATTCCAAAAATTGGCAATAAAGTAAATTCCATATCGCTTATCGATTATCGGAGCACCGCGATTTGAAAATGGATTCGTGAAAAACTTTCAATAAAAAGAAGAATAGCCGAAGGAAAACTCGATTTATCGATTTGTTTCAAGATATCGTTTTTTTTTAAGAAATGTTTTTAGTATCTTTTAAGAAAACGAGCCATATTTTTCTTAGTGTATAACCGATATTAAATATAAATAAAGGTTTTATTTAAAAGGTAATGTATAAAGCTTAAACATAAATTTTAAATACATAAAATCCATTGAGTATTTCATATTTTATAGCTATTTGTATGTAGAAGTAAAATATTTGCTTGCATAAAACCGTTATTTTCTCAAAAATTACCGTTACTGCTATGTATTATTGAGACAAATAGCATATATGATATATTTTATGCTTTATGGTATTTTTTGTGATGAAATTATTTGCCCTTGGATATCAAATGGAAGGTAAATGTTTAAGCTTTAAGAATACAATATATTTGTCGACCCTAAATAACGCAAATAAGAAAATAACGGTTCTTTCAATTAAAAAATTCAAATTTGATGTAAATTTGCTTATGAAATTTAAAATTTTGTTGCAATGATGTTTGTATTGCATATCATTAAAAGGGTCATTTAATTATCTTTTAAATAACATATTAATAATTTTGATCAATTGAATAATGGCAAAGATAAAGATGTTTTCTCAAACACAAGTTTTGATAAGAAAAAAGTTTCAAAAATCGATAGCTCGATAAGTAGTTGAGTTAACGATTTTTTGTTCGATCAAAATTTTTTTTCTCTATCAAAAAACATTTTTAATTGGGGCGCCCAAGAAATCGTAATCGTCTCAGAAGAAAAATTTCTTTTAAATTGCCAATAATATTTTTATAAATCTAAATATTAAATAATAAAAATCGATACTTAAATGAAAATAAAAAAAAAATTAGAAACAAATTTGAAGGAAAATATAATATATGCATCAAACTATGCATCCGACAATAGCGAAGCTTCCTTCTTCACAGATTCATAGATTCGATTTGATAATTTGATTAAAAATGTTTTTGAATAAATGATAATAATGCTTTGTTAAATACATTACTGATAAATGTCAAAGAGTCACTTTAAACTAATTTGTAAACTCTTTTTAAGGTAAAATTTTGACTGAGTCATTACAATCATTACAATCATTACAAATTACTTTGAAAAAGATTTATCTACAGCTTACTTCCATGGAGCAAATCAAAATAAATAAGCGTTATTTTAGTCTTTGTTGAGTTTAAATTTGACTAAGCTTTCTGCGAGCTTAAGCTAAGGATAGATATATTAAAAAAAAAGAGAAGCTACAACAGCAAGTAATATATGCACAAATATAACTAATGTCAATATCATGTTTTTATAACTGTTGCTCTGCACAAATGTACCCAGAGTGCTTTCCTTTTTTTTTTTTTTTTTTTTTTTTTGCAGCAAAGCAACCATGAAAACTTTTTCACTTGTAACACTGCATTTTGCGGTTCTGCAGTAACTTCCGGTTGCCATGTTAAAGAAAAGTTTGCCATATTTTTTATTTTTTGTTGCATGCTCTACTGCAATTACATTTATTTGACACTTGTGGCAATTGTTGTTGTTGTCGTCGTTGTAAATTCCACACTCATTGCTTGTTCAGTGGGACAGCAATAAAAAAAAACAACCAGTTTAACGAGTTGCTTCATTCTGCAGACACATTGCATATTTTATGGCGCTATGTCGTGAGTTTTTTTCCCCTTTTTTTGATCAAAAAACGGAATTCCGCTCAGTATGTAGTTGTCAAAATGCTGTAACAGTTGTTAAATGTTGCTTTTGAAGTGCGAAAAACACACTCATACACCAATATTTTATGCCTTTACACCAGACACCTATACAATTGTACTACATTCGATTTGTCAGCTGTAAATGAAACTGTCAATTGTTGCCACACGCTGCAACTTCGAACTAGTTTGTGTTGCACAGTTCGGCGCAGTTAGTAAAAGTTTTGAAATCCAGCTTTTCTCTAGTTTTCTCTTGTGAAACAATGTTCTTTTTTGTATTTTTTTTTCACCCCGCATTCACGAAAATCATTTACGTTGACGTTTGAAACTTCAAGCGCGTCGAGTGCCGAGTGCTGAGTGTCAAAGAATTCATCAACTTTGCATGCGGCAGAATTTGTAATATGTATTTTCAAATGTTTCAGTGCAAACTTTCAAAGTATTGGCAACACTTAAAAAAAAGTTGAAAATTGCTGCAAAAGTTTAAACGTTCAAAAGTTTAGCCAAATTGTTTTTGGCATTTTGGCAACATGGCGTGGCCATAAAGCCATCAAAGCCAGAGCTGTGGAATTTCAATCGACTAATAAATGAATGAGTGCATGCATTGAAATGAAAATACTTCGGGTACGTTTGTAACTTTTCAGATATTTAAAGTTCGATAGATAAACATTTGACGAAAATTCATTAAGAACTTTAGATAATATGAAAAAAAAATAAATATTTCATTCTGCTGACAAGTGGATCATTTAAATTCTAGATCTTTAAAGAGAATAAATACCATCGACTTTTTGGATATGCAGTAAAAACTGTTGGCAAAACTTGATTTCTTTTAAAAAGCTCTCTTCAACTCTATCACAAAATCATTATCAACCTAAACCTTCAGATAAAGATATAAGTATGTGCCTGAATCAAGAACTCAATTTGAATCCTTTTTGATTCTTTGTTTTCTTTCATCTTACTTGAATCCAGATTTCTGCCGCAGCATAGTGCGTTGAATGGGGACATAAGTGTATAATTAAAATAAAATTAAAATCAATTAGAAAAGAAACAAATTATTAATGAAATCGAAAATCAACAGCACAGTTGTCTCGAATCAGAAAATATTGCTATTTTATATCTGTTTTTGTGAAATATGTGAAACTTTTATTTCATTCAAGAAAATTAAGTATTTAAAGTTTACGAAAAAAAAAAAATTCAAAACAATGAAGTATTTTCCCATTTGTAAAAGAAATTACAAATACATATTAACAATTTCAAAATAGCTAAACAAGACTAGATAGAGCACAATCATTTTTATTTGCTTTTAAATCAAGAAAATTATTTGTTTTGCATATATGTAATTTTGTAAATAGAATTTGCTTTTGGTGATGGTATTATATTTTTTTTTTTTTGTAAATTGAACAAATCATTCTCGTAGAGTGGAGTTACTTCAAATAAAAATAAATAAAAAGAAGTGGTACGATCAGGGAAGGAAGTTCCTTGCGCTTTTATTCAACTCCGAATGTAATTCGAAATAAAATCTGTATATTTTTTATATACCCCCACGCATATAAAAATGCGTATGGGGTATATTAACATTGTCACTCCGTCTGTAACGACGATTAAGAGGCGTGGCAGGATAAGAAAAGTACATATATTCTTGATCAGCATCACCTTCTGAGTCGACTTAGTCATGTCCGTCTGTGATTACGATAACACAACGAAATTCAATATTTAAGCTTTCTATTCAAAAATAAAGATCAAGTTCGAAAATGGGCCAAATCATATGAATACCTCGCCAGCCTCCCATACAAAGTGACTTTATCAAAACTGTAAAATCTCTTTAAATTCCACAAAAATTAATATAATGACTTCAAGTATAGCCCATATGCTTTAACCTGTAATATGCACTATAAGTATAAAATTTCTAAAAAGCCAATTAAAACCACGTCTACCTCCCATACAAAGTGATTTTATAAAACCAGTAAATATTTCACGCCTTATAAAAGTGACGTCACCAAACTAATGCAACATTTAAGACTTCGAATAAATTAAAATACTGTCGTGGAGGTATTTTAACTTCGGTCCAGTCGAAGATAGTTCCATACTGGTTTTTGTTTAAATATTTTTTTATTATTTTTATTTTATATAATTTTTTATGGCAAATAACACTTTGGGCAAATTTTTGAGATATGCAGATTTTTGACATATGACCTTTATTTCACCATCAATTAAAAAAATGTTTATAGTTTTTTAACAATAACTTTTTACTGTCTTTTCAAAAATACCTTCAAGTTGAAAATCGAGCTAGCCTTGTTGAATCTATGATCTTTCGAAAGTTAATAAATTTAGCTTTTCCTTCCATTCTGACCAAATTTGAATGTTGAACGTAAGAACCTAAAAAAAAATTTTAGATTTTTTTATAAAATTATTGTTTTTATTTCATAAGTAGATTAAATTCTGAAGGTTTAAGGTTGTAGTCCAGTGTGACGGATTCCAAAAATGTATTTTTTCTGTTACCTTTTTCGCAATACAAATATCTTAAAAATAATACTATAAAAGTTTCAGACTGAAATCTAAAATATTGGTAAGTTACAACCAAAAGAAAAGAGCGCACCATAGTGTGTAGGAAAGTGCTGTAAAAACATTAAACACGTTTTTCCCGAAACTACGCTTTCAAAACTGAAGGGAAGCACTGACTGAAAACTATTCAACCGATTTGGCTAAAAATTTCACCCGACATTTATGACATATATAGCGAGGTCCGGAATCTTTTAAAGAATCAATTTTTCAATAATAAGCTAATTTTTTTAAGCAAATAAAAAAGTTCGATTTTAACAACTTTTTTCAAAATGCTTTAGGCTTTTTTTTTTTTTTTAAATACAACAATTAAGCTGACTACAATTAAGCTGACAGAACGATAATTTCTTTGAATTTTTTATTTCAGATGGCTACGGAAGGCTGGGTGCTTCCTCGCCACAACTAAGCTTTTTTTTTTGAGGACTCTACTTTGAGATAAATAATAAACATAAATTTGTAAAATGAAGGAAAAAAATGTTTTAATTCATTTTTAAATCATTTTTGAATTATTTTTAAGACATGAATAAAAACAGGTTAAAATTTCAAAACGATCGCATTTTATTTTCTTATAAAAAAAAAATTAATGAAAATACGTAAAAATGTCGATCGTCACACTGGACTATACTACCTTAAGCAAAATCGGTGGTGGTCAAAATTTTTGAAATGACTAAATTTTATTTGCAAATATATCAAAATTTTGATCTGTTTAGGAAAAACTGAGTATGCCACTTAATTTAACGAACATACAATAAGTTTACGTGTTTTTTTGACATCCCTACATTATAAAAAAGTGTCAAATCAAAAACTTTATTTAAAATTTTAGGAAAACAAAATTTATTTGTTGAAAATAGACAGTTACCGTTGCCAGCTATGTTTGTTTCATGACGCCACAAGGCATGTAGCATTGAATATTCATCTTGTTTCTCGTATGGAGCTTGAAAAGTTGGATTTAAGACTGGACTTACTTACGAGTATAAAAAAAACACATTTTTAGGGTGCACCCCTAAAAGTGTCAAAACCCTTTTGCATCAGATTCGAAATCAACGACCAGCGCATCTACAAAGAAAATAAAACAAAAACAAATTTTTAGGGTCCACCCTAGTGTCAAAAACTTTTTAAATTCTAGCATAATATTACAAATCAGCGATCTCTTAATACTGATAGGTCATATACAAAGAGTATAAAACAAAAAAACACATTTTCAGTGTCGACCTCAGAGTCAAAAAAGTTTTGGAAATTTTAACATCAGGTTCGAAATCAGCAACCCTTTATACTGCTAGCACATACGCAAAGAGTATAAAACAAAAAAAACAGATTTTTAGGGTTCACCCTAGTGTAAAAATAGTTTTCAGCTTCTAATATAAGACTGGAAATCAGCGATCAGCGCATCTACAAAGTGTATAAAACAAAAATTTAGGGCAAACAACAATTTTGAAAATTCTTACATCAGCTTCGAAATCAGCGATCACTTCCCAGTGGGCATTTTAGCGAGTGCTCCGCAAAAGAAGGCATTTTTTACTGCTATTATTGGCGTCAATACACCTTCCATGATCACTGCATTAATGAGAAAAAAAAATTTCAAAAAAATTTTAATACACAGTTTGTAAAAAAATGTAAATGAAAAAATAAACAACAAAAACATTTTTTTTGTCTGATTTGGGTCTCGAGCCAGGGCTCCCGAAAACTAACACATTACATATTATATGAAAATATTTATATTGGAAAACTCCAAGTCTTTTCTTATATTTTTGTATGAAGAAAATTTATAAAAACATTAAAAAAAAATTTTAAATACACAGAACAGTTTTTAAAAAAATGTAGATTTAAAAAAAACAACAACAATTTTTTTTATGTCCGAGTTGGGTCTTGATCCCGGGCTCTCGTAAGCTTACTTTCATTTGTATTGATGCAAAATAAGCAATTGATTCTTATCAACCACGATAGGGTAAGATGTCGGACAGCCGCCTATAAAAACCTATCGAAGGCCTGCTAGATGGATTTGGAACTACTGTAATTGCCCACTGGGCAATTTAGTCAGGCCTCTTGAAATAAAAGGCATGTATTAACTGCTTCTTTTGGCGTCAACACACCTCAACACATCACTGCATCGATAAGGACTTCTATAAGGCCTACCTGTTAAAAGGAAGGCAAGATGTTTTCGATCTTTGTGATGTGTAAGTTGAAAGTGCTGAGTTTATTTTATTCCTCTACGATTTAAATGTTATTATAGAACAAACAAACTACAATCTATACTAAAATATAAAAAGGTTTTTTATTTTCATTATGCTTAAAAGGTTTATTGATTATGCAAGTAAACTGAATCCTTTAAAAAAAATGTCTATGCATAAATGGAACTCTGCTTTTATTAAATAATGGAGTTGAACTAGCTATTACAGAAAAAATAATAAATAAATAAAATACAAATAATTTATTTAATGATGTTAAAGTGCAATAGCAAGCATAATAAACAAAGTAGTATAATCAGGGTTTATGAGAAAGTACTATAAGAATGCATTTTTAAAAAGCGCTTTTAGCAGGGTTTTTTAGCAAAGTGAGTGCGGAAGTACTGACAAATTTTTCCATTCCATACAAACCATAAAACGGTGTTTGCAAGGAGTGTGGAAGGCCTATAAAAACCTAACAAAGGCCTGCTAAAAGACCTTCGGAAAATTTTTTAAATTCTAACATCAGATTACACTGTATTACACACATTTACTGCAGTGTTCATTTCTTAAAACTTAATTGCAATAAAGATTCTCACGTATGATTTGAAATACACACTCAAATAAAAATTACAATAGCGTTTTAATGAAATTTCTACGTGTCAGAAACAGAGACACTCAGAGAAAGGGTTAGATAAAAACAGCTTGAGAAAGAGAGAGCTGCGCACTCGCCTATTCGTTTGTTAGTCTGCTCGAATCTCAATATTCGCACGCGCACACACACACACGCATATACACATAGCAATCTCACTGTTACGTGACGGTTTCTACAAATCAAACCGCCTGCAAGCCGCGCAAAGGAACTTAGCTCCAAAAAAATTGCTTAATATTATAAGCTTGCAGAAATGTAGTTTTGTAAAACACATTTTCTTTTGGTGATGGGTGATGGCATTACAACTTTTGAGTAACAGTAAAAACAACATTGTTGCTCATTTATAAAATTGAGACTAGCTTTATATTTGGACTGTATTTTAAAATAAGTGATCAACGCACTGTGCTTTGTTTTGATATCTTACTTTAACTCTAAATCTAAATGGAGCTCTTACTTAAACTTAAGCTAACACTCAAACTCAAATTAAAACTCTAACTGAAACTCAAACTTTAACTCTAATTCTAACTCTTACATTAAATCTATCTCTTACTCGACCACAACCTCTAACTCTAACGCTAACTCAAACTCCAAATCTAATCTTAACTCAAATTCCGGCTTACAGTCAAACTCAAAATCTTACTTTAACATTTACTTTAATTCTAGTTCTAACTTTAGCTCTAAATTTAACTCGAACTCGAAATTATTCTATCTCTGATGAGTAAACTTTTAATTTTGAGCTTTTTCAAAACATCCTCGTTATTTTTAACAGTGTCATTCAAACAAAATCTATGATAGCTACGTTCAAACATAGACTTTTGTTTGAATGATGTGACTCAAACAAGAACAACAAAAATAAAAGTATACCAATAAAATTGTGACAGCGATTACAGTAATGTTTATGACAGGCCTAAAAGTATGCACTCAAAAAAATCAATTAATTACGCTGTTTGCGCAGATTGGGCAGCGTATACCGATAAAGACAATTGTGTCGATAAAGCAGTGCATATGTGAAAACTCTTGTGTTTATAGGTTAGCAACATAATTTTCGCTAATGATGGTAATTATATCGCTTGTGATAAATAAAACGGCAATTGATTTCACCAAACGTGCAAACAATATTAAAGTGTTTCACTGACGCCAATGATAACGACTTCTGTTTGTATTGCTGCAAATTCTTCTCTTTTTTGCTAAAATGGATATCACTTTTTTTAGATAACGAGCTAACCGAAGCACTGCCTAAAACTTGGTAAGTCTGATTGCGATGCAAGAATACAAATTAACTTTTGCAAAGCGAGGCAACGCAACAGTTTAGTTGAATAGCAGACGTTGTCATTAGCGCCACATACATTACTTGCAGAGCTGTCAAAGTTAAAACACAGTCTATTTGTAGGCTGATCAGTAATAAATTGAACTTTAATTGTTGCATTTTGGTTGAATGTTTATTTGATGAGTGCTAAACATGATAGACAGTGATTTGGAAAATAGTGATGTTTTACAAAAGTTCAAATAAAAAACATTGCATACGTGTAGGCATAAAAAATAACAAATCAAGCTTTGGTGAAGACTTGTTGGGTGATGAAAAGTATCAAGAAATAAAATGATTGAAGCTATGCAAGGCTCAATAAAAATTTATTGAAACACACACATCGCAATATTGTAACATATGCTTATGCACTTAGCTGCGCCTTAACATATGCCAGATATTTTTCGCTAATCACCATCTCATATGAAAATGGCCTTCGCTGACGACGGTATTGAAAAGTTACACATAATTGTACGCAACTTTAATTTGAGTTCAAGCAACAACACCACCAACAACAACAGCAACGAAAATGCTAGCGATGAATCCGTTGAATGCATTGTTGCCAGTTATCCAGGCATTCTCGATGTCAATCTGACTACGTTTAGTACAGGTCAGCGTGTTGGTTTCATCATTACGATTGCAACATTGTTTTTGCTTTCGATCTGCGGCAACATCGGCACGTTGTATGTGAATGTGAGACGTAAAATACGTCCATTTTTTCGCGCTTGTCTCATCTCGTTGGCCATCAGTGATTTGCTGAGCACAGTTTTTCTATCGGTAGCGTATTTGGCACAGATTACGGCCGATTATGTGCAGATTTGGGTGAGTGTGGTTTGATATACATATGTATATTTAATACAAATTTAATGCAGATGTTTAATGTGAATGTTGGCAATTTTAGTAAAAGTTTTATAAATGTAAAACATAGCATTACAAAACAATTTAATATGGATCAAAATTACATTATTTAATGGATGAGTGCTTAAAAACCAAAAAAAGGCAAAACTAATAAACATGATGCGACAAGTCAGATAGTTGTAATGAAGAAAATTTTTTTAGTTATAAATTTACTGAAAATAGTCTAAAAGCTATCAATAAAGTCCGTAAAGTGTCTGATCTTTACTAAATTTTTCATTATTAACTTGAGGTATTAAAAATTATAAACATATTTCATTTAAGGTTAAGCCTAGTACTCTGTTCGTTTGCGTGAAATTTCGCTGGCAACATCTATTTATTTGTTGCGTGAAATTTCTGACTTAAAGTCTGTTGCGAGGAATTCCTATGGCAACGTTTCTCAGAGAGACTCAGAGAATAAATTGGGAGATTTCATATGATGTCTCTCTTTTCACTTCAAAATAAATAGGCAGTACAATTAAATTGTCGGGAAAAAATGTTGCTCAGAAATATTTTGCGATAATTTCACGCAGCGGAACAGAGAACTGCTCTGACGAACATGTTGTGAAAATTCAGAGCCCGAACAGGACCAAAGCGGATGTCGGTTGTCGGATTCGCCGTGCAACAAAATACATGAAAATGTATGCAGCCGCCAAAAATGAAACTACCGTAGAAATGCGCGACGGGAAAACGCCAGAATAGAATCCACGGTAGAAAGGTATATGCATTTCAGACTGCTCTCTTTTTCTCATAGCCAGAATTGTCAAACTCAACCATTTTGCTGTTCTTGCCTAATTTTGCTTTCTTATCGCATTCTCATCGTTTTCGGATTTTGTATGGGCTGTCAACTTCGTTTTGACAGTTCCGGCAGTCTGTCTCTCTGAAATGCATCTACCTTCTCTAATTCTACTATGATAGAATCTATTCTAATTCTTCTCTGACGGGTGGCGGATCTCTCTCTGAGTGACTTAAATGTTGCCATATTCTTGCCAAAGATTGGGTACGTTCAGTGTTATTTTCTTAGTTTTTACTATGATCTGACATTCTGTTTTTATGCCTATGTTGTATTCGTGTGAATTGAAAGACCCCTTTTACATTGATCAAGACTTGAAATGAAGTTTTTTTGACGTTCTCTTTTGAACTTGACGAAAGCTTTCACATTGGTCAAGACTTGAATTCAATTTCTTGTCCTCTTTCCTTGTTTTCTACAAATAAAACGAGATAGGTAGCAAGCAAATGAATTATAATTTATAGAAATTTGCAAACTGAATTTTAATTTTTTACCACGATGGAAGTTAACAAAATGTTTTTGCTTAAAAAATTTAATGCAAATTGAAATTAAATGCAAAACAATTTTATTGCAACCAAAGTTTAACAAACTCACATTGATATGCGAAAAATAAAATAAAAAGCACTGCCAACAACGCGAAAATAAAAAAAGGAATACGAAAAATTGCCGGTACAGCTTCAAGTTTCTTTTTCCCTTCCGTCGCTTCCGATGTGCGCCGAATTGCCTACAAACTCTGAAACTTGACTTCAAGTCTTGATCAATATAAAAGGGGTCAAAACAAAATATAAAATAATTTGTATCATTCCCAAATAAAATGCAGCCGTGGTCCGAAAACCGCCATCGCTCCAATTCTGGACGTGTTCTCAGCGGATTTCGCAGAGAGAGGCCCGCCATCCGACATCCGCTTTGGTTCTGTTCGGGCTTTTACACGCTTGTTTCGCAGCTATCACTTTTTATATAGAGATTTAGATTTAGAGATTTAGGAATTTCACATGAAACTGAACAGAGTACTATGCTTTAAAAAGAAAAACTTCAAGCATAAAAATTTGTTTTTAAAAACTATAATACATAGAAACTTGAAATTTCTTTTTACGTATGCAACGCACGAAACAAAATTTTAAATTATTTGTTTTGTTAATTAATATGCTAGGTGGTTTAAAAAAAGAACTGCTTTTCAAGAAGCGTCAAGATAGTAGTAAATCTCTGTTTGCTCGTTAAACCAATGACTACAATATAATGTGGGTATTTATTCTCAAGCCTAAAGTTAAATTTTATGAGAAATATTTTAACCTTATAGATCCATTTTTTTGATGGGTCTTTTTAACACTTAATAAAATGGTTTAAAAAGTACCATTAAACATAGTTTTAGAGGGTAAAAATATGAATTCGTTATTCAGAAAAATACTCAGTTTCTAATAACTTCATTTAAAAAGTTTATCACCTGCAACATGTTCACTATACATCTTCAAAAGTCATTTTTATATAACAGTTTTAGAGAGTTTTTAAATTTAGTTTACCACATTTTTGCATTGATATCAATTGTAGACAAATCTTGTCCAAGGAGACTTCTGGTGAACTTTTCCAAAACACATTTTCATCAAACATTGTAATACGACTACATTAAAAAGTAGTATGTTAAACATCTTTTTTAGAAGGGGTAAAAAAGCAATACAAAAGTCGTTAAGGGGACGACTAGTATGACACCTTTAAATAAAGTGGTTTTTGGGAATTTTTTAAAAAAAAGTACTTAATTAATTGCTTTAAAATTTTGAAAATATATTCGAGCATAAATATTTAATAACAACAAAATTTTTGAACGAAAATATTTAATTTTTAGAATGCTATCCGCCATCTCCTGAGTCTCAAAAAAAAAGTTCTCCCACTGCTGCAGAGATTGCAACCTTCACAGTGGCTGAAATCATAAAAACCAAAAATTTTAATAAACAAGATCATGAGCCACAATTGTGCAACAAAATGGCGGATGTTTTAAAAAAAATTTAAAAATTTCGTTCAAAAATTTTATGGTTTTTGGCATGGCTAAATTACATTTTTAATCCAGTTGAAAAACTGGAGGGTCAGGTTACGCAGAAACAATTACAAAATATGCAAAAACAAGAATCGAATAGGTCAGATAGTTTGTATTCGAGTTAGAGCTGCAGCAAATTGGAAAAATGTCGTTTTGAGAAAAACGCTTTTAACGTTAAAAGTATTGATTTTATTGTTATAAATTGATAAATATCATACCTATAGCCAGGCCCGTAGAGAGCAAAGTTTGGGCCCGGGGGTAACAGCATACTGGCCCCCCTGAAAATTAGATTGTTATTATTTTTATTAATAATTAATTATTATTTATAGAACATAGGCATCTTTAAGTCATGAACCATGACAAATTAAACATATCCTATTGCTTTATTTGTCAGAATTTATTGTCTCTACCTAATAAATACTTATTGTGTGGCATTCCGAATTCCGAGGTCTGCATTATTAGGTCTGTTCCCGTACTCGATTCAAGTAACTTTTAGTTGCTTGAAAGCGTTTCTTTACACATTTTTCAAGCTCGAGAGAGAGAAAGAACTACCAAAATGTCACTCTCTATTCTATTACAATTATTTGAACTTTAGCTGAATGTCAAATAATATCAATATTTTTTATTGTCTTGTGAAATAAAAATGATTCCTATCATTAAATGCAAGTATTATTGTTTTATAAATTTTGCACAAAGTGTTTTTTATACGAATAAACTAATAATTTCAAGCAACAACAAATTTTTTCTGTTGCAAAAAGGCGTGAACAGCTTGAAACTTACTTGAAGTTGTTTCCGTACTTTTTGATAAATATTCTCATTTTGACAGATAGTCAAGTTACTCTCTATTACTTGAACTTTACTCGAACTTTACTTGAAGTTAGTAGGGAAACAGGCCTATTGTCAATCAGCTGTCAACAGCAACTGTTCTGCTCGAAGTCGTTTCCTTATTTTTTGCATATTCTCTCATTTTGACATATAATTGAGTTACTCTTACAGATTGAACTTTACTCGAACTTTACTCGAACTTTACTTGAATTAGTACGGGAACAGACCTTTGATGGCAATATTTTTTTAATTCTTTTTATTCATTGTAAAAATCTGAATTTTGAGAGTTTTTAAAATGGTTTTTAAAATTTAAAATGTTGATATTTTTGGTAAAATTGTCGTTAAAATGTGAAAGTAATAATGTCAATATGGCACATAAATACTAGACTGTGTCATTTGCAAAAGTACCTCAGATCCTCCCTCCGCAGGCAGATTCTGAATACAGCATATTTGAAGGTCACGAAGGACGAAAAAAATTTTCGAATTTGTAACTCAGTGGGCGCCACCTAAAAGAGTGATTTTTGAAAAAATTTAAAAAAATTAAACCCACAAATTAAACCATTATCAAATAAATAAGTACACAGTTGCATTTAGCGTACAATTTTACTTCTGAATCTATTAATTTTTTTTTGCCTTTAAATAGTGATTAAAAAATCAATACGTGAAATTTAAAAAAACGTACCTCAAAAATCACTCTTTTAGGTGGCGCCCACTCAGTTTTTACAAATTCGAAAATTTTTTTTCATCCTTCGTGACCTTCAAATATGCTGTATTCAGAATCTGGCTGCGGAGGGAGGACCTGAGATACTTTTGCAAGATGTATGGAGCAAAGATTCAGTCTAATAAACACCCTTTGAGGGAAGGGTTTTTGTATTTACATCTATAGGAAATTTGTATTTGTCAACAAAAAATGTACACTTGTTTATTACACTGAAAGGAATCTATGGCTAATCATTATCGGTAAATTTTACTGATTATTTACAAAAATATCTTAATTACTTTCAAAGGAATTCAAGCGATATTTTTACTATCAGAATTATTCAACGATTTTTCTAAGAACCTTATAACATTGGACATCTTCAAAGAAGTTTGGAAAATAACACTTATTTTATTATTTCGAAACTAAATAAATGTTGATAGTTTTGTGTAATATACAAAAAAATAACGTATTTTTGAATAAACGAAAGGAAATCACTACATTTCCTCCTCAGTAGTCTTCTGATTAAGCTGTGATCAACTCACTGTTTAAAGTCGCATATGATTTCACACATTTGGAATTCATTCATTTGAATTATATAGAACAAATTTAACGTTCAAATTGGCTTCTTAATCATAAGACATTTGAAAGCAGTTGGCTATTTATAGATCACCTTCATCAACTCTACTAAGGTTGCCATCTGTTCTAGTTGCTTCTTATTTATTTCAATATTCATTGGTGTTCGACAGTTTGTCAAAATGCACCATAGAAATGAAACGAGTTTTCTTGCTTCGCTAGAAGCTAGTGTTTTAACTGAAAGGTGGCTATTTTCACAACCACATTTTCAATTACTCATGACTTTGAATTTCCCAGGTTAGAACTCCAGCATCTAACATGAAAACATTTTTGTACCCTCTCACTCCTTCTGCTCCATTGTTATTAATGTTCTCCACCACTTACGTACGTACAAATATTTAATACACTACTCTGCACAATTGATCATTCGGTTAACATTATTTTAAGGACTGAAATGGTATATTATTAATCGAACTTCCTTCTACTAAGTGATAAAAACGTATCGTTAATAAATAAAACTTTCTGTGCTTTTGTTAAACATCGATGAAAAACTAAATTACGAACCAGGCCTCTAGCCAGGGGCGAAAAAGGGGGAAATGCCCTCCCCCTACTACAACCGTTTGCCCCCCCTGGACAAATCAGACAATGAAAAACTTTAAATATATAATTAATATGCATTTTGTTGATATAGTATTTGTTTATTGCTTTAAAATTAGTTTTGTTTAAAATAACAAAAAATATACACATTCAACTTATTCATGACTTGAATATGAAATTTGTTTAACAAAACATTTCAGACAAATTGTTACAATTTTTCAAATTTATACTGGGTCGCCAACATTTGCTACCAAAAAATAAGATCTGAATTTTAATAATTTTTAACCCGCATCCATAGGAACTTTCTAGAAATGAAAAACACGTTGTGTGCCAATTTGATGCAGATACAAAAAGAATTCATTGAAATGTTTTTAGTTTTTAAATTTTTTTTATGCATGATGAATTTTAAAATAAGAAAAACTACAAATCTTAATTCTAGCAAAAATTTAAAGAAGCAAAATATTTAAATCAAAACATGCATATTTGTTCTTAATATATAAATCTGAATTTAAAATTTGCATCAATTTGGTGCAAACGACGGATGCGGGTTAATTCAATTTTTTTATTTGTTTTACTTAAAAAATGTCTTATACATATGTTAGCCCATTTCGCTAACCTTTCTTATATTTCTAGCCAATTTAAATAAATCTTGTATTTTTACCTTCATTTTATTAAAAAGTCCTGAATTAATTTTCATATTATTTTTTATGTATTAATCTCATGTATAAAAAAATCTACATATCCATGTAAATATTATAAAATTAACTGTTTTTAATAAATATGTTCAATGTATTCATTACACACGTTAAAAAAATTGTTTTTGTTCTATTTAAATGAAAAAACAAAAAAATTGTCCCCCTTAGATTAATGCCTGCCCCTCTGTCTTCTTGGTCTGGCTACAGGCCTGTTACGAGCTAAAACTAAAATTCTTTTCTTTTCCCCAACCACAGCGCCTCGGTCCAGACATGTGCGGGGCCGTGCCATTCATAACAACATCTGCCATATTGGCCAGCAGCATTACACTGGTTGGCATAGCACTCGATCGTTATTTTGCCGTTATGAAAGCTGTAATCGGATTTTGGAATCCGGGTGTAATATTCTGCGTAGTTTGCATGTTTCTCATTTGGGCGACAGCCATTGGCATTGCCAGTCCGGTGATGTGGATTTTTTCAGTGTTGCCGGTTTACATACTCTCGGCAGAGGATGTGATAACAACAGATGCAACACCTGGCAAAGTAACACCAGCACTGCCACCACTTGGGCCCGCAGCATCACCAAAGCTCTTGCCGGAAACATGGAAGGAAGACGAATTAAGCCCGGAGGAAGCAACGACATACACAATGGTGCGGGAACAGCAGCTGGTGATGATGTGCGTTTCACAACAGGTGGGTATTCTAGTGATGGGCTGTGGAAGAGGGCGATTAAGATACCAATTTTTTATTGTATAAATGCCAAAACTGTCACCGCGCATTACTTGTAGCAGCAGTGTAACAGAGAGCTGTGGTGTGGAGTGGTCTAAGTAGATAGAGTTGAGTTAAAGTGGGTTCGTGAATTTTCCGTCCAACGTGCTCATAATTAATTTTCAACTTATCAACGCTCGTTGGCTTGAAATATTTTTGCGATAAGCTGCACATTTGGCCGGCACACTGTTGCTTGTGCGACTTTTATCTGAAGTGGTTCGATGAATTATTTACGAACTTAACTTTCGTAGTATTTGATTGGTTTATTCTGACGGCTCGTTGAGTATCTAGTGCTTTTATCAAAGGATATTTATTAAAAATATTCTTAATACCCAATTCAAATAATTATAATTTATTAACTAATTTTTTTTTTTATTCCTGCAGCATCATGTTGGTCTATACTATGCTATCGTTTTCTCCATTATTTTCATACCCTCTATTATAGCCTTTATATGGCTCAATTCCATTATTGCTAAAAAGCTATGGATACGTCGACACACGGTAACACATGCTAAACGTCGAGCCAATAACGTGGGCAATTCTAAGGAACAGCTGAAAAAGTCAAGCAAGCGAAATCTGACTACCAAGACAGCATTGAACAATAGGGAGTTAATACATAAGAACGGCGAGCTAAAAATACCGATACCGCCCAACACACTCATTGCTCAAGTGTGCAGCTGTCATGCGGGTAATTCACAGAGCAGCACAGTTCCAAGCAGTGTTGCACTAACTATGGGCGGTGGACCGCTGCAGAAGACCTCTCAGCACCCACTGACGGAGACGCCGGTTGCAGGCACACTATATGCTGCATCTGCAAAGGCCGAGCCACTTTGCCCCACCCCCAAAGGGAACACCTACTCAACGCGTGAATCGCGCCATATACGCATGTTCACCATCATCGTGCTACTGATGACAGTCTTTCTCTTCTTCCGTCTGCCTGCCTGGATTTTTCTCATCATGCGCATGAATGGCACCTATACAAAGCCAGCACACTGGATGATCTACTTCAGTTTGGGCATCTTGAATCTGACCAGCTGTGTCTTGAATCCGGTATTTTACACCTTCCTGGCAGAGACGATACAATATGTGATGATTGTAAAGGTCAAGGTTTGTGATAATTTTTGTGGTTTGCGTCTTTGGAATCGGAAAAAACAATCGAAGCTAAATAAAACAAATACGAAAGGTTTGCCAGCGGAACAGCAATTATCACCGCCCTCGCGTTGGCTATGTGGCTGCTGTCTCCTGGGCGAAGAAAAAGACCATCTGACTGACGGTCTAGCAATGGAAGTGCCGCCTGTGCAGAAGCCGCCGCAACCACTACCTTTAAAGGATGATAAGGATGAGGGTGTAGAATGCAGCGAAGGTAGTGACAGCTTGCACGGCTGCAACAGTGATTACAATCTACAGCAGGTTTACACTATCTATCCAGTGGTTTTGGTCTCCTCGTCCATTGGCTCAGAATGAGCTAGCGAAGGAGGTGCTGTTGTCCTTCACGTTTAGAAAACTTTGAATTAATAACTTAAAATACTTTCTGTCCTACATATTTCTATAAGCACACCAAGGTGTTATACAAATAAAATACTGGCCCAACATAAAATATAATTTGTAGAACAAATTTGAAAAAAAAATGTAATGAATAGGTCTAAAATTAAAAAAGGTGGCCAAATTTAAAGAAAAAAAACAAAAGGAAAAATAAAAAAGTTTAGATACCTCTTTAAGGATAGTAAAACTTAATGTAAAAATCTTAAAATATGTTGGAATAGCTACATTATTCATAAAAGAAGTCAAAAAGGCAAAAATTTGGTAAAGCTTTTGTTATACTTTTGTTATAGATACAAAATTTGTTGATATATCGTAGGATAATCTGAAAATTATAGCTTAGATACGGCACATGTGCAGACAGTGGTTGATATGTTTTCTAAAATACAAAATATTATTTTTTTATTTTATGGTGATTAGTTTAGATTCTAGATAATACTAAATAGTTAAGTGCCAACAAACGTAAAATACCCCGTGTCTTAAAAATTTAACAATATAGAAGAAAACTAGGTACAGATTTGGAACCAGTGTTTAAATTACATATAGGAATGATAATGGGTTTACCGGATCTGAAATTTGAAGACTATTTTTATTTATCCAAACATGTCTGAATATAAGAGCACTGCAATTATAAACCGTATTCGTATAAATAAAATACCCGAAGAGTTGTTGATATCACCTTAAGGACTTGTTGTAGGGTATCATAATATTCTACTCAAATGAACACTTAATTGAAAGCGAAGTATTCCCTTCAACTCGATTTAATATTTTACTAACGGTACATTTGAGAGTAAAAAATCCATATGACAAACTTTGAAGTAGTTTTATAGTTACAAAAGAGAAATGCTCTGAAAAAAATTTGTTTTTTTGCATTCCTGAAAAGTTACTGAAAAACATATAACCGTTGTTTTTGTTGGCGCAGCGACGATATGTACCTAGTTTAGTAAAAAAAATACTAAAAATTCCATTTTTTATTAAAAATTAAAGTATATTGTACTTAAAAATTATGTAGTCAGTTTCAGAAAATTTCGTTGAAAATAGTAAACATTGATTCTCCAACATCAAATTTTGAGAATACATTAAGAATGAATGCCTCAATACGATAATATTTTCAAAGTGTCAAAAAAATAGTGGTGCTGACCTTGAAAAATGGGAATGAAATTTTTGGTAGTCAAAAAATTTAAAATTTTTCTCGAAAGTGTTTGTAGAAAAGGACACCACAGCAAAGAGCCATTCAATAACTTAAAAATATTTCCTTAATTTTTTTCTTGTTAGACTAACGGTTTAGAAGATATAGTTGTTTGAGTACATGTCCAAATGACAATTTTTGTTTTTCTTTATAATTTTTCACTATGTATAACTGCAAAAAAAAATTGAAAATTATAAAAAAAATATGCAAATATTTTTCTTTTTTAAAGTACCAAATTTTTACATAAATGTGAGTTTCGAAAAACGTCCCTTTTACATGGAATGACTGATATACAAATGATTTTTTCATATTTTATGAAAAATTTTTTTATAATTGCATCTTTTTTTTGGGAATTAAGACCGTTTATATAAAAAATTCTGTATAACTTTTCTTATTCGCTTAGAAAAAAGACTCTCTCGCAAAAAATAGCTACTAAAAAAATACCCTTGCTTATTTTTACGAGCTCCTCATTATTTGGTATTAATAATCGAGTGTGTACTGTAAAAAATATATTAGTTATCTGAAATAATAAATATTCAATTATAAGCTATTGCTAATGACTGTTTGTCGTTGTTTTTGCTCAATTATGATTGGAAACAGGGGAATCTTTTTTGAAAAAGTCACACGAGGCCAAAGGTGTAAAATTGGCATTCATTTTCAGAATTTTAAGTACAACTGAATAACTGCATTCAATGCATGCAAAATTAATTTATAAATAAAATTTTTAATTCACATTCATTTTTAAAAAAATTATTTATTATTCATTTCAATTATGAATTTTTGCTATTCAGAATAAAAAATTAATTTTTTTATTCATTCGAATGCTATTCACAAAAAATGCAATTCACAAAGAGTTTCAAAATTTTCAATTATTCTCTTTTTATTCATTATTCATTTTTTATTCATTAGTCGTTTGTTCTTCATTATACATTTCTTATTCATTATTCATTTTTTATTCATTATTCATTTTTTATTCATTATTAATTTTTTATTCTTTATTCATTAAAGTTCTAAGTCATAAATAAATAATGAATAACAAATGAATAATAAATAAAAAATAAAAAATAATGATTAAAAAATGTATAATGAATAAAAAATGAGAAATGAATAAAGAATGAGTAATGAAGAAAAAAAGAGTAATGAATAACAAATGAACAATGAATAAAAAATGTGTAATGAATAACAAATTAATATTGAATAACAAAATAGTAATGAATAAAAAATTAAAACCGTATAAAAAATTAATAATGAATAAAAAATTAATAACTGAAAATTCTGAAATTCTTTGTAAATTGAATTCTTTGTGAATTGCATTGAAATGAATTAAAAAAAATTATTCTGAATAACGAAAATGAATTATTGAAATGAATACTTAATATTTTTTTTTTTTAAATGAAAGTGAATTAAAAATTGTATTTATAAATCAATTTTGCATTCATTGATTCTTATTTCGTTATTTAATAATTCACTTTTTTGTAAAAAATCAAATTGAATGCATTCCACATAAAAGTAAGCCGTGACCAAAAACTTAAAACTTGTTTAAAACGTATTATTTTATGATATTGTTTAAGAGAAGCATTTTCCTTTTATTAATTTAAGCAATTTCTACATAAAACCATTTACCATGATAATCAAATCGTCTGCACTGTTTCACAAATGTAGATTTTGTTTTTCGTAAGCGTTTAGTAAATGTTTCGTAAGCTTTTTGTTTTAGTAAAAATGGAAGGCATAGGATAAATATAATAAAAAAAATGGTTGAGGCAAAGAAAGCATAATACATGAAATTTGTTTTTAATTACTAAATTTCATAATTACTTACCTACCTAATTACTTAATTACCCAATTGATATACAGCAATGTCAGTCTGAACACGTGACATGATTTGTCTGCACGTTACGATATGTAAATAAAATATTTAAAAATAAACTGTGAGCTTTATTTAAAATTTTTTTACACAGAAAGCATGTTTATTTGTAATAAAAATTTGAATTGCAAACAGCTCTATCCTATGTTGATTACTTTCGCTTAAATTTGTAATCGAAAACTACGATTTGCAACGTTTGTTGACTGGACCTGTCCGACACGTGACAATAGATGTCTTATTTTTTTTTCTCTTGCATTTAATAATATTGACAGAAAGTTTGAATGTACAATTAATAAACAGAATGTTATCTATTTAATTAGACAAAAATATTTCACTTCCCATTGGTAAATTTATTTTACTTTTTTTTTTAATTTAAGGAGGTTTACAGCCTCCAAATAACCTCCAAAATATAGTTGAATTTGTGTGCACGTGACAATGTAATGCTCCACACGCATATCGTCACTAGCATTTAGTCTTTTTCTGGCCTTTGTTTTTATATGTACAAGTGAGGATCTCACACAAGTACATTCTGGCAAATGGAACCAGATGCTGAAGTGATATTAATTATGCTATTAATTATGATATTATTATTATGATTATGATATTAACTGACCACACCAGGAATTTTCCAAACTAGCTGTTTCATACTCCATTTGGTTACTTCCATTTGTCCATGTAAAAATAAATGGTAAAATAAAATAAAATGTAAAAATAAATGGATGTAAACAATAATTCAGTTTAAAAAACGGGACTATAAAAAACTGTTTTATGTGATTTTTAAATATATGCATATTGATTATATGAAAAACGGTAAATTTTCTTGAAAACATGACTTAAATTAAAAAAATGGTGTCCGTTTATAAAAACTAACCGATTTTTTTGTAAATTGACTTTGTAATAAGTATATTAAAAAATAAGATTCTCAGATTTTGAACGATTTATGGTTTGGATTTTATAGCAAAATAACTAAATTAATTTACTAAAAATTGCCTCCCAAAAATATATCACTTTAGTCGTCAAAGCCTATAACATATTCGAGCCAAGTTTGGATAGGCTCGAATATGATAGATTTGTGATTCTTTTTGATATGTCTTGATTTGAAATACATACATGTTTTTTTAAATTTGAACCAGAATTTGTTCGATATCTCAAGTCCAAAAAACAAATGGCCTAACGAAAGTTTGACGATTGTGGTTATATTACTACTGAAAAAATAATATTTAAATAAACAGATTTTGAATATTTTATAACTTAAAATACAAAAGATTAAGTTTTCTAATATAATAACATCCAATTTGTTCAAACGTTTCAATACACATATCACCAAGCTGTTTTGAAATACCATTCACTTTGAGCATCATCAAATGTAATGTAAGACTGTAATCAGTGTTAAGCACGCTCCACAATTCCACTAAAACGTTTACAAGAGCGAACAGCTTAAATGATGTAAAATAATATTTAAGCCAACTGCCAGAGTGTCGTTTATGACAGCAACAAAACCAGCTGTATTAACGGTTTTATACTTAAATGTTCTAAAGCAGTCGTGCCTGCAAATATTTTTGAAATGAGCCAAGACTTCCTTAAAAAATATTTTAGTAATTTTAACACAGAGTATCAACAGTAGGTAATCAAAGCAAAAGTATCAATAGTAGGTTATACTTTTACCATTGGTTTAATTACTTCTGCACCAAGGCATGGTGATACTTTTGCAACCATCTAGAGGTCATTCCCGAGTACCTATGCACAATTTTCTTAAATTAGCCTAATTAAGGTTCTTTTTTTAAATAAGTTATTCACAAAGAATAGAGCATTAGAGATAAAAACACACAAAATCTAGAGCTTCAAGCACTACCTTCACCAAAGCTATGGCACAATAACAAAAGACCCTTTTATATAACTTATTTGTGATTCAAAACATTAAAGTAAGACTCCTCGAAACCTTGAAACTTCTGTCGTTATTTTTTATCGACACAGATTTAAAGCGCTCTTTTTTTTCATCACAAGTGAGAAAAACATAGCAAGTAACTCGTCAAATGAGTTAAATTGATTAGCGGGAGTGTAATTTTGCTAATCACATGCGAGTTTTTGCGGACTTTGGATTTAAATGAAAATTTTTCCAATATGAAATTACTTTTTTCAACTAAAAAGTTTATATGTTAAATCTTCTTTTTTTTTTTTTTGTTGAAATCAATATATATTTACTAATTTCTTATTATGTTGGTTGAGTTTCGGTAAGTGTTCGGTTAGTTGAAAAATTATTTTAACCTAAGCTACGCACAGTGCGCTTTTTTCGATTTTAGGATGACATTTTCATTATCTCAGAAACTATAAAACCCACAAAATTTTGTACAAATGAGTTTTAGCCTAAATTAAGTAACAGCACTTAAAATTAGAATTCTAGGTCAACTGCATCACCTACCTCCCATACAAACCCAATTTTTTTTTTATAAAAAATCCCGGCTAAAATTGCTTATTTATGTTTTTAAAGAGTAATTTTAGTTTATTTAACTTCACTTAAACGTCCTGCTAAAAATATTTCAAATCGGATAACTTTTAGATATATTTCCTATAAAACAATCAGCCTAACCAAAAAACATTTTAATGTCGACTCTAAATTTAGTGTAAGCTTTTGACAACAAATTTTATAGAAATAATGTCAGAAAAGCTCACACTAAATTTAGAGTCGACATTAAAATGTTTTTTGGTCAGGCTGAATATTCCCAAATTAACAAAATGAATAACTTTTGTTTAAAAAAATGGTTGCTAATACAAAATAAGGTTAGAACTTGTTTTAAATTGTGAATTCTATTTTATTTTATTTTTATTTAAGTTATTATTGTTTAAACTTATTGAGCTTATTTTTTGTTAAAAAAGTTACAAATTTGACGAATTTTAAAAAAAACCATACAATACATTAAGTTTTAATACCACATTCATAATTCATATTTTATAATATGACAAATAAAAATAAAATTTAAAAAAAAAACCCAAATGTCATGCTAAAATTAAAAAAGAGCACTGTGCGACGTATTCTTCATTTCTTAAGTTACGTTTTCAACTATTAAAGTAGCGGTTTCTTCTTTGTCAGGTATCAAATTTATAGATTTTAAAAAATTTGACGTTTAGAATATCAACTCTTTGAAAATAATAGTCACATTAAATTAAAAAGTTAAAAAAATGAACTAAAATTTCTAACCGTATTTCTGTAAAAAATTTACAGAATAATACAAAAATAAATTGTTCTATTTCTGTAAAAATTTTGGAAACTGAAAATATGTTAAGCTAGAGTACTACTCCGAGTATTATGGTATAAAAGGATAATATGGTATACGCCTGTATCTCCGATTCCGTAAAACTGATTTTTGTGTAATCTTGCTTCAATTCGTTTAAGCTCATGGAAAAGAGAAAAGACTTCAAGAAAATCAACGAAACCAAACACCTTTTCGATCAAAAGTATGTGAAGGCGTTTGATCAACTTTTTTTTTTGTTCCAAAGTCTTTTTAATTAAAATTTTTTTTATTGATAATACTTTTTAACTTTCGCATAAGTAAAAATGTAATGAGTTTTTTAAGCAACACTGTTGCTGTCATTCTGTTTTCTCTTACCTTTTTCTTATTCATTGAGTTGTAAATGTTTTCTTTTGTTTAACTTGAAATATTAGATTCTAATAAATTTATTTACCAAAAACCTCTCAAAACAGTTCATATATATAATATGACATTTTTTTCTTACAGATTTTTCATATTCAATTTATTCCTAGACACTATACCACATTACACCTATGTTGTGTACCACAATACCCTCCAAATTTCTATGAAGAAGGTTTTTGGTTTTTCTCAAACTTCCCCTAACAACTTATGGTTCTTATTCTATACTATTTTGTTACCAATACTTTAAGCATCAAAACTAATAATATTTGACTAAGAACAGACTTTTATTTTTTTCACATATCGCAGAATAAAAATACCTGTACTACAATACCCGAAGTTCCTCTAAATATTGGGCCAATTGAGCCACTAAGTGGGCATTACTGCATTCAGACTAACCGCGCATACAAGCAATCGTAACTATTCTCACGTACATATCACATTTACAACATTTACATGTACACAAATTTATAGAAATAATTGGTGCAAAATTCGACGTAGGCGACATTCTACTAAAACCGGCCGAATAACAGACAGTTTAACAGACAGTTCAACCAATGCAGCAAAAATATATAAACTAAAATATTATTGTGACACCTTCGTATTAGCAGATTTAACTGTTTTGTGGTCGTTTAACTGATTTTTTTATTGTTTGCATGTGCAAATTTAATTGTATAACATTTAAATTTTGACGCATCGACTTTTGATTGTAGCCGCATTTAATAGCATTCAGAAAACATGCATAAATGCAGCTAATTGATTTGTATATGTATATGTGTTTGAAAGTGTTTGTGTGAATCTAATTAATGGCACAAAATAAATCATAGAGTGCACTCTTTGCTGCTCGGAGCTGCTTGCTGCGGTAGTGTTTTTTATACTTTGTTATAACGTGTTGTTATTTTATTAACGCATGCCTGTATGTTGTGATAAACAAGGACTCTTTAAAAAACACTCTTGTTAAAGCTAAAGATTTTGCGAATTTTTCGATTTTTTGCTTACTTAAGATTGAGTGAAATAAACGCAAATATATTTATTTACATATGAAATATCTGTAAAATTTCAACTGAACCGTGTTTTGACACATCGACAGTTTTGACAATGTGTGAGTGAAATAGACTTACAAATAAAATTTATTCAAATCAATTCCGAAAAAATAATACCACAATTTTTGCTAAGTTTTGCAAATCTCTTCATTTTTATTGCATTTCATGAAATCAAATCTGTATGTTTTGCTTATTTATACTATATACTAACAGTGTTGTTGTTGCAATTTTTTTTACTATATTTAATTGTTTATGTATACATATATTTATTTCATATACTTTGAGACGGTATGAGTAGATAATTAATAAGGTAGCAAACAATTTATTGTCATTGGTTTATTTTGTGTTGGCTGTGAAGCTTTTTTACTTATTATCTACTAAAAAAAAATTACATTTTATTTTTGGCTATATGACTCAATAGAAAAAATAACTAAAAGGTACATAAATAAGTACAGTAAAAATACATAGCTACAAAATGTCTTTAATAAAATATACACAAAAATGCTCTTAAACAAAACAGTAATGCAACACACACGCAAACACACATATTGAAAATACAAGCAAACTTAAACAAACACACCTTACTTACAGTGCTCTTAAAACTGTTGAGTTAACAAACAAACTTTGCATAGATCTTAAGTTGATTTGAACTAAAAGCTAGCTTAGCTTATAACTTGAGCACTCTTTTTTTACTGCCTAGAGCTTAATCTTAACTAAAGCGTATCGTACTTAAGATTAAATATTCTATACTCTCTACTTTTCAGGAGTCTGAAAAGTCTTCGTCAAGTCTTTTAAGCGCTTTTAACGATGTTTGAAATATTAGTTATATATTTTTACAAAAACACTCTAAATTTGGAGTAATTCTTTCAAAAATTAATTGAACATTTATTATTTCTCCTCGTGGCTTTGTTGATTGTTGAACTAATAATACGCCGTCTGCTCACGAGAATCGTAGAGTTCGTTGTAACAGTTATGATTCATTTCGACTTTGAGCGATTGATAGGGCAGTACCCTACCCTCACTCAAGTTGGCTGTGACATAGATGAGATAACTCTCGCCGGGAGAGAGATTCATAATAGTGTGAGTCTCAATTTTTAAGGGACTTGAAAGAAAAAGAACACATTATTAATTCGTCATCATTAATTTAATTTTTTTCGTTATTACTATACTATTATTTGCACAAAATTTTCTCATCTCTTCTTACTAAATTTTTAAATAGTTACTTTTATGTGCTTTTCTCCTTAATAATATTTTTTAATTCTTCAACCTTTTTTTTCATTCTTCACTCGTAAATTTAAAATTTTCATTCTTCATTCATGCTTCATTGTCTTTATTCTTCACTCTTTGTCATATGTTCATACTTTTAATTTATTTTTCATAAATTTTCATTCATTATTTTGCGTTTTTCACGTATTTCATTCATGTTTTTATTTATTTTCATTTATAAAGTTTTGGTTTGACTTACAATTTCATTATGATTCTTTTTTCTTTTAAATAGGTATTTTTTTATATTGAACATTTTTAAAATACTATCTCTCAAATCAAATCTTTGTTTATTATACTTCAAGCCACAGTACGAGTATAATATAAGTTGTAGCGACAGTTCTAGCTGCGGTCATCGAATGTCAAACAAAATAAAATCAAAAAGTGAGCGTGCAAAGGCAGCTGATGCAAAATGGAGATATCAAAAATGTTTTATATCAAAATGTTTTTGTTTTCGTTTGTTAGTTATTCGATGACCGCACCTCGTGAGAAAATAGGTAGTTGTCAAGGCTACCTAATATATTGTTATATCATGCTTCAAGCATAAAACTAAGGATTAATACATAGAGTATTAACTATATAGAGGTCCCAGTTCGACTTCGAAGGCTATTTCACTCAAGTTACGTTGTACAAGCGTCCGGAGAATAGAAAAACTAAACAGATATAATTATGCTTTACCTCAGCGTTCATTTTGACGCTGCCTATACTTTTTTATAGGTGCGCATGAAACAACTGCTAAGGCAAAAGCATAATTATTTTTGTTTTGTTTTTCTATTCTCCGGACGCTTGTACTACGAAACTTGAGTGAACTTCGAACTGACATCTCTATATAATTTATACTCTTTGATTAATATTTCAAAATGTAAGCAGCTCCGAGAAACCAATAAAATTGAGTAAAAATATTCGAAAAATGAATATAGAGCAGACGAAATTGGAATGTTTGAAGTAAATGTTATAAATTGTAGAAATCTGTGCCTTGAGTTATTTTTCTTTATTATTTATTGACAAATATAAAAAACCATGTTCCGTTAATAATAATACTTTAGTTTGGCTCAACTAATTTCATTACATATTTTTCGGTTGGAAGCTGAACTTGAAAAATTGATGACTTTCTTGAAAATTTAGATTGTTTAATGTTGTTGTTTAGATTGTTTATCTTCAGTCTTTTTTTGTTTTATAAAAAATATACCATTGAATTGTGGTGAATATTGAACTTTCCTATTCATTACATTAAAAATTGTCTTTTAGTTGCATTTCGGACATCCACATTTTAACCCTTTATATGGCAGAGGAAATATTTTGCACACCAACATACATAATATGTATAATACAATATAAGTAAAATATTAAATAAAATTCAGGATCCAGTCTAGTTAGTTGCGCATTTGCGATAACTTTGGCTGTGTAGAATATCATACTAAAAGGGCAAATCGAAGTTTGTAATGGTTCTAAAGTTATGAGCCTCCGAGCCGACCGCGTCAAAGCAGGAAACGCACTGTACTTAAAACTTCAAACTCGTTTTCTACAAAGCTATCTTTTTCGAGCTGACGACTATCATCACTAAGTCAATTTTTAACAAATCTTAATGCTTTTGTTAGTGAAAACTTCTTTCACTCAACGCGCGATTTTTGGTCGATGGTTAATATTTGGTTTGCGTCATCATTGCAGCGAGTAGCTTTTGTCATCAAGACAGCGAGTAGCTTTCGTCATTAAGACAGCAAGTAGCTTTCATCATCAATACAGCGAGTAGCATTCGTCATCGATACAGGCAGCGATTAGCTTTCGACAATGACTTGACACTGACTTGTACAGTGTTTCCGCAACGTCGATTGTGTAATTACTCCAGTGTTTCTCAAACTTTTTCGGATTAAATTTATTCTAGTTCTTGTCAAATTGTTACTCCAGTTTTTTAACTGTTGGTTGTAGTGACTCTCAAACTGTTGACTTTTCACTTTGTGAAGGGTGTTACGGTCTCATTGACGCCCTTACGTTTCTGAATTGTGTAGGGTACTTATTGTAGTGATTTTTGGTACTTGCCTTTCACTTTGTACAGGGTGAGTACAATATGCCACCTAAAGGCAACCCAGGCAATTCTGCAGGCGAGGCTGTTCCTGCTTCAGGAACACCTTTAATTGGTATTGGCTTGGGTGTAAAAGAGACTAACTTAGTATTAGTTGATGGTAAATGTGGAGAGTTCGGTATTCGTACGGGCCCAAAAGTAGGAGGTGTTGGTGTTAGGTCTGTACAGCTATTGTTAGAAAATGGTTGCATAAGAGGCCACCCTGCTGGCATGCGGGTGTTTTCTGATCTCAGAGCGAACTCGGGCGTTTTTTGTGTAAGACCACCCTACGTGGCGCTCTGGTTAAGCTTTCTTCTAAAACGTAGTGCTCCCTGTATTTTATTTTTATATCAACAATATTAAATTTAAATGTTGTAATATAGTTTGGTACTTTTATAAAATAAAAACACTATCTAAATATAAAATATTTTGAAAGAAATAATCAAACGGGAAGAGGGTGAATATATAAAATTTTTTTTTCGATTAGCATGGAAATTCGTATATAGCAGTAAGGCGGTCCGAGGCGGGAAACTGTCTGCCCGGGAACTAGTTTTTATACACTAGTTTTAACACTAGTTTTTATACACAGGTTTTCACTTCGATCGGTAGTCTCCTCACTACTATACTTTTTTGGACTATAATCTCGCAGATACCTTGCATATGGGCATTTCCACCAAAAGGTCTACCGCGATTGAAAAAGTAAATGTTACTGAAAATTCTATTAAGGTCATGTTCTCATCTAGATGTCCAAAACACGGTAATGTTCTTAATTTTTGTTTTGTTTATAGAAGGAAGAAATGAACACCTTGAGTTTTTTGATAGTTATTTATTGATTCCTAAAGTGTAGGAAAATATATTATTTGTGCATAAAGTGTAATCTCAACTGTCAATACGCAGTCAAGCGTCACGTTGGAAAATAAAGGTACCCAAACGGCCTTCATCGCACAGCACGTTCATGTCATCTGATATAAAAAAAAACAAAATATTTTATAAATTATATTATATGTATTTTCTGGTGCTTAAACCTCTCATATCAATAAATAGTGGAAAATTGCAAAAATGGCCGACATTTGAATTTTTAGTAGCGTTTTTCACATTTTTCGCTCTTTAAAGTGCTCTAAAAAAACCATCGGCCAATAGTATCTAAATATATGTTTAGGGTCCAATAAATTTTGTCTACTTTAAAAAAAATCCAAATCAATTTATTGAGTACTTCTTGAGATATCGTGGAGGGAAGTTTGTAAAACATGATTTTTCAGAAAACTAATTTTGAGATTTGGTTAACGATTGTCTCGAATGCGTTTATTAAAATATGGGCTCCTTTCGAATGTGATAACTTTTTTATGCAAACGTTGTCGGCCAAACCACTTTGGAAACATACGCTACACATCATAAGCTATCGAAAAATATGATACAAAAAATTGAGTTTTCGATCGAGCTACAGGAGAACCTGCCCTTAATGCTCCACAATAGAGAAAAAATGTTTAAATTTATATTTTGAGAGTACTGAGAGCTGATCTCAATTTGAATTTTTAAAAAATGGCAACAAACATGATGAATAGCAACAAAAGTTGAAAAATCGTGACAAAAATTGGAAAATTTTTAACGAAAGTTGAAGTTTTATAAGTATTATAAATACTCGTTTATTACAAAGTTTAAATCAATTTTTTTCAGTTTTCGATTCTTAAGGTCCTGACTTACATATTATATGTTTTCTTGTTCAATTAAATAAATAAAACTATACAAAATTTGTACTTTTTTGAAGGAAAAATCTGTCACGTAACGTATTTATCTAAACGTATCATATTATGGTTTTTATAAAAATAATATAACACGATTTTTCAACGGATCAATTTTGAATATATAGCAGCATTATTCCAGATTATATTACAGAAATTTTCTTAAAAGAACTCGTGCACACTTAGCAAATTTTTTCATTTATATTGATGCAGAAAAAAACCATTTCTTTTTGTAAGTGAAAACTTCTTTAGGCGCGTTGTATATTTTTGGTAGAGGGCAAATCTTAGGTTTGCGTCATCGTGATTTTCCGAGTAACACTCGTCATCAATACAGACAGATAGCATGGCAGAATAACCAGGTAAGGCCGACTCGGAGAAAAATGAAGTAAAAAGGAGAGAAAAGCGAACTAGTTGTCAAAATCAGCTGTTCATCTCGAGTTTTTTTATATTCATGTTTTGCAGTTGATTTTTGGTTAAACTTGTTTTTTGCTTTTTTGCAAATTGAACACTTTGGCATTTTATAGTTTTATTTACACTGTTTTTATAATATCTGCATTCAAATTAACACAAACTTAACACACGTGTCCGCAATATTTACAATTTGAAAACATAATATTCTTATTTCAACCTTTTAATTTTCCACTCTTCGTTAAAGGGCCAAACAGACCACACAGACTGTTTGCGCAAACACGTGTTTGCCGGACTGTTCGGCAGTGTATTTGGCTGTTTTGAAATTAAAATATTTTAATTTTGGTTGTGTTTGCACAAACCGTCTGTATAGTGTGTAGTGAAAATCACACCGACTTGCCATAATCCCGAAAGTTTTATAGAGTGACGACGTGCGTGAAGGAAAATATATAAAAAAATATATAAAAATGGAATGGAATTTGAACTAAAAAATCAAGTCTGCGCAAAAAAAGTCTGTCTAGTGTATGGCCGTCGCTATCACGAGAAAAAAGTCTTGTTTGCGCAAACAGTCTGCGTAGTCTATTTGACGCTTAACGCGTGAGGGCACTGAGTGATCCGGCCCTACCTGGTTATTCTGCCATGACAGCGAGTAGTTTTTTAAATGACGCTTTTGGCTCTTGACTACCAGCGGCTCAGCAAGGCATATTAACCAGATAGGCTCGATACGGAGAGACTTTGAAAAGTACCCCTTATATTCTGTGTTTGTTTTGATTCCTTTTCGACAATACCTACAATTCTGTCAAACGAAAAATCTGAGCGCTTGGTAGCCAATATCCAAGAGCGTGTGTTTGAGTGTCATGACCAACATAAAAACATTTGTAGTTTTATAAGTGTCGCCAGCATATTCTCTGACTGGAGCCATGGTATAATAAGTAATAGGCAGGAGTGACATTTCGTGTTTCAACCACCAAATTTCAAACAAGAGAAAACAAAATAGAGAACGTGTGTCACACACATTGGCCGCATTCAGAGGAGTCACATGTTGTGAATGGATCATTTAATTGCAAAGGTTTCTCACTCAAATTTAAAAGAAAACACTTGCCAACTATTGACTCCGCTGAAAGTTGCCAATGTGTGTGACATACGCACTTTATATTGTTTTCTTTTGTGTGAAATCCGATGGTCGCAGCTCGTGAGAAAATAAGTAGTTGAAAATAGTAGTTGAAAATAAGGCTACCTAATAATAATTTTATCATGACTGGGACTGCATCGTCCAAAAATTTTTTGTTTCTTATTTCAGCTTCCATACGCCTATAGTATCTACGCCTAAAGTATGTAATGTAAATGAAATTTAATTAAATTTATGTAAATACAAATTTTATGTATACGTATTTTATGTGTATAATAATTATTTCAATAAGTTTAATTTATATTTTTGTTTATGTGTTATTCTGTTTTTTATATTAATACCCATAATTTAAAATATAATGAAATGATAAAAGACAAAAATAACGTGCATTAATGATGAACCGGACGTACATATGAACCGAATCGGGGGCAAAAAATAAACTGCACTTTGCTTGTTTTGTTTTCTGTTTTCCTTGTAGCAAGATCTCAAATGCAGGCATTAAAAGAAACTTCAAGATGAATCAAACAAAATATCATATATAAAAAATAAAAAATTTATTTTATTTTATGAGGATTATTTTTCATTCAATAGTGCTTCCTGTATTTTATTTTTATATCAGCAATATTCAATTTAAATGTAATAATATAGTTTGGTGTAATTATAAAATAAAAATGCTATCTGAATAAAAAATATTTTGAAAGATATAATCAAAGACTGAAGGAGTGAAAATATAAAAAATTTTTCCGATTAGCATGAACATTTTTATAAAGCAGTAAAGCAGTACGTGGCAGAACAAAGTGTTCCAGGGAATACTAATAGGCAGTCCCCTCACTGCTATACTTTTTTTGTTATGTAACGTGTCCTTTTTTGTTTGCTTATATTTTTGCACAATACAGTCGAATCTAGATACAGTGAACTAAATTTTACAAAGCCTTTTTGCATGTTCGAGATTGAATTTTTTTTAAAAAAATGGATGTTTTGGCTTAAGTCTTAATTTTTTTTTTTACTTCTGATTCTTTGAAATATTAATTACTAAAGCGTTCACTATTTCGAGCTGTTTACTATATCTGGGGCTTGTCATATCCAGATTTGACTCTACTTTCGATCGCTTCCACTTTTTTGCACTAATTAAAGTAAGCGAGTGTCTCCGGTTGTAGGACGTCTCTAGTTGTAGGACACCCTTGTTATTTTTTGACAGAAAGCAAATATCGTGGTTATTTTGCTAATACCGAAGAGAATACACGCATATGTTTGCTTGCTGTAAGCATTAAAAAAAAAATAATCGAATAAGATCAACTCAATAGTAACTTTTGAATTTTTTAGTGCAATTAATTAAAGTGAATTAATTTAAAAATAAATTTTATGCATAATTTACGCAGTATTATTTTTCTATTTTGTGAAAAAAAAAACATAAATATCTGGCTAAATAAGTTTACCATGCATTTTCACCAATCACTTGCGAAATGGCTTTCATTCCCAGTTATGGAACACCTCATGAAACTGGTTGTGGGACACCTTGTTAAAGTATGCGTTTGACTAACAAACTGTCAGATATCATAATTTTTGTCAACATATCAAATTTAAATTGAGTTTTCATGCATTTTCACGCACTTAGAAGATGATGAGTAACATGAAAGAAGTGCATTTTCTGTTGCTTTGTGTGCCATTGAAGGCTTCGGAAATGAATAGATTTTTGGTTTTCCGTATTTTTGGTGGTTTTTCTTTATTTTTTCCCATTTCTAGTGGGTTTTTTAAGGTGTCCAACAACCGACTAAAAAATTTTTTCGGCAAAAAATTTACACTTCATACAATTTGCCGTAAAATTTTTCTGGTTGACTCAATCAATATAGCAAAAATTTAGCTTATTTAATAAGCTTTCCATAGGTATGCATATGTTCACATATGCTTGATCAAAAGCTATGAGTCAAAAACCTAACGTGTCCCATATCCGGAGACACTCCCTTACTTCTAGATTGCTATCAAAAAACCAAAACAAGAAAACAAGTTTAAATTTGTCTTTGCCTTTTTTAATTCTAAGCAACATAAAAAGGGTACGAACGTTACTTGCGCGACCATGGAAATGCTCATATTGGATTTTTCATCAACAAAAACTTAACAAAAATTTTCCGTAATTATAAAAAATTATTTTTTTTTAACGCTGCCATCTATTTAGTTTTTAATAAATTTCGTTAAGAGTGGTATATTCCATAATTGACTCATACTTAATGGGAAAATTTTTTATTTCTTGTTTGAGATTATGGAAAGGTCGCCAGCTCGATTCATGTATTGCTCACTGGCCCACGTCGCCCTGTGTTCTGCTTCAGAACATTGATTAAATAATCTGAAAATTTTATACAATATTCTTTGAAGTACTATGAATATACCTGAAAAGTTTTGAGTACCCATATTTTTTAATTTTTTTCAAAAAATATTCATGAAAATTTCCTATTTTTTGGGCTCTCTAACCAGACTCGAACCCTTAAGTATGACTGCGTATATTCAAATCTTGGTGGCAAAAATAAATACTCTGCCCTTAAAGGGTTAACTGCAGCTAGTATTATCTCTTTCAACAACCGAAACAACCAAAAATTTTGATGGTTTGAATTCCATCAAAATTTTGAAAAAAAGTGACAAAATGAAAACAAAAGTAAAATAGATAAAATATCTGGCATTCTAAAATTTTATCAAGAGCAGCATATTTCCATTTAGAGTAGCATTTTTGCGGTAGAAGATTCGAAAATATTAATACTGGCATTACAAAATATTCATTAATCATCAGTCATCACTTTAAGACTATCAATCATTAACTTTATTTAATCATACTTCTTATTCGGCATTCATTATTATTCATCACTCAAAATTTCACCTTTTTCATAAATTATAAGCCTTATAACAAACAAAATCCAAACATACATAACCTTTAACCCTTAACTGGTACACCTGATCTTTGGGTCCAAAAAAAAAACAAAAGAGTATATTTTTCTTACTATCCAATAAAAAATTCAATTTTATTCAATTCAATTATTCAAAATAAATCACAAAATTTTTTCCAAATTGAAAAAATAGTCTTTATTTCAGACGTTCTTGAAAAAACAATATTAATTTCTTACTAAGTGTGTGTTTTGTTTAGCACTTTAAGTTGGTGTGGTCCCTGGGACCAGATGTACAGTTAGTTTAGTTAGTTAGTTTTTTGAGGTGTACCAGTTAAGGGTTAATAATATAAACTTACAGCCCTATTCTGGCAGCTTAACTAAGCTCACCACATTAACAAAATAGTTAATATTAACTATTTGTTAAGGTTTCGTATTCTGCTGCAACTTTAAAAGCTCTTTTCCTTACAATTTTGTTAATAACAGAAAGAGTCTTAACAACGAATGAAATGTATGTGCTTAGATAGAAAATTGTTGTGAAAATAATAAAAAAATACAAATTTTAATATAATATTGAGTTTAAATACATTAAACTGAAAAATGAAAGAATTTTTTACTTATTTTAAGTGTTGATAATGAAATCTTTTAGTAGCCGTGGCAAATTTTTCAAGCGCTTGCAAAGTCACAAGCTGCACTCGAAGCATCTGTTTATATAGCGCATCTCTTCTTTCAACAGGCATATCGATTTTCACCATGCATGGTGAACTTTAAAAGCTTTTTAAGCTTTTATGTTGTTAATGATTTTTAAGAATACCAACATTTACATAACATAACAAGCAGCTTAACAAGAGCTCCTTAACTATTTCTTGTTAAGTTAACAACCAGAATAGGGCTGTTAATACTGAATTCTTTATACTTAACACTTAATTCTTAATAATTACTACTTAACACTTAATACATAATTAGGGTATTCATGTCATATTGTCCTAAAATTTTACAACTAAAATTTACAAGATAAGTAAATGCAAATAAGAAACAGCTGTTTGATTACGACACTTTAATAAACATAGCATGGAAGGCAACAACAAAATGTTTAAATTCGTGTAAAATCTTAGAACAATATGACATGATAGCACACTTTGTGAGTACCCTAAATATTTGATACTGAATGCTGCACTCTCTACATTATTCCTTCATCATTGTTCTTTTAGCATACATTATTCATTATCCATTCACAACACCTTTTAGTTATCTGTTTATTATTCACACCATGTTATTAGTTAACGATAGCAAAAACTTACCTCTTGGTGTTCTCCACACAATCGATCGAGTAGAAAAGCGGATTCCTCATGAATTGCTTAATGAAGACCATACAATAATTTGTGTAATCGACGAAACTGCGATTCCGATGCGGCAAGTTAAACACAATCACGCAATAGCTGCAGTAACACAAATACAATCACACATTAAAATTATACACACACACACACAAATAAACACAAACGTAGAAGCCGCAGTTTATTTTGAAATAGCAGTTAGTTTTGGTTCGAATTCCGTGGAGATGGGACCAGACATAAATAAAGCAGAATAGAAAGGAAAAGATATACAAAATTTCCATAATTATTGTTGTTTTTGTTGTTTAAAGTTAATTGTTTATGCAAAAGCAGCGTTTACATGCAGTTCCTGCCTTTTGAAGCAAATCAGGAAACGGAACTGACTGAACGCTGACTTGCTGCTCCGATTCACTTACCTGATTGTTCGCACTTCCGGCGAGCTGTACCACGCAATTGTTGTTGACTTGCAGCGGGAACGCACCTCAAAAACAGTTATATTCTCTGGCAGCTCCGGAAGATGCTCAAAAATAGACGATGTCGTCACAGCCAGCTATGAAAGAGTTAATTCAGAAATATGAATATGTTTTCACTAATTCAACAAAAGCTACTTCAATGCGTCCAACTTACTCCTACTTTGTTTGCACGCAGCACCTCATCCTCGTTGCTGGGCGTTATGCGCATGATGTAGCGTTCACCAGCATCGACCACCGGCAGCTTTATATATGTCGGCCGATAGATACCGCTAACATTGCCAACGGTTTTGCGCTGCTTCAGAATCTTAATGTCGACTTCACTACCGCCACAAGGCAGCACCAGGTAGCGTAACTGGGTCTTTCTTTGTTGTTGTTGTTGATAGTCTTCCACGAAACCATTGCTGCTGGGAATCTGTGGAGGTTTTTTTATGTCATATAGCTACATACACCCACACACACACACACCTTGACACAAACTCACCTTGAAGCTAAACACCTGCACACCATTTAGTCCCGTCAGCTTCTCTACCCCCAGCACATTTTCACGCAGCGCCACTGGGTGGGCACGATTGAAATGGACCAGCGTTGAGGCAATGTGAAACGTGAGATTCTGACGCTTTGTATGCACTCCAAAAACATCTAGATAATAGGTGGCATTTGATGCTAGACCCCTGAGCAACTGTTGAGTGCGTGAACCGGAGCAGATGACGTTGGTGATGCGTGGATCTTAAGTGTTTTAGGGTGGAGGAGGCGCAGCATATGGTAAAGAAGATTTTATTTGGTATTGCACCTAGTTGAATTTGCATATTTTTTTTTATGGCACCCACCTATTTTCTTTACACGTTCCGGTGGCTTTAGCCAAATGTAGTCCATTACTGAGGCCGAAAAGCAGTTGCCTTTGCGTGTGGCACCGAGAAAGTAATCATTAACCGCTGTGCAGAAATCTTTATGCTGACGCTTTGTGTTGACGACGAGGCAGTAGTGAACAGCATGTATGTCGAATTTGCTGTGGATGGATGAAATGCAATTCTTGAGAACTATTTTCATGTTCGTATACAAAAATTTTTGGTTTCAAGACATATTTTCGATATATTTGCAGAAATATGGATTTGAGTTTAACGTTGAAGAGAAAAATATTTACCTTATGCGCTATTCTTTATGTTATAAAAGTAAGAAAAAAAATTTATACCCGATCTAAAAAAAAATCATGACATCATCAGGTCGTGAAAATAGCACCTTATGTAGTTTAGGTCAGGTTAAGGTGGCGGCAGGTCTTTAGACCAGCCCACTAAGACTTAATTATTTTTTTATTGTGATACCACAGAATTGAAGAAGGGAGTAATCCAGTAAACCCTTTTATTAGGATGTTCTTAATGCGGCAGAAGCTGTAGAAACATGTGATATTAAATATGAAGCAAGTGTTATGCCTTGACCTCAGTCAAATCAAGTTACTTAGCGTTCCTCTCCACAAACTTTTCCTACTACCACCAACTACAATTTTTCGTCATAAATTGTTTTCAAGTAAATTTTATTAGAAATAAGGAAAGAAACTGGCTGATTTTTTGCCTTTTTAATAAAAAGTAGTCAAAAAATTTAAGTCGTGGAGAACTGGGAGTGCTGAGGTTTTGACAGCGCTGAAAAAAAAAGAACAACGATTCGAGTTAATATGTAACAAAGCGAACACTTGTCGAATTAAATATTTAATTAGTTTATGAATATACTTAATTTTCCGGATTTTTTAAAATTTTGCCATAATAGTTCTACTAGAAAAACCACGTTAATTCAAATTTTTTTTGGTTGCTGAGTTGTAGACTTCTAAAGATTGGAGTTGCTCAAAAACACAACTTTTTTTAAAAAACTTTTTTGTGGTTAAAAATAATATAAAAAATATTTGTTAATGAATTTATATAGAAAATTTATTGCATTATCGAATTCTGGGATCAAGTTCGAAATTCAAAAAATATTTCCATTCCGAAACCGGAAGTTCGAATTTGGAATCATAATTCGAAAAATTTCGCAATTTTCGGTATTTTTTTAACATTTTTAAATTGAGGCCTGAAGTATGTAGATTTTCAAAATTCTTTTTGCACTGAACATTCTGAAGGATGCGGATTCCAAAAATGTAATTTTTTAAAAAATTGTCTGTCTGCCTGTTTGTCCGAATGCACATCACGTGAAAACAACATGTATGTTCCGTACATCCCTGGTTGGGACATAGGCTACTTTTTATCACCAAAAAAGGACTCTCTTCAAAATAAAGGTTCTTTTGTAAAATAATGGCAATTAAAACACTAAAAAATGAGTTAAAAATTTTAGATACGTTTTAATAACCTATTAAAGGGTTGTTTGATATTAAAAGGGCTACAACCACCAGCTGGACAGTTTTCGTTTATCTCTAATGAGTGCCCTATAATATGCATTTTTTATCCAATATATGTTAATGTAAACAAACATTTTCAATTTTCTTAAAGACAATAAAGTAAAAAAATGTATGTCTGTTTGGCACCAATAACATTCTTATATCTTGAAAACTATAGAAAACCTTAGTACAATGAATTTTTGTATATACCATCATTACCTACAACCAAAAAAACTATTCCAAATGCAAAGTTTTGACTTTCGACGCGAATAGCTTCTTTGTATTTTAATATGTTTCATTCAATTTTTTTTTATCTAAAAGTTCAATTAAATAACTTATAAGAAATTACTTCAACAGTTCCGTTAACTAAGAATTTATATAATAATTTTTTTTTAAAAAAAAAAGATACAAAAATTTAATTTTTCTTTCAAGAAATGGTACAAAAGTTGTTTTTTGTTGTAAAAATAATAAAAACCAAAATATTCTATTTTTATACTCTTTAATATGACGTACCACTTTAATGCAAAAACTATTGCAGTTTGACACAAAATTGGTTGATTCTATTTCTTTTAAGAAAAATGCAAGTTTATCTATATCTATCCCCTTTGATTTTTATGACGAGTTCAATTTTTTTAAATGTTTTTTTTTATATTTTTTAAAAAATACTTTGCCCTTCCTTAAGAGTAATTTCTTACCACCCACCATCTCCTAAGCATTTTTCTTTTTTTTACTGTTTTTTCAACCATTGCAAGTGTTTTAATCCAATCTTAAGAAATACTTACCAGAGAAAAAATTTCATATTTTGTGACAATAAAGTATCTGATATATGTCAGGTGCCCGTGTCGGTAAAAGTCCGACCTCTGCACCGAAAGAAGTGCTAGTTCTGGAACACCTTGGGCAGTCACATTGTACGAACGAAGACCGATTTGGGCACTCGTCAGTTGATTGTGTCCGAAAATAGTCGCTCGTTTTTTAACTCTTTATTGACATAATGCAGACTTACTACGGTACTTTTTCAGGTGCCTTTCAAGGCACTTGTTGGGCATGTTTCGGGTACATTATAGTTAATACTCAGCGCCCATTCCACCCACAACGCAATATTTTTTTCAAAAATTGACCTCATGGCTTTCGATTTGCTTTATTTTTCGGCTATAGATTGCTATTAAAATTCTTGGGAGATTAAAACTCGACGATATTCAGTTTCAGAGGACTTTTTGATATATCAGCTGATCAAAACCATCATAACTTTTTTGTTTTGCGACCGATTTTTAAACTTTTTGGAACAAAATCAGTAAAAATTTAATAATCTTCAATATGGCAATCTTGAAATAAAATTTTGTTCACCTTTTTACAAATAGAAGTAAAAAAAAATAAAAATATTTTTTTCGGTATTTACCAGTTTTCTCTACCAAGGTCAAGTGTAAGGTCATCGAAACTTATGAATAAAATGTTGGTCCTTATAAGACAAACCATTTTGCAGATTAAACTTTGCAAATATCTTTACCGTTATAAAATTTATAGGCGATAAATTGCCTCAAAATGATGAGGTATGTGCACAAAAATTGAAATTGCGAAAAAAAATATAAAAGCTCCATCAGAAAACTATTTTTGACTGAAAGGCAACATTATTCTTCAAATTTAACAAATAAAAAATTGCAAAAAAATTGCACGTTTTTTGAGAAATTGACAAATAAAATTTTTTTAATATGTTGGCAACCTTAACTTCCAAAATTTTAAAATTATATATTTTTTCCAGAAACTACTTTCTAATACCTTTCTAACGGTACCTCATTTATAAAAATTGGATTAAAACTGACGTAGATACAAGTTTTTGGACGATTTGCAGAATTGAAAGGTCCATAACTTTTTAACGAATGGCGATAAAAAAAATAAATGAACTTATGTTCTTAGAATTTTAATAGGAACCTATAGTCCAAAAACAAAACAAATCGAAATGAGACGGACCCGTTTTGCGTTATGCTTGGAATGGGCGTCAGGCCAAAATTGATACATCTCAGCTACTTTATTGACAGAGTATATAAATTTTTTTCTCGTATCCTGTTCGCTGAAGCTAGTTTCTATTCGGCTTAATATCAATGTGCGGTGATTTTTTTTTCATAAACTTGACAGTTTTTCGTTACTACTCGTAGGTTTTAAAAATAAAATTGAGTCCGATTCTCTGGACTTTTGTGCCTGATTAGTTTGGTACGGACGCAAATTGTTTTTCGGGTTGGATTCCTTGCTTTTTGCTTTTATATCTATAATTCTTCGTAAAAGTTACTGTGAAGTATACAACAATGTGTACAACAACTCAATAACAGATTGTCTCATAATCAATAAAAAAGTAAACATGTAAAGAGTTTGAAATAGGGGGATTCAGACGGTACAATATGCTGTACAGTACGGCTAAAAATTTATCAAATAATTTAGCTTCTTATATTTATTATTAATAATAATTGCTTCTTATCTTTTGCTTTATGTTGAATAGCACTGTAATAATTTTTGAATGATAAAAAATTTTCTGCATGTTGACAATCATTGCAACAATTTTTGAATAAATCGTTAAGCTTGCAGCAATAATAATAATGGCCACTACCTGCATTATTCTTGCAATTTTATTCTAGTGGGTGTATGTCGATCAATTGGTTATGTCGATCATATTGTTTCAAAGGTTGCTGTATAGAATAATTGGCAAATAAAAGGGCAACCGCTTTCTTAAGCCAATATGCACAAAAACAGATGCGAAACGCAACCTAGCAAATGACTGCACCATTTTACGTGTTAAAAAGTAATTCTGAAAACTTAAGAAATTGCATCAATTATCAGACTCTCAACAGCAGAGAGATTTTTTTTTATTTATTTTTTAGACAAAAATCAAGATTTTTTTTATCAGTATTTTAGCCAGTAACGCCACAAATAAATAAGATAGCAGTGGTTTTTTCGTTGCCAATACATTAAATAATTTCCAATAAACACTATATTTTTACACTATGTAATACCAATATAATTTTTTATAACTTTTTTTTTATAACTAGGCAGTCACAAATAGAAAAATTACTATAAATTAAATCTCAATTCAGGGCTTTGTAACTTGAACGCTGAAATTTGATAACTCGCGGACATGTTTTTCATTATTCGGCATTTTTACTCGGTAGCACCGGGTATATGAACTAGTACTGAATAATACTGAACGTACAAAATTTTTTAGACAAAATTTGTACAAAATACTGAAATCATTGCGGGGGTACCGTGGTACTTTTGAAAAATTAAAAAAAATTAATTCAGTACTTTAGTTCTGCATTTATCATCCCTGGGGCCTTACTCTATAATACGATTCGAAAACAAAATCACACCATGTATGTATTTACATGGGTTTTTGGCAAATTTTTGATTAGTTCAAAATCAATGCAGACAAAAACAGCATTTTAAATCAGAGGTAAAAATTACTGCCACTTAGTAGTCTTAATTCATGTATTTAAATGGTGTGATTTTGTTTCTGAGCCGCATTTGCTTTTCCAATCGCATTACAGAATAAGGCTCCTGATTTAGACAAGTAGACTTCAATGTTTTCTTCAAGGTTTTCCACAATGACTACAACAAGGTTAAAGATATGTTGTCACGTCTTAGTACATATGGAAGTGTCGGTAAAACAGCCTACAAAGGATATTGTTGTGGTATTGTAGCTTTTAACCTCACAAGTTTTATATTATTTTTATAAATGTTTACTTAATTTTCCTATTATGTATTATCTTTTTGATTTTTTACGATCCTACTTAAATTTAAAGTTCCTTATAATATCCAACCTCCCTCTCTCTCACTCACCTCTTGTCCCACTTGACAATCATCTGACGCTTTCTAACTCGATTCTGACTTCTTATATTGATGCGATTCGTACGATTTAACAGCGGCCAACTCGCTTGTGGATGTCCCGCGTGTGCTTCCACTTTTATCGAACCACGATGCCTGGCCTGCAGGAATAAATCGTACTGACCATTCATTGCGCAAGGAAAAAGCACTTCACGTTGGTCTGACTTCAGCGAACGCGATAAATTGGCTGCCAAAGGTAACGAAAGTATTCAGGGAAAAATAACAGAAAAATTAAAAAAAAAAAAACGGTTAAAATCAGAATATTGCAAAACTTACTGGTTTGATTGAAATAAATTCTACGTCCAACGTTCTGCGAAAAAGTTATGGTCAGCGGTGTGGAATAGTTGAGATATAAAAGAAATCTGAAAAAAGAGGGAAAAAGTAAAGAATATGGTAATTAATGCTAGCAAAAAATTTAAGTGAAGAAACTATTAAAGCGTCACAAGAGCTGAGAAGTAAATTATTTCTGTTGAGTTACAAGAATTTATTTGAACAGTAAGATTTATTGCATGCTAAAAAATGGAGTAAATTACTATAGAAATTAAAAAAATGTATAGAAGAAACATTTGATATGCTAATGCAGATATTTAAACTAGTATGTCTTTAAGAAAATATCCTTGCAAGAACATCATTGCGAAACATCTTAAAAATATAAGGAATCTATAATATTTCGTTCAGTTTATCCGAGATTTGGCTTAAGGTCTTTGTTACTAAAATAAAAAGTATTTCCATAATCAGTGCAATCAATACAATTTTGAAAAAAACTAAAAACTCAAAATTTAAAACATTATAGTTTCTTTTTTCTTGCATAAATCAAAGTAAAGAAATTATTTGCACACTTTTCTCCTTGAAGTTGCAAAACAACTTATTCGTGGAAGCCTTCAAGACGTCACTTGTCAAATTTGACACTAACTCATGTAGATCTTCCCATGAAGAACAACACTCAGACTCAAACGTTGCGTCGTCACAAGCTCGGCTGGGTCACAGCAACACCAAACAACAAATACAAAAACAACACAAACATTCAAGCTAAACGTCACTAAAGAAGCTCTGCGGCATTTTTTGACAGAGTCGCGTCATGTCGGGCTGTCAATGTTTCCAACATTGTTGCAAATTATGAAAACATTTCAATTTAAATGCAATTTAGTGCATTTTACATGCACAGATTAAATAACTTCATCAGTGGCGGCAAAACAATAAAAGAGAAGGAAAATAATAAAAACAAAAGGAGCAGCAGCACCTCCGGCTTCCGCAACACATACGATGAAGTAAGCAACATCGTCATCGTGTCGTCTTCATCATCGCCACCATCATCATCATCATTTGTCATCGTACTCAACAATGTGACTGGTGATGCGCCGGCGGTGGTGGTGATGGTGGTGGTGTTGATTTTTTTTGCTCTGTCATTAATTATGAGTGTCTGATTTTTGAGCTGGGCGTAGGTCCAGCAAAGCACCGTTAATGTTTACAATTGACGGAAGAACCTGTTGTATTTTTTTTCATCGTATTGAAAATTTTGGATAAAGGGAAAACATTTTTTTAAGAGTTTAATATCAAAGCAGTATTAAATTTCAACAGCGAAAAATTAAATGGGATGCGAAGTGGGCCAAGTCATCGAGTGGTGTTCGCACGCATTTGTATCATTTTAAAGTGTGAAATCGAACAGAAAAACATAATGAGTGACAGTAGCAGATACACTTACTTCAAATTAATTTATTAATTTTTTTTTTTGCTGTGCAAATGTTTTTGTTCTATTTTAAAATGCAAAACATAGCCGTTATTTGCAGGCAAAAATTTGTAGAAAGATATTTAAAGTTCTGGGAGTTAAGATTTGTGAATTGAAACAAGAGTAACAAATATTTTATTCTCAAAATTTTACAAATCATTTTGAAAATTACATATACAATTTAAAAACTTATTGACAACATATGACAATATTTTGCAGCTGACATATATGCTGCAAATGCACAATCGACTTTAACACGGGGGTTACACGAGACAGTACTGTTAAGACATTCGCAACACCCCAGCAAAATTTTTGTTACAAATATGACATGCATTCTTAGGTACACTGCTTCCAGAAGACATTCAATGGATCCAATTGTGCTTCTTCTAAGCCTTATCAAGAAGTGCTTTCAAGAAGCATTCTCATAAACCACTTCCCAAAGACATTCAAATAGCATTAATTTCAGTTATTTTTTTTGATGTATTTTTTCATTTTCCGTAAGATTTTTCAAACCTCCAACAAAAGGCAACCACTTAATACTTCAAACACCAAAATGCCGTAAAAATCGGAAAAAGGGATATTTTACGTGGATTTTTTTTTAATGTTCTCCTCAAAAACATCTTCTAAAATCCTTTCATTTAAGGGCTCAAAGGAATTTTCCATTGAAAAAATTCTGGAAGCACTTCTAGAGAAGACTAAGGAAAGCATTCCTCCCAATGACATGCATATGTTAAAAGAATGCCTTCTGGGTATGAAAGTGGAAGGGATGGAATTTAAGACTTTCCCTTCCACTTTACCTTCTTTTGGAAGCACTTTTTTTGGTGGGACATTCACAAATTTTTACTTACACACACTCACTTTTGCAGCTGTCTGCTACTGTCTGCTCTACTGTCTTAACTTTTTTGTAGACAGTTATCGGGACAGTATCTAGGACAGTAGAGTGATATTAAGGATATCAAATGACAGAAAATGATAAAATTTAATAGAATTAATTGGAAATTTGCAATACTTTGGCGTGCCGTAGTTTTAATAAAAATTTCTTCATAAAATATAAATTTTTTACTATTTTGTTTACTGTCTTGCCAACTGTTTTACCAACTGTCTGGACTCTTATTCATAGACACAAAGTTTGACAACTAATACGTATTTTTTATTGTCTTAACAGTACTGTCTCGTGTTACCCCTGTGTAAGCACTGTTCTTATACCCTGCCTGACAAAAATAACTAATTGCTTAAATTATAATATTGCCACTTTGCTAGAATAACCTTATTATATTAAACATACTTTAACAAAATATCTAAACTTTTTTAAGTAGGTCGTTAAAGGATTTAATTACAATAATTATTTCTTTTTCACTGATTTATTAAAATTAAGTCCGCATCCATTAAAAACTGCATGATTTGGGACAAAGAGTAGTTTTGTGGGATAGCTGCTTTTATCAGCATCACCGAAATGGCAGAGGCAAGATTTGTCAACGCAACATTAAGTTTTGCAAACCCTCCAGGAAATGTGAGCATTCCCGGATGTTACCAGGAAACATTCTATGGAATGTAAGAAGCATTCCCCTTTGTTGCACACTCCATTGCTTTTTGTACATAGCATGTCATTAGAGGGAAACATTCCTCCCTGCTGCGTTAAGAAGTCATGTAGAAACATTCCTCTCCGCTGTACTCAAAAGTGAATTGGAAGCAGTCCTCTCCCCTGTTTTGAAAATTAAAGTGGAAACATTCCTTTTCCATTTTATAAAAATGCCCGGCCAGGATTCGAACCCGGAACCCCTGAGCAGCGACAGTCAAGCGCGCTACCACTAGACTATCGAATTCTACAATAAGCGGCTAGAAAACAATGATATTAATATTTTCTATTGTCATTGCTTGACAATAAATAAAAGTTTCCACATGCAATCTTAAAAAAGCGGTTTGGAAACAATATAAATACCAAACTACCCTTAAGCTTCCAAAAGATACGGTGGGGAATGTTTCTTTATCACTTTTAAATGGAAGCCTTCCGATTTTTCCTGGAGGAAAGTTTGCGGTCATCCGTTTTCACACTTGCATCGTAAATTTTTTACAACACAGACCAAAGTACGTTCAACGGCCGACCGACCTAACGCACTATTGAGGTTTGGGCATTAACAACAAATGTTGGTCAAAGTCTGTAATTATTTTTGTTGTTGTACGAATCTGGAGTCTATTAATAGTAGAAAAATTTTAAATAACTAGACATCTGCAAAAGCTTTCCCTTGGTGTATTTTGGGGTCGCTGATAACGAGACTTAATCTCGAACTTTAAAGTTCTTAAAGCGATGTTGCATGCAGTCCGGATTCTGTTGATGGCAAGTGTAATTAAACCCTTTAACCACCAAATTTTATAATAGCAAACAAACTAAAAGAGCAAGAAAATATAAAATTATAAGAAAGATTAAATATTGTCTTTTGCCATTTATCGGCATTATTTAAAGATATCAATAAGAAAAGCCTGAATTGGGCTACTGTACTGATTTGTTTTTTATACGTGTATAATTTTTCAATTGGGAAATAGTTTTGGGGAAAAATAAAAAACTGAACTAAAGGACTAGAACTGTCTTTGGATTGCCTTTTTGCAGAATTAATATTTTAAAAAAAACTATAATAGTGTTTAACTGCAATTCAGATTTTTAGAATATTTTGTGATCTGAATTCATAATTTCTTATTAAATATTTTGTTTTTACTTTAATGTACTATTTTATTAATTTAATTTGCTATTTTTTAAAAATTAAAAATTGCATCTTTAGTTAAGTTAAGTCACTAAACAGTTTTTATTATACTTATATTATATTGAATGTATTTATGTTGTGCTTAGTGTTGTCAAATATTCGACAAAATGTAAAAACCGGTTTATCGATTAACCAGAAAATGATAATTTTCAAAAACAAAATTTTCGAATACTTATAAAAAAAATGGTTTAAACCGGTTAACCAGTTTTTAATAAAATATATTTTTAAATTTTATGAAAAATGGAGAAAAAAATAAAAGGCATCGTACATTTTTTTCTTTCTACATAAATAAAGATTTTATAAAGCGTATTTAATAATAAAGTAAGGCATATAAAAAAATAGTAATACTAAATCCATATATATATATATATATATGTTTGAAAAAAAGTTAGGACCTGCAAGGAACATGAAATAAAAACAAATTAATCCATTAATATTAAAAAAAGAAGTGAATAGCTTTACATTTCTGCAGTTTTTTGGTCATCGAAATTAGGAAAAGCCTTTTATCTTCAAGAGCTTATTCTTTTGCTTGCTGTTTTGAAAAGAAAGACTCCTGAATGTAGAAATAATTTCAAGATATTTACCACTTTGATACGCCTTTCCGATAGTCTTTTCTAGAGACAATAAGAGAGTTTTCGAGAATATTCTGCTTCATATTTTTGTATTGACTGCAAAATAAAGTTCTAGATGCCCTCAACATCAATTAATGAAACTGAATCTTTTGAAAACTCCTTAACTGCTAGCTGAAGTGCATCAAGTAATTGATATATTTCTTTCAGCACATTTATTTCAATTTCGCTAAAAGTTTCTAAGCTTATCCAATAAAGCATGATTTACACATTTAAATATTCTTAAGATTTTAAATATCATGTGGGCCATAAAGTTCCATCTATGAATGCCATCTAAAACAAGCCGTAGTTCATGACCTTCCTGCAATTGTCATGTTTATAAAAAGTTTCAACCACACACAAATGGATGGCATAGTTGATGCCCAGTTGAGAAACTGCTGGAATAGAAGCACCATACTTTTTCATGCTGATGCCACAATATTATTAGAAAGATCTATTTCAAATTCGGACTATTTATTTCGGATAAAAAATTCTATATAATTAGAAGTGCCTTTTAATTTTACATCCTCTGACCCCAGGTTATTTTGTAAATATTAGTGTACACTAGAAATTTAAAAAAAATGAAAAAAATTAAGAATTTTTGTATTCGAAAATGTCGAATAACTCGATCAGAATCAGAATTCGAGTTATTCGAAATGCACAATTTAAAAAGAACCGAAACCGAAAAAACCGAATAGTAAATAAAATCCTGGTTTCTCGAAAAACCCTAAACTGAGAATGACAACACTAGTTGTGCTATAAAAGAACTCTCTCTACTAATGCTTTTTGTTAATAAAAAAAAAGAAGATTGCTCTTGTAATTTGTTACAAAACATTTTTATACCCAGCTGCACCAATATTTTTTCAGTTAAGAATTGATTAAAATTTCCTTACATGGGTTCCATTATAAAAATAAATCAACTCAATTTTATATATAAAAGTTTTTCAATCGAAGGCAATTTTTTTTAATCATAAAGATGATTTAAACAGTTTTTCATACTTTTTTCCAAGCCGAGACTAGTCCTAGCGTCACAGTATCCAAATTTCCAGTTCCAAAAATTGCGAAATCATCAATACATCTCAAAATGGCATGCCCTAGTTCGTGTTACCATCTTTAATAAAAAATATGAGAAAAATACCCCAAAATTGCATTAGAAATACCCTAAAATAGTAATAAACATGAGTTAGTTTTGATTTAAGTATCATAGTGTGTAAGGGCCGCAGTAAAAACCATGAAAAAGTATTTAAATTTTAAAGCGCTTTGGTCTAAGCCCAAAGAAAAACAAAGATCTTTGTTAACAGCAAAGAAGGGATTGTTTTGGAATATTTGGGATTTTTATTTTTAAGTTTTGAGAGACCGTTTCTTAATTTTCTCGATTATATGTATTCATATCGATATCTTGTATCTTATATCGATAATGTCATCGAAACCTTAAAATACTAAGATTTAAAACACTAAACTAATACATCTTCAAAAAGTTTATTTGAGCCCATTTTTAACCCACCATTTGACCCATTGCAAACACGCAAAAAGCAACTCCATTAACTCGGTGTCCTCTGCACAGGAGATCGCCACCAAACTGAGTCAGCACATTTAGTGGACCAGAGCACGCAAGCAAGTCAAAAGCTAACCCCTTTCAAGCTTTGCTACATGCTTATCCACTCCAACACACTTTCAGCACTCCAACAAACAAGGATTCACCAATGCATATCCTAGCAAAGTCATCTGATGGCAAACACTAACTTCCGCATGTTTTGAGGGCATAAAATTAAAACCTTATATATTTTTTTTTTTATTCTTTCTCTCTTAAAAGCTAAAAATGTTAACAACAAAGTGGAAGAAAAAATACTACAATACACATAAATATGAGCAAATTTAATATGAAAGCGTGAGCTGCCAGATTTTATTTCAACACTGTTTGTGCATAAGTGGCAGCAATGGCAAACAACAACAGCGGTGACGTTAAAAAAAAAATTATAAAAAAAATAGCAACAATATCTGCAGAATAATTGCTGGCGTTGAAACGAAGCAGAAAAAGCGCACACAAAACGCCGTAAAAAAATGGTTTAAGTGAAGACAATTTCTTGGAAACGTAACAATTTATTTAACGTTCTTAAGTGTTTCCGCCAGCGAGATTTTTGCTTTTTTCCTAATTTTTTTTTTTTCTTTCTTGCTATTTTTATAAAACAGTGAGCAGCAGCAAAGGGATAATACAATATTTTTTCAAGCGCAAAAACGGATTTTCTTTATTATCATACAAACGTGCTGTATTTAAGGTCAACATGGCGAGGCATGCAAATGACAAAAATGTCGCTTAATTTTATTTTGGCCTTTTTTTCTAGTAAATGTTACCGAATTAACGTGATTCGAGGGAAAAAATTTCATTTTGTGTAAAAAGGGAAAACTTTGCACTCAAAAATATTTGTGTGTAAATATTACTAATAACTGCGCCCATTTTAGGAATTTTGTTCGTAGTTTTCAGCTACGAATAGGATTCATACGAATAGGATTCACGTGTACATTTGTTACATAAACGAATGTTCATAATATTAAATAACGAAAAAAAAAATTCTGTCTGAGCTGGGTTTTGAACTTCGGCTCTTTAGCTTGCGGACCACGCACTCTACCATTAGGCTACAGTCAATTTATAATCATTCAGTTCGTTATATTCTGTAGTTCGACAAACCAGGCTGAACGATTCGGTTTTAAATTTTTTAAACTCAACTAATAATTCGTACGGTCAACCTTCGAACTAATTTTTTCTACTAATATTATTTTCATTTGTAAATAGTACGAATGTAATGAAAGAAATAGCGAAGTTATTCGTACGAGATATTATGATTATTATTTTTTATATGTACACAATACGAATCGTTCAATGCACTAATACGAATTTTTCTATTTTTGTTTACGAATATCATTAGTGTAGCATCATTAAGTAGCACTTGACGAATCAATTCGTACGAATATAACAATACAAATACTTTGTATATTGTACGAATACTTATAGAAAGTAAGAATACTTTGTTTACGAATATCATCCGTAGGAATTTTACTAATAAATCTTTTGAGTATAGACCATGGATTTAAGGGAGGATATACATTAGGGCGAGTCGATTTAAAAATCGCCCATTGCTCAGTGAAAATTGTATTTTAGAGATCAAAATAAGAAATTTTGCCAGAGGAACTATACCTCTAAAACGAATTCTTATGCCCCAACTTTTGACTTTTGTCCCGTAGGGTCAAATTTTGAAAAATCCCTCTTTGACCCATTTAGAGTGCCCCCATCGAGTCAAAATCTATGACCGACCCCCACCAAGTTTGGAGGGCTGATCCACCCATGCCAAAGGCAAGCCCCCTGGAACCCTCTGGCGGTTCCCCATAAAAACATATAAAAAAATCACAATTTTTGGCACTTTACATAAAAAAATAAGCCAGGGGGTTCCAGGATGTGTGCCACTGGCATATGTGGATCGGTCCTCCAAAGTAAGTGGGGGTCGGTCATACATTTTGACTCGATTGGGGCACTCTAAATGGGTCAAAGAGGGATTTTTCAAAATTTGACCCTACGGGACAAAAGTCAAAAGTTGGGGCATTAGAATTCGTTTTAAAGGTATAGTTCTTCGGGCAAAGTTTCTTATTTTGATCCATAGAATACGATTTTCACTGAGCAATGAGTGATTTTTTGCCTCCCCACAAATCGACCCGGCCTAAATTACATGTAATTCGAAATTTTTTGGCCCAAATTTTTTTGCTTTAAAAAATAGTTTATCATCTGAAGAATATGCTGTAAAAACTTTAAATCTGAATTCAAACTCTAAGAGCCTCAAATCGAGCATGTAAGCGAGGAACTAAAACCGGCTTCGAACGTTGAGCAAAGGTAAACGGCAGCCGGCGAAAACTTTAAACCGCTTTTTGTCCACTTTTAATTTTTGCTTACACACAAAATTTTAAAAAAATATACAACATATCGGAATGATTCAATTTGCATTCTCTTAAGTATTGAATTCTCTTCGATGTGAATCTGCATGTTTGTAAAAAAAGTCTTTTTTACTATATTTAAAGGGGGGGGGGGGGGGGGGAGTAAAATGTTTTTTACATTAACACTTTAACACAAAGGCAGTTTTAAGCCTTTGATTTTTATTTTTTTAACACTTTTTACGGGTTTTTTTTTTTTGGTTCACATAAATTTATAATAATAACAAAAATTGTTGGTTTTTTTATTTTAGAAACGAATCACGAGCTCCATCTTGTTTGAAACCGACAAACTTGAAGATCGACGCGCTTTGACAGATACTCCATAAGTCCGCCATTTTGTAAAATTTTTACATGAAACAATTGGTGTAACATCTTCAATGTCACCATTAAATATGCCCACAATACCAGGGGTTGAAAATAAACTGTACGAAAAAACAAACTCTTCATCTGCTAAATCTGCGAAAGCAAACAGTTTCACTATCTGCTTAGGTTTGGATCTTTGCTACAAACAGAAATGCGTACCAAAGCGAACAGAAAATTAAGAGAGAAAGAAAACTATTGTTTTGTGTTCTAAGAAAACAACAAGTATTTCGTTTTTTAGATTTTGTTGTCACGATCACAACCACATCAAGTAACAAATGTTGTGTTCGTTTTGCTACGGAAATTCAAAAAGAATTTCGTCATGTTTTAAGCAGCATTTTTTTGGAAGCTAAGATTTTTTAAGTCTCGTTCTGTTGATTTGTTTGCATGAAAATTTCAATAACCGATAGATTTGTCATTTGACATGGTTTTAGTGACATGATTGTTTGTATGCGGACACCCAGAAGGGTGGCAGGTAGAATGTAGGTGTTTTCAGAAGAATTTTTGAGGGGGAAAAATTAATATGACCAGCTCATACATTTCACTCTCCTAGTTATCGAATTTTTGATATCTTTCTTATACTTTTAAACGAGCAATATTTATTTGTTTGTTTATTTGTTTATATGTTTGTTTGTAAACGGCCCAAACGATTTTGATGAAACTTTCAGTAAAGGGATTTACAGGGGCGAAAAAGCGATCTACCTTGGTCTCGTTTCTGAGAAAATTCGTTTAGCAGCGCACGTAGGGGTATATGACCGATTTAGGCAGCCAAAATTAATTTATTCGGTAAAAATTTTCTATTCAAGTCTGTTATTTGATTTTAACCCTGTACGACCATTGGGACATATGCAACACTATTCAACATTGCAAACAAATTTGTTAAGCAGTGCACATTGGGGTATTTGACCGATTTAGGTAGCCAAAATTAATTTATACGGTTATTAGTTTCAATTCTAGTCTCCTTTTTGATTTTAACCCTGTACGACCATTGGGACATGTTAAAGCAAATGTTCCCTTAGGCGGGAGACAGCTAAAAATTAAATTTTTTTTTAACGCTAAGAAATGAAGCAGAACATTGATTTTGTGCTGTTAACATACATAATCTCTTAAGCGAATAGGCAGCTAAGCGATTTAAACTGCATATATGTACATTTATTAGACGATGTGTTTGTTTGAAAAACAATGTTCGAAGTGAGAAAATAACAAACATACATTAAAATTCTGCTAATAAACTACTATTAATAAGAGTTAAAAAATTTGCTTATAGTAAGAAATCTATACTTTGCAGTGCTTAGCCATAATCAGCCTCATAGCGTAAAAACTGTGGCTTTTACGATAAAACTGTTAATGGTATTTTTGAAGATAACTATCTGATTTACAATTTTGTTGCATGCATATTTTACCTCTGACATAAAGGAGCGGAGATATTGGCGAATGACCGACTTCGGTGAACTTTGAGCACAAATATCTTTAAGTGCGTACATGGTAACAAATTGAAGTAATTATGTAGTAAGAGGTTTTCATTCACAAAAACCCTCGGGCAAAGTACAAAAGTTTAGTCACAGAAAAATACCAAGGATGCAGAAAAATTGGTTTTGACGAGTAGTTTTCAAAAATATATTAAGCCGGTGAGGTTAAAAATTCGTTCCACTCTAATGCACTTATTAAAATCATACTTTTTTATTCAAATAAAATAAGTTGAACAATTTTGTCTTTATTCGTTTTTAATAAAGAACTAGGTATGTGACAGATATCATTTTGCGGATGCGGATCTGTAAAGGGCCTTCTTTGAGGATGCGGATGCGGACAATTGAATCTAAGAACCGCGGTGGCGTATGCGGATGCTCTCAGTTAAATTTTAAATATTGATTTTTACATAATTTAAAAACATATTCTAAATGTTTGATAGTTTAAATCATACTTTAGTAAATATTTTTTTATTATTGCTAATATTTATTTTTTTATGTAAACCTTTTTAAGGAATAAAATAACAAACTCATTAATTACAAAAAAAAAAACATAAATATTAAATTTAAAAGACTTTTATAGTTATTTAGCTCAACTAGACAAACTTAAAGCAGAACTTTATTTATTAAAATTATTTTAAAAATTATGTTAATACAGTACCTCAGAAGTTAGAAGCTGTTTTTAAGTCGGGATTTTCTAATTTCTGAAATCTTATTATTTCGAAGTTAAAATTTGTAAAGTTGAATTTATAATAATATTGCTCAAGCAATAATTTAAAGATATAGTTACTGGATAAAAATAACACACTTATAATGTGTAGAAAATTATACACATTTTTATGTAAATGGCCTTATTTTGTAAAACGTCCTTTTGTCTGGTAAATTTCGTTTTCATATGAAGCAAAACAAAATCTTTTTCTCTCACTGAAATTTTCTTATGAAAATTATTGCCACACAAAAGACTCCAAGTGAATTGATTGCGTACATTAAGCATAATATGTAGTGTTCGACCGATACCGTAATTTTGGCCGAAACCGAATATTCGGCCTAGCCGAAACCAGAACCGAAACTGGTTATTTATAATTTAAGTTTTCTCAAATAATTTTTTTTTTTTAAAGAAAAAAAAAGGAACTCTCATACACAAAAGAAAAAAATTTAATACAAAATAAAGTATTACTTGAATATTGCAGTTTATAATAAATAATTGAAGTTTGCTAAAATAATAAATGAGACTATTTTTTAATTTATTTTTTATTGCTAAAGTATTCCCTACTTTATATCTTCCGTACACACTCAAAATAGTATGCACCTACAATGTACATTTTTATAGAACTACAAAGCAGTCTTTTTGTTTTTTTAAAGGTTTAGTATTATAAAAATGGAAATATTTTGTTTTCTTTTCCTTTATTCCACACACACAAAATTCGTTCGTAAGTTTAATTTACAATTTTGGCTTCAGTACCTATAAAACTTTAATATTAATTACAAAAGGTATGATAAAATCGAAAATGATAATATCGAACGCATTAAATTAACCAAAATATTTTGCGTTGACACGATAAATCAAATAATAGACTAATTCATAATTTTTGATTAGTACAATGCGTTGTAAATATTTTTATTAAACCAAACATATGTATTTGAATTAAATAACTGATGCAAGAAATTTTTACCAAAAATACCTCAATATGGCCTCAATATAGCAGAATAGCCAAAACAAACAAAAAGGGCCGAAACTGGCCGTAACCGAAACCGAAACCGAATATTCTACACTATAATAAGGTCACAAGCTTCATTTTAAATTTTTCGTAGAAAACGCTGCACTGTTAAATATAAATTGCACAAACAATTACCTCGGAAATTAAAATACAATCTTCTAATTTCAGAAGCTTTAATGTTTTCAAAACTCAACTTCTAATTTTTAGATGATTATAATTTTATTAGCTTCTTATTTCTGAGGTTTTACTGTATTTAATTTTTTATAAAGGGTAAATTGTATTTTATAAAAAGTAAAGTATATACTTGATGGCTTCTTAGTTTTTTAACTTCTTCTTTTTTTGTTGATAATAAAATACAAAAAATTAATAATGCAAAAAGTGCATATTATTCATAAATATAATAATAATTTCATTTTTAAACACTCCTTACTCGCAAAAAATTAGGATTGAAATTAAAAATGTCATTTCTAATATCTAGACCATTCCTTAAATGTGAAATAACCTATCTTTCCCGCTGTGCACTGTCCAATCGCCGAGACATTGTATTTTTCACGAACAAAACGTTACCTCATATACATATGCACAAAAGCACAACGCATCTATATAAAACAACAAATTCAATAAAAGCAACAAAACAAAGAAAAATTCCAACGCAATAACTTTTTCAACACAAAAAAAAAGTCGCATCATAAATGAAACGAACAAACATTGCAGACCTCTCTTCGTATTTTGGTGCTTCCATCAACCTACAAGAGATCGCTAAAGATACTTTACTTTGATTGTTTTTGTGCCCGCTATTCAAAAGCATAACACCGAGAGGAAGTTTTTTCTATTCGAAAAAAGAAACATTTCATTTTGCTTTTCTCTCTCATCTCTGCTTGCTTCGGTTTGTGCTACTTTTTGAATCGGAGAGAGAAAACTAAACAAACCAAAATACTTGTTGTGATCTTAAGAAGAAACAAACAGAACAGAAAAATACTTTTCTTTAGAGTTTGTTTGCGAGCCCTGCACAATACATTGTGTTTGCTTCTTTCATTCTTTTAAAAAAAAGTTACGAAAAACACCTCAGTTTTTACCGTTTACATGTATATCCTCCCTCAAGAAGCGCTTTTTTAAACAATTGCCGTTGAACAAGACTATTTATTTCAAGACCAATTTAATGATATCCCAGCAAAATTATTTATACAAATGTGACATACATTCTTAGGGACACTGCTTCCAAAAGACATTCTAAAGATCCAATTGTGCTTCTTCTTAGCCTTATCAAGAAGTGCTTTCATGAAGCACTCTCCTAAACCACTTCTCGAAGACATTCAAATAGCATTTAAATTCAATACAAGTAAAAAGAATTATGTATATAATAATATATATTTTAGATATTTTCAATGGGATTTTTCTAACCCGCAACTAAACGCAACCACTTTCTACTTCAAACACCAAAATGCCGTTATAATCGGGAAAAAGGATATTTTACGTGGATTTTTTTTAACCCCCAACAAAACCCAAACACTTCTCATTTCCAACACCAAAATCGCGAAAAAATCGGGAAAAGAGATATTTTCCGTGGGATTTTTGAAACCCCCCTAACCACAAAAATTATTTCATTACATGAAATGCTTTCTGAAAGTTCTCCTTAAAAAACACTTACTTGAATCCTTTCATTGAAGGGCTCAAAGAAATCTTCCATTAAAAAAATTCTGGAAGCACTTCTAGATAAGACTAGGGAAAGCATTCCTCCCAATGACATGCATATGTTAAAAGAATGCTTTCTGGGTATGAAAGTAGAAGGGATGGAATTCAAGACTTTTCCTTCCACTTAACCTTCTTTTGGAAGCCTTTTTTTTGCTGGGATAGGACGTAGGGTATAAAAATGAAATATTGAATATTTTCGAATTTTAGAATAACAAGAAAAATTAATTTCACTAGTTTACAGTCCGAAAATGACCAGGACTTCTTTGTGAAATTCCTATTCCTTATGCTTCCTTATGCTAAAAAAAAAATAAAAAAAATTATCTATGGATAGGTTTCTGAGATATCGACCAAAGAATTTTTTTTTTGCTTTTTTTCGAAAAAGGTGACCTGGCACTATTCGTAATAAATTCTGTTTGAACTAACGGATTTGACCAAAATTGCAATTTTTTAAAAGACAATTAAATTCGCCATAACGTTTTTATACGTATTGACCTCATCTGAAGAAGAGTATGGAGCTATGAATTATTATTTACAAAATTTTTTTTTGTGAAAATCTATGGTCGGAAACTTATTTAACCACCTGAAAAGTAAAGAATTTGGTAATTGACCACAAAATTTATATTTTTTTTTTTTTGTACAGCATAAACTTTTGCAAAACTTCTAAGCCTAAAATAAACAAAATCTATGGAATAGTAAGAAAGTTACAGGCATTAAAGTGAGATCACTCATTTTCAATTTTCTTTCAAATTTAACATTTTATCTGCTTCTAATGAAAATTTTTGCAATAAAAAATTTTTTTTAAACCTCTAAACATTGCAAAACTGCATTTTATCATCTTAATTTTTAAAAATGGCTTAGAGTTGTACTATATTCCTTTTTGTCATCCTTCTGAAATTTTCTTATAAGATACCAGTTGTAGTCTCTTATCATGGCTTCATCCCAATGTAGCTTTGGTTTCCTTGGTATCTTTTTTCAATATTTCTTATTTGTTGTAAGATCTGTTACCATTTTCATCACTTACATGTCCAAGGTTTGGTCGAAAGAAGTCGAAATGAGAGTGTAGAAAAGTCATTTTTAGGGACATTTTGACTCCTGTAAGGAAAAATTAAAAAGATTGTTGCATACAAATAAATTAGGCAAAAAATTGTTAAGGCGAGTATTTAACTAGCTTTTGATAGTTTTTGAGTAAATCATCGACGATTTCCACAAAGTTTTCACTTTTCTTGTCGCCGAGAAACCCATTGATTATAAGTTTAAAGGAATTAAAAGCTGCCTCTTCATCTACAGTAAGTTTCAATTTAAACCGTTCATCTTTCAGTATTTTTTTTAACTGAGGTCCGTCGAAAATGCTTTTTTTATTTTAGCGTCGGACAGATTTGGAAAAAACCAATTTTAAATGTAGAAATGCATCTCCAGATAAGTCTAATGCTTTAACAAATTTTTTTAAAAGATCTAATTTATTATGCAGTGGTGGAAGAATGATGCTACACTTGCCAACAAGAGGATAATATTTAATGCTTGCTGCGTCCGGTAAAAAGTTAAATCTTAAATTGCGCAACAAACATTAAATAATATCCTTTTGTTGACAAATGTAGCGTCATTTCACTCTCATTTGGACTTTTTTCCACCAAACCTTGGACATGTAAGTGATGAATATGGTGAAAGATTTCATCAACAAATAAAAATATTAAAAAAAGATGCCAAGGATATTGGAACCAAGCAATGATGGGAGACTACAACTGGTTTCCTATAAGAAAATTTAAGCAGGATGACAACAAGGAAAATAGTAAACTTTAAGCCATTTTTAAAAATAAAGATGATAAAATGCAGTTTTGCATTGTTTAAAGGTTTAAAACAAATTTTTTATTAATGGGTTGCAAAAATTTTCATTAGAAGCAGATAAAATGAAAAATTTTAAAAAATTTTAAAATGGGTTAAATTAATGTCTGCAACTTTTTTACTAGTCCATAGATTTTGTTTATTTAAGGCTTAAAAGTTTTGCAAAAATTTATGCTGTACAAAAAAAATAAAAATGTTGTCGTCACTTGCCAAATCCTTTACTTTTCAGGTGGTTAAATAAGTTTCCGACCATAGATTTTCACGAAAAAAAAAATTTGTAAATAATAATTCATAGCTTCATAATTATTCTTCAGATGAGGTCAATATGTATCATAAAGCTATTGCGAATTTAATTGTCTTTTATAAAAATGTTATTTTGGTCAAATTCGTCAGTCCGCACAGAATTTATTACGAATAATGACATGTCACTTTTTTCGAAAAAAGCAATCAAATTCTTTGGTCGATATCTCAGAAATCTATGCATAAATAGGTATTTTCATTTTTTATTTCAGATCTAAGGATCATACCGTATACGAATTTTATAAAGAACTAGCTGAAACCCGGCGCGTTGCTGCCACTCTCCCTTGTCAAACGCCCATAAAATGTTATCAGTTAAACAGCATGTCTAAACTGAGGTCATATACTGAATTCTGAGACTGTGCGACCTATATCCACAAAGCTATTCGATATAACAAATTTTGGTTGTATAGGAAGTGCCACGCCCTCTTGATCACCGCTCATAGAATGTAATCAATTAAACTGCATGTGTACATGGAGGTTGAATACCGAATTCCAAAACTGTGCGACATATAACTCCAAAACTATTCGATAGCACAAATTTGGGTTGTATGGGAGGTACCACTACCCTTTTCCTTACGCCCATAAAATTTTACCAATGAAACTGCATGTGTAAATTGAGGTCGAATACTGAATTCCGTGGCTGAGTTACCTATAACTCCAAAGCTATTCGATATCGCAAATTTAGGTTCAATTGGAGGTGTCACGCCCACCCGATAAACACTAAAAAATTTTATCAGTAAATCTGCAAGCGTAAATTTTGGTCGAATACTGAATTCCGACGCTGTGCGACCTTGAACTCCAAAGCTATTCGATATCACAAATTTTCGTTGCATGGGAGGTGCCACTTCCCCTTGATAAACGCTCATAAAATGTAATCAATGAATCTGCATGTGTACATTGAGGTCCAATACTGAATTCCAAAGCTGTGAGACCTATATCCCCAAAGCTATTTGATATATCTATTTTGGGTTAAATAGGAGGTTTCACTCCCCCTTGTCGATATCACAAATTTTCGTTGTATGGGAGGTGCCACTCCCCCTTGATCAACGCTCATAAAATGTAATTAATGAAACTGCATGTATAAATTGGGGCCGAATACTGAATTCTGACGCTGATATTCGATATCGCAAATTTACGTTAAATGGGAGGTGCCACGCCCCTCATACCAATGAACATAAAATTGAATCAATGAAACTGCATGTGTACATTGAGGTCGAATACTGAATTCCGGCGTTGTGCGACCTATAACTCCAAAGCTATTTGATAGCACAAAGTTGGGTTGTTTGGGAAGTACAACTCCCCTTTTCCCTACGCTCACAAAATGTAGAGGAATGAAAGTGCATGCATAAATGTAGGTCGAATACCGAATTCTTAAGCTGTCAACCTATAACTTCAAAGCAATTCGATATCGCAAATTTGGGTTGTAAGGGAGATGTCACGCCTCCCTGTCTAACGCCCATAAAATAAAACCATTGAAACTGCATGTGTAAATTGAGGTCAAAAACTGAATTCCATAGCTGAATTCCTATAACTTCAAAGCTATTCGATATCACAAATTTGGGTAGTATGGGAGGTGCCCCTCCCCCTTGTCCACTACCATAAAATTTCATCACTGAAACGGTACGTCTAAATTGTGGTCGAATACCGAATTTCTAAGCTGTGCGATCCATAACTCTAAAGCTATTCGATAACAACAATTTTTTATATATATGTGGGAGGTAAAAGGGGGTGTGGCATTTCCTCTTAAACCATCTCGTACTCAAAGCAAAGCGTACTTACAAAATTTGAGCTCAATCGGACCAATAGTTTCGAAGTATTTTGATATTTTCTTAAAAGTAAGCGTAGATGAAGTGTGACCACGCCCATTTTTATTAAAGTTAATGATAGTTATCATACGAACTTATTTACCAAATTTTAATTTAATACGACCAAAACCGTCTTAAATACAGCATTTTTATTGGTTTGTGGGCGACAAAAGGGGGTGTGGCATTATATTTTTCCTAAACCAGTAGAAAGAAGTATCCAATTTGGTTCAGTCGTTTTCAAGTTTTAAGCATCCGAACAAATCACGACTCATTTTTATATATACAGATATTGATTTGTGGGCGGTAAAAGTGGGCTTGAAAACATTAATGTATCGTGACTGCCTCTTGGAGCACCTACACAGCAAGTTTCACTATAAAAATGTGTAGAACTCCGGAATTGCCATGATTTCGAAAAAGTGGGCGTATATATATTGCGACCACGCACATTTTTTGTACAGTTACTGACAGTAACCATCTGAACAAAATTACTAAATCTTAGTTTTTTACGATCGAAACCGTCTGATATATATCCTTTATTTGGTTTGTGGTCGGTAGCGCAAATTTAGCTTGTATGGGAGGTACCACGCCCCCTCGTCCAAACGTTACCAAACCTCACAGGAACACTCACTCTCCTCGGCAGACGTTGTTCTGCCATAGACCGCCTTACTGCCATATACGAAAATGTCGAATAGCTGCCGAAAGTAACCATATGAACTAAATAACCAAATTTTGGTCTAATACGATCAAAACCGTGCGAAATATAACATTTTTGTTGTTTTGCAAGCGGTAAAAAGGGGTGCTGCAAAATATTTCCTTAGAGCCATCTCGTAATCGAAACAAATCGAATGCCCAAATTTCAGCTCAATTTAGGTTGAGCCTGGCGCATTTTACTTCACTCGATGCTAACTCCCCGAAAAGTGAGTTTAACTAAAGTGGGACAGGCTTATTTTTAGTGCACTTGCCGAGAGTAACCATATGAACTGAATTACAAAATTTTTGTCTAAAACGACCCAAACCGTTGAAATAAAACGTTTTCATTGGTTTGTGGGCGGTAAAAGGGGGCGTGGAAACCAATTTTTAGTTCAGTTGCTGACAGTAACTGTACAAACTAAGCCAACATTTTAGCTCAATCGACCCAGTAGTCAATTTTAATGATTTCTCAAAAAATGGGTGTGGCTATATAGCGATGACACCTTTTTTTAGTACAGTTGCCGAAAGTAACCATACAAACTTAGGTATCACATGTTAGTCTCATACGGTCAAAACTGCTTGAAATATACTATTTTCACTGATTTGTTGGCGCAAAAAGGGGGTGTGGAAACCAACTTTTCGTACATTTACTGTCAGTAACTACACAAACCAAAGTACCAAATTTAAGTCTTATACGACCAAAACCATCTGAAATGAACCATTTTCATTTATTTTTGGGCGGTAAAAGGGGGCGTGGAAACCCATTTTTAGTACAGTTGTCGACAGTAACCGAACATACTAAATTACAAAATTTTAGCCTTATACGACCCAAACCGACTGAAATATAACATTTTTATTGATTTGGGGGCGGTAAAAAGGGGGTGTGGCAAATTTTTGTTCCTAAACCATCTCGTACCTGAAACAAATCGACTGCCAAAATTTCAGGTCAATCGATTCAGTAGTTTTTGAGTCTATAGACATCACACAGCCAGACACACATCGTTTTGCTTTTTATATATAGAGATATTGATTTGTGGGCGGTAAACGTGGGCGTGAAAACATTTACATATAGTGACCGCCTCTTAGATCACCTACACAGCAAGTTTCACTGTAAAAATGTGTAAAACTCCGGAATTGCCATGATTTCAAAAAAGTGGGCGTATTTATATTACGACCACGCCCATTTTTCGTACAGTTACCGACAGTAACCATCTGAACAAAATTACTAAATCTTAGTTTTTTACGATTGAAACCGTCTTAATATATCCTTTTTTTGGTTTGCGATCGATAGCGTAAATTTGGCTTGTATGGGAGGTACCACGCCCCCTTTTTCAATAGTTACCAAACCTCACAGGAACACTCTCAAGATGTGGCTTCAGTTTCCCTGAAAATTTCATAAAGATCGGTTCAGCGGTTTTGGAGTCTATATGTGATATAGCCACATACCCACATACCCACATACCCACATACCCACATACATACATCCATTTTTATATATATAGATTCTTGGTCACTGAGATTTTTCTGAATTTTGTAAACTAGTGTTATTAGCAATCTGATTGTTTTATATCTTTTACTGCATTCCTTTTTGTTCGCTAGGATACTTTATCCATTTTGTTTCTTAAAATTTATTTACGAAACTCGTCAAATTAAATTGGAGGCTGGAGATTGGATAGGTCTTATCACCGTTAAACTCAAATTGCCAAACGGAATTGGAAGTCATTAAAATGTCGTCATCTTGTTAACTTACATGAAAACTTTTCTGTTAGTCACTTTAAGCTCACACACTAACATACTATATTTAACGAAAATATTTGTACATCAACCAGTCAAGACTATCACGAGGAACAGTGTGGAAGGCTAAGAATGTCAACGCAACAAAAATAACAACAACAATTCATAGTAGCGCCATTAAAATTTCTCGTCGGACGGAAGTGCATTATAATGTTTGGCAACACTGACAATAAAATATGCCAAAATGGCTCACAACAACAACAACAACAATCAAACTAAGACAGATTGTTGTGAAAAGTATCGCTGGTGCTGACGCCAACACCGACGCCGCCGACTTCCTTGCAGATAATTTTTATTTGAATTCATTAAATCTTTTGCTCCAGCCACGCATTTTTAGCGTTTTTCCCCAGAATTGACAGGCTAGAACAATGCAATAAAAATAGTTTAAGTATCCTTTTAAAATTCTTGTTAAGAAATAGTCCGTTAAGAATTGTGTGTGTGTGTGTTTAAATTGTGTCTTGTTGGCAGCTTGCTTATTTGTTTCACTTAAGCTCAGTTGTTGCCACTGCCACCATTTCCGGCTCGGCGTACTTGCAGGACACTTGAGAGCAAGACATCATAGAGCAAGTGTCTTTTTTTTTATTAAAAAGTGAGGGTTTTTAGTGTTCATTTTCTTGTTGAAAAGCAACAACGTTTCAGTTGTTTTTTTTTCAATTTTTTTTTTGTCAGGCTGACGCACTCAAAATAATATAAAAATAATTTTTATGCGGCTAGACATATGCGTTGGCTGCACTGCTGACTTTTGAATAATTGATTTTTTTTTTATAGCTGCTGCTGCTGCTGTTTTGTTCTTTCTATTTACCGTTTGCTCGTCGAGTATCAAGGATAACTGCAGGATTGCAGTGTTCTATAACTACCCACACTCTGCCAATGCGCATTAAATCATTTCGTTATTATATTTAAATGAAATAAAAACTAAAAATTATTTCGTCATATTTTAAACTGATTTGCTTATCCTGGATCGAATGTATCCATGCAATGTCTGTCGTCCTTTAGCAACGGCTCATAGCAATTTGCCTGAAAATCAAGCAACATAAAAATAAACATCAAATACTTTCCACACTCACACACACTCCAATGACAGCATATTTGCCCTTATCTTTCTCCTTCCTCATTTCATTTTATTTCCACTTAGTTTTAGCTCTTCTTGCTAGTGCTCCTTGCCTACTTCCGCGTTTCCGCATCCATTTCCGTTCTGTCGACTTTGCAGCATGCCTGACGGTATGTCTTCGAATTAAATTACGCTGCCTTCTGGATTCTTTTTTCAATCGCTGCTTGGCTGCAACAAGCAAATCAAGCACAGGATATTTTAAGGAATTTGCAAGAAATTGCATAGTAATAATAAACAGTTGGATTGGCAACCATTTTTATTTGCGCTTGGAGAAAAAAAAACTAGTTGCTGCAAAAAACTATTTAAAGGAAGTTGGAAATTTTTGTATATTATTTTATTTCTGCCCAAGATTTAATCAGGATTCATGGGAATGCAAATGTTTTTCGTCCTTTGCACAACTGAAAGCAGGAATTCAAATTAAATGTTTTTGTGTTGTGTTTGAAATTGCGCAAAATATGGTTATGAAGTAATTGTGGTAAGAGCGGTGGATAAGGATGGTGATGGTTGGCATTTACAGTGAAGCAAATGACTGGTAATGTGGCTGGAAACAACTGGGTTCTACCGAGTGCAGCAGCCCTTTTGATATTTAAATTTTTACCTTCACCCTGTCAGAGTTCTAGAGTTATGGTTTAAGGAAATTAAGCTAGTTTCCGGTTTGGTAGGCACCAAATATTCTTGTCCAGGTCAAGAAAATAAATTGTTGTCAGTAATAATGTATATATGAAGAAATCTTCAGCCCGTATCATAAATGAAAAAAAAACAACTGAGATTCACATTGACTTATCATTAAAAAGTCTTTGTGCTGCAATATGCCTCATGTACCGTATTGAAACAGCCATTTATTCTTATAATAAAGGAAATTAAAAAAGCAGAACGCAAAATATTCAATTTCTCTCCTGAAAGTAGTGGCACAAACAAAGCAGAATGCGGGACATTTTGAAATGCTGGAAAAATTATTATATACAATAATAATATGAATTTAATTACGAGCTTTAGATCAAGTAAGTTTTAAGAAGGCAACAAAAACAACATGAATTAACTACAATAATTATAAATAAATATTTATTAAAAATTACTTCACTTACTTTACTATTATTTTTTTTTTTAAAGGACAAAGAACAAGGGCATGTACCTTATACAAAACACGTTTGGTCTTTGACCTGAAAGGAAAGAGACAGATTATTAGAGGAAGAGTTGACTGGAAACATACGTAAATTATCGATTAGGCGAAACAAACGTGAAAGACAATTTGAGTTGCTTATAACCGAGGCTAATGTTATGCCATAACCTTGGCAAGCATTTCTAGCCCTCAGTTGTTTCTGTCCTTTCATAACAATAATAATACTAATAATTCTTAAATGTAGTAAAGAACAAAGAAAGCGAAAAGAACCATGCCAGAACTCGGATTCGAATCGGGAACCTCTGAGTTGATAGTCTAGAGCGCACTTCAATAGAGCACAAAGGTTTATGAAAATAGATCACAGAAATTATTTATTTAAATAGTAGAGAAAGAAAAAATTAAGAAAAAATTCGAGTAGAGAATTATTAAGAAATATGTATTTGTTAGTAGCGGATATATATTAAATAACGACAAATAAAAGTTTTAGTAACAGTATACGAATTCCTGTCAATAGCAGTATCAGTGTCGTTATCAGCATCAGCCAGAGTATAAATACCAGTATCAGTATAGGTAAATATCAGTAACAGAGAGCTGCAACGAGTCACGTTTTTTCGACTTGTAACTGTTTATGAAAAACCAAATAGTAATGCGAACACACTAAACAACAACCACCACTACGATTGCAAGCACTGATTTTAACTACGGAAAGAAACATAAAGTAAAATGTTTGAAGAGTCTGCTTAAGAGATAGCTTAAGTCAAAGTCATCGTTCGAGGCAGTACCAAATACCTTTCAACATCATGAAAGTTTTTATAAATCATACCAAATCATAAAAAATGTGCTATGAGTCCAGCAAATGATCCACAAGTCATTGAAAAAACTTGCGGATTTTTCAATGAAAACACTGTGATTTTCTTCAACTTACGCTCGGATCTTGTCGTTATTAGAAGAGTAAAAGAGTTACCACCGAACTATTTTAAATTAACAACAAAATAATTGGCTAACGTTTACTTCAAATGAGGCAAGCATTTTTTTATGTAATTTCGCTTGAAGCAATGGTGCAAAAAATAAAATCAAGAAGTCGATATATAAAGTTAACAAAAATTTATTACTCACGTCGAAGCTGGCAATCCTGAAAAAGTTATGTTCAGTTGTTTAAAGTGCTCACACTCGAACGTGTTCAGTTACAAAAAAGCCCAAATGGTTTCTGTGTTATAGCCTTTGAATATTTGGTGCGATCAGGAAGTACAGCATACCGTTGGATAGGTCTCAAAAACTACTTTATCTTCACTACAAATCAATTTTACTATTGCAAAGGAGTTCAATGTTTTTATTTACTAGAAAAAAATTACAAAAATTAAAAATGGCTATAACGTTCACAGCTATCGATCTTTGCAAAAACACGACCCAGACGTTGCTCGTCAGTGACTGCAACGGAAGACTCACTCACAAAGTGAAAAAAGCGCTCACTTTTTTGTGAATGGCATAGGAATCCGAAAAAACTAGTAGTATTCCTTGAAACCTATCCAACGATATACTGTACTATTTCATAGGACCAAAAATGCCTAGGTTATAAATAATATACTATTTTGGCTGTTTTTTGAACACCCTAACAAAATTATAGTGCTGAAACAGTTCGTGGTAAGCTTTTATTCTAGGAGGTGTCCTTTTATATTATTTTTTCCAATATAAGGCAACTCAACCTAATGTTAATACTCTGTTGAACGCAACCCATTCAACGAGTTACATTATGAAGCATACTCAAATAATGAAAATAAGGCTTGAGCTACGAGCATTCCAATATTTTTGGGGAGTATGAATGGGTATGAATACACGAAATCATGCGTATTTACTCGAGTCTAGTCTATTTATAGTTGCTTGCTGGAGATCTGTCCATATCCATATCCATATTTATATCCATATCCATATTCATATTCATAACCATATTAATATCTATATCTATATTAACATCTATATCTATCTCCATATCCATATCCATCTCCATATTCATATTCATATTCATATTCATATTCATATTCATATTCATATTCATATTCATATTCATATCCATGTCCATGTCCATATTCATATCTATGTCCATATTCAAATCCATATCCATATCCATATCCATATCCATGTAAATATCCATATCCATTTTCATATTCAAATCTAAATCCATATCCACACCCGTATGCATGTTCATATCCATACGCATATCCATATTCATATCCATATTCACATTCATATTCTTATTCATATTCATATTCATATTCATATTCATATTCATATTCATATTCATATTCATATTCATATTCATATTCATATTCATATTCATATACATATCCATATCCATATTCATATACATAATCATATCTACATCTATATCTATTCCCATATCCATATCTATATCCATATCCATATCCATATCCATATCCATATCCATATCCATATCCATATCCATATCCATATCCTTATCTCATGTAAGAATAGTGGAAAAATAAATAAATAGTGCAAAAAAATACTTGCACTAATAGTGGTACAGCACAGAAAGTTACCACTCAATAGAAAGAAAACAGGAGCAGTTTACTTGTAGTATTGAGTATTTAAATATTACACAGAAATTTATATGTTTCTACGCTATTCTCAGTAAAATATAAAAATATTAAGTAAAACAAGAAAAATAAGCTATGCTAACAATTTTTTGCTGTAAGCAATTAAACTTTCATGAAACTATTATTTTAAATAACACCAATTTTATATAAACTATCAATCTGATCCTAGCTTGGTGATGCTTGGTCATTCAGAGCTGTTGTTGTTGTTTTCTTCGTAAACACATATGACCAGAACCTCGAAAAATAGTTTTTCTTAATTATAGATTTTTTTATTTCGAGTCTAACTGAAATAGTTTTAAAATCAGTCAAATTTAAAATTTGAGTGGAAAAACTTTCAATTGCAGCTTTCATTTAGTGGCTGTTCAAATTTTGCACTATTTGAGTGTAGTGGAGATTTAGTAACTACCACTCAATTTAATTATAGTGCAACAATATAACACTACCAATAAAATCCCTAGTGATAGTGTAGAGATGCTTCACTATCACTAAGCTGGTAAAAAAATAGTGAAAAATAGAATATCTTTCAATATCTTTTGGTGCTAGTGAAAGGCTGAGTGCACTCAACATTTAGTGCACTACGCCCAACTCTGATACATATCCATGTCCATATATACAGTGTTGCACAAAAAATAGCAACAAAATCAGTCCATATTCATTCCATATCCATATCCATATCCATATCCGTATCCGTATCCATATCCATATCCATATCCATATCCATATCCATATCCATATCCATATCCATATCCATATCCATATCCATATCCATATCCATATCCATATCCATATCCATATCCATATCCATATCCATATTCATATCCATATCCGTATCCATACCATGCCCATATCCGTACCCATGTCCATACATACAGTGTTACACTCAGTGCACTACGAAACCATGTATCTTTTTAAATATTGATGACTCACAAAAATTATTAAAGCATAAACTATAGGGCATAAACTTGAGCAAAACAAAAGCAACATCTTTATATAACTTACGCAAATTTTGTCCAGCGTAAAACTTTTTAAATACAAGTCCAATCTTGATAAATTTAGTATGGTTTGGTAGGTTAAGACCTGTAGATGTGCAAACTGGACTTTTTATTTCTTAAAAATTTATATTTTTTAAGTTATAGCGAGTTAAAGTTTGCATATAATTGTTTCTGTTATGTTGGTTTTAATTTCAGCATATGCCTTAAAATATGTGAGGTATTTAGCGCCACCTATCGGCTAATAGTTATGAAACTGTTATACTGACGAATAATCTTTTATAATTTCACAGCTAAAACTATGAATTAATAGCTGCGTTTTATTCGTTCTGGTTTAACCAGTGAACGAATAGATCGCATTAGTTAAAGCTTTGTAAGTTTTGCCTTAGACCGTTTGGGGCATTGTCGCCAAATGATATGACCAAACGGCTGATTGCAAAACAATACCATTACTGCTTCTGACCGCTTGGGGCATTGTCGATGATGATATGACTAAACAGCACAGATGTTTCTTTTGCCAGCATTGGGTGACTAAGAAGGGTTGTAAACCAAACTCTAACTGGCGAGTGCTGCCGCAAACTAAAACAAATAGCGACATCTATAGAGCCGTAGCGAAAAAAAAATAGTTCAACGAGATGAACTAGCTACTGAGCAAGTTCATCTTTTTATTAGTGTTCTGCATGTTATTTAGAACCTATTTGGTTTAACCAGAACGAATAAAACACGCCTTATATATTCAATATCAAAGTGATACTGGAATGATTTCTTACAGTTGAAAAAAGTTTCCTAAACTGTTGGTCGGAAAATTTTTAATTTTTAAAAATTTATACAAAAATTTAATAAGAAATTGGAAGCTATTAATGAAACATTTTTGTTTAAGCATTCGCACCTGAAAATCGATAAATATTCTAGCTCCTGTATATTTAAAAAAAATTTGGATATGAAATTATATCGTCGTTGCGCGTGCGTATATTGCAAAAAGGTCCAGATAAATTTCATTTCATGATATTGATCAGTTGAAAATCTATTCAATAGCTTAAAATAAAATCTAGGTATGTTTGATTTCGAAGTTTTAACGCCACACGGGCTTACTAGTTATTAATATTTTGTGTAAGATCCATTAGTCTTGATAACGGCTACACATCTAAGCGGCATCGACTCTTTTAAATTAGATATGTTGGTATTAGGTACTTGCTCCCAATTAATTTTCAGGGCTTCATACAGTGCAGTCTTATTGAAAAACCTTTCACCAGAAACTTTTACCTTCAAAATCCCAAAAAAAAATTTCGATAGGATTCAAGACATAGTGATTGTGCCGGCCACACAAGGACTTTTTTTTTTGATTCGCCCGGAGGTATGAAATCTTCCAAAGATACGTATACCCGTCCTATACGCATGCACGATTTACAATCTAGAATCTGCCCGAATCAGCCGGGACAGACAGAATGCACCTACGAACTAAAACATACCCCCTATTGGCAATTAGGATTTTCCACTAAACACATTAATTGGGTTTTCAGCGGAATTTAAAAATTGAATATATATTAAACGCGTATTTAAGTATACTTGGTTCTATATAAATAAGCAACATACTTGCATCCCATTGTCCCTAATGTAATCTTTGATGAGCTTTGAAGTGTGCTTTGGGTCGTTGTAGGTCTGAAACGTTCACTGAAGCGCCATACTCCACTCTGCATATGGTCGCATCTTGCTTTCTAAAATGTCTTTATATACAAATCGATCCATAATTCTATCGGCTTTTTTAAATGGTTCAACTTTATTATTGGAAAAAGAAGTCTAGATCATAATACCACCGGCTCCGTTCCTTAAATTTATTTTGCAGTTTAGGGCTTCAAGTCGTGTACTTTGTCGGCGCCGTACCGTGCACATCCCATCTGAATTGATCAAGATGAACTTTGATTCATCGCTAAACAAACGATTTTTTATTTTTGAAAGGCCCAATTTAGGTGCTTTTTTGCAAGACCGAGTCTAAAAAACAATATATTGCGACTCGTTGCCATAATTTCAAACAGAATTCTTTAAATGATAATACTTCATCTTGTTTTTTATGCTTAGCTGTAAGCAAAGGTTTATTTGCCGGTCAGTAACTTCTTAAAACGTTCTCAATGGCTCGCCTTCGAACAGTGCTGTGATGGATATCTAAATACAGTGTCCGAATAACCTCTTTAATTGTGGCAAATGTTCCTGTCATCACGCAGAGGTGTCTTCCGCGGCCGCCCTATTGCTAATGTACCGTTGTTACGTCTTTTGTGATGGTACACTTCTTTATTAAACTGCAAACTATTGACCGATTAATATCAAACTGTTTCGCGTTGGATATTTTCGAATTTCCCTTTTTATATTGAAAAATAATTTGTAATTTTAAAGCTTCACAGTATTTATAACGTGCCCATTATAAATGAAACAGTCAATGTAACAACTAGCGAAAAAATAAAACTAAACTTAAATGTTTATGACTCACAAACAACACGTGCTTTACAATAACGGAACTCTTACCGATAATTCTTGGAACTACCGTTCTCTTTTTGTGGCATTCAACAGAAAAGTCAACCATGGCCAAAAAATGAAAACTTATTAAAGACTTATTATTTTATGATATTATCTAAGAAAAACATTTTAATTTTATTAATTTAAGCAAGTTGTTATTAACGATTTGCAACGTTGGTTGACTGGACTAGTCCGACACGTGACAGTAGATGTTTTTTTTTTCTATTGCATTTAATAAAATTTAAAGAAAGTTTGAACGTGCAATGAAGAAACAGAATGAAATCTATTTAAGTAGACAAAACTAATTCACTTTACTTCCTTTCTTCACTTCACTCAAACTAATTCACTTCACTGGACTTCACTTCCAATGTGTAAATTTAGAATTGGCTCTAAAATAAACTCAAAAAAATAGTTGTCTGTACGTGACCGTGGAATGCTCCTTTAACATTTTTTAAGTTTTTTTGCTTTTGTTTTACTCTGAGACAAATTCAATGTAGTCACATTAACATTAAATTTTATAAAAAAAAAACAAAACCAAATTTGAATATGATTTTTTTATATATGATATATGAAGATACACGATTTTGTAGCAGTGCACTGATATTGTTGCTATTCTTTTGCGCAACACTGTATATCTATATTAATATTTTGTAGAACAATAATTATTATGGATTTTTAAAATTGACTCAGGTGGCATCACTTTCATATCAAGCCTTAAACTTATGCATGTCCATTTTTTACCATGGACATTATTTATTTTATCAATTTATTTTTTGTTATGTCAGAAAAACTTAACGCTTCTCACAATACTCACCACAATCTACTACATCTCTCTTCCTCTCTTTCTCAGTACCTTTAGCCGCCGTCATGCCGCCTATGCATCCTTTAATTATAAAAACAAACACAGCCTATGTTGTTTTACGTGAAAATCCGCGATTTTCGAGCCGAAAATGTAAACAACAACACATGCGACCACGTGTCCTGAACACAGCCGCAAAACTATAAATACAAATACACACCAAGCATTCCACATCAAGTATTTCGCCAACTTGCAACGCAACAATGTCATTAACAACACTGTTACTAGCGCTAACCGCCATTCTTTGGCTACCGCTTGCATACGGCATCGTTAATCCAGATGAACAAACCGCCAACATCGTCATCTACATGCGAAAACCAAATGAAATTGGTCCAACCTCCTGGATTGCTGGCGTAGAGTGTCTGGACACCATCAGTAAGATTTACCTGCACTCTAGGGAGAAATTTACACGCTCCTACAACTTGGTGTTGACCAGTGCGATTAACATGTCAACACCTGCAGCACAAATACAAGATGGTTTCCTCAAGTTCATCAACGAGGCCATAAGCCAGAAAGTAGTGACGCGTGAACTGTTTCAACTGCGTGTTGTTTCGGATGCACACGAGTATCTGAAAACCACAAATATTTACGGCGAATTGCTGCTGGCCGATTTCTACGTCATCGTCATTGACAACTTGGATCGTTTGCAAAAACTGATGCGCTTCTATGTGAGTCACATGCGTTCTTGGAATCCGGGTGCCAGATTTTTGGTGCTCTTTCATCATGCGGAGAAACGTGATCAAGAGCGCGAGATTGCAAGTGCTATCTTTAATGAAATGTTGAACGTTTACTTTGTGAATCGCGTTGGTGTTCTATTTGCCACCAATATGACGTCATACTCCTTTTGGACTATGGACTACTACAATAGTGAGGAATGTCGCACAACGCGTTTACGTCGCATTGGCGAGTGTAACAACGGGGTGGCACATCCAGACTTTCAAACCGTCAACGAGGCAATGGTTTCCTATTTCAAAAGTATCAATCTGGAGAATTGCACATTCAATATGTGCACCTCGATTTCGGCACCATTTGTGGAGGCAGACTGTGTCACGGGAATCGAGTTGCGTATCATAGGCTTAATAAAGAATCGTCTAAGATTTGCGGTAGGTTTAATGAGGTATTCGAGCACAATTTGTGAAATCTCTAATATTTGGCTCGTGGTTTAGATAAACCAGACATGTGAAACGGAAGCACGTGGTGTTTTAGAGAACAATGGCAGCTTTACCGGTTTGCTGGGCAAATTGAACGAACGCTACTGCGACTTTATACTTGGCGGCTTCTTTCCCGACAATGAAGTGTTGGAGAACTTTTGGGTCAGTGATTGCTATCTGCAGGACAGTTATGCCTGGTTTGTAAAACTAGCCGATCCACGACCACCATGGAAAGCGCTCTACTCGATCTTCCAAAATGAAACCTGGCTATGTTTCATTGTGGTATATATAATTACTTGGTTCTTCTGGTACTTTTTTGTGAACATGTTACCAGAACCGGAGGACTTTAAGGAATTCTCACTAGCTGCCATCAATGCCATTGGAGTAACCATCTGCTGCTCGGTAAATGAACGTCCTTTCTGTAATGCTTCACGTGTCTTCTTTTTGGCTTTGACGCTATATGGGCTCAACACTATCACGATCTACACTTCCAACTTAATCTCGGTATTTACCAACCCTGGTTATTTGCATCAGATCGATAATATAAACGAGGTTGCTGAGGCGGGCATACCATTTGGTAAGTAATGGGATAAGTGGTTATTGATTTTTCTCTAGTTTCACTTTTCTTAGGTGGCAACGAAGAAAACCGTGACTGGTTCGAGAATGAAAAGGAGATGTGGATTCATGATCGGTACAACAGCTCGATGGACTTTGAGCCACACTATGTCAATCTGGAGGCAGTAAAACGCGGTGAACGTGTTATACTTAACAGCCGAATGTATATTCAACAGAGCAATTTATCCGACGACATATATGCCTTTCCAAGCAATGTTTTCTCCAGTTCATTGCAGATTATTATGAAGCCTGGCTTTCCCTTTCTGATGGAGATCAATTGGAAAATTCGGCATATGCGTGAGGCGGGTTTCTTCGCCAAGATTGCCAATGATTTCCATTACAATAACACAATACTTAATCGTATTGCCAAAATGCGTCCAGATTTTCAAGGTAGGCCATTAAAAAACTAGGCTTTGACATATTGTCGATACTTACTTACTTGCAGAGGAAATCATCGTCTTGACGACAGAGCATTTACAAGGTCCCTTCGCTATACTCATTGTTGGCAGCTCATGTGGCACAATATTTTTCTTAGGCGAGCTACTTGTTTTCTGGTGTTGGACCCCATTGTCAAAGAAATACTTTGATTTAGATAGCGATGTGAAGGAACAGAAGCCAATAGGACACAAAGAAGAGACCAGGAAGAGTCGCAAGAAAAGATTAAGACAGACAGAACTTAGGCAGAAAAACATATTCGGCACAAATGAGGAAGTAAACAAAACTGAGAATACGGATGATGACGTACCAATATATTACTTTAATGAAATGCAGAGTACTCGTTTTACACCTGTTAAACGCAGATTAGTTTTAAAAAAGGATTTTATTAACTAATAGTGAGTAAACAGAGACTGAGTAAAACGTGGTTATTACTATTATAAGCTTTAAAACAATCTGAATGATAATAGGGGTATTCACGTGTTGATGAAAATTGCAAGAATGTGAAAGCACAAGCTAATCTTCGCACTAACTCGTGAACATCAATATTGTAACTTTAGTGTTGTAAATCTGTTAATATTACGAATGAACAGTAAATATATTGCCACCTCATTTCAAAATCACAAAATGTTATTAAAATCAACGTACAAACTTAACCTTTTTCAAGTTGTAGCCCAGGTTGCAACTATGTTTAAAAACAACCAACACATGAATCAGCTGTTTGGCATCACTGCTTTTGCGTTCTCGCAATAGGTTTAAGCAGTGCGTACTTCAAGAAGAGTTGTAAAATTGCTTCCAATGGGTTTGTTGCATCGGCTCAACTACGCTTCGCAGCAACCCTTGAATACCCCTAATATTTTTAACAAATTTTTTAGAAAGATTTTGACAAGTGTTTCTTAAACGCAATTAAACACAATGTGCTACAAACCTTTTTTTAGCTTAGCAATTAACCTTTGCAATGTTAATCACTGTTAATTGGTCTTATAATTCACAATTGTTTGCTCAGAATTCAAAAATTGTAAATTATAGATATTTTAAAGCAATGGTATCAAACCTTATTCGGTTATATACTTCCTAATTATTTATTTTAAGGAGACCAGAGTATTTATACTATACACATAAGGGTTTTACAAGATTATACATATATTTTTTTTCTTTATGTGAAAATTAAGAGAAAGAGATTTTTTTAGCTTTTGTGCAAAGTTAAAAATAGTCATCAAAGCTTTTTACATAAAGGATTTTACGAAATATTGAAAAATACTCACAAGCAATTGTTTAATTCGCATATATTTTTCATTTTTCTTTTTTTTCTTTTTGCTTAAGGCAACAAAGAAAATTTTGCTGAAACAAGATCGCACTGCTTCAATAAAAGCCATCCTCAAACCCTCATCATGTCTATGTCTTCAAACCCTACATCATTCCACTTTGACCTCAACTGAATTTGCATAAATCACATAAATCTACACTCTTCTTGAACATCTTATATTTCAAAATGAAAATTATTGAAATGTTGCCATATTTTTTTAACCTTCTTGCCAAAAAGAGCTACTGAGCGAAGAATAACAAACTGATTGCAATCATGTCAGTGCAATTTATATTCAAAAGATTTTAAAATATGTTATACCAGTTGGAAAAAAAAAGAGGACAATCGTAAACACTTCAAACAAAGGACACAGAGATAAGTAGTTAGATAGTGATGCAGCAAAGTTTCAAGCTTGAAATATTCACTTGGTCTTCAAACTTCACAAAATTGTTTTTGTCAACATGAATTTAAATATTATAACGCTGAATTCAAGCAATTTTCATAAATCTTTAAAAGTCACCAAATTTTGCGAATTTTACTACCCAAAATCTACCATAAATTTGAGCAGAAATTACATGCAGTACATGTAAGAAAAAAAAACCCAGAATTTCTCATTCACAAACATACAAATTTTCAAAGAATTTTTAAAGAGCACAACAAAAACATTAGCTGCTGAAAATAAATGCAGTAAGAAAACTAAAATCAACATTTAAAGATTGTAAGATAATAAACAAAAAATAAAGAAAAATCATTTAAATTTAATGCATTTATTTTTTTTTTTTTTTTGAGCTAGCGGGAAAGAAAGAACGCTGCGGTTGAAAGAAGAGCGAAGCAATATAAGAAATTTGGACAAACAACCGAGAAGTATAAAAATAAATTGAAATTTTTCACAAAAGACGCCAATGTGTCTAGCATGAAAATTTTAAACGGTCGTCTTCGTTTATTGAGTGAAAATAAAATTGTTCAATAAAATCTCACAGAGTATAGTTTAATTTTAGAAATAAACATCATGGGTGTTGGAAAGAGTTTTAAATAAATTTAAATTTAATTAAATTTATTTAAAACCATCACTCAAACAAAAACGGAATCACTAAAAAAAAGTCTCACATAAGTTCCTTATTTTTGTTTGCTTGAACTTAAATTGATATTTGATATTAATAACTCTAACTAACTCTAACTATAAAAAATCAGAATAAAAATTGGGGTTAACATAGAGATAAATATGGAAATGGAGACAGTTACATATCCGATGAGTCAGAATCAGTCTGCTGAAGTTTGCTGCTTCATTTAAATGTAATGTAATATAGATTTCAATTATTGTTTTTGTCTGCGCTTTTCTTTCTTTCTGTATTTAATTTTTATTAGGGGTATTCGCGATTCAGTGCAAAACCGGAATACACGTACTATAAAAATCTGCACAAGTGCTTTTCTACTGTAGCCTCAAACGTTAAGACTTTAGCAGTTGTGTACTTGTGCACATTGAAAATTTTGACAGCTTTGAAAAAGTGGTAGTGTGTTCACGAAAATCTATTTGCACAAGTCCTTAACTGCACAGGCAAGAGTACTGAATCGTGAATACCCCTATTAATATTGCCTTTTGATTTTGTTATTTATTATTATTTTGTTTATGATTTTAAATCATTTAACTTGATTTGAATTGATTTTAGTTGTTTCAAATAGATAAAAGAATTAAATATAAGTTATGAAATATTAGGATAAAAAAAAGTACCATTGTGGCACAATTATAATGCTATCAGTTCTTTTGAATCTCCAGAAATAATGTGAGTTTATTTTTAACCGAGTTTTAAAAAGGAGGAGGTTCTCAAGTTCGTCGGTTTTTTTTTATGTATGTACTAAAGAGCTGCACAAAACATTCTATTTGTGCCACTTCACTACTGTATAGTACTTAAGTGCACTGCATTTCAGTGTAGCGTTGACATGAAATACACATGTTCTATGGTGAAGCTTAGCAAGGAAACAAACACTTCATAATTTAAAATGATTTTCGCTACTGTAACAACAGCACTTATGTTATGTTGTGAAACAGAATATCAAAACATAATGCAACAATACAGCAAAGTAACGGGAAATCATAGCATGCACAGCGAATGCTTGCTTCAGTACCAATCAGCCAGAAGCAATCGCATTCATTCTTTGTTGATGCGCTTAATTCGAATCAGTGACCCATTCCTACTTGTAGTATTGTTTTTCCCAGCTTTAAAATCGCAGTAATAAAAAATTCTAAGGTGGCAACCCATTTTTACCTAGTGTTTGCCCACCTTCGAAATCGCAAAAATGAAGGTGGCAGCCCT